>OY804551.1:8774197-9499197 GCA_963680865.1 Spergularia marina | reverse complement strand
AAAAAAAGAGCAGACCCCATTGAAGACGAGAGTGAGGTACAACAAGGCCATTTCTGTCCACCGCCCTTCTCACGAAGCAGTACGTGGACGTTACCGCTCATACAACTCCCAGCCAGAAAGCAGTTAGCCTTCCTCGACAAAGAAGTTAGCCTTCCTCTACAAAGAATGGAAGTGTGGATGAATCGACATCAAATAGAGAAAAAAAAATGTTATAACTCCAGCCTGCCACTAGAAGTCTAACTAGAAAAAGATCTCTCTTGATAAGAAAATCGTTGGTTTGACCGACGAACTACGTGAGAAAACGACCCTTCGCTCTTTTATTCTTTATTTCTAAAATAATTATAGTAAGAACAGAACAATTCATAGTTGAGAATTGCCCTTTTTACCCGTCGGTAAGGAATGCTTTGACGGGTGCCAAGTTGGGTAATTTCTCGTATATACCTCCCTAAGGTGGCTGCCGAAACGGGAGAGCCGTGGGGGTAAAACAGAAATCCCCTTAAGCCGTTCAATTCACCTAAAAAGTGGAGTGGAGAAAGTCCGTCGAGAATCAGGGACGCTTCAATTTTGCTTTCGACCTCCGCCTGTGCATAGACGAGGTCAACGATAGTCCGCAGGGAAAACGGATTAACGGCAGAATGTGGACCGAGCCTATAATTAAGTTGCACTCGCCGAAGGTCGTCCGGAATTAAGGGGTGTTCCAATACGGGAATGTCCGGAACAAAAACGGGCTCTGGGGGCCACATTCGTTCCATATAGAGTCGATTTTCTAAAAAAAAACTCGTTCCACTCACTCACACTACTGTAGGGGGGATTTGTAGAGAGCCCCACGTCATCCGCCCAAGCCACTTCCCTATTATAAAAAGAAAAAGCAATTACTAAAATTGAACTAAGGACTAATTTGCATGGAATATGGTTAAGAAACATTACCACTCCCTTAAAGATTTTTGGGGGGAAGTGGTAATACTGGGCGTATACCATGCAAAACCAGATAAAGAAGAAAAGGCATGACCAGAAGAATTGTGTGAAATAAGTCAATTTATCCAGTTGAGGCATTCTTGATTGCTATCAAAGGATTCCCTCCAGACAGCTTAACTCCGTCAAGCCTCTAGTTTTGGTGGTTTTCTTTTGTTTACTTGGCTTTTTTCCAAGAAAGGCATGGCACTTTTGGGGCATATGAAGATTCTTTTCTTCTCTTATGACATTTCTACTTTTTTGAAAAGAGTGCTCCTAAATAAGGCCTCTACTTATTAAAAGTAAGCAGAAACTACCTTACAATTCAAGAGTGTAGAAGGGCTCCTCTCTTTAGAGTATGGGAAGGAGATCTTACTTCTTTCTTTTACCAGCTCATGAACGGCATTCGTCAGACTTTCTCATTCCTCCGGCTCCTGGTCAGAAGGAATTGCGAGACGTAGCTACGCCCTTCTTCCATGAGAGTAGGTATACTAGAAGCCCAGAAGCTTGTGAACACATTCAACCAACCAGTGAGGGGACAGAAGTCCTTTGTCTTTCTTTCCTTTTTACTGCTTTATTTATTTGGCATTCAAGATTTGCTTTCTTTGCTAAAAAAGCGATCATCGTGGGCGTGAAGCTAGTCGAATGCCAAGGAATCCACCTAATAGCCATTTTCCAGGGAGTCCTTCTTAGCAGCTAGTCTTATACTCTTACTCTTGTCCACTTTCAGGTAGCCCTCTCAGTCTTGTGCTTTTCTTAGGGAAGGTCAGTCTTAGCAAGGGCAAAGGGTGGAAGTAGATCATAGCAATGAGGCTGTGTACAAAGATCTAGTTAAGTATCAGGCGAGTAAAGAAGATCAATAGCCTATGTTGCACCTGTTGACCGATTATCATTGGGAGATTTTCAAGGGGTTCATCCGGGTCCATCTCGTCTCGGGCTAGCTGGAGCTCTTAAGCCAGTCGTTATAGGAACATCAATTGCTCGCGTACTATTCTTACGAGATTGGTAGGAAGAAAGGAACTACCATAGGCTTGACATAGTAAAATGAGTTCTGAGCCTTTAGTAGTAATGCTTACTTACCGAGATACGGTCTCTATATCCTAATACTTTTTTAACCCGCTGGAAACTGTAGATACGGTAAGGCTATGGTGGGTTAGTTTCTAAGGTGAGGCCGATAGGCCATGGGATTTTTTTCAGCATTCCTTTAGCAAGGCTAGCGCTATAGGGCTGTGAACGTAAACTCTTTTTAGTCGTATGTAAGGCCACTTACTAAGGCATTTCATCAGCAAAGGCAAAGCCCTTATTAAATTAAAGGCATCAATGCACTAAACGATGATCCCATAGTGGTTCAGCAATCGGATGCTCTTTCCATGCTTCCTTTTTTTATACAGTAATAGTCATATGCCGCAAATCCAATGTTTAAAGCCAGGGGCGAAGAGCTTAATATACTAGACGCCGGGGCGAAGCTCCAAGTTGATAGACTTTTAGGCGAAGATACCTTATACTTGTGTTAGATAGGATTGAAACCCGATAAGCTACTTCCTTTATTAGCTGCATTAGCTTCAATAACTGCATTAGCTACACTAGAAGAAGAAGCGTTTTAGAATAGAATATCCAATTCAAACTGCCTTCTTCTCTTACGAGTTATGCTACTTGAAGAAGAAGCGTTTTAGACAGCTTTTCAAACTTCTAGCTTAGTTAACTAGCCTAATAACTATGTAATGTAACTAGTTAAAGAAGAGAAGAGCTAGCTGGAACATCTGATCTAGCAAGCTTCAGCTTATGCTTCTATTGACCATGTTAAGCGTTAAACTTCTATGGTCGACACTATAGTATATATTTAGCTCTTCTTTCCTTAGTTTATCAACTAAGCTCTTCAAACCTGTGTCTATCAACGCTACTTCAGTCTTTGAATCTGGGTCTATCGACCCAGCTCTACGCCCCGACGCATCTACGAGACTTCGTTCTTCGAACCCTCACCTTAGATTCTTGTCAATAAAGAAAACGACTCCTTTAAAGAATCTAGTAACTTGTCCTGCTAAGAAGAACCCGACTATCGGTACAGCGGCTGTTCGAAGTTCAAGATTGATAGGGTAAGGGTGAACGGATGAATGGTAAGCCAGCTTAAAAAGAAAGAGAAAGCAGAAAGAAAAGACAATAGAATAGAAGAAAGAAGAGAAGAAAGCTAAAGGCGAGAAGAGACAAGCCGATAGGCGAAGTGAAGTGGCGAAGGAAGCGTCTAGTCGCAGGAGGAAGAACTACGCCTTAATGGTTATGGACTCCCCTAACCCTCTTCCCTTGATCAAAAGGAGATTGTACCCTTCTCCAACTAAGCGATAGGCTAATGGAAAGCTTGCACCTTCTCTGACTTGACCCACGTCAAATCCCAGAGAGCTAAAAGTCGGATAGAGAGAGGCTCCCTTTACCTTTCTTATATACTTACTGTGATGAAGGAGTAGTCCCCTTTTGCCTCACCCAAGCACAGGAGACATAAAGCAATAATGTCATTGACAGGGAGAAAGGGCCTCAGAGCGAGGACGCGAACGCTTTAGTGTTTACTGGCTCGTTCTTTAAGGTCAGTCAGCTAAGCAGGTCGTAGGGGAAGAGGAAAAAGAGTCCGTTTCTCGCCAAGGGATCCGGGCAAGCAGGCGAGGTAGGCAATGTAGGTGAGCACGGGAAGACTAATAAAAAAGACTAAGTAAGAGTAAGACGACTAAAGAATAAAATCCCTTTTCAAGGGGGAAACATCAACAAAAAGCCCGGAGTTATTTACTTCTACAAAGAATGTTAATGTTACCATTTTAAAGCATAAAGGAACCCCTCCATCGTATATAAAACGTAATAAAGCCTGGGATGATACCATCATCGATTGCATATTGAATTATTACGTAGAATACTACAAGGGGGTATGTTGTGTGAAAGAGAAAAAGTTGGAAAAAATCATGTGGATAAGTGGTATGCGTTCCAAAACCTCTTAATTAATGAGAACTGTATTCATCATTAAAAGGCTGATAGAGGCCCTTAGCTCTCATGTTTTTAAGGTAACTTCTAGCAATGGATGTAACCCTCTGCTAACCTAACCCACTCTCTATGTTCTTCCCTTAGTTACTACTTGTTTTTTTCTTGCTTTCCGAATTCTAGAAGGCCGGTTGGTTCTTAAGTAATGATCCAGAAAGGTTGGGAGTTTTGGGGCATTGCTCTCTTCTCTTATGACATTTCTAGCTTGATTGGAAAATATATAAAATATAAAGATGGCGCAAAGGACAGATGTGCCTGCTGGCAGAAAGCAAGAGATGGGAAGCATAGACTGAAAAACGAATGTGAGCTCGGAAGGAAATGTGCCTCTCCAACTACTCCTTCACTACAAGACAAGAATTCTTTTATGTACCAGTATCGATAAGAAAAATCCTTCGATCCGCCCCTAAATATAGGATCGAAGATCTGAGAATCAAAACGAGCATATAGAAAAGTGGGCTTCCTATTGACTACTCTATAGTATGAAGACGTAAGAACTTCTATTCCTTACCAAATTTAATCCTATTATAATGCATTTTCGTTGAATGGGGTGGGGACTTCTTTGAGTGAACCATCCCTATAAGCAGGAATGAGTGGAAATGTACTGAATGAAATAATAGAAGAAAGATACTAAGATCGGTATCTCCTCCTATTTAGAGTCAATTGAAAAGGTATCCGAAGGAATGCATTTCTTGAGTGATCGTCGAAAGACAAGTAAGATTGGAACGTTAGTTGCCTTATGTAGATGTAGTGGATAAGCTCTCCGTCTTGGGATAGGCCTTCGGATTGGAACCGCTATTCTAAGAACGGATGAATCCAACCCTTGCACCTTCTCCTTTTGGCTAAAAGACCACTTCAGGCTAAACCTTTTGACTCGACGGCACTTACTCAACTTAGACTTTTTCTCTCTCAAAAGGCTTGCACGCCTGCCAGTCGTCTATCCGGTCCTACAAATTAAGCTTACGAAAGGGCTGCTTACTGGAGCAGCTAAAGGGGATGTGTCTTCAATTCCCGCTATGCCTCATCCTAGTAGGTGTCTCTGCCATTCGGACAGCTAAACTTGCTCTGATCTAGTATGCGTCCCCTCCTCTTCGCGCTCGCTCAGCATAAAGCTAACTCTCTTATCCTGCTTTAGCTTGAGCTTTTACTTCATGGAACAAGTATACTTTCCTTAGCGGCTTATTTCCATTCTAAACTGGGATTTTCTATCAAACCAAGGACACTTGAACGAACAAATACAAAAAGGAGTGAAAAGAACGGACACAATCAATCCAGTCGATACTGATGCTGATAGATCTGGATATTTAGTTTCATTCAGTCGTGGAAGATGGCGCTCTGGCTCTAGAAAGAAGCTATGAAGCGAGAGCCTCTGAACCTATGTTAACTGTGGATGGGCGTTAAGGTCCTGTAGCCATTGATATAAAGAAGTGGTCTTCCGGACCAATGGTAGAAGCGTTGAAAGCAATGTTCCTGGTAGAGAATGGATCTTCTGGACTGGGGAAGCGTACAAAAGCTTTTGAGCGCCTATACGGGAAGCGACCCTAATGTCCCGATTCTATGTCCTATGGAGAGCGTATAGGCCTCTGAGACAAGGTTCTGAAAGAAAAAGTCAACGGAGCAATGGACACGTCACTCGGCTCCTTGTCCCCATTACTTGATTTAATAATAAAGAATGGGGACCACAACAGCATGGGCTTGTTGAATGGCAAGCCTGGTTACTTAGAGCATTCCCCTCAGCTAACTTCACTCACTTGAAAGAGCTATTCCCTCTAATAATAAGGCATTCATGAGCTTATCTGTAACCTGTAAGTGGACTAACCTCGCCTTCCCATAACTCTACTCTGGACAGCTTCTTGCTTTTTGCGTGCTCTATTTACTTTAAAAGCGGATTCGCCGACTTTTACTTCTAGGCTTGAAGCCTTCTCTTCTCGCTCTTTCATCAAAGCCCATACATTTTTATTATTTATCTCGTGAAAGGACTCATGGAAGTCTTTCTGGTACCTTTTTGGTTGGTTTCGATCTACCTCTTCATTTAGCGCGCTAGAAAGCAAAATGAGAGTAAAGCCTTTCTGGATTACTTGAACAAGAGACTCTACCAAAAAAGTGCTTCCTTCCTCTCCTTTTAGTCGAGATGTAAACAACCCCTCCGACACGTCGAAATAGCTTAATAGTAGGGTATCAAGATGATGTGAGCTAGTCGCACTGCAACTAGATCTATCGATTCTTACAAAGAAGTAGTACTTACCAGGAGGAGTACCTCGGATCCCTCTGCTTCGGCGGAGGCCGTGTTGCAGGTAGTCGAGGAATGGCAGAAGATTGCAAAGACTCGAGAACAGAAAGGGCATTGGCATCGGGGCTAGAAAGAAAGCAAGTAGGTAGGAACGCAAGCAAGAAAGGAAAGCCAAGGAAAGGGTTGCATAGGCTCCAAGGCCAAGGTTCATTAGCTCCATAGTTGCAATAAGGTAGGGGCTTTTACTGGTCCGCAGATGAACTGCCTTGGGGAACTCAAAGGCAAGGGCATAGAGGTACTATAGCTCCATAACTACAAAGCTCCATAGCAGCCAAGTGGTAGGTTTTTATTCGGATTTCTAGTCTAGCCATATCCTAGAGATCTTGGCATTAGCATCATGGTTAATGCTTTGGCTGGCATTGGTTCTAGGGCAAAAAGCGCGTTCGGCCTGCTTGCTATGCCACTCTCTCCTCTCACATTCGTTCGAGGTCTTTCCGAGCCTCTCCTTATGTCGAGCGTCTCCGAACCTCGTCCTATCACTATCGGTCGACTTTGCATCTCCTCTCAGTCTCGCTACTCTGTTCCTATAGCTTGACTTCAGCCTGTAACCCATTCACTCGGTAATGTGTCGACCTTTAGGGAAATATTATGTAGGCCCGCTCCTTATGGAGAATGGGGAAACAGTTGATGATAGGGAATCACAAACCCTAAAAGCTGACTGGCCAAGGCTGATTATCCGCATAACGCATTACGGGACCGCTCAGAGTCGAGGTTACAATTAGGTACAGTTCAGCGTCAACAACTGACACAAAACTATAAAGCTTACAAATAATATTTCCTTTAAGCTAAACTCTAAGTTTAAATACATAAAAACTTATGAATAAGTTATTAAATGAAGGAATTGTGCTTAATAAGCACGAAATTAGTTCTGCGAACAAAGAATCGCACCTAGATGGGGCACTTTGGGTTAAGTATTTTGGTTTAACATCGAGTTATCCGAAGTCTAAACAGAAAAAACGTATGATAATCGAGAATTTTTGGATTAGTGTTTTAACAGAAATAAAAAAGGAAACTATTAAAGATAATAATATGTTTCATATTGATGAAAATTTGGATAATTTGGATTATGTGAATGAAGAAAGTAGGACTATCAAAGTTCCAAGAAGTCAATTTGCTTCTAAATATAAGGATAATGTCTATTATATCTTGGAAAACTATAGGATTACTACTACTCCCAGTGACTTGGAAAAGATTCAAAGAATGATTGAAGATCTAACTTTTAATTTCTCAGAGGTGAGTATTTATAAAAGCTGTCCTAATATCATGAGTATGATGACTAAAACAAACTTACCAACCGCTAAAGAATTCCTACGTGGGGAGTATCTAACTGATAATAAGAATTATGGTAGAATTAAGGTTTATGAGGGAAATAGTGGTGAAAGGAGTAAGCTTGGTTTGGAGGAAAAGAAGCAATTATCTAGGGTACTATCTGAGGAGGATATGAATTTGATAAAAGAGTTTGGTGAGCACACCATAGAATGTCTACTTGTTCACACTCTAAGTTATCTCTTTAACTTGGAGAATAGTGTTAGTGTTGCTAGTTTGATTGATCGGATTGAAAGTAATGTACGTCAGCATGCCCTATTCTTGAGGAATAATCGTAAATGTAAGAATGAAGATCATCAGAAAATGAGTCTTAAAGCTGATGAGCCTAAAGCTGATGAGCCAATAAAAGTTAAAACTATAAGCTATCCCTTTGGTACTGCATTAGTCGAATTTTTAGAGACAAGAGGGCTCTTGAAGTTTACAACACACTTTCCGGATAAGATAGAAATAGGAGAATCTAGTGAGGGTAATTCTAAGATATTGGTAAAAAAACGAGTTTCTAAAAAGAACCAAAGTTTCTATAGAAGTTCATTTAACTATGCCCAATGCACTTTTAACACTGCTTGACTTCCTGTTAAATTAAACCTTCCAATGGTTTTCCCTCCATTAGATTGGAAAGTGTACCCACCGGAGGGTGGTCGGATGTGGTTAAATATTTCAGACATTTATGGTGGTTACTTGAGCAATCCCACTGGACAAATATATAGTAGTCAGCGGGCTATGAGTTCGCGCGATGCAAAGAATTTCTTTCTCTTTTTTGGATTAAATGAGGATCCAAATAGTCATGGAAAGGCTAATGAACTTTGCAATATCATTAATAGCTTACAAAGTACACCATTTATAATAAATAGTAAATTCCTAAATTTTATTCTTAAATATAGATCTATATTTGAAAATTGTGGGCACTTGATGCCTGAATTTCTAAACGATGTTATAGTGACCAAAGCAACTGGCTTACTAAGAACTATCTATGATAGGGTTGAAAATAAAGATATTAGGTCTATATATACTTATAGCGAAGTAGTTAGTATATTGTTGAAGAATATACAGCGTGCTCGTTACGAGTGTACTATTCTCAAGCTAGCTAAGGCCTATGATGGATATTCATTATACTTTCCTGCATTTCTTGACTTCAGAGGTCGTATATACCGAAGTGGCATCTTTCACTTCCACGAACGAGACCTCGCTAGAAGTCTACTTCTTTTTTATGCTTCTAATACGAAAGATATTCTAAATGAGATTAACTACCACAATCCTGATGTAAAGAATAAAGATCCGGAGTCCTATCGTAAAGCAAAGGAGTACTATCGTTCATTAGAGGATAGGTATTTAACCGCTACTGCATTCCTTTGTGAATCACTTAATAATGAGGCACAAATTAGCAAATTACTGCGTGAAAATATGTTAGAATATATAACAGCAGCAGAATATACTTATGACTCTAAATCTATAGAAGATTTTGCTAAATATTTAATAGCATCCTGTATTGGTAAGAAACGACCTTTACAGTATATGTCAAATATGTATCTTTATTTAAGGAGTACCCGCTTTAAAGGTATCAAGCCTCGGTATGATCAACTCACATCCGTAATAGATACGAGCATCTTTAGAGTGGTTCCTATTACTCAGGATGCTAGCGCTAGCGCTTATCAACTAATGTCTTACTTCCTGCTGGATGAGGAATTAGCTTTACAAACAAATCTTTTCCACACATATGGTTTAATAAATGATATTTATTCTCACATAAGAAGGGATTTAATAAAATACATAAAAGACGCCCTTACGCAGGAGAATCCTGAGTTATGCGCTATTTTAGATCGTATCATAACAAGAGATATAGTTAAGAAGATATATATGCCTATTATTTATGGGAAAACAAAAAAGAGTACTACGAAAGATCTTATCTCAAAACTCAGCCAGGATGTATTACCAAACGAATGTGCTAAACTGTCTTCTCTATGCTTCAAATTTTGGAAAGATCACTATAGTGGTATGGATTCCTTTATAGAGTTGATCCGCCTTGTAGGTAGGGTATGCTCTTCTAGAGAGCGCGCAGTTGTGTATAGCACACCCTTTTTTAGTACATCTCAGGATTATAAGAAAATGGAATCCCACTCTGTTAGAGTTTTCGAATCTAAAGAGAAGAGGCGGCGTAGTGTCACACTGACATTTCCCTCTAATGTTCGGGATAAGAAGAAGACACGCGCCTCCACATTTGTGAACTTCATTCATCAAAAGGATGCACAAATAGCTATGATGATGGCTTACCATAGCGCCCATTATGGCGACCCACTTTACACAGTGCATGACAACTTTATCTCTAATACCATATGTAGTTCTAATATGCCTGAATATTACCGGAATATCATAATTCATATGAATGCGCCACTTACTGTCATAAACCATTTTATATATATGAACTTGATTGAGCCTATTTTAGATAATGATCAAGTTAAAGAACTTACCTTTTTCGATCGGTTAAATTCGGATTATTTTGATTGTAATATAATACCAGATTATATTCTGGAAACTATGTTAAATATTGAAGGTGTTCCTCTGTCCGAGGCTAAGAACAAAGTTGGTTGGAAGAAAATAACAAACCAGGTTATAAATAGATACAATCTCTACTGTAAGGCTGTCCGTGGAGCCGATAATACCTTTTCTGAGCATAATAAAAGGTGGAAGAGCTTCAAGTCTAAAATAGTAGGGAAATACTGTATACACCATTAGAATATGAAAACCCTAAGGGAAAGACATTATGTTCGATATAGTACTATCTGTAGCCAAAATGAAACTTCGATTTTGTTGAACCGATATCAGTCTGCTGTACTTAAAAAATCATCGATAAAGCCGCACCAAAGATTAGTAATTCCGTGTCTGGAGTATAAGGAGCCTATACCTCTCGTGGATATGCAAATCCACGCTCTGGGTGTGATGGATCTCTTAGTCCACTATGTTTATCCAGTCTTATCTGGTTACACAAAGGCGAGTATAATATTCTATTTATCTAAAGATTCAGATGATGAAATAGCTAAACACTTGGATAAAAAGTCTATACCATTAACATTGGATAATGGTACACCTATTCCTAGGAGTGATATATATGCTCATTTATGTCGTAGTATATTTCAAATACTAGAGAATTATGACGGTTTTTCTGTTAGTAGAATAGCTATTCGAACCTATCATCAGGAAAATGTCACTTGCCCTACTTCATTTATAGAGCAGTTGAATGAAGAGATTATCTCTGAATGCCTTAATCCTGCTTCTAGTGAAATTGATATTCCCCAATTACCTGTTAAAAGACTTCGGTCTACTAATAGAGAATATTATAATTATATAAGGATCCCTAGGAAATCGGGTAATAAACTCTTAAAGCCATTCTTGGTGGCCGATACTGAGACTCTATTTATAGATAATACTCATGTACCCTATGCGATAGGTGTCATGATGGTTATTCCCGGTGAAAAGGTTATGCTTGACAAGGTCGATGCCTTCTTCAGCGAAGATTACTCTTCTGTAATATCCCCAACCTTTGAAGAAAGGAGTACCTTAATGCTTAAATCTTTTATTTTTAGAATTGAGAATATTACTCGACAAAATAGCAAAGTTAAAACTGTATATTTTCACAACTTAAGTAGATTTGATGGTATTTTCATACTTAAACACCTTGCACTGTACCATCCTAATTACACTGTGAAACCTCTTATGAGAGACAATAGACTCTACGAGATCGCAGTCTATTCTAATAAGAATAGGCTCTTATTTAACTTCAGAGACTCCTTACATCTACTCCCCGGCAAGCTAGATTCCCTTGCTAAGAATCTATGCCCTGAGTTAGGTTCTAAAGGTTCTATATCCTATGAGGATGTAAAAGTGGATACTCTTAATACTAAGAGAGATAGCTTGTTAGACTATATGAAGCAGGATATTCTTCTGCTTGGTGGTATTATGCAAAAATTTCAGGATCTATATTATAAGTCCTACCAAGCCGACATTGTCAATAAGCTAACAACAGCTTCACTGGCTCTCAGGCTCTTTCGTGAGAAATATTACGATGTTGAAAAGCATTGTATCCACATCCCTAATCAGAATGAGGATACTTTTATCCGGCGTGCATACTACGGTGGCCATACCGACGCGTACACTCCAATACGGAGAAAATCTCTATTACTATGATGTAAATTCTCTATATCCATTTATTATGAAGGAATTCCAAATGCCTGGGGGTACACCTGTCTGGCATTCTGATTTATATGGTATGGAATTAGATAGCATGTTTGGCTTCATTGAAGCTTATGTTGAATGTCCTAAGGGTATAAAGAAACCCTTTCTTCCCTATCGGAATAAAAAAGATGGCACTCTTATCTTTCCGACTGGCGAATTTCTTGGGGTTTACTATAGTGAGGAGCTCAAGTATGCAAGAGATCTAGGCTACACTATAATACCAATTCGAGGTTACCTCTTCGATAAGATGGAAAGCCCATTCAAAGGCTATGTTAACACTCTCTTTGAAAGCAGATCCAATGCTAAAAAGATGGGAAATGAAGCCCTTTCTTATGTATATAAATTACTAATGAACTCATTATATGGTAGATTTGGCATAAATCCTCAAAGCACAAAAACAGAGATGTGTGAAAAAACTAGACGTGACAGTCTGTTTAGACGCGATGAGTTTATAAGCGAAGTCTTTATTAGAGATAATCTATACATGGTATCTTATCTTACCAATCCAGGTAAGGGGCCTTCTCATTGGGAACCCCCAAAGAACTCAGCGGTCCAACTAGCCGCAGCGATCACAGCCTGCGCTAGGATCTATATGTACAAGTATATATCAAGAGACGACTGCTACTATACAGACACAGACTCTATTGTCCTTGGAAGCCCACTTCCAGAAGAAGAGATCTCTTCGTCTGTATTAGGTAAGTTTAAATTAGAAGAAAAAATCTATAAGGCACACTTTTTAGCACCTAAATGCTATTGCTATGCCACAGAAGAGTGTGAAGGAAATAAGAAGGTCTTAAAGTTCAAGGGTGCGGGTAGAAGTGTTATAACCCCAGAATGGTTTGAAGAGAAATACGCAGACCCCACTAGATGTCTGACAGAGAAGGTTACTAATGCCTTTAGACCCGATTGGAAAGAACTTGAGGTCAAAAAGAAAGAGGGGACTATCACTCTTAGAACTATCGGTAACACCAAGAGGAAGTCCATATTTGATGAATATGGAAAATGGATAGATACAGATCCACTTCATATTAATGACTTGGCATGTCTAAATTCCATTGGAAAAAACCTCTTTTTACATTTAAGAAAGAGAAATACTCTTTTAGAAAACGAGAATAGTAAGCTCTCTCAGAAATTACTTCAGCTGGAAAAAAAGATATTATAATACACAAAACAAAAACAATGGGGAAAGATCCTTGAAAGCGAAGTCGGTATTTGAGCTGGAGTTAGCAGGTTGAATATTCTCCGGAGGCATAGCCTAAAGACTCTAACTTCCCGATAAAGAGGTACCCACGCGCTTGGGAGTTTCCCGCTCTTCCTCTGGCATAAGACAAGAAACTTATACATGACTTAGATCACAATAAGCACTTTTCATGTGCATGTTCCGAATTAAACTAGGAAAGCCTAACCTAAGCAGCTACTTATGATTCAGTAGCGGCATAAAATATATAATAAGTTAGAGCCCTTACTACTTATCTTTCTTAGGGCGGTAGAGCTATAGTCAAAGAAAGGGCTGTGGTAGAATTCTTGACTAAGACCTTGGCAATTCTGAGAGCACGGTTGGCAGTGGAAAGTATGAGCTCAAACTCTTTCATAGAAATTTGAAATTTTCTTATTCTTATAGAACGTATTCCAACATAGGTCTCATAGGTCAGACCTTGAAAAAGTATCTCAAATTGCCTTTTTTATTTCTTTTTTAGTAAGCCTATTAGTAGGCTCGTACCGCTGCTCTAGTTCAGCTGGTTTAAGAGTTAATTAAGCTATCTTAGTGAATCGATTTCAGTATGAAATTCTTCCCCTTCATCCCTTGCTTCTTTGTGAAAGTGTTTGAGTGAAGTCAACAAGCTAGCTTAGCACTGAGCTTAGGAAAGCGGGTCAAGTTACCTCATGTTTATGTTTAAAGGGTGGCTTATTCAGAGTTGGTTTGATCTGGTAAAAGCTATTCAGGTAGAAGGAATTTGTTATACTTAGAAAAAAAGAGATTTCCCGTTAGAATTAGAATAGGGGAACTGCATTTAAAGCAAGAACAAAGGGGTAGTCAAAAGTGAAAGGAGAGGGGCATTACAGCTTCAATTCGATCCTCATTTAGCGTAGTTTCTATTTAATCTCCTCATTGGCTCTGATAGGTATGCACGAACTTGGATTCCTGCCTCGCTTGCATCTCCAATTCAATTCGGAGTTCCGCTACAAAGCGGAAAAGCATGAGCGGTTGACAAACGAAATGGTTTGAATAGTGACAGATTACTTCCCCGATTCGCAGGTCGAGACTAAAGAAAGGCGCTTTGAGCGGGCACACAAAGGAGAGTTTTTCAAAAATCGAGCTAGGGGGTCTTCCTTTACCAATGGGTCCAAAAGTTGTTACTACCTCCTAAAGAGGGCTCATTTCCTTGGACTTGATTCAGGTGTTCAGAAGTTTCATCCTGTCACTCTACCTCAAAGTCAAAGGGCTTTGTTAATAACAAAGTGGCGAACGGGTGCGTAACGCGTGGGAAGAAGAGATTTTCATTTCAATTTCATCTTTTTCTGTTCGAAGGACCTCTAACCATTGCCATTGAAAGCCCGAGTCTTTCAGAACCTCGCTGTTCTTGTCGATTCCTCTCTTTCCTTTTAACTCGCATCTATTTATATAGTTTTAACATGTTTCCGGAAGGTATCTGTGAATATGCTTTCTTTTTTGTTGCAACAACGATTCCCGCAAATAACATTTTGCAAGAATGGGGATGCTAGTATAAAGGAGCCCAGACCAAGAGAAACAAGAGACGTCCCATTCCCTAACAGTAGTGGCATAACCAAACCTCATTCTAAAATGGGACCCGAAACAGGGACAGCAACCGCTACGTCTACAACCCCAGCACCACCTTCTTAATCTTCACCCTCACTCAACCTCTGCTTGTGCAATTGAAATCTTTCTTCCTATCGCTTCTTTGCGCTTCTATCTGGCTGTGGCCAAACCACATTGGAGGATTTTGAATGCAAGCTCACGCCTTTGTCTTTCGCCTGTCGATTCCTTTGAGCACCCTCCTTAGACTGAGCTGAGAGAAAAGAAAGTAAGGTAACTCAGAAAGAAGAGAAGGATTCCAGTCTTAGTGAGCATCTTAGCTTTGCCCGAGCAGCAAAGGATTGAAAGCCAGGGTTCCAAACCTGCCCTTGGTAATGGTAATGAAAGGCAGGCTCATTAGACTAGGCTAAATGCATTCTCTCTTTCCGGCTCGGTTTCCAAATCCCATCGTTTTCTTTATGATGCCCCTTTCCCACTGTCCATTGTAATTGCTTGGTTTCCGCTGAGGGGATGACCTGGGGAACAAGCATGTTAGCGTGCCGGGGCTGACTTCTCTTCCTTCGGCTGCTTAACTATGCCCCCGAGGGCGAGAAGGCTTCCTAGCCTTAAAAAGCATACAGATCAAGCGAAGTACCCTTTGATACTGGTTGGATCAATTGGACATCTTTCCTAGTCATAATGGCAATCAGCCTTAAGAGGCCATCCCCGACTGAATAAAGATGTATTTGCTATCTGTGTTTTTCCCCGACAAGGATAACGTTCTCGTCTTTTGGCTATACCTTTCCCTAATAAGAAAAGGAGTCAGCAAGCATACTTAACTGGAGGAATGCTACCTATGAGATCCTCGATCTCCCATTACAAATCTTCTTTCTGTATAGGAAAGACGGAATTCAACTTAATAGGATCTGGTTCGAAGCACAGATCACAGATCTTGGATATGAGGAGATCTAAAACCTTATCCTCGTTCTGCCACCAAAAGATTGGTTTCTTTCCAGCAATGGCTTTTCGGACAGAGGTCTTTCAGAGCCTTTAAGCTCATGACCGGCAATAGCCTTAAACCTACCCCTTTTTATTGAAATTAAATTAAAATGCTGCATTCTTCTTATAAAGCACGAAAGAAGAAAATGACCTTGCTCTTGCTGCTCGGGCTTGGCTCGAAGTGCGCTCTTTTCATAGGTTTAGGAGCTCTTTTTCTGTCTTACATTGTATTGGGCTAAAATCCCACTTCCTAAAAACACGAAAATATTCTTTTTAAACTTTAAAGTGGGAATGCAAAGCATAGTTTAAACATCTACTACTTCTACTGCTCCAGCTACTGCCCCAGCTAGTGAGACCCATTCTGCAGCCCAACTCTTGTCTGCTGCCCAGGTGCCGGGTGAATCTGAGACTCAAACGAATGCTTAAGACTCGAACCGCAAGCACTAATCTCTGAGACGCGCCTCCCATCTGGGCTCGGCCGATGCTCTTTTTCCGCTCCACTCCAAGGTGAGGTCCTTTTGTTCTTAGCACTTAACAAGGGGCTCGCCAGCAACTTATTGGGGGGTAGAATTATGCACGGGGGTCCAAAGAAAGGGGACTGGGATTTCCTAAGAGAAGGTGCAACGATGAGAGCTTGGCTTGACCCTTGCATTTGGCATTTGACTTTTATCTTTCCTTCCTTCCTTAAGCGTCCGAACCATCCCTTTTATTGGCGCCAAAACTCACAAATCTATTCCAACAGCGGAGCGACCTGTAGCTAGAATGCTGCCCCGGGGAAAAGATTAAGCGCCAAAGACTTCCTGCTTTGTTTTCGTCTCTCCTTCATTCCAGCTCGGCTGAATCCTTTTGTTTTTGTTTTTGCCCCTCAAGTGTCTCTACGACCACTTACAGCTGGAACTTTAAATACGGACTCTCTAAGCAAAGCCACTTGCCGGGCTGAAGGAATTCATTCATGAGCAGCTTTCCCGACAGCTAAAAGCCGAAAGCGAGAGTACGAGAGAAAGCTGAGATAGACGATACCACTACTAGAGAACAGCAACTTGGCCAGCTGGCTCTCTTTCCTTTTCTTACTTAAATCGCTTACGGAAAGTCTAGATTTAACCACTGACCTACATTCCAGTTCCAAGTAGATGTGTTACACACAGTGAGATTTGTCAATCCTGTTAGGAATAAAAAAATGAACAGATATTTTAATTCCATTTCAAATCTTTCACGAGCTCTCTCTCTGTAAAGGTAAAGTAATTCTACTTTCCTTTTTCAGATACTGCTTATCCGGGCTTGGTGGTAAGGAAATGGGTTAAGCCAGCTCGTGCCTCTCGGTCTTCTGGTGTCCTTTTCTTATTTCTTGGCCTGTTTGACCAAACTGGAGCTCATCTGATTCAGTCTTCCGTCTACTCATTCGTCAGTATCGTCAAAAGCAGTTGAACTCAATCCCGATGGCTACCATTACAGTGTCGATTGGCATTCCGCTTCTCTAAACTAGACTAGAGATGTGACTATGATTCTATCTTGGTGTGAGCGGCGTGACTTGAAGCTGCCTCTTGAATTGCCTTTACAGGAAGCCCACACGGGAATTGCTTTAATCCAGCTTAGCACCTTAGGCACTTAGTCCGATACCCCTCTTATAGTCTACCTTCTACCAGCCATTTCCCAGCCCATCTCAGCTATCCACCAACCAAGCCTCGGGGCAACTGGCTTTGTTATGCTAGCAAGCTAACGTGTAAGCGACCATAGGTTCCCGAATAGTCAACTATTTCTCATGCCAATCCTTTAAAACTTCTGCCTTTCCTGCACCGACTTAGGGCGCTTCCTCTTCATCTACCGCTATTCTATTGGAAATGTTTTTGTTCTCATACGACTTTGAGTCTTGGAAACTTACCCAATGACTTGGGGTATGGGACAAAGCACAATGGGTCAGGAGGCAAGGAAATGCGAGACAGGGATTGAATGCCGAAGGCACGCTTAAGACTCCTTTCAGCGACCAGGCTCGAAACTGACAGTTCTAAGACGCCCCTTTCCTTTAAGCATCAGCAGGGTCACAGTCTTCCAAAGTGACAAGGACTCAGAAGGAGAGAATGCCCAGAGATAAGAGAGACACTAGTAGTAGGTAAGATAGATAAAGACGAAAACAGATTAAGCTAAACGGATAACACGGATATAAAAAGCATTCTCCTGTCGTTTGTCGACACAGAAAAAGAGAGAAGCTTTTTAAAAAATTCCTGTTATCCTGGTTATCAGAGATACACTCAATAAGATAAGGTACTTAGGGTGGAGAACGAGTAGCCAAAAAAGCGGAAGTTATTACGAATGGAAATAGTGCTTTGAATTCTCTTCTCGTATCATCAGATGCCGGTTCAACATAAGATGACTGGGAAGGTAAAGCTAAGTCAGCTAGTTGTCTTTCACAGACACGAAAGATTGGTCAGGAGGTTGGTGTTGTGTAATAGCCTTATACTATATTCTTATTGTTGAGTCTAGGGCCTCACACGAATCTTGCTTTTTGACAGGTTTATTTATACTATAACAAACAAACAGTATCCGTTAGCAAATCATACTCCCGGAGAGTACAAATATCAACTAACTTGAACTGGCGACTGAACGAAGGAAAAGTCTCTCCCACTGAAAGATCTTACTCTTTTGAGTATTAACCTTCTTCCCACCAACCTGTGCTATTGGAGAATCATATTCTTACCCCCCTTCCTTCGTACCAAGCAAGAATAAAGAGTCTGCCCTTGCTCTAAGAAGTAAGCAAACTACCTTGCGTATTAATTAAGAAATGAAAGTGGATTGCTCTTACTAGCGACTAAGCCCTTAATGAGTAAGTTAAAGACTCCTTAAACGCCGTAAAGTAAAGAATCGAAAATCCCCCTCTATCTTAGAAAGGAGTGTTCGGCGCACAAGCCAGTTGTTGAATAAGAGAAGGACAGTAAGACTAAGAGGAACTAAGCTGTATATCTTATCTTTCCTTTAAAAGTCTTTCTACCCGCATCTCCTAGAGTTGGGTACTCAGGAGTTGATAGTTAACACTACTTTCTTAGACTGTAATACGTATATATTTATATCTATAGGACTAGGACTGAAAAACTCTTTCCGTGTGCCTTCAGGTTAAGAAAGAAGTTATCCGCAGAAATCACTTCAGCGCTTTCGGACTAGGCAGGCTGTTTATCTTAGGTTTGATGGGTACTAAATAGCGAGTAAACCCATCTATCTACAGTAGGAATTAACCGGCCCGGCCTTTTACAGTAAAAAAAAAGAAGAGGAAGAGAAGGCAGGAGAGGAGTCTTTACTAGTTAAGGGATTACCAGCGAGTCATTTTTTTTCCCTGTCGGGTAAGTAGCATTCTTCCCTGCCAGAGTCAGAATGACAATCTAAACAGCTTAGCAGATTGAATCAAATCTTCCCGGTACTTCAAGAGAAAGAGTGAGTCTTACAGTCCTGATCTTATGTAGAAGGAACTCTTCTTCGCTTTCGCCTTAGATCAATACATTACAAGGAATTTCACTCTTATAAAGAAAATTTCTCGGGTTATCCGTCTAAAACTGCCTTTGGCGTTCCATGAGTAAGTCTGTAAATAGTTTACATCTTTCGAACTGAACCTTCCAAGTGCATCCAGCAGGAATCGAACCTACGAATTAACCCCTTTTGTTATATAGCGCTTTAAGCATTCGGCCATGGATGCAAAAAGACTCAGCGAGTGAACTAGGTTTTAGTATTCCTTCTCGAGCTTCTATTTCTTCCGTTAAAGGAGATTCGAGAAAAGATGGAATAGGAAGACGTGTTTCCAGAACAAAGAAGATACGGGTTGAGAAGAGGAAGTTAGCAAAGTTAGACAAGATTGGAATGGGCATAGGAACATGTATTGATGTACCAGATCGGCTAATGCTCCCAGGTTGATGCGACGTATTCCACCAGTTGACTGGAGACTTGATTATTGGTATATCGATCGGTCCAGCACGGATTGAAATAGGAGCCGGTTCTACAGAAAGCTTTTGAAAACACAGTGCACCCAAGTAAATAAGGAACGAGATGAATACAGAAGTTAAACGAGCATCCCACACCCAAAAGGTGCCCCACATGGGTCTTCCCCGAAACCCCCCAGTAACTAAGGTAAACAGCGTAGAAAAAGCACCCATTTCTTTACCGGTTCCGGAAGAGCGAAGAAAAAGAGGATGTTTTGTTAATAGGAACAAGAAAGTGTTTATAGCCGTAACGATATAAACAAGAATACTCATCCGAGCCACAGGAACATGTACATAGAGAATACGAGAATTTCCACCTTGTTGAAGATCTAGTGGTGCTACCCAAAGACTTAAATGAATAGCCATCGCTGTTAAGAACAACCAAGATCCAATGAGAATTTGCGCGTAGCTTTTGGTCTTTGACATCAAAAAATAAGGTTGTAATAACAAAACGGACATGTGATAATTTGGTCCTAGCTAGTGGAACAAGAAAGACATGGATCTATATTCAATACGCAATCAAAAGATTTCCTCCAAAAAAATCGGGGAATTCCTCTTGCTTTGTTTTCGCTCCCCTCGTGCGTGGCATTCTTTGCTCGCGGAGCGGCATACCAAAAGAAAGGTTTTGGAAGAGAAAATTTATATTACCCTTTGTGACCAAGAGCCCATCCTTGATCCAAGCCGAGTTTTGCATTCCTTAGCTTGGTGCAAAAGGCTTATCGCGGGTCCTTTTGGGGACTTATTCGTAGGGCATGATATCCAAAAATTATTCAAGTACTTGCTTTTCTGAGAAAGAAGTCGTCTTGGTATTGGATCCGCTCTTCTGTTAGCATGAACATGAATTTTCTTCTATTTGTCTTCTTTATTCTTAAGAGAACCTCCTACCCGAACCATTCTTAAGACCGCCAAGCCTTCTCGAATGAGTTCCACTATAGAAGCTTTCAACGTAGACCCGGGGACAAATCTTTCACTCACTGAGAAGTGAAACCCTGTGACTAGATCGTCCTGAAGACGGGTGCGACGGGAAGAAGTGGCATTTGGAAGTGTTGCTGACTTAACATTTAGGTTTCGACATAACAAAGCTTGCACTGTCTTTTCGCACTTAGGCGCACAGCGTGCCATTGGTAATGATTCTACTATGGTTCCACAAATTCGCAAGCTGATCCTAAGTAATCGTTGTTGTTCATTGGATTCCGGAGGAACTACTTCGTTAGGATTGGGGAATTGCTGCGATTCTTCCTGAATAGCCTGGATTCTCTCGTCGAGAGTCACTTTGAAAGTATTACCTAAACTCTTCCGACTGAATATGATAAAGCCTATAAAACAACGAGCTACTATCATTTCTTCATTATAGATTGAGATCTTCTTCGAACTTGATGCACAAATAGATAGAATAGCAGCAAATAGCATCTTTCTAGCCTGCATCTTCGTGAAACTCTTTCTCATTTAGAAAGCTTATCTTTATCTTTCAGCAACTGAACGGGATGTTTATTAGGAAAGTTCTAATCGGATGCGCTCGCCCAGCGAGAAAGGCCCTGACCCTGCCAACCAAGTAAAAAGAAAGAAGAGAACAAAAGAACTTCGTATTTTGGTAACTTCATAGGGGGCATCTTTAACCTTGAATGCTATTAATAAATTCTACAGCAATAGTCCCTCGGACTCGGAAAGTAATAACGAAAATGGCTAACCCAATAGCAGATTCCGCTGCTGCCACCGTTAGAACCAATAAAGCAAATAATTGACCCATCATATCATCCGAAGAAACAGAAAATACCAAAAAGTTCATTATATATATATATATATATATATATATATATAATTAGGTTCAAATGAGTCCTTTAGGATTAGATGAGTCCGTGAGTCCCAATCACAGCCATTCATCCAATCCAATCCGACGCTCAAAATTTCGCACCCTTTAAGGGTAAAACCGTCAATTGCATCACAGATATAAAACTAAAAAAACCGGCTTCTCTCCTCAGTTTTCTTCTCCCATTTTCTCTCTCCTCACCTCCGTCCCCCTGATTTCTCTCTCCTCACCTTCGATGTTCTCTCTCCTCGCCGCCGACACTCTCCATCGCTGCCGCCGATCTCCCTCGCCGTGATATCCCCGTCGCATACAACAGCGACTGTTCCATTCAACTCTTCGCCGTCGCTCGCTCATCAAAATCGCCGTTTTCCGCCCTCATTTTGCCTTCGGCTAGTAAAGGTATCTATCCGACTCTAATTTTGATTTTATTCAATCGATTTTCATGTGTTTTACACTTTAGTTTGACATCTTTCGATCTCATTATGTGCATTTTGAGATCGATGTTTCGATTTGATCGATTTTACCTCACTCGAATTCAGGTTAAAATCAGATTCATCATTGCGATAACAACGGAAACGCGCGGAGAAGTGCGACGACGGCGAGGCGCGCTGCGTTATTCGTCTTTGCCGGCGTGCATGCTTCGGAAACTCCGGCACTGTGTGGAACATGATTTAGGTATGATTTCTCTATATTAATTTGTTCTGCTGTTGAAAATTCGTAATTTGGCGTTTTATTCAATCGTTTTAGGCATCCGACTCTAATTTGCTTTTATTCAATTGATTTCATGTTAATTTTGCGTTTGTTTAGCGTTCTCATGTGATTTTTTTTTGCAATTTTACGCTTTAGAATTTGCGCAAATGTTCGATTAGCAGTGACTATGTTGTAGGTATGATTACCTAGTTGTGATTCAACGATCTCGGCAAAACATTTCGTGCGTTTTCTGGATTTGTTGGAACACGTTAATTTCATGTGTCGATTTAAGTGCTTTCGGCAATTTCTGATGTTTCTATGTTGATCACTTGACATTTTTAAGTTCTAGGGGTTTTGATTTGTGGTTTTGAGAGGTTTTTGATTATGGATATGTAGATGAGGATATGCGTTTTACATTTTTGATGAATTTTATGAATAAGATACTTGGTGGAGAGTTGTTACTTGTCATATTCGTAAGAATTGCACCACATGAGTGCTTGGTGCAGACTGAACTTCAAAAATTTTGCTGGATGTGACTTTACTTCTAGATACTGCTCCCATATGGTTTGGTTAGAAAGGTTTTATTACAGGCATGGTGGCTTTTGATTATGGCCCCTGGAGATCACATTTCTTAAAGTGGGTTTAGCTTGTCTAGTTGTCAAATATAGTTCACATTTCTGCCGAAATGTCCCGTTAATTCTGTTTGAGTTATTGTTCCTTTTTTGGCTTTGAGTAAGTTGAATGTGTTAGTTTGGATCCAACCAGGTAGACCTAAAGCTTTCTGGTTTTTGTTGTTGTGGTTGTGAAAGAAACTTCTAGAGGGATGCATGGATTATGGTCAGTCCAATATGTAAAGGAAATGTAAAGAGAGTTTGAGACGTATTGAGAGCTTGAGGCATCATTGTATAGTGATGCGTCTTTCGTTAGAATTGGGGGCCTTTTAAAGCAGGACTTATGAAGCCTGCATATGCAAAAACATGTAGGTTCGACAACGTTGTGGGTTAGGAATGCAGATTATGTGCAGGTTGTCGGACAGTTCTCTAGTTATTGTCTGTGATTCAATCTTCAAGTGTGTGATTGTATCTGGTATCGTGTGTGATTGTATTAGCTATTGTGTGTGATTTTTTTGCTGTTAAACATGGAAAGAAAAGGAAGAAGAGAGAAGAGAACTATGATAGAGAGGAAATAGGGAATGCAGAATCTGTGCGGGATTTGGTGGGTATGATTTGTAATGATCTGTTGGTTGGTGCAGTCCTAATGATTTTTGTTTGTAAATTTTGGTTGGTGGAGACTACAATTTGTTGTGTTCATACTATAAGGAATACTTATTGTTCTTAGGTACTGTTATGACGTTAGGCGAGTTTGCTCCTTGCAACTTGTACTCTAGGAAGTTGCTTTTGATTTGCCTCTGTGCTTTGCTTGCAATCTTGCACCTACTAGACTATTCAGTTTGGCAATGTCTCATATCTTCAGATTGAGATGAACCTGATACGTGAGTATCGAGTGGTTTTCGAAATGTTGCTGCCCCAGAAGTGATGATGATTAACTGAAGTTCAAGCCTCTCTTGCTAATTTGCATGATTAACTGTTACTGTTATCCGTAGTTTATGCTCGTTTTTGGTTGCCTATACTGATTCATTTTTTGTTGTGAACATTGGTGTTATTTTTGCCTCGTAGTCTGCTTTGTCTATTATCTTGCTATTATGTAGTCTATTAGCTCAACTGGAAGAGCGCCCGTCTAATAGACGGAGGGTGTAGGTTCGAGTCCTACGTAGACTAGATGTGTAGTTGAGGCTTGAATCTGGATAATTGATAAGTTCGGACCATGATAAAGAGAATTTCTTCAACATTAGGAATCGTATGATCAGCTTAGCTATAAACTGCAACATCAGCTAGCCCTTGAAATTGCGTAAAAAGCACAGTAAGGCGAGGCGTCTGTTTAGGATCTCAATAAGCTGATAAATTTTAGTCGTCAGGCATCCATTGAAGTCTGATTTACTCTTTCTTATGCACATGAAGACAAACAGAAACTCACTTGATTGCAAAAGAGAAACATAGCAAGCATTAGTGATAACGCACAAGGCTGCTTTGTTGCGTAAAGTGTGTCATTCACAAAATGAACAATCTGCATAAAATGACTTTGTTTTAGCTAGCCATAATTATCCAATGAACTCATACCAAAAAAAGAAGATGAAGACACAAATGACACACTGTAACCACGGAAAATGCAGGGCGAAAAGCTCTACTTACCATGCCATCATTATCAAGACATAGTCAAATTGGATTGTTTTCGTTAGTCTCAGGAAACCAGAACAAGTAGGATCATATTCGTTAGTCTACGTAGGAATCGAACCTACACCTTCCGCCAATTAGACGGTGCTCCACCAATTGAGCTAGTAGACTTTTGAATTACTACATATTATACATACCAATAGAATCATACACACTCAAGAATAGAATCACACACACTAACTTACAAAACAAACTAACAGCCACTAAACCAATAAACGAAGAGACATAGCATCAATATCATCATTTGCTGAAATGTTCCAAGCCAAAGGAAACCACGCAACACGCAATTGTAAAGAACCTTGTGATAAAAAAAAAAACGAACCAAGAAATCGCTATAGTCACAGACTAACAAGTAGAATCACACACACTAATAATGAAATCACACATAATAATAAATTGAATCACACACGATAACAAATTGAATCACACACTATCCAATGAAATCACACACGAATAAAATCATACAAATTGTTCCCTGTATGCCATGAATAAGCTATGCAACAATCTGTTCCTTCACTGTCATCGCAAGGGGAGTAAGTTAAACGAAGGACCTTCATCGACTCATAGCTACCCCATTGGCCCCCCATCACCCTCTCACTTAGTAATAGAATCACACGCACTATGCAAAAGAATCATTATCGCCAACTAATAAAGAATCAACTGAATCACTCACACGAATTAATTGAATCACACACGATAACCAATTGAATCACACACACGAACAAATAGAATCACACACATTAACAAGTAGAATCACACACATTAATAATGAAATCACGCACGATAACAAATTGAATCACAAGCGATAAGAATTTGAATCACACACGAATCAAATCACACACTAACAAAGAGAATCACTCTCACCAGCAAATTGAATCGCACACCCTATCGAATAGAATCACACACCCTCTCGAATAAAAATCACACACACTTACTAATAGAAAGAATATGTGTGATTCATTAACCAATAATGTGTGATTGCAAATTCTATCTGAAAATCGAAATTGAAGGAGAACATGTGTGATTCAATAACCAATACCGTGAATTGCAAATTCTATCAAATTGAAATCGAAGGAAGAACATGTGTGATTGCAAAATCCATCTAAAAATCGAAATCATACAGAAATTTAGAAAACGATCGACATCGGGAATTGATATCCTAATGTTCATACAACAAACACACCAGCAGAAACAACTGGTTCACAACAAAAATTGAATGCCATTTCGAAAAAGAAAAAAAAGAAGATCGAATTAACTACAAGATTTATTCGAAATTACCTTGTTCATCGTTGTTAGAGGATCTATAGAAAAATTGAGCCGTCAATTGCTGCAGTTGTTGTCATTTTTCGATCGTTTGAGCTTGATTTGGGGATTTAATCTAATATAAGTTTTTAGGTTTGATTTGGGGATTTTAGAGGAGAGAGGAAAGGCTGAGAAAGAGCGCAGACAAGGAGAGAGAAATTTAGAGAGAGAGAGAGAGACAACTTGGAAAGAAATGACGTTACTCTCGCTGATCCCTAGCTCTATTTGTCCGCGTCTCTATTTGGCTGCATCTCAGCCCTTCATCGGCTTTACATCGAACGGTCCAGATGAGGACTCACGGACTCACCAGAGTAGGCGGACTCATCTGAACCCGCCTATATATATATATATATATATATATATATCCGCATCCGATCAGAAGTAAATATATGTTAGAAGGTCAGAAGTAATATAGGCCGTCCGATCGAAAATCTGAACGGATGTAAACACGTGCGGTTTTTTAAGATTAAGGGGTAGCTTGGACAATTTTCAGCGCTTGGAGGGGGTTCGCGTTGGACAAGAAATTCCAGGCTCATTCCGTTTTTTTCAACTTTCTTTCTCTAACTGCTCCTCTCTCTCTCTCTCTTTGTAACTTCCTCTCAATAAATCACACGAATTTCATCAATTACATCTTATTTTTTTCATGAAATTGATTGAAATTTAAGCCTCATAATCGAAACTCAACGAAAATAATTCGAAATCTTTCCCAGAAATTTCGAGGAGATTAGGGTTTTGAAATCGAGTGAGTTTGGGGCAAAACAAATATGCAATTTCAAGGACAGGATCAAATTACTGCAAATCTCAAGCCGATTTAAGTCAAAAAATCATTCAGGAAGTTAATTTGCCATGGAATCAGGTTTTGAAATTTTACCTCTTTTGATGCTTTTCTTAATTTCGTTGATTTCTTAATTATAGATTTCATATTGGATGGTTTGGTGTACTGTGTGCATTATTAGAGTTAATTCAACTTATCTCCAAGTATTTGGTGAACTTTTGGATCATTGAAATCATGTTAGCAAATCATTGTTATCATTGTTCTTGCCCATTTGTTTTTTATTTCCTCAACGTTAATCCTTTTTTTTCTTCTTCCTGATTTTCGTTAAGTCATTAGCAAATCATTGTTAATTAATTTTCGTTATT
Organism: Spergularia marina; assembly: GCA_963680865.1. Taxonomy (NCBI): domain Eukaryota; kingdom Viridiplantae; phylum Streptophyta; class Magnoliopsida; order Caryophyllales; family Caryophyllaceae; genus Spergularia; species Spergularia marina. Next base: position 9,472,445 of record OY804551.1, on the reverse strand, counting down.
GAACATTATTGTTATCGTGTTGATAGAGTTATGGTTGGAGTTAGGCATTGGCATTTCTATAGTTACTAGAGTCATCAAAGTTAATGAAGTTGGCATTGGCGGTATTATAGTAACTATTATCAAAGTTATTGGAGTTTCTTTTCTGTTGTTACTGGAGTTATCAAAGTTATTAGAGTTTCTTTTCTATAGTTACTGAAGTTATTAAAGTTATGTTATGTTAAGAGTTAGAGTTGGAGGAGAGATTAGAGTTACGGGTATATCTAGTAGAGTTATGTTGAGAGTTATTAGAGTTAGAGGAGTTATTAGAGTCACAGGTATATCCAGTAGAGTTAAGAGTTATTAGAGTTACAGATATATCTAGTAGAGTTATGTTAAGAGTTTGTAGAGTTAGAGGTGTTATTAGAGTTACGGTTGTGTTAAGAGTTGTTAGAGTTAGAGGAGTTATTAGAGTTACGGGTATATCAAATAGAGTTGTGTTAGGAGTTATTAGAGTTACATGAGTTATTAGAGTAACGGGTATCTAATAGAGTTGTGTTTATTAGAGTTACATGAGTAATTAGAGTTACGGGTATATCTAGTAGAGTTCTGTTAAGAGTTATTAGAGTTACATGAGTTATTAGAGTTACGGGTATCTAGTAGAGTTGTGTTTATTAGAGTTACATGAGTTATTAGAATTACGGGTATATCTAGTAGAGTTATTAGAGTTAGAGAAGTTATTAGAGTTACGGGTATATCTATAGTACAGTGATTAGTCAAGAAGTATTAGTTAGAGTTATCGGAGTTGTAAAAGAACTAGTTCACTTGTTGTTAATTTTCACTCTCATTGCAATGTGATATATATAGAATGCTATTGATAAGGTCATAATAACGTGAATCTGTGATACTATTGATTTGAGGGGTAATTTCTATGCTTACTGCTGAATGCATTGATTGGGATTTACTAAATAAGAGTTCAATCTCTCGGTGTGCAAGAAGAGCGTCTAGCGGAGGGTCTTTTGGCAAGGCATTGTGCATTGTCACTTGTGGAATGTAGGAGAGCCTTTTATGTACCCAGAAATTCATTCACGTGTAGATGAGCTGCATAGGAGGCGGATTTATACTTTTCTAAGTTTTCTAATTGAGCATTAGACATATGAAACCGCATTTAGTCTACTAGCTCAATTGGTAGAGCACCGCGTGTTGCGGATGGTGTAGGTTCAAATCCTACGTAGACTGTTAACATAGTAGAAAGAAGTCATGTGGGCATTGGAGTTCCAAATTTTTTTTAGTTGCAAGCCTGTACTAGCTCCCTTGCTGAGCTCTGTGTTCCAGTCAGCCTTTGAATGATGCAATCGGAGCTCACAGGGGCCTCTTACCAGTGGCAAAAGTCAGACTTAAAACTTCTCAAAGAAAGGGTTGTTCGTCTAGCATACACATTAAACACAACTGACACAAGTTTCAGCTTCATTTCACTCATAGATTGACATGATTGAAATCAAGCTCCTGCGGAAAGGCTAATGTCAAATACTACTGGCTGATTGGCCATGCCGACGGTCAGGAACTTTGGAATGAAACTGACAGAGGTCAGCTACTATTAGTAAAGCCCACGTCTTTGCAAGAGATCTACTGAACCCAGAATTGTCGAACCAAGAATAAAACAAGGAGACACAAATCTCGCAAAACATGCTTCCTGCATGACCAGATACAAAACCTATGTGGGATTCAAACCCACGTCTTTGTGGGAGGCACAATGCTCTTTCAACTGAGCTAATAAGCTAGAAATCTAACTTAAAGCAATCCAAACTATAGCAAAGTAACATATGAAGCAAAGCGGCAAAGTCATTAGCTATCTGCCCGAAATTCAATCAACATATCAAACATGTTTCACCTTGAAGACAAACGATCTGTATATTGAGGATCAAATCTGCATATTTCTTCAAACGATCTACATATTGAGAACAATAAGAAACATGATTGGGAGCAAATATAATCGTACAATGCTTCAATGCCGGTAACAGAGCCACACTGCTACTTTAAAGAAAACAAGGAAACAAAGACCCCAGCTCACATATATTTGCAGTGAAGATACACAGCAAATGAATAACTCTGACGAGCAAAAGGCGCAAGTCTAATTACTAGAATATCTAACTATAATCACCACAACTCTTAAACTGACAGTTATATGTGCCTGCATTGGGAATCAGTAGCTCAGCAGCAAATATTTGAGCAGGACGATCTTAGTTTCTAAGATCACACTCATTTCGCATCATCAACTGATTTCATGTTATTTCATGGAACTTTCAAGAAATCCAGCAGAAAGTTCCAGATCAAATAGCGGGTAGACAATGGCAACAATGGAATCCAAAGAAACAATCTTCATAAGAAAAAAAATGTGACAGGTACGGTATACACTATAAAAGTACTAAGAACCGCATATATAAACTCAACAAATTGAATCATATATGACGATAAAATCAACAAAATCCAGTATGAATATCCTAAGGACCGCATATATAAACTCATACAAATCGAAATTCATAAGAAATACATTGAAAACCCTAAGAAACAGATCGATACTGAGAAACAAATTCAAAATTCCAAAAATTCGAAGAATCACCTCTATAGAAAGATCTGATTATGTCCTTCAATTTGATGTCGTAAGATTGACGTGATTGATATGTTTGATTTTGCGATTTGTGAAGAAAACAGAGAGAAAAAAAGGGGAGAACGAGAGGAGAGAGAAAGTAGAGAGAGAAGAGAAAGTGAAAGAAATGAAATGAGATACGCGTATACCCCTCTCTATCTTACTATTGGAATGACCAAAATATCCCCAGATCTTGGAGTTAGCGCTTGGGTAAGGTACAGTTTAGCTGCCCAAAAACAAAACTCGCGCGACATCTCACTCGTCGGATCATCAAGATGGACGCTCCAGATTATTTCTGACCTTCTGAAGTAATACTATTTCTGACTTGATACAATTCCTATATATATATATAGAAATAGGATCAAATGAGTCCTTTAGGCTTAGATGAGTCCATGAGTTCTCATCTCAGCCATTCATCGCTCTAGATCCTACGCTCCAAATTTCGCCGCACCTATAAGGGTAAAATAGTCAATTAATTAAGAAATATAAAAACAAATATCCAACTCTTTCCTCTCATTTTTTTTCAGTTTTAATTTCTCTCTCCTCAACCTCCGTTTCCCCAATTTCTCTGTAATTCCCGATTCTCCTCTCTCTCTCCTCCGCTTCGCCGCCGATCGTTTCGTCGCCGCCATAGCCGACGCCGTGCCGCCGCCGCTCTCTTACACCTATTACCGCCGCATTCTATGCTTTTAAAGGTAATCACAAATTTTTAGAAGTTTTTCTGCATTTTTCGTGTTACTCAAGCTGTTATTTGTTTGATTCTATGTATTCTAATGCTTATTAGGTTTGATTCTTGTTGATTAGTTTCTCGATTCGTTGTTTTCGAAGGTTTTGCTGCATTTTTCGTGTTGTTCAAGCTTTTATTTGTTCGATTTTATGTGTTTTTAATGCTTATTAGGTTTGATTTTTGTTGATTAGATGCTCGATTTGGTGTTCTCGAAACTTTTTAGTGTTCTGTTGTTGATTTGGAATTTTCGGAAACTCTAGGTTTGATGAATTTTTTTGATAACAAAAACTTATACCCTGTGATTTCATTTTCCACAAGTATGGCTCTATTTTTCCACATGTTTTTGTAAACATAAAATATGATGCTGAAGAAGTGAAGCCTGAGCAAGAAGACAACGTTGAACCTGTGTATGATGCTTTTTATGTGATTTTGTGGAATATTTTGTGTGATTCTGTGGAATGTTTGTGTGATTTTGTTAGATAATTGTATGATTCTGGTAGAAATTTTGTATGATTCTGTTAATTTTGTTTGTGTGATGTTTTGTTGGATGTTCCTGGGATTCTTTTTGGATATTTGTATGATTCTGTTGAATATCTTGTATGATTCTGCTCTAATATTGTGTGAGAATGAACCTAGCTTGAGCTTGGTCACTTTTCATAGCAATTGATAATAATTGACAGTGAATTAGGTGCATTAATTTTGATTTTATCATATGATCAGCTTGAATGTGAAGCAATTCTCATCGTTTCTGCTAAATCAATTTGATCTTGAAAGTATTATTTGGTGTAGTATGACACTATGCAGTTGCACTCGTATAGATAAGTTGTATGGTTATGAGTAGGATATGCAGTTCACTTGATTCGTTATATTAGCTCATTGCGTTACAGGACTGATCGTTGGTCAGAGACACCTTCACTGAAATATACACTAATCATTGTCGTGGTTTTCGTTATATAGCAAATAGGTATATTCATGGTTGGTTATGGTTGCTTTTGCAATCACAATATGGCAGATTCAGGAGGCTTTTAAAGCATTCCAATTGTTATTCTCAGTGTTTGGTGTACCTATATATTGTACATTGGAGAAAGTAGTAGCTGTATTCGGAGGGTACAAATTCTTTGGTTTTTGCTTTAGAATGTGGTCTGCTTTTTTTTTTTTTTTTCTTTGGTATGGATGAGCTACCGCTGGCTTAGAGCTGTTTTGATTTGATGTGGCAAGCTGTCATGATTTGATGTGGGTGACAATATGCATATGATTATCGGCAAAGTTTGGAGCCCTTTGAACTTAATGTGTTATTCGACAGGCTGAAATTTTTTAATTGAACTAGAATATTTTTCCTTAGTACTTCTATAGTAAGTTGTCAGTGTTCTATAGTGATAGTGTTTGAATGTTGCGATTCCTAGTTTGCAGTTTGCTTGTTAGTGATTTATAGAGGGGTTTCGGCTTTGTGAAAGTGCTGAAAACGAATGTTGATGAGTTTGACGAGTCCATTCTTTTAGCTACTAATGTGTAATACTTGTTTAATGTGTAATACTTGTTGTAAATGTGTAATGCACGAGCTCTGTGCTACTAATGTGTAATACTTGTTTAGTTCCTCAATAATGAATATTGAATGTTGTGATTCCATTTTCAGGAATCTGAAGAATCTTTGTCTTGGAGGAACATTAGCCCCTGAGCTTGGACAACTCTCTTACATTAAATCCATGTAAGCTCGTAACCTACCAACTTCAATTACTACAGTTACTGATTTCATTTTCAATTTTAGGACTCCAAATTCGACTTCTCGTTGTGTTCTCTACCTTGAGTGATCTCGTTATAATGTGTTCCTACTTGTGTTGTTTCTTCCTTTCTGCATTTTTAGTATGCTGCGCAACAATTCCTTTACTGGGGTTATACCGAGTGAAATTGCTGACCTCGAGGAACTAGAAGTGCTAGACTTGGGATACAATCATTTCAGCGGACCATTGCCGACTAACCTTGGCAACAACTTCTCCCTATCAATTCTGTAAGTAGATGTTTCTGTCTTACAATAGTGATCTCCTTGGTAGCTTGTCTCCTGAGCTTAATCAGCTCCAGCTGCAATCTGAACATCAGGTGGATGAGAATCAGCTGCGAGGTGTATCTGATGGGATAAGGTGTAACAGTGAACCTGTTTCGTGGTGAGAACCATTCTTATATTTCTCTCCATATTAAGTTCTGCTCAGTATGTTAGCCACATGAAGGGAGCTTGAACCAGTCATCTGAGAAGTCGAATAAGTAGAAATAAGAGAGATCAGATCAGGACCTCACTGACAGATCAGATCAGGACCTCACTCACATATCAGATTAGGACCCCTGGTAATTCATTTCACTTGGTGTGGCTTTGCTTGTGAATTCTGATGGGTTGATCAGGTTTATGGTGAAATTGCTTTGCATATAGTCGTAATCGTTTGGTGGGTTGCTGGGAAGTTGAGAGTTGTCTTTTTTTCCCCGGTACAGAGCCTTGTCATTTGGCTTTTGTTTTTGTTCAGCCTTGAGCAGTCCAATAGTCCAGGAAATTGATGTTGGCAAATACCACTACTGTGTTACCCTCATGGCTATTAGCTCAACGATAGAGCGGTGTGCAAGATGCGCATATGTGTGGGTTCGATTCCCACATAGCCAACATATTGAACCAATCCTACCCCTCTTAATTTCATAAAAGCCTAAACTTTCAGTGAGTAATTCTAAATCGACTTACAGTCGAACATTGGCTACTAAACATATATTAAACCAGTCCTAAACCTTAAACTGTCACAAAAGCTCAAACTTTTCACTAACTAGCCACTAATTCACTGCTAATTCAAACTGTATCGAATCGATTTAGAATCGAATACACAGATTTTTTACTAATTCTTTTATACAGCCAAAGAAACCAATGACATATTTGCCCAGAATTTGACTAGATAGGTTTTAAAATGCTTATAGCCGACATGGGAGTTGAACCCACACCCTTGTGCATTGCACAAGCTCTACCAGTTTGAGCTAATCGGCTTTAAGAAGAAATAAGACATTACAAGTGATAGTGATATATATAAGATGGTGATCACTAGTCAGTATAATTACAGTCACATATACAAAGCCCATATGGAAGATACAATGTAAGACACTCAAAACCCACACTCTGAAAACAGACGAAAAAAAAGAAACAAAGGCAGGAAAGTACTTATATCATTTCCATCAAAATCAATAACATCCTCATTTCTCACTGCTCAAAAGACTATTTCCACTTTGGAATTGCTCAAAAGACTATTTTCACTTTGGAATTGCTCAAAAGCATCTACCATAGAATGACACAGACCCAAAATCTATGTATCACTATGAACCAAGCACTATCAAGATTAACGAAAATCATAGCAACAAGTGAAACTAATACAATCACTTTAGATCCTAACTAACCGTCATCAGCTCATTCAAAGACAACCAACTATTCATATGTTCTCGGCAATAACAATTCCTGCTACATCAGAAATCACATATTCTCACATGTTCTCGGCAATAACAATCAGATTCCTGCTTTAAACATAGAATGACACTCGTTTGTCCATAGAATGACACAAGATTGTTCATAGAATTACACAACCATAGAGTGTCACAGGTTTGTCCATAGAGTGACACACCAACAATAGAATCACATACTCTATCACAAAGAATCACACTCTATCGAATAGAATCACACGCACTATCGAATAAAATCACACACAAATAGAATCGCACACACTAGTTACTAGAATCACACTAATTAATAGAATCACACAAGCTAATGAGTAGAATCACGCTAACACACATATAGAATCATACACTAACTAATAAAATCACACACTCTGTGGAATAAAATCACACTCACTATCGAATAGAATCACACACTAACAAATAGAATCACACACATAAACTTATGGAACCACACACGATATCAAATAGAATCACGCAAACCTTGGGTGGTATTTACCAATAGAATCATACACATTAGAAAATAGAATCACGAATAGAATCACACAAGCGCACGAATAGAATCACACACTCACGAATAGAATCACAAACACTAACTTACAAAATACACACCAACAATGAACCCCACTGTGATTCTAAACATTCTGAAGTCACAAACGCCTCAATCACACGAGCTGAGTACACATGTCGGTACTTCAATGCTTGAATATATGAACAATAAAAGTAAGTAACCTTATGATTCTAATATTGAAACTATGATTCTAATCAGTAAATAACGTGTCTGTGTGTATCAATATTCAATATAGTATGATTGCAAATTCAATTATAAAATCGAAAATCGGAAGGAGAGTGTGTGATTCAATATTCAATACTGTGTGATTGCAAACTACATGATAAAAAATCGAAATCGAAAGAAGAGTTGTGTGATTCAATAACCAATACTGTGTCATTGCAAATTCTATCTAAAAATCGAAAAAGAAGGAAGAACATGTGTGATTAAATAACTAATACTGTGTGATTGCAAATTCTAATCTAAAAATGGGAATCATAAAGAACTTAAAAAACGATCAAATTTGGGAATTAATCAAAATAAAAAGAAAACCGACCTGATTCAGATTAATTTGAGCTTGAATCGCGCCACCTTTTCTCGATCGATCATTAAATTGGCAAAATGCTACGAATTCGCCTGTTTATCGTGATCGAAAATGCTGTTAATTTGCCTCGTGAAGTTCAATTGTTTTTTCTAGGTTTTGATTTTGGGGAAAAGTTGGAAATAAAGGGAGAAGAGAGATAAAGAGAAGAAGAGATAGAAAGAGCAGAAAAGAAATGCAGGATGAGTTTTGACCCCTGCTCCATCCTTTTAGTCACCTTTTTTTAATTCATTGTGGCCGTTTATCTGATTGCATCGGACGGCTCAAATGAGGACTCACGGACTCATCAGAATAGGCGGACTCATCTGAACCCGCCTATATATATATATATATATATAGAGAGAGAGAGAGAGCGCATTGAGGGTGTCGGAAGGTCAAGAAATGCACAGAAAGAGTCCAATATTTGCTAAATTCTCACCTAAAGTATTAAATTAATCCACATAAAACATTAAAAAATGCACACACAGAGTCCAATATTTGTAAAACTCTTATGTAATAAAGTTATCAACATGAAACATGATATGACTATGTTTGGTAAAACTAGCTGAAATACTAGTTGAACGCTGAAATAGTAGCTGAATGCTAAAATAATAGTTGAAAGATGAAATAATAGCTGCAAAGTTTTTAGCCGATAATATTAGGAGTGTTTGGCAGAATTAGCTGATATAGGAGTTGGTATATATAAAATTACATAAAAATGTATTATTTATTTTTAATCTTATTTTATTTTAGTAAATAATTGAAGGTAAATTAGGAATAAAATTATAATAAGCTAGCTTATTTTAAATAAGTTACATGGGGTAACTTCTTATATAAGCTAGCTTATTATTTAAGCTAGTGGTGTTACCAAACCAACTTATTTGGTCAACGAGCTTAAAAAACTAGTCAAATAAGCTACTTTGGCCAAATAAGCTAGCTTATTGTGCATACCAAATATAGCCATTAATAGATATAACTCGGGCTACGCATATCAGAATATTACGATACATGTATCATTAAGTTCGTGTGGAAAGGTATGTCAATATAAGATCCATTTACACATACTTTTGAAAAGTTAAGAAGCTAATAATTTAGAGCGCATTGAGAGCATCGGGAGGTCAAAAAATGCACAAAGAGAGTCCAAGATATGTTAAACTCTCACATTAAATATTAAGATAATCCACGTTAAACATTAAGAAATGCATGCGAAGAAAGTACAATGTTTGTAAAACTCTTACGTAATAAAGTTATCTACATGAAACATAATATAAACTGTTATAACTCGGGTTACATATATCAAAATATTACGATACATGTATCATTGAGTTCGTGTCAAAATGTATTTCAATATAAGATCCATTTACACATACTTTTGAAAAGTTAAGTATGATTTTGGTAGAGATATGTTGACAAGTTTAAGATTTTTGTGAAAAATAATTTAAAAATAAATAAAAAAATAATATTATTTAAAGATCAAGTAATACTCCATACAAATGTACAATGACGATTGAGTGTGATTAGGAGATATTTTAACTAACAAACATTTAATTAGTTATCATGATTTATTTATTTATTTTGAGATTAACTTAATAAATAAGAATAAACGATTATGATAAAGTGTCCCGTGCAACGCACGAGCATTTCACCGAGTTTTTCCTTATTTATTTTGATTTTCGACTCCTCGGAATAAGGGATGTATCTGAAATTTCCCAACTCGATATTGCCGGGTAGTTCCCCTCTCTTTCTCCTCTGCCCCTCTCTATTGTTTGCCCTCTTTTTTTCTTTTTTTTTCTCTCACTCTATTGCCTATATTAAATTTTTATTGATTATTGATATTGTATGAATTCTTTTGATTTTTTTTTTAATTTATTTATGTGTTAAGAAATGAAGTTATTAGGGAAAAAGTAGGGGTTGCGCCCATCGCGGACAAGATGATGGAGAACAGATTGAGGTGGTATGGTCATGTGAGGAGGAGGCCTAGTGACGCGCCGGTTAGAAGAGTAGAAGGGTGGGGAAGTGATAATATTAGTAGGGGTCGGGGAAGACCCAAGTTGACTTGGATGAGGGTTATTAGAAGTGATATGAGTTTCCTAGGGTTTGAAGAGAATATGGTGTTGGATAGGGCGGCGTGGAGAGACGCTATCCATGTGGAGGACTAAATTTGACTATTTTTAGTTTCTTTGTTTGGTTTTCCTAACTTGTTTTAAAACTTTTCCTTACTTGGTGTTCAAAGTTTATATGTTTTTCACTAATTTTCAAACTTTTTACTTATTTTTAGAACTTTCCAAAACTCTTTCCGAAAGTATTTCAACGTTTCAAAATGGTTCACATCGTTTTTGAAATTTTATGGCATGCATAAGACGGTTCTTAGACGACGATTCATGTTAGCCGACCCCAAATCATTTTGGGAATAAGGCTTGGATGTTGTTGTTGTTGTTGTTGTTGTTGTTGTGAGTGTTAATTTTGTAGATCCATAGTTTTTTTCTCCTCCGTATCGAAGATGATGACCATTAAACAATGTTTTGCAATCTATACCGCATCCACCGTGTGAGTACTACTTTTCCTCTTGTTTTTTTTTTTATAGTAATTTTAGGCAACGGGTATTTAATTTTGTTTTCTGTAGCAATTTGTGGCAACTGTTTTTTGTTTTTTCAATCTTTTAACCCTATGAGTTTCTAGGGTTTTTTTTTTGGAGGATTAAATTACATGAATCCTTTACCCTATCAATCTTTAGGTGATAAGAGTATGTGTTTGATTGAATAATTGAAAACAAGAAAAGGGTGCGAATGTGACGGCGGTAAACAAACCCAGAATTGAAAGAGTAATTGATTTCGTGTCACAATGTTTGGGGGAGAAAGTTGTTGAATCAAAGGAGTTTTTTTTTTTTTTTTTTTTGAGGATTTTTGCCGATTTGCGTATTTCACCCACTTCACAAAATAAGGAATCGCACCGACTGAGTGCCTCTTCACAAAATAAGAGGCACATACAGTTTTTTGAGCTATCCCATAGAAAGTGGTTGAACCAACTCAACAAATTAAAGGAGATTTGTTTTTGGGATTTTCGCCGATTTGCGTATATCACCCACTCAATTTTGTGGGTTGTTTGAGTAATCATACCAGATTTTGGTTTATGGAATGATTATGGAGTGATTTGAGGGTGGCGGTATTGGTGGCGGTGGATGAAGGTTGACGGAAGAACTAACGGATGGCATGTGAGGTCCTAAACGGACCAAAGAAACATTTTAGACCCTGATTTAGGAGTGAACTCTGGAAGATTTTATTATTATTATTGTAAGAAATCGGATTATAAATTAATCAGCTAGTTCATTGATATAATATGTATTCTCGTTGTTGCAGGTTCTTCAGTGCGGTGTTACTTGCACGTCAATACTCTCCCGCTCGTCAATTGGAGTTGCTTAAGTATCGCAACGAGGTTCTGAAGAAGAAGACGGGTTAAATACAGGGTTTAGACTTTGGAGTATGTATGTCTTACAGGGTTTAGACTAGGGTATATATTGGAAAAAATAGATGCCCCGTGTAGGAAGACTAACTTGAGCTGTAATGTAGGTCTTGTGTTCTTTGTCGCTAAGAGCATGGTTAACCATGAACAAAAATTTTGTGTTCATTCTTCTCTCTCGTCTTCCACCTCATTTCCCTCCAATTTTATGAACAACTTTTGTTCATACATGTTAACCATGAACACAAAATCATGTTCATAAAGAATAAAGTAGTGTGTCCCACACTAATTCTCTCTCCTACTACTACTACAACCATTTCCATATCTCTTTTGTTTAAATTAATTTTTTCCTACAATCAGTAATTAGTGTAGATGTTTTTATTTTTTTGTAATATATTTTTTTATAAAAAATGAATATAACTCTTATAAAAATAAATTCATTATCAATATATTATTTCAAACGGAGAGAAAAAGCAATACATTTAAGCTTAAAATAATTAAATAAGAAGAAAAGATAAATAAAGAGACTAATGACAACAATTATAATAAAGATTACATTAGTTGGTATCTCCAAATCATTGCCATATATGCTCGACCAAATTTCTCTTTAAAGATAAATGGTTCTCCGTGTCTCTAACTCGGTCTCTATTAGCCAAGTAAACATTGATATCCACGATACGGTCGCGAGAGTACTCGAAATTGCCATCTACAGAACTCGAACATGTACCATTGAATTCACTTGTATTGTCATAATTAGCATAAGTGTCTGGTTCATCTTCCACTATCATATTATGCATTATGATGCAAGCTGTCACTATTTTATTCAATATTACCTCATCCCATGCAAGTGATGGTTTACAAATTAGTGCAAATCTAGATTGTAGCACCCCAAATGCACGTTCGACATCCTTTCTCGCCGACTCTTGTTTGTCTCCAAACAATGAGTCCTTCGGTGTCTGAGGAAGAGTGATTGACTGGATGAAAGTTGCCCATCTTGGATAAATTCCGTCAGTGAGATAATACCCCAGGTTGTATTCATGTCCATTATTAATCGTAAAAGTAACATTTGGTGCCTGACCATTCATAACATCGTCGAACACAGGAGATCGATGAAGCACATTCAAGTCGTTGCAAGAACCTGGAATACCAAAAAACGAATGCCATATCCACAAATCTTTTGAGGCAACTGCTTCTAAAATTAGTGTTGCTTTTCCACTTCTTCCTTGATATTGTGCTTTCAAAGCAGTTGGACAATTTTTCCACTCCCAGTGCATGCAATCAATACTGCCCATCACCCCTGGAAATCCACGTTCCTCCCCAATACGAAGTAGTCTTTCTAAATCTTGTGGTGTAGATTTCCTCAAATACGCATCACCAAAATGTGCAATGATAGCTTCTGTAAATTTTAAAAGACTTCGTCTTGCAATACTTTTGCTAAGACGCAAATATTCATCTACGCTGTCAGCGGCCGAGCCATATGCTAACATTCGTAGGGCAGCAGTGCATTTTTGTAAAGCAGACATGCCAAGCTTACCAGTGGCATCATGTGTTTGGTGGAAAAATACATCATATGCCTTAACAGCTTGCACCAAACGGAGAAAAACATGTTTTCTCATTCGGAATCTTTGTCGAAATATTTGCTCAGGGTATACTGAATTTGGAGCAAAATAATCGTTGTATAGACGGGTGTGGCCAGTTTCACAATCCCTTTCATAATAATCTCTTTGAGGGCCACGATTTCTTGTGTGTCGTGGTTGAAAAATATAATTTGGATAACATAATCAATCATTTGATCTACACAATAATTTTCACTCGAAGTATCATTTTTATCTTCAGAAGATGAACTTGAAGACATGTTTTTAGGAATGAAAATGATTGAGATTTGCTCTTTAGATTTTTAGTACTCTATGCTATTATATACAAAATTGTATCACTGATAAAAACAAATAATAATAATAATGTTAGACAAGACTTGGCATTGCATTGCAGTAGACAAAAGAAGGAAAAAGTCTAAGATAGTAGCTATTGAAAAGACAAGACAATTTACAATAAATGAAAAAATTATTGAATAATAAAAAAAAGGTAAATAGAGATATTGAAGAGATGTATCATTCACGAGTAGAATTGACAATTTTGTAAAACACAATCATTCAGAATTTAATAAAGGAAAATAAATCATATTACATTATAAATTAATTTGATAAACTCAGCGTTAGTTAAACTATTATTACATAAGATAAAAGAGAATTACAATGATAAATAAAATAAAACATTAGTAAAGCTTAAAATAATTATTACAAAAACATATTTTCTAAAGGTTATTTAGTTCTTGAAATAATTTTTGTATTATCGCCTCTTGTTCCGGTCCAAGGGATGGAGAACTCATGAGTGATTGGAGCATATCCCATTTCATCCTCCTTTCCTCCAAGGTATACCTTTGTTCATCCAACATAACTTGTCTTTCTTGCATCTCAACCTGTTTTGCTTGCATCTGAAGTTGCATTTCTTTTCTTGTTTCTTGTTTTTTAGCAAATTCCAACTTCTACTTTTCAAATTCTACATTAACCATCCTTGCATTTGAATAAAGGCCGAGCGTAGATGTGAAATCATCTAGATTTACCTCTGGTATTATTCTAACTTTTCTCTTTGCTGCCTTTACACCCATTGGGCGTTCAGAAGATGCACCTCCAATGTCATCGCTAGTTGGTGTTGTCGGTGTAGATTGAGATCCATCATTAAGCCTCACTCTCTTGCCACTACTATTACTATCAGCTGGATCACTTCCAACATTAACGGAATCTTTTGTTTTCTGGGGGTCTATAACCTGTACATAATATTTCAAGACTTCTTGCCATTTCCTGTATTTTCGCAGCATACGCCAACAATGTTCAAAGAGAAATATTCTATTCTTACTCATATATATATATATATATATATAACATGAGCCTCTCGAATGACATCTTCTTCATTTTGACCACTTCTCTTCCTCCTAGTTGCTTCTTCATAAGCGCCAATCCACTTCATTACCTCTCGAGCCATTTGACTCCATCGACCTCTAAGCATAGATTGAGTTCTAACACCTATTTCATTTGGCCTTTGTTTATGAGCCTCATCATAACCTCCTTTCACCTTTTTCCATAATGCCGGAGCTTTTTGGTTGGTGCTTAGAATTGCATCATTGCAATAATTCATGTATGATGAGACAAGAGCTTCATCTTCCGCGTACACCCACCTTCTTTTTCCTTTTGTGGGATGTGGTGATGTTTAAGGAATTTGTTGCTCCAATTCTGTCGAATCAAAGTCGTCGTCATCTTCATTTTCAGATTCTGCGACTTGACAAGATTGACTATGTTGTGACAATGAAAAATTTAGTGAATGATTTTTAGAGTTTATGAAATTTTGTTGTGATGCTAATAACGATTGGTAACTGGAGAGACTCGTGTGAGGAGCCAACAAAATTTTCTAGTATGTTACGAAAATTTTCTTGTGAGGTTTGGATATTTTGAGATTTTTTTTGTGATAAACTTGGATTATTACTCATAAAATCACGAAACATATTAAATTGGACATTTAAAGGGGAATTTTTAAAGTTATTTGAAGTACTTTGATAATTTCCACTTTTTTCGACATTTCTATCCATACTATCGTGTAATAAGAAAAACAAGAACAATGAATTAAAATTTATAATAAGAAAAATTTAGAAACTTACAAAATTTTATAAATAAAAGAGAAATATAGAAACTTACAAAATTTTATAAATAAAAGAGAAATATAGAAATTACAAAAATTTATTTGTAGGTGGCATACTTTTGATAAAAGAAGAAAATATAGGAAATTGAATTGTAGAGAATGATATGAAATTATATCAATATTGATGTCTATTTATACAGAAAAAAAAATTCTAGTCGTTGATGATAATAATTTTTTTTTATAATTTTGTATACCAAAATAGTCGTTACAAATTGCAACGGTTATAAAAAGTGAAGTTCATAAGTGCTGGGGACAAGGTGCCACATGGACTCATTTCATTGGTACAAGCAAACCCCCTCTCTCCTCTTCACGTGTGATAAGTTGTAGAAAGTAGGAATCTTGTTTTTTTTTATTTATTCCAAAACACCATTGCAATTGTAAAAGAAAGTGATGGGCTCCAACATACTTTTGTTCATCAGCTTGTTCATAATATGAACAAAACTAGGGTTGTTCATAATATGAACATACTTTGTTCATGGTTAATGGGTCATTTTTTGTTCATAGTGTGAAAAAGTGTCTTATGAACACACTTGTGTTCATGGTTAGCAATGCTCCAACGGTTTCATATAACATCTCTTAGGCGTCCGATCCGCCTTCAGGTATATATAGCGCTTCTGATTCTACGACCCATACGTCTTATGACCTGGCGTATGCAGTTTGGTGAGGCATTTTTCGTCTTCAAGGGACGTCATCCTACTGGCATTCACACTAATCTCTTGGATGTATAGTCGCTTTATGACCTTTTGTTTTTCCATCCAAGTAATTTTAAACATGCCTAAATTGAAAATGTTTCATTCTTTCTATTCTGAAATTCTGATAACTCAATGTGACTTACTAAACATAGGGTTATTTTGACTTTCTTTGTTTGAAACCGTTACTCATGTTGTCGGAATTATGCGACCACTACTTCTTTTGCATGATCGTTGGTTGGTCCGTGGTAATCTATTAATTCACTTATTCTTCCAAGCTAAATTAATCTAAAAGAAACCCAATTACCTTATGGCTTAATACGTCGGTAATTCGCTATGAAAGCAAATGATAGTCGAAGCTAACACTTACAAAACTTGGCAAGAAACAAAAAAGACTATGAAGCTGGCCTCGAGGGGGAATATGAAGCATGTTGCGTACGAAAAATGTCATCATCAAGTGAAGATCACTTCATCAGCAAGCTTTAGGTTAGTGATAAAATGAGGGGTATTGAACTTTGGTTTCTATGTTTAGTTGGGTCCTCAAGTGGGGAAATTGATCAATTAAATAGATGATTAGTATAGTTAACTTCATTGTAGGAGTCCTAATTAGTCTGTCAGGGCTAAGATTAGGCAAGTCAACCTCTTTAATCCACCGGAAAAGTGAGTAAGGTATGCCTAGTCCGTAGGGGAGTAAGGTAAGTGTGGTGATCGTGAATATATAGGTGCTACTTGAGTAAAAGAGAACTGGAAAATCATGAGCATATGTTCTTTGATTTTGCATACTCCCACAAAATATGACAAAATATGGTGGACTGGATGGGGTTAAACAGAGTCGACTAGAGTTTAAGGCATGAATTAAGCTGGAGTGCAAGGAGAAAAAGCACTGGAAATTTGGATGGTATTGAGCTAGCCTGACCGCGGCAATTTATTGGATTTGGAATGAGAGAAATTCAAGACTATATTTGTTGATAAAGAGAGATCAAAGAACTGTTTAGTGAATACTGTCAGAAATTTGTAATAACATATATCTTCTATTACTTTTAATAATTGCGTGCATGAAAAACTAACATGCACAACAGATAAAATGAAACTTGCACATGTACAAAAACTAACATTTGATTGGTTACAAATCTTTTCGTATGTTCCAATAGTATTTTAACAAATTTCAGTGAAATTAAATATTTATAAATGATATCTTTTATAACCAAAAATAAATAATATGATATCTTCTATGAACAAAAATAAAATGATGTGCTAAATATATTTTTTATAATCAATAATAAAATGATACGCCTAAGGCTCTGTTTGATAGGATTGCATTTTTTTTATTTGATTTGATTTGAATGACTCTGAACTAATCTGATCTGAATTTGTTGAAAATTTGATTGAATTTCAACGGATTAGTATCAATAATGGACCAAATTCTTTTAACGTTATTTGAGCAATTCTTATCTGATCTGAATGACTCTGAGCTGATCTGAATACTACTTTTATTAAGTCATAACAAACAAGGCTAACTCCCTCCATAAAAGTATATATAAATCGTTCTCACATTTCGAGACGACGATTTGACTATTAATTTAAAAAAGAATATTTGACCAAAAATTATAAAACTTATATTGTTAGATTTGTAGCGAAAAATCCTATAACATAAATATGTTTTTATAATTTTCACCCGTATAGATTTAAAAATATAAGGCACTCAAACCATTTTCTCGAACAAAGAAAATGACTAATATTCTTTTATAGAGGGAGTATGATATTTTTTCTTTCTTTTATTAATAAGTGGTGTGATCTTGCGCACATTAAATTGCCTTTTAAAATTGTCATGATACAGTCAAGCACTTACTCAATAGCTTTTTGTCTTACTTGAAAGATGTATCAAGAATTCATTACATCGGAGAAATAAATCAATATGACTTTTTCTTATTCATTTCTACGGTTTATGTTTCATTATAATTAAGTAATATTTGTTTCAAACTTAAAAATGTGACGTGTGTTGAAGTGTAGATTAAGGAACTCGGGTAAGAAGTTTGCGAAAATTAAGAGTTGGCTAAAACATTTGATTAAGGGCAACTGAGTGTCGAGTGAAATGTTGTCAAATCATAGGGGTGTTAGGTTAGCTACGGAAGTGGGTGAAGTGGGGTTGTCAATTAGGAAAGTGTGCAACATGGGTGAAAGTTGTTACGTTGAGGTGCGTGTACGAGTTAAGAATGGATTGTGGGAATGCATAAGAAATTTGACCGGGGAGGGAGTCAACTAACAGCATCATAAGAATTGTCGAGTACAATAGTTAACGGATGGTAAATGGGTGGAGTAGGAGATCAAATAAGTTGGTAAGACGTTAGAGAGGTGAATGAGAGTTTCTAAATTTTAGATTCTACTTACTTTTTAAAATAAACAAGATCACACACAAATAGACCTATTAAACGGGGTGGATCAGGTTAAATATTATTGGTCAGTTCGCTACAAGTCAGATCAAATACAAGCTCGGCTCGCGCTTGAACTATTAGAATCAACCATAAGACTAAAATTTGTCCTAATTGTGTTTTAAATATGAGTCAACGAGTCGATTCGGGTTTGACCAATAAATACGGGTAACAAACGGATTCGAGTCAGAAAAAATGGTTCTTGACAAAAAAAAAAAGCTGGTCGGAATGGGTGTTGAATTGGCGGGTTTACAAATTCTACACAATCCCAATACTCCCTTCGTCATTCTTTAAACACTCCATATGCAATACGCAACTTAATTGAGGAGAGTGTACACACTAATCGGTTAGTCTAAGTTCCAAAAAAATTGCATGGAAATTTTGCTAAGATTCCTATCTAACTTGTTGTGTAATTTTTTTTGAAACATTGATTAACTGATTATTGTGTACTTCATCCTTAGCATAAGGATTATTTGATTACGGGGTGTTTAAAGAAAGTTAGCGAGTGTATTGTATTTGATGTTGTTTTGAATTCTTATCAGTGTTATTATATTATTATCATGATAAATAAGAAATTGCAATAAGTTGGTAGGGAGTCGTGAAACAATGTGGGCCCCTACACCTCTGTTATTATTATCATCTCAGTGAATTTAAAATTTATATATATAAATAACTAGGTTCAAATTTGCAAAGGCCGATTTTTTTAGTATTCCAAAAGTAACATGATGCGTATGTTAATCTAGAATTAACAAACTAAGAGTATTTACAGCGGAATTAAAAACTAAAAGAACCTATTTTTGTGTTTTTGTGTTTATATGGAAAGAAAGTAAAGAAAAACAATAAAGATATGATTCAATACCCGCAAGTAATTGAATCTGCCGAATTCAAAGAGCCGCAACCCTTAATTCGATCCTCCGCAAAGGATTTAGCACTCACGCATGAGTTTGTCGCCCGCAAGCAACCACACAAGAATTTGAAGGAAACTCCCTTCGACTCTTCGATATTAATACTCAACTGAAATCTGAAATCTGTGTCTATAAAATACATGAGACTATCTCACCTTATATAGGGTAGAGATGTTTAGCTTATTGCCTTAATTCTAGTTATAATAGAATTAGGAAACTAACTTAAAACTTACTAAATAACCAGACTTCCCAAATAAATTAGGAAATACTAATTATCGGAAACTAATTATAAGACTCCTTAAGTAAATAAGGAAAACTCCAAGGTAGAATGAATTTAGGAAAACTCCATAAATCGATTCTTGCTTGACTCCTGCATCATTCCCCTCCTCTTGAAAACGAATTGTCCTAAATTCTGAATCAATTATGATTCCACCAGGATCAAATATCAACCTAAAAATTTTTTAGAACAAACAAAGATATTGCACATGTAGAGTTTCCGATACACAAGTCTTTTAACTCATCATCTTAAATATACTTGATCATCTTATCGATACCATGATCTTCAATCTCTGATCTCTTTTCTTCAAGCTTCTTATGGTGCATAATCCTTTGGACATCAAGTTTGAAGCTATAATGATCATCTTTGACTTCGATACCATTGTTATAAAGAATGAAAAACAAACAAGATTTACCTTTGACATCTTCATCAAGTCTCTCATCGATATAGAGGTCAATTAATGATTTGTATGAACTCTTGTTCTCAAATTTGTGGTAAACAAATTTGTCATCTATCTCATTTTCAATAACAACCTCATGTTCAATCGAACTCTTTATTTCGTTTTTCTCAAAAGAAGTTGATGTCGAAATACGGATTTCTTTCAATGAAGTATCAAAAAGAACCAAATTTTGAGCATCCTCCACTTTAGTCTCTTCATCCTCTTGGTTCTGTATGAATTTTTCTTGTGAATCTTCCTCATTGCTTGATATTGTAGCATCAACTATGTTATGAACATATTCCACGATCACTTCTTTGGTTTTTTTCTTTACCTTCACATGAATCACCCTTTTCAGATTGTGTGGTGTCAACTTTCTCTAAGCCATCTTGAATACGTTCAAGTAAACTCATCAAACCAAATAAGATGTCATCTTTACTTGCTTCTTCATGCTCAACACATCATTTATCTGATTTTGAATGTTTCTTAGGCAACACATCTTCCATAAAGTCCCTAGGCAAATATTGTTTACGTAACTTGCACTTAAGCACTTCCCAAGAACGAATCTTGCACTTGCCTTCATGTTTGCGTCGCCTTTTTACTTTTTCAAACCAACGAAAAGCATCTTCCACCAAAACATGCTTTGCATAACTGAATCTCTCACGATCATCAAAACCAAAGAGATTAAACTTACGCTCAACCTTCCCTTCCCAATATATGTAGTCATCTGGATCACTACTTCCATCAAACTTCGGAATTTCGTACTCCATTCCACAAAACCCAAGACTAACAAACCATAGAAGTTTGTTAAAACCTTGCTCTGATACCACTTGATGCGTATGTTAATATAGAATTAACAAACTAAGAGTATTTGCAGCGGAATTAAAAACTAAAAGAACCTATTTTTGTGTTTTTGTGTTTATATGGAAAGAAAGTAAAGAAAAACAATAAAGATATGATTCAATACCCGCAAGTAATTGAATCTGTCGAATTCAAAGAGCCGCAACCCTTAATTCGATCCTCCGTAAAGGATTTAGCACTCACGCATGCATTTGTCGCCCGCAAGCAACCACACAAGAATTTGAAGGAAACTCCCTTCGACTCTTCGATATTAATACTCAACTGAAATCTGAAGTCTGTGTCTATAAAATACATGAGACTATCTCACCTTATATAGGGTAGAGATGTCTAGCTTATTGCCTTAATTCTAGCTATAATAGAATTAGGAAGCTAACTTAAAACTTACTAAATAACCAGACTTCCCAAATAAATTAGGAAATACTAATTATCGAAAACTAATTATAAGACACCCTAAGTAAATAAGGAAAACTCCAAGGTAGAATGAATTTAGGAAAACTCCATAAATCGATTCTTTCTTGGCTCCCCCATCATAACATGACATAGTGGTATTTTTAAGTAAGCATTTAGAATTCCCGTGCATTTGCATGGGTAAGAAAACTAGTACAAACACTATATGAGTATTACCTTGAAGTGGATCTTTGGTAAATTAATGTGTGGTAATACTTTTTAGGCAAATTTAATGAAAATAACCCAACATTTGCAACATCTTCATGGAATAATCCAACCTTTCCACTTTAACAAAAAAAACCCAACGTTTACTTCGCGTCACACTAATATCCCGATCGGACCAGTTAAAGTGAAATTTCTCACACTCCAATTCTCAAGGGGCTATTTTTTATTTGCACAAATTTTTATAATTTTTTTCCTTGACACTTCTCTTTACCTAGCTACATCACTCTAATTATTTACCATTTTTGACATTTAACTTTTGTCTTCTTCATTGATCAAATTGTCATGTAACATCCCTAAATTAAATGCACAAACATTTTTATAATGTAAATGAATGTTTAAATGAAAACAAAATAGATTTTCATTTGAAGTTAGTTGTGATTTTTATCTAAGTTCATTTCGATTGAGGTTGAATAGATATGTTGTAGAGAATAAGGGGAAGGTAATTAATTATTATAAATTATTTACTGGAAAATGAGGGAAAACCCAAAAGAAAAAAATCATAAGGAAAGAATCACATAAAGTTGTGCAAAATGCTTATTTTTTACTTATTAATTATTTAGCCCCTTGAAATTTAGAGTGGGCTTCTTCTTTTAGCAGGCTTGGGGTATTAATGTGACGAGAAGTAAAACGTCGGGATATCTTTGTTAAAGTGAAAAGGTTGGGTTATTACATGAAGATGTTACAAACGTTGGGTTATTTTCATTAAATTTGCCTTTTTTTATGTCAATATAGTTGTTTCATTCTATCGAGCTTATTGTTACCAATAGAATCACCGTATGGATTAATATCAACGGGTGCCGAAAATTGAACTGTCAAAACGTGCTCGGAATAAACAAAAGGTGTTTGCAAAAAAAAAAAAAAAAAAAAAAAAAAATAGTACATACTCCGTATTGATTATATTTGAATAATAAAACATATAACATGAAATAAAGTTATTAACTAAATCATACATCAACTGTGCGATTATATACTGCTAAACACCTTTTCTATCCAACACTTGATATTTGTCAAAAACTAATTTTCCAAATTGATTATGTCAACATCGAAAGACCCGAAATTACTGCCATTTGAATTTTCATCTTTTAAATCATAGTAGCACAATATCCCATGCAATTTTGGTAATGAGAGAAAAATTGGTCAAATGTGAAATTAAACTCTACACAAAAAGTACGACACCTAGACATGTCAAATGGGTTAACTACCTGAATTGTTGTTTTGGTTACGGGTCAAATAAGTTAAATGGATCCGGCCATGTGTGACTAAACATATGAGTAAAAATGGGTGCGAGACAATACACTCATGTGTCACAAAAAGTGGTGATCATGGCACGTATATAAAAAAGCGCGTCTGATAGATAGAACTACAATTAAACATATGAGATTTAAAATGGGTGTGAGTCATCATGAGTGACAGGCTAAAGTCGTATGCCTACAAATATAAAATATCAATACTAACCTAAAACAGTAATAGGCAAGTAAGGTTCGTATCCACAGAGAACGGAAATCGTGTAAGTATGTAAAGTAACCAAATGGGGGGTTTTGTGATTGGATATGATCAAGTAATCAAACGAAAAGAAGTAATTTGCAATTCAATTGAGGGGAAAAAGTTTCGGACGATTAATATCCACTACAGTTCATCCAATTGATCATTGTCCTCAATTAGATCAACTATGTTGACCACCTAGTTGTGAAAACGAAGTTTTCGATCGTTCCTAATTAATAGCTAGCCAGAGAGACCAGCCCTACCAACTAGCCCTAATCGATGAATAACAAAGACGCGCGCCTAAATTCAATTCAACGAAAGAAATAAGCAATAGAACGATAACAACTAGGATAGATAAGATCTAGACACACGCGGTTTTGATCTTCAATCAATATATCAATTCTCTCCTAAACCCTAGATCTATGATTAGCACAAATTAAGGTTTAGTTTCTACAAGCGAATAAATTAAACAAACAATTAGTCCTTTGATTAATGATTCTAGCAATATGATTTAACCTAGGGCTAATTAGTTTGCAACCTAATTAACGATAAATCAATCAATATGCAATTAAAACAAAGAGAATGATAATACTCAACAATAATTGAAATAGTTAGAACTCACAATTGTGCGGATGAAATTATAGCTTCAATTAATAAATCCGAGAAATAGGTCTTTAGCCTAGCATAGTCTTGAAAATAATACAACTTAAGTCTTCAAAACCGAATCATTAAAAACTACCGAAAGTTTAAAGTATTTATACTAAAAGATTACAAAACGGGATTAGGAAACCCGTCTAATATGCCGACGCGGCGGCAGGACGACTCCAGACGACTCGTCTTAAGCGTCAAGACGACTCGTCCCAAACACAGACGAGTCGTCTAAAGCTCTCTGTTTTTGTCGCCGAACTGGTTCTGGCGACGTTTTTCAAACGGTCATAACTTTTTCGTTACTTGGCCTATGAGGACGTGTGACCACTTCTTGAAAAGCTAAGATCATGAACTTTAATATGCCGTTAGTCTCACTGAAAAAATCAAATTTATTTGAAAGTTATGAAGCTTCAAAGTTGACCTTTCGTAATTGGACTGAAATTTCTCAACCTACCTTCCAAATTTGTCCAAATCTTGTCATCTCGCTTCTTGGATCATCTTTTATCGTCTCATTGTATTTTCACACACTTGCACATCAATATTGAGGCCATAAATACAATAAAAACCCATTAATTCTTAAATTAAAGCACAAATAATCAAATAATCGAATTAGCCAATAATTCGATCCAAAAGCTATCATTTTCTAGCATTAAACCCAAAATTACCCACAACTAAGTGGGTCGTATCAATGAGTAATGTGTAATAAAAATAGTAGCATGGGTTCATGACAATAAAAGCATGTTAGATAGATAAACTAGAATGAAAAATATGAGAGTCAAAATGGGTACGAGTCATTATGAGTTATGTGTAATATATAGTCGGTTCATGACACACAAAAGTGGGTCAAATAAAACTAAAATTAGTTTTTGAGTAGTCAAATAAAATATATGTTCTTCATCGTAATTTTGTTTGAATTTCATTTTAGGTATAAGTCAAAATTGGTGAACATTTTTTATTGAATAATATCCCGATCGAAATTAGTGGGGTTGATGGAGTCCATGTCGCAAAAAGGCACCAAAATGTTTGGATTTGACATGTAAACCCGGGTTATGAACCAACTTATTGTGTCATTGACCCATTTTTTAATCTCATTTTGATTCAACTCTTTATAGATCTAACATCGTGTGTCCTATGTTTATAATTTTATTTAAAGCATATTATTTTTTTTGTAAGATTGTGGTCTTTTTATTCATCCATTGAGGGAATAAAAAGGAAGGAGATCTTACAAGGGACACCACTAGAGAATTAACCCGGGAAAACACTCCCACTAGGAGTTCAAACACTCAACTACTTCTATACTATCACACTTCTTGATCCAAGCATACACTCTAATGCTGACTATATCTTTGACACTTCCTACAACCCAATCTACCTCATGCTCAATACCACCAAAGAGACGAGCATTTCGTTCTTGCCAAATCATGTAGACCGTAGTTATCAGGCTACAAATCATCCAATGGTGTTTCCAATGCCTTCTTCGATTCCTCTGATTCAACCATTTTACTTAATTCTCCAAACATTTCGGATGCCTCTTAACTGCAAGCCAATTCAATATGCTTTTCCATACTCCATTAGTATATGAACACTCAAAGAATAAATGCCTATGATCTTCTGCTCCTTTCTTGCATAAACAACACCTATTAACCAAGGGCATACCTCTCGCGTATATGTTATCCACAGTTGCCAGGGATTTCTGAATGGCCAGGGCTGCGACAAAGCTATGCTTTGGGAGATTAATTGCATTCCAGACCACCTTATGCCATTTATTCTCTTGATGTTTCTTCTTAAAATGCTGATAGCTCTTGGCTGCACTATACCCATTTCTCTGCCAACTCTGCAGCAGATCAGCAGCAGCATCATCAGTTCCAGCTTTTAGAAGAACCTCATCCCTGACAGTGAGAATGTCTTTCCATGTTTCAGCATCTCCTGTTTTCTTAGTGACCTGCCAGATGCTTTTCTCCTTCAATTTATACTCCTTAATCCAACAAATCCAAGCACCCTGATTCTCATATTGGAGCTGCCATAACCACTTAGCCATCATTGCCTTATTCCAAGCCAGGACCTCTTTGATATTCAGACCACCTTCCTTCTTGAGAGTACAAAGACCCTCCCATCTTTTATAGACCATTTTCCTTTTCCCAGCCTCAATGTTCCACAAAAAATCTTTACAAAGCTTATTGATCTGCTTTATAATCCCTTTTGGCAACAATAAGCTGGCACACCAATAATTTTCAAGGCCAAAGATCACTGAGTTGATCAATTGCACCTTTCCTGCATAGGAAAGCATAATGGAAGACCAGTGATTCAAAGAGTGTTTGATCTTGCTGATTAGAGAGCTGAACATATCCTTTTTGAGCCTAGCTGAGTTCAAAGGAATTCCTAAATATCTGAAAGGAAAGCAACCTTCAGAAAAGCCTGAGATGCTGATAATTTGTTGTTTGATCTCCTGTTTAACACCTCCGAAATAGACATCAGTCTTAGCTTGGTTAGCCTCCAACCCTGAGATGTTAGCAAAAGTTCTTAAACACTCAACCACAGCCTGCATAGAAGGCACATCCCCTCTTATGAAGATCATAAGATCATCAGCAAAAGTAAGATGTGTAAGCCTGATTCTAGCACACTTTGGGTGAAAACTGAACTGGTTTTTCCCTGGCATCTCCCTCAAGTATCTTGAAAGAATTTCCATGCTCAACACAAACAAATATGGGGATAAAGGGTCTCCTTGTATGATTCCACATTTGCCTAGAAAGAATCCCTCATAATTCCCATTAACTTTCAAAGAGAACCAAGTGTTTGAGATGCAGCTCATGATCCACTTTGTAAATTTCTCAGGGAAATTAAGGGCTTGCAAAATTGATCTGATAAAGCCCCAATTCACAGAATCAAAGGCCTTCTTGATATCTACCTTTATTAGGCATCTTGGGGAGACATTCTTCTGATTATAGCCCTTCACTATAGTTTGAGAAAGAGCCACATTATCAAAGATATTCCTACCCCTGACAAAGGCTGCCTACTCTTTACCCACCAGACTTGCCATCACATCTTGAATTCTATTGGCAATGATCTTTGTAATGGTCTTATAAATCACTGAACAGCAAGATATAGGCCTAAAGTCAGCAACACTTGTTGGATGATCCTTCTTTGGGATCAAAGTGACCATTGTAGTATTAGCTTGCTTAGACATTCTACCAGTTCTGAAAAATTTCCAAATAGCCTGACAGAAGTCCCTCTCAATTATCTCCCATGACTTTTGGAAGAAACCTGCTGAGAATCCATCTTGGCCAGGAGATTTATTAGAATCCATACTAAAAAGAGCCACTTTGATTTCCTCCTTTGTGACAGACTGGATAAGAGTGTCTGACTATTGTTGGTTAAGGCTAGCTCCTTTTCTGATAAACTCAGTATCTAGAGCCTGAACTTTCTTCTCCTTGCCAATTAAATTCACATAGAACTCAATAAAAGCCTTAGAGATTGCTGCTGGAGTTTCCTGATTCTCTCCATTCATATCTATTATCTTCCCGATCATGTTTTGATGCTGTCTTTCTCTGATTCTCGAGAAGAAATAACTGGTGCTACAGTCTGAGTTATTAATGTGTGTAATCCTAGCCCTTTGCCCCAACATGCTTAGCTCAGCCATCTTCAGCCTGCAGTACTCTCTTTTAGCTTCCTCCACAGCTTTTTCTTTATCAGGATCATTCCTAATTCCAGTCAGTCCCTCTTGATGCTTCAAGAGATCATTTTTACATCTCCTAACTTGCTCAGAGAGATTAGAGAAGGAGTTTTTGTGCAGCATAGAAAGGGCGTGCTTTGTAAGCTTGAGTTTCTGAAACAATTTGGCCATATTGTCCCCTTTTACCTCCTGAGACCATGCTTGCTTCACTGTTTCTAAAAAAGTAGGATGCATAGCCCAGCAATTCAAGTACCTGAAATTTTTCCTAATTGTTGGAGGAGGAAAAATGGTCACTACACAAGGAGAGTGATCAGACATTCCAGAAGGAAGGAAGTCTGCAATTGAATTAGGGTATTGAAGAAGCCACTCTCTATTAATCAGTGCTCTGTCCAACTTGGTCCAAGTTCTCCTATCCCCATCTTGGTTGTTAGTCCAAGTAAGGACTTGCCCTTGACTATGTATATCCATCAGATTACAGGTTGAAATGCAGGTATTAAACTCATCCATATCTCTCTGCACAGGAGCAAAACAGCCTGATTTTTCTGAAGCATACCTTATGACATTAAAGTCACCAATAACTAGCCACGGCTTCTGGAGAACTCTAAGTCTCTCTAAGTTACTCCATAACTCTTCCCCCTCCTGAGAGTCATTACTACCATAAGTAAAAGTTATATCCATTTCCTTATGAGAAGTTATGTGCTTCACTCCACAATGAATAAACTGAGCATGAATCTCCTTTATATCCACCTCCACATGCTGAGTGTTCCAGACCACCCAAATTCTTCAATTATAGTGTGCGGAATAATTAGTTACCATCTTATAATTGCTAAACCTCTTCTTCATAATACTATCAGCTTTCCTAACTTTCACTCTTGTCTCTAAGATTCCCATTATATTCACCCTATACTGCAGCATGAGGTCCTTTACCTCACACTGTTTGAGGGGGCTATTCATCCCCCTCACATTCCAAGCTGCAAGAATCATTCGGGATCAGAGGGCTTCTCCTCCCCTACTTCCTCCATTTGCTCATTCCCCACCCATATGGCATTAGACAGCCCAACACTTAGAGTATCAAACCTGTTTTTCAACACAGTAGGGACAACCAAAGCTGAAGATCTAGATTTTTTAGCATTTGATTCCCTGACTTTATGAAAACCCATCTCCTCAACCACTTCAGGAGAGGTTGGACTTTCATGTTCATGATCCTCAACAATCACCTGTTCCTGAACAATCTCCTTTGGAGCATTAACCTCCAGTGTTGCCTCATTACTCTCTACCAGGTTTTCCCCAGCTTTCTCAACAGGTCTATAAATTTGCTTGGTTTTTTTCTCCTGAACTTTTGGCTTGCTCTTCTTACAAGTTTGCAATTCATGACCCAGTTTCTTACAGCCTTGACAGTAATAAGGAACCCATTCATACTCAACCTTCAGCTCCATAATCTCAGCAAAAGGGGTACGCAAGGTTACATAATCTGGCAGCTTTTGAGAAACATCTACCTCAATCAAAACCCGAGCAAATGACAACCTATCCTTATAAGTTGTCGTATAATCTGCATACATAGGTGTCCCAATTTTGCTTGAGATTTTGCTTAGAACCTTCTCTGTCCAATACCAGGGGTCAAGATTGGGAAAGAGAACCCAAACTGGTATATTAGAGATTGAATCAATTTCCTGAGAGAAGGAAGGCGGCCAATGCTTGAGAATTAGGGAGTTGTTCCCAAATTTCCATGGCCTTGCCTTCATTACAGCATCCATATCAGCTTTTGTGAGAAACCTGAAAATAAAACACCCCCTTTTGAAGTACTGCACATCCGGAGTAGCGATTTTCCCCCAACTTTTACTCACAAATTCCTTCATCTCCTTCACCTACGGTTTTGCTCCCAAGACATTACCCACAAGAGTGCATTTCCATCTTTCAATTTCCTCCCCAATATCATCCTCCTCTATTACAATTGTCTCCTCCTGGTTAATTTCTTTATGCATATGCAGGCTCATCCCAATCTTAGGCTTACTACTAACAACCTTACTCCAAGTTTTGGTTGTATTAGTTTCCTCAGGCACCGACTCATTTGACAGAGGTTTTTCAACATTGAGACCAGAAATTTCATTATTCACTACAGTAGCAGAAGTTCCATGTAACCCTGAGCTATTATTTTCCAGAGAGGTAGAATTAGCGTTACCTGACTTGCGGAGTGCATCGTCGATGACGTCATAAAGAAACACCGGTGATCGGGGTTCTTCGTTGAGCTGGGTTTGAGTTTCCATCTCCGATTCTGATTCTCTATTCTCAAAATTAGTACGACTAGCTTCGCCTTGTGGCGGGGGATCCAGCGGTAGCTTTGGTTTTGGCGGGCGTCCACGTTTGGCCATGGCTTTGAGCTTATTTTTGTGATGTAAATAGTGTACGGACTCAGAGGGAAAGTTTCACCTCACGCCATGGCTTTTTCCATATCATATTATTATTAAAAACTAAAAAAGAAAAAGAAAACAAAACTATTTAAAGCATATTATTAATTTGATTAATTTGTTAATTTATATTCGAATAATTACACGTGTATACTATGAAATAAAGTTACCAATTAAAGTTGCATAGCAGTCGTGCAATTTTGCACGGGTAAAGAAACTAGTTAGTTTAGTTAGTATGAGGCTATTTGCAATCACAAAGGAAACATGAATAAATAGTTTTTTTTTTTTTTTTGAGGTCATACATGAAGAAATAGTTGAATGAATTAACGTACTTTAGTCATGATCCTTTCTAGTGGATATTTTTTGTAAGATTTATTTTTTTCCCTAAATGGATTAATAAAGACTACTACTCTTACAAAAAAAAAAAAAAAAAAAAAGGTATGGCTAGTTTAAAAAAAAAATTATAAGGTGGTTACTCACAAAAAATATTTTATAAGATGGTTTGACAAAACGTTACTTCCTACAATTCTTTAAATTTGCCCCATATTCCTTTTTTGGATGGTGCAATATATTTGCCCCATTTCTACTTATGTGTGACATTTGTATATGCACAAGTCCATTTTACCCCTTCATTGAAGGTTGGACATCCCCATGTGTATATGAGACACTAATGTAAAAAAACCAAGGTTACCCCACTACTATTAAACTTTGTGCCAAATGAAATGGGACAAATGTAAAGAATCGGAGGGAGTATAATATAAGGTGAATACTAACAATTCGTCCTAAACATTAATTGAATATTGTGCACATTATGTAAATATTTATCTTGGAAGTTATTGAAATGACTTGGTAAAACCTGTACTTGAGCTATCAATTATTTGTTATCACACTTGACTCTAAGTGTAAAAAAATTTCGGGAATGAATCGTGCTCTTTTTAAATAAGAATATAATTATGTGACCCATGCAACACATGAGATTCACACTTAGTTCTTTCTACTATAAGTTGGACTTACGGTTTGTTAAGTTGTTCCAAAAAATCAGTAAATTAGTTTTTAATTAGTTACCAAATAATTAGAGTTAATCACTTAGTGGGTCAAATTGTTTGGAGTGCCATTGTAAACGTTTGTTAGTTTTTGTTAGTGGGTAGGTTTCCTATTTTTTAGTTATGCATTATCTCAGGTGGTTATTATTGTAAGCCTTATATAAAGGCCCTCTTTCCTTCTACTGTTAATGAGAAAAACGTATTATAGCACTCCATATTCTCAAAGTTTCTCCAACACGGTTTGTCTAAAACATTATGATAATAGATAGCTACTTCATTAACTTGAAAATACTTTAGCTATAAACGATGTAATGATCAGTTTCTAATACTATAGTACTATTTTAAAGTTTGTGCGTTGCATAGTTACATTAACAATATTTAATATTATATACGCATCATCCATTACCCAAATCATTATGGTTATAGATAAACAAAGTTTTTTAAGTCCATAACTAAATAAAGTTACCATTCATCTAAACCTAATTCATTTTCAAAGTTCTCACACTACATACGCTTACATGATTAACGTTCAAAATAATTTATTAACTCTATTAACCACCATTATCTTACGTGACTATATCTCATGAGGGAAGTATAAAGATGTCAAGAATAAGCGAATTTGAACACAAATTATGCAAGATATATAGATTTATTTCACATCATCATACCTAAATAACAAATTAAATTGACAAAAAGTTGTGGTGTAGTGATTAAGGTAGTGGCGTCGAATACAGTAGGTTTCAGGTTCAAATTGGTTCCCCCTATTGTATACTAGCGTCTAAGCTCACTACAAGCTCACTACAGTCTACACCCAATGTTAAGACTTTGTATGATTCAACTTATTTCTAACATATGCATATTAGCCTATGAGGTGAGTAAGATGTTGTAGCAACAATGAATCTAGTAAAATTCCTTGATTCCAAATAAATTTATATTTGTTCACATATAATAAGTTCAGTCCAAAAGTTTAATGATTTAAAAAACTCAAATAAATTTATATCATAACATACATATCACCTTAGCAACTAAGATATATCAATCAATTATTATGAAGAATTATATTAATTGGATTCTCGAAAAAAGATGGTCTCACAATAAGTCTTTGTGCGACCGTCTCACATGGCGTGATGTCGTTGTCACCCAAATTAATCCCCAAATTAACTAATAGTTAGAGTAAGTAGGGGTCGATCCCACGGAGAAATGACACTTTTATAAACAAGTTCCAATATTATACAATCACCCTTTATATGAAATCTTCTAAACTAAATTAAAGAAACTAACAAACTACCAACTAATTGAATTAACACAAATAACAATGAGATCAGGGGATATAATTTAGTGTCAAAATAGCGATTGATCATCGAAAAAAAAATCGATTCACAAACTTCTAAATATCGACCACGAATGTAGATAAGTTCCTACATCATCTAATGTCCGCAAAACTGATAAATCAAACAAGTTCTTGACATATCATTAAAACAAATAGCAATCTAGAACATGCTCTCTAGACTCGACTATTCAATTGCAACAATGGACACTCTAGGGCCAAATTAAGCCACAAATACACAAGCTCGATTTGTACAACTTAAAGAATCAATAATCCCAGAAAATTAGACAAGTTTAAGTTACAAGTCTAATGATCGGGTGCTACTCTGATTTGTACAATTAACGATTACGGGTTAATGCACTAGCCTAGCAATCAACTAATCGATCATACGAAAAGACGGCCAATCTACCATACAATCTAAGAGTTACATCATATAAACCATTATCAATCCAATTTAGAGAATATGCGATCGTCATACGAACCATAAAATTATGTTCTCACAACTTCGCTAATCGTACACTTACATATATTCCCCGATCGTAAATTTAGCCTACTATATTATACATATCGAAAAACACCATAAATCATCAAATTAAGACTATGTAAAGTTTGACTAATGATCAAGAATAAACACACACTCAAAAGAAGAACAGTTGATGAATTGAATTGTATAGAATCGAAAGGATGAACATATAGAAATTAAGAAAGAACCTACTTTGTACATATCTCCTTCTACGATAATGTTGTGTTTTACTTGAAACTAACTTACGGCAACAATGGTCTTCTGATCAACATAAACAAACATGCCTAACTATTTGTAATGTCCTACGTACTTCTATCTATTCTTCCTTCTCTCTTTTGATAAGATGATACAACCTTTTTTTTTTTCATTTTCTTAAGCTTAAAAACTAACTGCCAATATAATTCTACTTGTTCCATTTTATATCTTATTCTGTGAGTTCTAACCGGCACTTCATAGTGTTCTTCTGTCCAGGTTTTTTATTTATTTTTGCGCTCAGAAAACTTGGATCGGAAGATGAAGTGGACTTGAAAAACGGGCTGGCCCAAAACTCTAATTTCTGAATTGCTCGTTTCGCGTACTAAAATCCTTCTCCTGCATTAAAAATACAATTGCAGTTGTAAACGACTCTAGGGAAGGAAATTAGCGTAAAGTAATGAAATATAATTGTATTTTTCGGGCCTATCATCACAACAATCCTGTCACGCTTCGCACTTTTCTCAAGTCATTTGCCTTACCTTCACATTTTATTATTGTGGTCAACCCTTACCTTCATTATAATTCTGGATACTCCCTCCATTCCACTTGATTCTTTACACTTTTTTTTTGGCACAATAACCAAGGAGGGGAGGTAGTGGGTGTATTAGTGGAAAGTGTGTAATTAATTACTAAATTAACTAAGTAATCCCTCCACCATATGCTCTCCTCTCGCCACCTACCTCGGCCTTTCATCCCCTGTCGCGAGGTTTCCTAACCAGCACCATCACCGCACTGTCG
Organism: Spergularia marina; assembly: GCA_963680865.1. NCBI lineage: Eukaryota > Viridiplantae > Streptophyta > Magnoliopsida > Caryophyllales > Caryophyllaceae > Spergularia > Spergularia marina. The sequence continues at coordinate 9,438,931 of OY804551.1, read as the reverse complement.
CACCTCTGACGACATCATCGCACCGCGATGCCCCTCCTCCCGCGCCGATCTTTTCTATCTTCAACCCGCGCCCCCCTCCACCATTGCGCCATCGATCTCGAAACTTCTCACATCGACTCGGGCCCGCAGAATAGATGTCAAAACTTCTCTGTGCCATCTACCAACACGCCGATCTCCTCTCTCGATCTACTTGTCTATGTTAAGCACGCACCACATGTCGTCGCTCATTCATCACCAGCCGTCTACGATCTCCCTCCCCGCCAATAACGATCTCTCTGATCTCTTTGACCCTCTTCTTTCCCACAGACCAAAATGGGGGCGGTGAAAGCAGAGAGAGAAGAAAAGTGTCGAGTGCATGAAAAGCAAGCACGGGGGGCGAGAATGGGTTGTCGGGATGAGGTAGCGGGTGTCACGCGCCTCTGATGGAGTCGCTGGATTTGGGTTAGGTGGTGGGGCGCCACGTCGGGGGTGGCATGGGTGCGTGCTCCGGTAGGTGGGTGGGGAGATAATGAGAGATACTCCCTCCATTTCATTAGGTTCTTTGCATTTGGTTTGAATTCCTCTCACAGATATACAAATGGAGGGAGTAGTTAGTTAGTAATGGATGGATATTTTAGTGGGTTATTAGATGGTCTAAACATTGGGTTAGGGAAAAAGTAAGGGTAAAATGGTCAATATTTTGCCCTAAAACACACAAAAAATGAAAGTGTAAAGAATCATATGAAACAAGCAAAATAAGGCTAAGTGTAAAGAATCATAAGGAACGGAGGGAGTATAATTAATAAGCAAACTTCCGTTAAATTTGGGGTGATAATTTTTCACAATTTGATGATTTAGGTCTCGTTTGATAGGATTGCATCTTTTTGAATTGATTTGGCCTAATTAGAATGACTGCTCTAAACTGATTAGAATTTGGTGAAAAGTTTGATTGAATTTCAACGAATTAGTATCAATTAATGACCAAATTCATTGTTTGTTATTTGAACAATTTTGATCTGATCTGATCTGTTTTGAATGATTCTAACCTGATCTGAATAACTCTGATCTAATCTGAATACTCCCTTTGTTTAGTCCTATCAAACAAGACATAAATAAGATATATTTGTTTGTGTCCAAATGTTTACATTAAAAAAATATTTCGATAAGTTTTTGATTGTTGACAAAGAAATTAATTTCATACGTAAGTTAATTTACATGACATGTCAATGTCCTTTCAAGTAATTTTGCTAACTCAACAGCTAATCTACCGAATATGTATATAAATTTCACCTACATATACGATTATGCAGCTAACTTTTGTTAAACATGCCCCAATAATAGTTCAGAATGAAACACTCAAATGAGACTGACGAATATGATAGAGCCACGGATGCATTTCGACCATGTACAACACCAACAACAACAACATCGCTAATTACCAACAACAACAACAACATAATTCGATAGAGTAATGAAGAAGACAGTTTTGTAATTTTATAGATAAGGAGTGATGAATGATGATGATGGAGAGTAGTAGGAGTAGGAGGTAGCTGAAAGGTGGGCAGTTGCAGTTTGCCTGCCACGTGATGATCCAAATAAATGGGCCGTTATATTAGTAACGTGAACCAACGTCCCCCTCTAATCAAACCAACCCCCTCTCTCCCTCTCTCTCCCTATTTCCCTCTCTCCTCTCTCTTCTCATTTACGCTTCCTTTCTCTGCCATTCACATTCTTTCTCTCATTTCGTTTCAATTCTCTTCTTATTTATTTTCCACATTATACATTTTCTATATATTACACTACTCATCACTACTATTTAATTCCTACTATTTTTGATCCATTCTCTTTAACTACCCAGATGCCCAATTTCACTCTTTCACCACCAAGTTTTTTTGCTTGATTCTTCCTTACGCTTCCTGCAGGTTGTTCCTTCTTTCTGTTTCTGGGTTTTTTTGTTTTTGTTTTTTTGGAAGTGTTTGGTTGGGTTTCTATTATTTTTTAGTTGGGATTTTGGTAGTGTGGTAGTTGAGCTACTTCCACTGTAAAATAGTGTGAATTATGATCAATTTTTATTAGAATTTTGGTAAGCCTAGTAAACATTGTGACTTGTATGTTTTTTTGTGGGTAGCTGGCTTTCTTTGTCTCACCTCTCTTAATCAAATGTATCTTGTTATGTACACTTAATTGGACTTTTTTTTTTCTTGGGAAGTACTAGTATCATTCTCTATGTGTTGATCAATTTGACTTTTTCAATGCTGTTGTGATCTTATATGCTGATAGGGTTATTTAATTGAGTTTATCTTGCATTTCGTGATGGTCGGTCCATATGACGGTTGATGTTAGACCCCAAATCATCTCGGGAGTCGGAACTGCTTTATTGTTGTTGTTGCTACTTGGTATGGCAAGTAAAATATTAATTTAATTTTATTTTATTTCTTGAATTAGTAATCTTGTAAGGTACTATTTGATGAACAGTTTTACCAGTAGATAGTTCACGACTTCATGCTTTACTTCTCATGTTTGTGTGTTATATAATGTGGGGGAAAAAAGTATGCTTTTTGGATTAAGGAGAGAATTGTGCTATAAGTTTGCAATATACTGGTTGAAAGCATATAAATTTCATTGACATATGTTAGGGTTTTGTAAGATTTAGAGATTTCGACTTTAGGTTTAGTGATCGCGTCTGCTTGGAGTATTTGCAAATTTGCAGATGCTGTTGTACCAGTTTAGCTGGTTAGAAATGTGAAGCACTTATATATGTAGCCTGTGTTATATGAGCTGGAATTCTGTTTGTTTGTAATGGTGTTGCTGAAACTATATCTTGTAAAGTTGCTGATATGTTTCCTTATAATAAGAGACTAATGTTGCTGTACTTGTGGACTATTTCAGTGCGCCTGTAAGCGGCTGCAGTAGCCTGTTGATTTGGCGGGGGGTGATTGGTGTAAGTCGAAACAAGTGGAAAGATGGTTGTTGTTTTGCGCAACCATGACTACATCAACGGAGCAGTTCCTACAAGGAATTCTTCGACACTGTCTGTGGTTGACGATTTTTGTTATGCACTAGGAGGGAAAAGGCCAATACACAGTATATTGATTGCTAACAATGGAATGGCAGCTGTCAAGTTTATTAGAAGTGTCAGGACATGGGCTTATGAGACCTTCGGAACAGAGAAGGCGATATTACTGGTGGGCATGGCCACTCCGGAAGATATGAGGATCAATGCGGAGCATATCCGAATAGCTGATCAGTTTGTTGAAGTTCCTGGTGGGACTAACAACAATAATTATGCCAATGTGCAACTCATTGTTGAGGTATCTTGATGTAGCAGCAATGTCATTTTAGTGCTTCTGCCTCGTAAAGTGCAGAACATGAAGCAGAAACTTAGCAGGGAACGGCCGTAAATTTAATGGAGTAGAACTTGACTATTTTGGTTTTCTGCAGATGGCAGAAATCACCCGTGTTGATGCAGTTTGGCCTGGCTGGGGTCATGCATCTGAGAACCCTGAGCTGCCAGATGCACTACACGCAAAGGGGATTGTATTTCTGGGGCCTCCAGGTACTTCCATGGCTGCTCTTGGAGATAAGATTGGTTCATCATTGATCGCTCAAGCTGCTGATGTTCCAACTCTTCCATGGAGTGGTTCTAATGTATGTATGACATTTCTTATACCCTTTACGGGTTCTGTATTCCTGGAGTTCGCTTCACAGTTGCTTAAAACCCTGTTCTACAGGTAAAAGTCCCTGCAGAGAGCTGCGTGGATACGATACCTGATGATATATATAGGGCAGCTTGTGTTTTTACCACAGAGGAAGCAATTTCGAGTTGTCATATTGTTGGTTATCCAGCAATGATTAAGGCCTCCTGGGGCGGTGGAGGAAAAGGAATTAGAAAGGTATGCAGTCTGCTTTGACTTAATCATGATGTGGTTTCATTACCTTACCAGCTGTGGATAGTTCCTTGTTTTGTCTTCCAAATTGCTGCCTCAATTGTTCAACTTTCCGCCACTTATCCGTCTGGAAACATTTCTCTATGGACCTTAGTATAGTTTAAGATGTGCTTGAACAATTGGGGTTGTCCTAGATTGAAATCTACCACAATATTTCTGGCCATCTCCTTCGCCCTGCCAAATCTCATCGATGGTCATGGTTTTTGCTTTTCAGGTTCATAATGATGATGAAGTTAAAGCATTATTCAAGCAAGTCCAGGGTGAAGTCCCTGGTTCTCCGATATTTATAATGAAAGTGGCTTCACAGGTCTGTCTTTCGATGATGGTAGCATAAATTGAATCTGCATATGAATGTTGGCATCTTGTTTTAAATATTATAGTGTTTATGCACTGCAGAGCCGACACTTGGAAGTACAGTTACTGTGTGATCAACATGGTAATGTTGCAGCATTACACAGTCGTGATTGTAGTGTCCAGAGGCGGCATCAGAAGGTGAGTAGTGGCTGATAATTAATAAACTTCTATGGTCTGTCAATCATGAATGTGCCAGGCGTATGCTTGCTGAAGGGACTGCTCCAACTTTTTCTTGGAGGGAATGTATTTACATGTGTGGGTTGTTAATGAAGCTTGTTACTGAATGTTCTCTTTCTGTCATTGCAATTGATCAGATTATCGAGGAGGGCCCAATAACTGTAGCTCCGCCAGAGACAGTGAGAAAATTAGAGCAGGCAGCTAGAAGGTTGGCCAAATGTGTAAATTATGTTGGGGCAGCCACGGTTGAATATTTGTTCAGTATGGAGACTGGCGAGTTTTATTTCTTGGAGCTCAACCCTCGGCTACAGGTATAGTCCCCTAGTTTCTTATTCCGTAGTGACTTTGCTGAATTAGTACAGATATGGTTTCCTCTATGGCTCAGTCGTCAAAAGATTGTCTTACTGATGCCTTGTAGTTTATATGCCTGGATGTGCTCGTTCTGCTTTGCCATCTCTCTCTGTTATGTATCTATTCAGTAAGTGTTATTTAACTGCCTCCTACATCCAACTCACAATTCAACTTCTTTAACCCCAGTGCCTTAAAAGCTCCCGCCATAAGGCGGGGTAAGGGGGTTCGGATGCACGCAAGCCTTACCCCTATTGAAACATAGAGAGACTGCGCACGGATGACCTGAATTAAAATTGCGTTGAGAATCGTACCGACTGACTGCCACTTCACCAAATAAGAAGCACGGACAGTTTTATGAGCCATTTTGCTTTATTCCATTATATCCCAAAAACCAAAGAATAAGTAGTCTTTGGCTCCATTGGAAATGGAAATAATCCAACTCACAATTCACAAAGTTAACTCTAGGGTTCATGCACTTGCACTGTTCCCATTTCAAAATCTCTTTAAAATTTGTTTATATGTTGTTGTTTCACTATAACAACAGTGCTCATATTCAATAAGGGTCTGAGTGCCAAAATTGTTGTTCACTAAGACTTCTATCATTTTGAAATTGGTGAATTCCATTTTAACTTGCCGAGCTTGAGGAGCTTCCTATAGCAGCAGTTAACAAACATTTGATTTTCCATTGAGAGACTGCAGCAGCCAGTGCTCATTTTCTGGAAGGGGTTTGAGTTTTCTGTGATAAAGTAATTGTTAGATAGCCAATCTTGTAATTCTTGGTACGCCCTAACCTGAGTTTAGTTCAAACAGCATTTAGAGCTATTATTTGCCTATATATACTGAGTATATAATCTGAGAAAGACCATGGAGCTATGATATGATTCAAGGACTGCAATATTAGGAATACTGTATTCTGCATTTTAAATACTAACTGTACTAGGGCCGTCAAAGATTCCGCTCCTTTTCTCAACCGCATTCAGTTTAAAATGAACAGCAGCCGTGTTCGAATGTAATGCATGCTTCTATAGAATGCTTTAGGTTTGACCGACTACTAGAATAGTAACACGTGCTAAATTTCTTTTGGTAATGAAACTCCACAATAGAACTGAAAAACACCTTGTTCAAGACCTAACAAAAAACAAACTTCACACTATCAAGGTTTCTATTTCCTGTAAAAGATGTTTCATCCTTCAAGGATGTGAATTGTGATGCTTCACTTTTGAACTTATATTTACTAGTCATTTCAACTGTGCTGTATACTTAATTTTGTTTCAAACAATATTCTCACCTGGCTGAAAATTTTCCCTTTCTGAAAACGCCCTCCATATAGGTGGAGCATCCTGTTACTGAATGGATTGCTGAAGTAAATCTTCCAGGAGCCCAAGTTGCAGTTGGCATGGGCATCCCTCTTTGGCAAATTCCTGGTAGGGTCTCTTACCCTCTGCTTGACTTTAATTCCTAGCTGCTTCCTCTTCTCATTTTGACTTGTGTCCTCTGCTTCAACCACTAGAAATTAGGCGATTTTACGGGAAGGAGCATGGTGGGGGCTATAACGCCTGGAGGAAAACCTCTGTTGTAGCTACTCCGTTTGATTTCGACAAGGCTGAGTCTGTAAGTCCAAAAGGTCACTGTGTGGCTGTACGTGTGACAAGCGAGGATCCAGATGATGGATTCAAGCCTACAAGTGGGAAAGTGCAGGTGAGACTACTCTTGTTCCTAGAGTTCTTTCTTAGTTTTGTGGCAGTTTAAAAGACAATATTTTAAATCTGATTTTCTTGTCCAGGAGCTGAATTTCAAAAGCAAGCCAAATGTATGGGCCTACTTCTCTGTTAAGGTATTTACTTCCTACTCCAATTTTACATCACTTTTCAGATTGCTTTATCAAGGAGTTGGCGTTGATTAATCTTTCTTTTGCAGTCTGGAGGAGGCATCCATGAGTTCTCAGATTCTCAATTTGGTAAGTCTTTGGTATTAACACGAATCTTCCTTTAATCAAATCAAATATGACACGTGGAAGGAAAATTTATGGGCGATTTGATGGGTCTTGAACCTTAACTGACTACTGTTCATATTAACACAATCTTTGATGGCTCTTAAACACTTTGGTGGATTGCTTTATTCTATGTTAGAAGAATTTTTCATTTGCTGAATTTGTGTAGCAGATAAAATGTTATATTCTAGCAAAGACAAGTATGGAAAAGGTTCCTTGAAGTGCGTCATAGTAGTAGTAGTAGTAGTACTTTGTATAAAACTTCACTAAATACTCCCTCCGTCCCACTATAAACTTCCTATTTAATTTGAATTCCTCTCAAATGAAGTAGGAAAATTTGAGACGGAGGGAGTATATCAGATTACGATGTACTTAAATAATGCATTGCTTTGTGCTGCTTTAGGTATTCTGGCATCTGTTAATGTACTGATATAAAGATTTCGTTGTAGTAATATATTGGGCATTGGCATCAGTTGACTTGTGTGTATAGTTAGTGAAGGTTATAACCGCAAGAATGACTCATCACAAGCAGGGTCTATGCAGCGTCACCTCTAAGCCTATCTGGAATATTTTGCTGTGTGACTGTAAAAAAAGGAGGAAAAGTTAATTTAGGACGCACTCAACCATCATTTGGAAGCAATAGCAATACTAGTAGTTGAAAATTTGAAATAAGGGGGCCTTTAGGAAATTGAGTAAGAAATCACATTTGTTGAAAACTATTTTCTCTTTGTCTCGAAATTTGGGCAGTGTGTTTCCTCCTGCCCCCTTACCACCCCTACACTTCTTACAGTTCATGATCTTACAGCTCACCCTTCAGTGCGTTTGGGAAACTGAAATTGATTAATGTTTTTGCAGGCCATGTTTTTGCATTTGGTGAATCTAGAAGCATGGCCATCGCAAATATGGTTCTTGGCTTGAAAGAAATTCAAATTCGTGGAGAGATCCGCACGAATGTTGATTATACCGTGGATCTTTTACATGTGAGACCTTCTCCCTCCCCCCCCCCCCCCCCTTCTTTTCCTCCTGTGTCCTCTATCTTTCTACACAGTCAAGTGAGTCAAGTGTATCATGTTTATTTTTCTTTTTTGGTTTCCTTTCAGGCTTCAGATTATAGAGACAACAAAATTCATACAGGTTGGTTGGATAGCAGAATTGCAATGAGAGTCAGAGCAGAAAGGCCACCTTGGTACATTTCTGTCGTAGGAGGGGCTCTTTATGTATGTATATCTCTCTAAAATTACTCTTAAGCCTCGAAAACTGCTTTTAACATACTCTACTGCGTATTAAACTTCCGATTTGACTTTCTTGAGTTAAAGTTTTAAAAAGTATAAGGTTTATAATGGACACTAGGTTCTTTACATATTATTTCAACCATAAAACTGTATTCTTGTTAAAATAAAACTCATTTATTGTTGTAACAAGTGATGATTAAGTTCTTGTCTAGGGGACCGTCTAAAGTCAAATGGGAGGTATAAATGGGATGGGTTCTTTATTCAAATTTATGATGTGTAATTTCTGACATGCTCCTTTCCTCTGCCTATCTCCAGAAAGCATCTGCTAGTAGCGCAGCCACAGTTTCAGAATATGTTGGCTATCTTGAAAAGGGTCAAATTCCTCCCAAGGTATGTAAAACAAGAGAGAGTGATTTTAATCACTTGGCAAGCTGATAATAATGCAGTTTTTAAGGCATTAATTTCATTTCGTTTTTGCAGCATATATCACTTGTTCACTCCCAAGTTTCTCTGAACATTGAGGGCAGTAAGTACACAGTAAGTTCCAAGATAGTCTGCCTTCATTACGAGAGATTGCGGATTATAGTTGATGCAGCCATATTAAATCTTTCTCTTTACCTAATGCCACTGATATATTGGTGTCTGTTTTTCAGATTGAAATGGTTCGTGGTGGATCAGGGAGCTACAGATTGAGATTGAATGAGTCAGATATTGAAGCAGAAATACATACACTAAGGGATGGGGGTCTCCTGATGCAAGTAATGTTGACTTATCTTGGCAAATTATTTGAACTTTGATGCTATACCATCGCCTTGAAGGTTTTGTTATATGACAATTCAACTTCGCAATTGCAAACATACTGTTTCACTTGGACCCTAGAAATCTGATATCTTTTACAATAAAATAGCAGAAAAGTCGAATAGTTGATTAGTGTGGTACAAAGTTTAACATTTGCTGGATTGTTGAATATGGAGACTCGACTTTGGCGATTTACTGCAGCCCTATTATTCATCTTCTGTAAACTTCTTCGAATGTCTTATTAGACATAGATATTACTATAAGACTTCTGCACCATTTGAAATTTTGATGGTTTAACATCTAGGTAGCATGTGTGCATTTAAAGAGTTATATTTGATATGGTTTGCTCTAAGCCCTTTGATGCAAATTTCTCAGTGAGCTCCATGTTTATTTTATTTTTCCAAAAATGATTTACAGTTGGATGGAAACAGTCATGTGATATATGCTGAGGAAGAAGCTGCAGGTACCCGCCTTCTTATAGACGGAAGAACTTGTTTACTTCAGGTACCAACCATCTTGTGATACATTTTCATAACTTTTTAAATTCTCTGTATTAGAAGCTTGATTAAAGTTGCTCGGTTTTCAATATTTAGAATGATCATGATCCATCCAAGTTAATTGCGGAGACACCATGTAAGCTAATGCGGTACTTGGTCACGGATGGTAGTCACGTCGATGCAGATACCCCATTTGCAGAAGTTGAGGTTATGAAAATGTGTATGCCTTTGCTTTCACCTGCTTCGGGCATGATACAGTTTCAGATGTCTGAAGGTCAAGCAATGCAGGTACTCATCATTAAAACCAGTAAGAGTTGACTAAGACTGTCTTTCTATCGATTATGGCCAGACTGTGTTACTTTTAAAGGTTCTCTTGTGGGTTTCAAAATTCTGGACGCTATCTTTTAAAGGCTTAGCTTAAAATTTTAATTTGCTCATATAGTTTGAGTGGCTGACCGTAATCATATGCAAGACTGTCTTGCTGAAGAATTTTTGCATCAAAATGATGAGTTTAGTGGTCATGTATTTCTTTGATCCTATGTAAGTGTTTGGATTGCTCTCATGTAGGCTGGTGAGCTTATCGCAAGACTCGATCTGGATGATCCTTCTGCGGTTAGAAAAGCTGAACCTTTTCGTGGTAGCTTCCCTGTCCTTGGACCCCCAACTGCGATATCAGGAAAAGTTCATCAGAGATGTGCTGCTAGCTTAAATGCCGCTCGGATGATTCTTTTTGGTTATGAGCACAACATAGATGAAGTAAGTAATTTTTGCCATTTCTTTTTTCCCCATTTAGTTATGACCAATAGCACATTAAATACCATCGGCAGACTCAATTTAGGATAGTGTATATGGGAGTCGCCCCGTTGGTGTCCTTTTGAATATAGTGACAACCTAACTTATCAAATAAAGATTCATGGTAGTGTACATACTCACAAGCCCCTTGATTGTTCCCCTCGTTATAAGAATAGGTGCCATACCAACCATCGAAGAAATGCAAACCAAGTAAAAGGGGGAAGTCTTTTGAGGTGCTGGGGTCATGTTGCTATTGTTGTCCAGGGACATGAATTTGTCTTTGCTTCTTTGTTCATTTGTATGTATATAACCTTTAGGTACATGTGCCTCACCTCCTTGACGTTCCTTCTGTATTCTGATCCCAAAAAATAGCAATTTTATTTTATTGGATCACATGTGGATTTGTTTCCAATTAGTTAAGTTATGTTTGAATCACAGAAGGGTCTGCTATAGCCTCGTAACACCCGATTTACTGTGCAATTACCTTTTGGCAACTTACCTATGAAATCTATATCTTATTGAGTTAACTTCTCTCAGGTTGTTCAAAGTTTGCTGAACTGTCTTGATAGCCCAGAACTTCCTTTCCTTCAATGGCAAGAATGCTTGTCTGTCTTAGCTGCACGGCTTCCAAAAAATCTGAGAAGTGAAGTATGTTCCCACTCCTCATTGTGCTCGTGAAACAATTTCTGTCTGTGTGTTCATAATTGTTTCCTCTGTTACTTACTTTCCATTACGACTTTTCAGTTGGAATCAAAATTTAAAGCATTTGATGGGATTACGAGTTCCCAGATCGTTGAATTTCCTGCCAAGTTACTGAAGAGTGTTCTTGAGGTCTGTGTATCACTCTGTTATCCTTCTGCAAGTCATTTTTTGAGATAGATGCTCATGCTAGTAATTTATTTTATTATTCTTAGGTTCATTTAACCAACTCCCCTGAGAAAGAGAAAGGAGCTCAAGAGAGGCTTATTGAGCCTTTATTGAGTCTTGTAAAGTCTTATGAAGGTGGAAGGGAGAGTCATGCCCGTGTAATTGTTCAGTCCCTTTTTGAAGAGTATTTGTCAGTCGAAGAATTGTTTAGTGACAATATCCAGGTGAGCTTACCTTTCAGTCTCTCAATTTTGTTTCAAAAACAGGCATAAACGTTCGACTTGCTGCCACTGTTCTACTGACGATGTTTTAGTTTCTTGTATCCCTCTGAAATGTATCACTTCGTTTCTGTTTGTAACCTAAGGCCATCTTGAATAACTAAAGAAGCTCTTGAGAGCAAGAACTTGATTTATTTTAACTTAATATACTAATTGATTTTACAGGCAGATGTGATTGAGCGTCTCCGTCTTCAGTATAAGAAAGATCTTTTAAAGGTTGTGGACATCGTACTCTCACATCAGGTATGTGCAAACCTTCAGAACTTGCTTGAAGTTTCTGGTTCTCATATGTTTTCCTCCAGACTTAATAGTGATCTTGTAATCGTGGCAGGGTGTCAAGAATAAGAATAAGTTAATTCTACGGCTCATGGAACAATTAGTTTATCCAAATCCTGCTGCATACAGGGAGAAACTGATTCGGTTTTCACAACTTAACCATACAATCTATTCTGAGGTGGGTAATCTTCATAGTGTAATCTTAGTTCTTGTTTCAACTTGTTCCCGTCGCATATACAGCTATGTATCTTGCAAATCTGGTTTCCTCATGCCATATGTTTCTCTGATTTTTAAACCAGTGAATAATTTGCAACTCCTTCAATATTTGCAGTTGGCACTCAAGGCTAGTCAGTTACTTGAACAAACAAAATTGAGTGAGCTCCGTTCAAACATAGCTAGAAACCTTTCTGAGTTAGAAATGTTCACGGAGGATGGTGAAACCATTGATACTCCTAAAAGAAAAAGTGCCATCAATGAACGCATGGAGGCTCTTGTAAGCACTCCGCTTGCTGTAGAAGATGCCCTTGTGGGCTTGTTTGATCACAGCGATCATACTCTTCAGAGACGGGTTGTGGAAACCTATGTCCGTAGACTGTATCAGGTACATTGTGCTACAGGTGCTGATTTGCAATCGTATAAAATAGATCTTGATAAGGATATGTAACTTGTCATATGTTTTTTCTCAGCCATATCTTGTCAAGGGAAGTGTAAGGATGCAGTGGCACAGATCTGGCCTCATTGCTTCTTGGGAATTCATGGAGGAGCACATTGAAAGAATGAATACCATTGATGATCTGTCATCTAATACACCGCTTATTGAGAAACATAGTGAGAGAAAATGGGGGGCCATGGTCGTTATTAAATCGCTGCAGTTTCTGGAAACCGTTATTACTGCTGCACTGAGAGAAACAACTCATAGTTCTGAGGAAGTCATTTCCAGTGGCTCTTTAGAACCGTTAAGCCATGGGAACATGATGCATATTGCACTCGCTGGGGTAAATAACCAGATGAGTTTGCTGCAGGACAGGTATTTGGCTTTTAGCTTGTTCCTTGTTGTTCAACCAAATCCTCTCTTTCAGTTCTTTCCAAGGCATGCTTTTGAAAATACATTTTTGCATCTAATTTTTTAGCATGGTTCCCTTTGATTAATTTGTCGGCGTTCTTAAGCTTGGTAAAATCTTAATCTTTTGTTTGAAATCGGTGTGCTCTTAACACCTTGCAGTGGTGATGAAGATCAGGCTCAAGAGAGGATAAAAAAGTTGGCCAAAATTCTGAGAGAACGAGAAGTGAGTTCAAGTCTTCGCGCTGTTGGAGTAGGGGTGATTAGTTGCATCATACAGAGAGATGAAGGGCGAACCCCAATGAGGCATTCCTTCTATTGGTCGGAAGAAAAGCATTACTATGAGGAAGAACCTTTACTTCGTCATTTGGAACCCCCTCTATCTATATATCTTGAATTGGTGAGCAAAAATTGATCCTGTATTTAAATTTAGATCTGCTCCTTCAAAAATTGAAGAATCTAAATGACTTAGCTGTGCCGCTCGAACTAATTTTACGCTTCATAAATCTATCTTGCCAGGACAAGTTAAAGGGGTATGAAAATATAAAATATACCCCTTCTCGAGATCGCCAGTGGCACCTTTATACAGTTGTTGACAAGCCATCTATTCAGAGGATGTTTCTCAGGACTCTTGTGAGACAGCCAATGACTGATGAAGGCTTTGCAGGAATTGAGCTAGGATCTTTTAGAACGCAAGGGCCAATATCTTTCACTTCTCGAAGCATTCTGAGGTCTATAACAGCTGCTATGGAAGAGTTGGAACTTAATGCACATAATGCCTCTTTAAAACCAGATCATGCACATATGTACCTGTATATCGTACGGGAGCAACAAATACAAGATCTTGTCCCATACAATAAGTAAATATTGCTGTGTACTGCTTTCTGCTACTTATGCGTCTAATGCAACTTTCTAGTTAAGCAGAATTAATTGTCAATTGTTTCCAGGCAAGTAGACATAGATGACCAACAAGAAGAGGCAATTGTGCACATGATTCTGGAAGAGCTTGCACGTGAAATTCACAGTTTTGCTGGTGTAAGAATGCACAAGTTAAATGTGTGTGAGTGGGAAGTAAAACTGTGGATATCATCGTCAGGACAAGCCAATGGTTCTTGGAGAGTTGCAGTTACAAATGTGACTGGTCATACGTGCACCATACATGTAAGTGTTTTGGTTCCTGCCTTTCCAGTTACTGTAATTTTTAATCATCTGTAAAGCTAAGTTACTACATCACAATGAGAAAATTAGAAATTTTTGGAGCTGCATGCACTGTGCATGACTATTAGGATCCTTACTATTTTACTCAAACTTGGAACTTCAAATTTGCTTGACTCAATGCTAAAAACTAGCAAATCTGATAGAGCTCCGAAAGTTCTGTATTATAAAAATTCACTTATCCTCACGCTACTCTGATGAGCTGACAAGCTCATTATGAAATGTGATTTTGGGGACCTGACCTAGAATGCATTCTGCTATACTTGTGAATGCTTTCCATCATTTCCATGGTGTTGTCACTTTAAACTTTACATTTGTGGCGCATGTTTATGTATCTTGATTCTTGAAAATCCTTGTGAGGGCAGGCTTTAATATTACTGAATCTTATCTTGCAAACGTGAAATTTGAGTAGATCTATCTTGGATGGCATCAGTAAGATTAATGTAATTTGGTTGGATTTATTTGTGAGTTTGAGTAAATCTTTGTTTGCTTCGTATAACATCCAGGTTTATCGCGAATTGGAGGATAGCAGCCTGCACGAAATGTTTTTTCATTCTGTATCTGTTCATGGTCCCCTTCACAGGCTTCCTGTGAATGGACAGTATCAGCCATTAGGGACCATTGCGCGCAAGCGACTTCAGGCCATGAGAAACAGCACAACTTACTGCTATGATTTTCCGCTGGTATATTTTCAGATATCCCTCTCTTCCCTCCCTTATTGCCGCCAATTTTTGTCCCCTTTCTTTGAAGGTGTCTTTTAGTAGGCCTTTTTTTTTTTGGCGTCCTTGCGTTTGCAGGGAAGATTTTAGTTTTTTTAATCAGTTAGGGGTTTAACCTTTGGCTACTTGTCATGCAGGCTTTTCTGACAGCATTACAGAAATCTTGGGCATCCCAGTCTCTAAATTTGAAGAAACCCTCTGATAAAGGGTTTATGAAAGTAACTGAACTGATTTTTGCTGATGCGAAAGGCGACTGGGGTACACCAGTTGTCCCCACAGATCGGCTTCCTGGTCTGAATGATCTTGGCATGGTAGCATGGTGCATTGAAATGTCAACTCCTGAATTTCCTAGTGGAAGGACAATTTTGGTTGTTGCAAATGATGTTACCTATAAAGCTGGTTCTTTTGGGCCACGAGAAGATGCTTTTTTCCTTGCAGTCACAGATCTTGCATGTGCCAAAAAACTTCCACTTATTTATTTGGCCGCCAATTCAGGGGCTCGACTTGGTGTTGCTGAGGAGGTAAAAGCCTGCTTTAAAGTCGGCTGGTCTGATGAGTCAAGCCCTGAGCGCGGTTTCCAATATGTCTACCTAACTCCTGATGATTATGGCCGGATTGGATCGTCAGTTATAGCACACGAGTTAAAACTTGAAAACCGAGAAACAAGATGGGTTATAGATTCTGTTGTAGGTAAGGAAGATGGGTTAGGAGTAGAAAACTTGTCAGGAAGTGGAGCCATAGCTAGTGCTTACTCAAGGGCATACAAAGAGACCTTCACTCTAACTTTTGTAACTGGCAGAACGGTTGGTATTGGAGCCTATCTTGCTCGCCTGGGTATGCGTTGTATACAGAGACTTGACCAGCCCATTATTCTGACTGGTTTTTCTGCTCTAAATAAATTGCTCGGTAGGGAGGTTTACAGTTCACACATGCAACTTGGTGGTCCAAAGATTATGGGCACAAACGGAGTTGTGCATCTCACAGTTTCTGATGATCTTGAAGGCGTAGCTGCTATTTTGAAATGGCTGAGCTTTGTTCCATCATACTCGGGTGGTGCGCTTCCAATTTCTCTTTCGTTAGACCCTCCAGAGAGGCCAGTTGAGTATTTGCCTGAAAATGCCTGTGATCCTCGTGGTGCTATATCTGGTATCTCTGACACCAATGGTAAATGGCTTGGTGGTATTTTTGACAAGGATAGTTTTGTTGAAACGCTGGAAGGCTGGGCAAGAACAGTTGTTACAGGAAGGGCCAAGCTCGGGGGAATTCCTGTGGGCGTTGTTGCGGTTGAGACACAAACTGTTATGCAAGTTATCCCTGCCGACCCTGGTCAACTAGACTCGCATGAGAGAGTGGTACCCCAAGCTGGACAAGTGTGGTTCCCTGATTCTGCAACTAAGACTGCACAAGCCTTGTTAGATTTCAATAGGGAAGAGCTCCCACTTTTTATTTTGGCCAACTGGAGAGGCTTTTCCGGTGGGCAGAGGGACCTGTTCGAAGGGATCCTTCAGGCGGGATCCACAATTGTTGAGAATCTTAGGACTTATCAACAACCTGTTTTTGTTTACATTCCCATGATGGGGGAGCTCCGTGGAGGGGCCTGGGTCGTTGTTGATAGTCATATCAACTCTGACCATATTGAAATGTACGCTGACAGAACAGCAAAGGGAAACGTTCTTGAGCCGGAAGGGATGATTGAGATCAAGTTCAGAAATAAAGAACTGTTGGAGTGTATGGGAAGAATAGATGAACAGCTCATCACTCTTAAGGCCAAACATTCTGAAGCCAAGAGCAGTGGTTCCTATGCAAACGTGGAACTGCTACAGCAGCAAATCAAAGCTCGAGAGAAACAGCTTCTGCCTGTGTATACTCAGATAGCTACCAAATTCGCCGAACTCCATGACACATCTCTAAGGATGGCTGCCAAAGATGTGATCAAGGAAGTCTTGGATTGGAGAAATTCTCGATCGTTCTTCTTCAAAAGGTTGCACCGAAGAGTTATTGAGGAATCACTCATCAAGACTGTTAAAGATGCTGCTGGTGAGCATTTAAGCCACAAATGTGCCATGGACCTTATCAAAAAATGGTTCTGTGATTCGGAATTTGCACAAGAGGGAACCAACGCTTGGGCTGACGATGAGGCTTTCTTCAGATGGAAAGACTCTTCTGCCAACTATGAGGAGAGACTGCAAGACCTGCGTGTTCAGAGGATATTGCATCAGTTGTCAAACATTGGTAAATCTGCATCAGATTTGAAAGCTCTGCCTCAGGGTCTCTCTGCTCTTCTTCAAGAGGTATAGATGTTTTCTTTTCTACTCTTTTATTGTTATTATTATGACGCTTGCGTTGTGGTAGATACCCGCATCTATTTTCTATTTTCTATATAATTTATCGAAAATTTGGTTGCAGATGGAACCATCAAGCCGGACACAACTAGTAGATGAACTGCGGAAAGTGATCGGTTAAGTACATTGATGGTCGCTTACTTGGTAATTCTCTCAATTGCTTCTTAGTCGGTATATAGGAACTGTATCTGCCATTGTCGAACCTGATAGATTGCAAGAGCAAAAGCACGCAAAGTAAACCCAGTTGTAACACGTGTAAATGTGAATGTGAATCGGATCCTGTACACAGGAGATTGTACATGTAGATCCCAATATGTATGAAATTAGCACCACACATTTAGAGGCTGCTAGTTTCCCCATTTTGTATAATTATGTTATGATTTTTGAACCATTCATAAATCAATAAATGCCTTATCAAAAGCTTTCCACCAATATTTAGGCGGTTCTTTCGCATTGAAACTCAGAAGTACAGTACTAATTAGCAAAGTAGGAAGCACACTAACAAGTACAAATGTGGCTGATAATTCTTCATACACGAGACATTCAGCATTCGAGGTTTCTTCCGCATACAGAGAAGTTGGGGGTTCCCTGTTAATGTAAGAATAAGATGAGATACACCAATCAAATGTGTTCCATGTCACGGTGGTCGAGCCTGAAACACGGATGACATAATCAAATGAATATGAATCAAAGAGTCCGAACTGTATCCCATTGTATTATCACATTTAACCTACTGTTTGAACAATGAATACATCTTGAGGAGCTCAACACTGACAAGCAACTATCTAACTAGTATCAGTGAGAAATGCACTCAATTGGTGCGCACCGAAGTCATGTACTGATACATTCTTGACTGTATTTCATCGCTTTCGTTCTGCCTTCCACTTGTACACAGGCCTAGAGGTTGGATTAGCAACTTCATCTTCCCGTAATTTGCGCTTTTTACCTTTTTTCTGCATTTGAAAAGAAAACAAACAGATTTACCAACATACCACAATGTAACAAGATACCATATGAAGACAAGAGCATACATCTGGAGTAAGTATTGAACATCTTTTTTGGAGTTAATGCTATTACACGTTTCTATTGGGATTCAATCAATCTCGTTTAACGGCCAAACCAACCACTCTAACTCAATAGTCAACTAGGTTTGACCGTTTGAGATCTAGAAGAGCTCTATTTGAAACCCTTGTAACTCAATGGTCAAACTACATCTGAAAGGAGCTCTGTCAATCATCATAATATTAAGGCATGTAGCCAAACCCATGCAAGACTAGCCATTTTATGATGGTGCTTATATACAATTACTTCTGGAATTAGAGTATGTGTCAAAATTCAGATCAACATATCTAACATGAAGTTCCAAATATAATCACATCTCTATTTACCTTGCCCCTAATAACAAACACTTACTATTTTTATGGAGAATTTAAAGTAGAATAGAACACTGATTAAAGGACACCAAGGGTTGACTCACAAGTACAAAATGACATTAAGGGCTGACGCTCATATACAAAAGGAAAGTTAGAAGGTTAAGCTCTCAAACTATCACGAGGAACTTATCTACAATAAGAAGAAAGTTGAGTGCCGATGAGAGTCCAGCACTGCACTTCAACAATGAAAAGAACTGCAAAACGTGGAACTTAGAACTTTTGATGTGTGCAAGCTTTAACAAAAACAAATACCATTTATCCAAGTACACCACCAAATAGCCAAATAAACCAGTTTCCATACTTACCAAACCCAGCCCCTTATACCTATTTCCCAAGCTGAAGGAACATCTTAAGCCTATATGAAGGTGAACCCAACTCGAGCCACAAGAGACAAGATTAGATGTGACAATGACAAGACCCAAGGGGAGAGAGCAAAAGTTGATCAATGTATTCATAAACCCTTGATTAAAGAAACAAACTAGAAAGACTAATTTTACATGGTCCTATCTTTTTGAACTAAAGCGGGGTGTTGAGGTTTAGTCCCTCAGTTACTTAAAATATTAACCTAAATGGAAGTTATCTATCTTTTCGGATGGGTCAAATGCTTTCTTAAAGCCATTACAGAAACTGGGAAGGTTAGACTACATTGGAAACAATGTTGTAAAAGCCAGGCCACAAAAGCACCTTAAAACTCTTTCTTCACTACATTTTGTCACCAATTTTATAACCAACACAAGGCATGCTCATCCTAACCTAAGGTGCAGTTTCATACCACTACGATTGAAAGAAGTTCGTCAATCACGAATAAGTGGGCATCACTGCCTTCAGTTTCCTTCTTTTTTCCTCTTCCCCAGCGTGTTACTCCCATACCCCTGACTTATCTTTCCCTCCCATTTCCTCCGCTCAATCCTTCCCTCCAGAACTCAAACCCCATTTCTGCCTCCCTCTGGAATCCCAGCCAAGTAGCATAAATATGTTACCCTCCTCTAATGGCCACCAATTAAACAACAACCTCTTATTCCCTCACACCTCCCAATCAAAATGCAGTGGGGAGTTTTGATTGGGACCTGATGGGTGGTGCTAGTGTCAGGATAGGTGTTGTGGGCAGTTGCTCCGTGGTGGTTATTTAGGGCGATAATGGTGGGTGACTGTAAGCGATCGTGAGAGATGTGGATAACTTAGAAAGGGTTCGTGAGGATTAAAGAACAGATGACCTTCCCCGTGGTTGGCTGAAAACGTCAAACACAGTGAAGGTCTACCATGCTCCCCTAATCCCACCCTTAATGTGAGTCATGAGACTCATGACCATATTCGATCCTAAACTAAAAAGGACGAGTTTGGATGGCCTACTACCCCAGGTCTATATTCAATGTTCTCAACTTAGATAGGGGGAAAAAGGGGATGTTGAGGTCAAAGTAAAGAACAAGAGTGATAAAGAGTTGGATGTAGCTACTCCTGATTGTTTGCGTTAGTGAACAGAGTAAGGTCACAGAAAAACGGAAACACTATTGCTAGCAAACTATCCAGCTTGTCTACGTATTAGCAAAAAAGATGCCGTTATCCATCTCCATATCCACTCTTACAACCTCGCTCTACCTCAGAAAGAGGCATATTTTAGCTTCAGTCACACTCATATGGCATCAGATCAGGTAAGTCGTACACTAGAACATAAGCATAGGTAGGTCAGCCTGGAAATTAGTACCTGTAGTTCCTTCTGCATGGCCATCTCTGCATAAACTCTCTCCAAATCTTCAACTCTTTTCATCCTAGCCTCTAACTCTTTGTAGGAAGATTCCATCTTTCTGTTCACAGAAGACATACAGCAAAAAGGGCACAGATCAGTAGACCAGGCATAGGAATATTTACAGAAGTAAATTAGCAAAGTTGTGTAACATCTAGCAAAACTTATATAATAGGCAAGGGAATAAATAATAAAGTGAGTATATAGAAGGGGCACGAAGGGGGGTGACACACAAATACAAAAGAAGAGCAGAAACAAAAACAGAATCATACCTACCAATACAGTTACAAAAGAGGGCCTATGCCATTTACAAATGAAGGGCAGAAACAAAATATAGCATCATACCCTTAAATGATCATCACATTATCCACTGAAGAACGCAACAAATGGTTTTTAAGGCTAGATTGCAAGACTCTGATTACAATAAACTCAAAAAGGAAGGGTCTAACTTTTCGAAAGGTGTTGTTTGCCCTAAAAAATACACAAATTCCTCTCCTTCCAAATCCACCACCACATAATTAAAGGAAGCATTCTCCACACATCATTAATTTTACAGACTACTTCATCCTTCATTTTTAAGTCATAATCACATCCCTAAATGTATAAGGTTGAACCCCGGACACCAAACAAAGACAAAGGAAGATCACACAAGATCTAGTTAAAGGACAAAAGAGGATGCGATCATTGGTCCACTTATTTGCACAAGCACCAAAGCATAATATTACAAAGCAGTCAAACAACAGTTAAGTTTGAATCATCATTCACAAATCATAAAACAAAGGGCCAAGAACCTTAAGGCCCTTTTGCATAAAGCTATTGGTGCTGTTTGGTGTATAGTAGGGAAAAGCAAAAGAGGAAAAAGGAAACAGAACTACCCACATTACCCCATGTGTTGGGTTGTCAAAGAAAATCAAACCAAAACACACGCTCAAGTACAAGATCCTTCCACATAAGATAACAAAATAATCAGGACCCTATATTTCGCCTGTGAGTCCTGACCTCTACTCTCCCTAGTCCCTCCTCCCTCAACCACCAATCCACCACAGCTGCTCCCTAATTGGTTTCTCCTTCTCATCTACGTAGGCTCATCTATACTTTTGCATCCACAAAGTTCTCACAATTATATTTCGGCGAGGATGTTAGTGACTGATGGTAGGTGGTTAAGTTGGTTCGATGTGTAACTCCAAAATGGGTAATCCTCGAAACACAATGGAGACTGGTGAATGAGGAAAAGACATATGGGGTACATGAAAATGGAGCAAGGGAAAAATAAAAATTGTCAACCAAGCACTCAAAAATAAAATAGAGGACCAAAATTTCCTTTTCCCTGCAATGCCCAAGCCAAACACTCCCTAATACTAAGAACAAGATTACGCCCCCCAACTAAGAAATTGATAGATCAAGAGAGACTCGCAAGAGCAAACAATTTATGTGCTATGCTTAGACCAGGTGTGTAATAGAAATTGTCACTTAAAATGTGTGGTGTGTAGCAGGCACGAAAACGTGGGTGTCTCAGATTGTTTCTAGAACTATGAAGTGATTCAACTACTGTTAAAGGACTAATAAAAAGCTTCTTTTGAATTTTTTAAATAAAAAAAGTTCCATCCTCCTTGACTGTAGGCTTTGATAACTATTTTTGCCCCTGCAAATAGGTTGCTCATGTTAATTAGAAACCTAGGCAACAACTCAGTTCACATTACACACCATGTCAGTTGGTAACAAATACAACACAACTGTATTCTCCAAAGTATATACCTATACAGATAACCAAAATATAGCCAGTCCAAAGTCCTGATTACATCCCAATACAGCTCAAGCTTAATCTAACCCGATCTGAAAAAATGCACCCATATATCTAAATTTTGGTTAACTCCAGCACCCCTGTTTTTTCCTTACTTTTCTGTAAGGTAATTGATTGCTTTAATGGTAATGAAACAAAAGTGCCCTCAATTATATAAGATAGTGTTTGGAAACATGAATTTAAAATTTTGTAATCATTTGAATTTCATCATTTGAGAATGTGGAATTCAAATATAAATCAAATGTTTGGGGAGGGTGAGATTTCAAAATGACACCTCTTGAGGTGTCATTTGTTTTTGGCCTAATTGGATTTGAAACAAAATCCAAATTCTCGAATTCTTGGATTCCCAAACATGGGATTTGTGTCAAATTTGGATTTAAGAATCAAATCCTTGTTTCCAAACACACTCTAAAGAGAATGCTACAAATATTTAATCACGGAAAGCAACTATAGTATCAAAGGTGACTACAAATTTCCTGAGCCCGATAGGTTGTTATTGGAAAGTCATTAAAGCTATTGCAAGTCCTTTGAATCTAATATGCTCTAAGATACTCGTATGCAATACCGGAAATGCAGCCAAGACAAGTTTTCTGTATCAAATGTCCCACTTGGCATATTAACACTTTCAACTCCACGCCCAGCATAACGTCAAAATAAATCTAATAATTGCCAGGCACAAGTTTTTCAAAATGAAATAACAATGACAACGACGGATCTATACCTCTTGAGCTTAGAGGGTATAAACCCTGAAATAGGCAGCTCACTACTTTTTGAGACTCTCGATAGTATCTCATCGGCTTCTTCACTGCAGAGACATGTTCGAAAAAGAGGTGACGATGAGAGGGAATACAATTCCACCATCAAATGTAGAGAAAGAAAACTAGAATCCCTCAAAAAGATACATGTTAAAGCACAGACCTATCTTCAGCAAAGTAAATATGTTTCTTTGAAGGCTGGTCGTCTAACGAGTGCAACACAGCTCTCAGCTTTTCAACTTTCTGTACACAAAGACAACATGGTGTCAACAGATGTTTGATCATGAAAAAATATATATAATAGATACACAGCTCGAGATATGTGCCTTTTTTTCACTTTGAATTTTCTGAAGCACATATCCAATATCTTGTGTCTTCATGAGCAAGAGTTCATCTGGGGTATGCTTGTTAGCTTCACTCCTTCACAAACAAACAAACTAATCACTAAAAATCAAAGCTACATATTACACGGCAACAACGAGAAAAAAAAAAAAAGAAAAAAAAAACTAATCTTACTCAGGTCTATGTACTCCATCAACTATTTTGGTTTTGGTCATGCGAAAATAAAATTCATCTGGATTCCTATTTGCCGCCTTCTCTCGAAGTCTCTGCAAAATTCAATCGAGACATTAACACAACAGAATTCCAAAAAGATTGTCAGATAAGTGACACTTCGAAACACAACGACAACAACAACAAATAGAGCTCACCCGTAAGATCTCTTCCTTTTTGTGGTAGGCTTTCGCACGGACAACATAGTCCTTGTGCTTCTCAAGGAGCCCAAACTTTTTACGCGCAGCTCTGCCAATAACACGAAACAACAACACACCTAAGCATACAACTAATAGGGAAAGCTTACAAACAGACAGAGATGGTAAAAAGACGGGTATACTCACGGTTGAGATCGCTCCTTATACGGCCTTTTCGTGATAGCATTCCTAAAAGACGACATTTTCCCTCACTTTTGCACAAATGTAGCGTGTTGAACACTTTACCAACACTGAAAAGTCACTACAGCCGGAGTCAGGGATTTTAGACTGATGATTCCGAAACCAACAACAATAAACCGCAACCGTTTTAACAATCATTATTTAACCTAAAATACGGTAGATAAAAATCAACAATTATAATTACATGAACAATTAGACTACTACGAAATTTATCCGAAGCAAAATAAAAATGAAATTAAACTAATAATATGGAGAAGGGAATTAAGTATCACCTGTGGAGAAGCTAGATTGATTTTGGGGGATATTGTAGGAGTAATTATGGCGCGAATTCGCTATTTGAGTAGCTTAAGTATGACGTTTATATCAAAAACTAGTAAAACAGAGGGGCCCAGTTGTTGCCGGTTTAAGGTTTAGGCGGCGAGCGGCGGTTGCGAGTGGTAAGCGACGGCGGCACAGACCGGTTTGAGGGAGTGGAGACTGGAGAGACTTTGAGGGTTTGGAATCACGGAGTGGAGCTCTGATAGTTGATTAGTTTCTAGTCCTGCTATTGTTGGGTCAAACGGGTCGTCGGATCTGTTCTTATTAGGTCGGGTCGGGTCGGGTCAGGTTTTGATGGGTAATAAAGGTTACGTCGAATCGGGCTGATTCTGAGTTGAGTTATAGCCGGTATATTTGTTGATGGTCATATATAGGCGTTGTTTCAATTCTTGGCTCTTACGAGTTGAGTCACTATCGGATAAGGGGTCACTACGAATGGGGCTAGGTTGGTTTCAGGCAGAACATTACCAAGTTGGTTTCAGTCAGGTCGAGTCAGGTTCAGTTGATCATAATTTCGGATCAACGAATTGGGTCATGTCGGCAGGTTAATTTTTATTTTTATTTTCGTTTAAGTGGTAAAAGGGTCATGGGTTTGGGATCGACAAGTGAAATTGCTCGGGTCAATTATTGTGACTGATTGAGTCGGGTTAGTATGTATTTATTTCTAGTTCATGTTATTGCTAAATAACCAATGTTTGGGTTTGTCAAATGTGAGTCACGTTATTTTGAGGTTGGGGGTCAATTTTCTATTTGATTTGCAATGTCCAATTTGTGCTATGTTGATTAAATTGCTTCAAAGTTATGTACAGAGTACTTATTATTCTAGTCAACAACTCAAAATTTTCTTCTCCTCAAACAAGTTTAATTTTTCAAAATTCTCGTAACTTATGTGATTTTACAAGTGTTAATGATAATAACTCACATTTATGTTGAAAGATTGGGATAGTCTCTCCAAAGAATGAGATAATAATCGAAATAATTCTGATTTGGGTTCATGTTGAGAACAATTACTGTTGACTTCATTATTAAGTCAGGTCGTGTTTCATGTCGGGTCCAGTTCGGTTTCAGGTGGGCCATAACAGGTTGATTTGTTTTAATGTTCATTGTCATCTCAATCCAGGGTAATTACTTTTGTTATTGCATTTTTGGATCCTATCGAGTTGTATTAAAACGGTCTAAGTAATCCGTTTTCTCGTGTCAATCAGCCTTTAGGAGTTAGGACTCAGTATAGGTGAGACAAAGTGACGGGACTGAGAAAGAACGTGAGTTAGAAGTATTTAAAACTGTTGAACTACTCTAGAAGTTGTCGGACTCCCCCTTCTCCAACTTTGCCGCAGCTTCTTTCATAATTCTCATGTTCACACTCCCTCTATGTATATGATCTTCGTTGGTTGGTCCGTCAGTCTAGGGCGAATGCATTAACCTCATCGATCATAATATATCCTCCCCCCTTTTTTTCTTTTCTTTTCTCTCTTCCTCTTCTTACACATTCTTCTCTGTATAAGTATGTATATGATCTTTGGTTGATGCATTAATCTCACCAAATCATCATATTTATTTTGGGGGGGGGGGGGGCATTGCACATTTGTACACATCATGCATTGCCAACAACCCCTAATGAAGCCTACCATCATCACTCAACAACCCGTCGCCGCCGCCGCCGCAACGTTTCACGGCTTCTCCCCATGCACGCCCTCTTCCGGAGCCGCCGTCTTCCTCCCCCGAAAATCGGGTATTAATGATGCTTTGTTTCTTTTGCGTTTTTTACTAGGATTCCTGTTTTTACGTGACATTTGGTTGTTTTTGTTGTTGTTATTTCCTAGGAGAAGTAGGGGGGTAAGATGGAGTTTTGGGCTAGGGCATAGTAATGTAGACGGGGGTTATTGGGTAGATCGTCGAGAATTAACCAGTTGAGCTAGCTGACATCTACCCTATCCCGAGCTAGGGCTAGGGCACCCAGGGTTCGAGTTGACGTTTGTCAATTCGCGGTGTGCTGGGTTTGGTGTTTGTGATCCCCTGTTAAAAGGGGTTTCCCCTAGGGCATTTAGGGCAGAGTAATCTAGACAGGTTAAGCTAGCTGGCATCTGCCCTAATCGTGTTTTTGTTGGGTATATATGAATCTCACAGGGGAATAATGTTTTTTTAATTAAATAGAGAGGAATATTTGATTTTTTTTTTTTTAATTGAAATATTGTGCCCTAATTCTGTTTTTTTTTTTTTTTTTTGGAAATTGTGTTGAGGTTCATGCCTTTAGTAGCATTGAATAGAAGAGTTCGATGCAATGTAATTCCTTAAACGCTTGTTTGCAATGTAAAAACAATTTCTCTGAAGCAATCATTTAAAATTTTGAGGGTTATTTGTTACTGTGTATGACATTTAAGAAGTTTGTTATCCTGATCACATTTGATACTGATATTCTGAAGTTTATTTTGATGTTTCGGCTGTGAAAATTAGCTCAAAATTGTTGGTTCAAGATTTTAATGCTACAATGACTAGCTTTGTGTATGAAGAGTTCAAAGCTTAAAATATAGTGAATGGAGTTGCTGAAATTAAGAGCCTGATTGCTAATATGTCGAAATTTTGTCTACTTTTGTTTAGTGGTGACATTTTGTAGTGCCAGCAACCCCAGCATTGGGAATTTGCAAGAGAGGGGATTAGCATATGTTCAGGGAAATGAGAAGATAGGTTCTGTAACACGCAGCAATGAATTTGTCGTTGGACAAAATGGCAATGGGAGTGCTTCGACATTGTCCACAGTTGACGAGTTCTGTTACATGCTTGGAGGGAAACGGCCAATTCAGAGTATTTTGGTCGCAAACAACGGAATGGCAGCTGTCAAGTTCATCAGAAGTATCAGGGTATGGGCTTATGAAACCTTTGGATCAGAGAAGGCCATTTTATTGATAGCCATGGCTACTCCTGAAGATATGAGAATAAATGCTGAGCATATCCGAATAGCTGATCAGTTTGTTGAGGTTCCTGGTGGGACTAACAATAATAACTATGCCAATGTGGAACTCATTGTTGAGGTATTGGGTTTCAGTGAAGTACCAGCATTTTTTTTTTTTTTTTTTTTTTTTTTGTTTTTTCATTTTGTTGTGTCTGATTATTAAGTGTGCAGCTTATACTTAATTGTTTTGCTTTTCATCAGGTAGCCGAAATCACCAAGGTTGACGCAGTTTGGCCTGGCTGGGGTCATGCATCTGAGAACCCTGAGCTGCCAGATGCACTACGTGAGAAAGGAATTGTATTTCTAGGGCCTCCAAGTACATCTATGGCAGCTCTTGGAGATAAGATTGCTTCGGCATTGATTGCTCAAGCTGCTGATGTTCCTACCCTTCCATGGAGTGGTTCTCATGTATGCATACATTTTCTTCCTTTACAAGTTGTTCTTTTAATTGAATCGACTCTTGAATCTGTAAGTCTTCCTCCAGGTAAAAGTTCCTGCAGAGAGTTGCTTGGATACAATCCCTGATGATATATGTAGGGCAGCTTGTGTTTCTACCACAGAGGAAGCAATTGCCAGTTGTCAAATCATAGGCTATCCAGCCATGATTAAGGCCTCTTGGGGTGGTGGCGGAAAAGGAATTAGGAAGGTAAGCTTGGAGCTCATCATGATGTAGTTTTAAGACATGACAGTGATGCACATATTTACCGTGTTAATCTCATTATTAATTCAGGTTTCTGTTTTCTATCTTTCTGCAAATCTCATGAATATACATTAAATCATCCTCTTCAGGTTCACAATGATGATGAAGTAAGGGCACTGTTCATGCAAGTCCAGGGCGAAGTTCCTGGGTCACCCATATTTATTATGAAATTGGCTTCACAGGTAGACTTTTGACAATGTGACTTGAAATGTATTGCCTTTTGATTGAGTGTTTTGTTTGAAAAAGGATATTGTTTATCTTCTGCAGAGCCGACACTTGGAGGTGCAGTTACTCTGTGATCAATATGGCAATGTTGCAGCATTGCACAGCCGTGATTGCAGTGTGCAGAGGCGGCACCAGAAGGTGAGTCTTAACTTATGAACAATAAAATATATGATCTCATCTATCAATAAGATATGGTTAATGAAGAGACTGCCTCTGCAAAGATCATGAAAATAATGTATTTACATCCATGGTTATGGGTTGTCATAGATGCTTTGTGCTGAATGTTCTCTTTCTGTCATTTCAAATGGTCAGATCATTGAGGAAGGTCCTATAACTGTAGCTCCACCAGAGACAGTGAAAAAATTAGAGCAAGCAGCTAGAAGATTAGCTAAGTCGGTAAATTACGTTGGAGCAGCCACAGTTGAATATTTATATAGTATGGACACTGGCGAGTTTTATTTTCTGGAGCTCAACCCTCGGCTACAGGTGCGCTTCAGCCTCCGTTACAATTCAGATACTAAGTCATATGTTTCTAGCAAACTGATTGAGCTGATTTCCTTTCAAATTTCTTCAGCTCTTTTGCTATTTTTATTTTAGTTTGACAGCGATTTTCCGAATGTTTAGAGCTCACACTTTACATTTTTTTCTCTGAAGATCAACAGGCATGTGTAGATAATATTTTTCACCTTGTTTTGACCATTATAAAAACAGGTGGAGCATCCTGTTACTGAATGGATTGCAGAGGTGAATATTCCAGCAGCCCAGGTTGCAATCGGCATGGGCATTCCTCTTTGGCAGAATCCTGGTAAATGTTCTCCTTGTTTGCCTGATTTGACGTATGTCTTTGACTGCTTTGTGTTTTGACCTCTTCCACACTTGTTCAATCTAGAAATTCGGCGCTTCTATGGGAAGAAGCATGGTGGGGGCTACGATGCTTGGAGGAAAACAACAGTTGTGGCTGCTCCATTCGATTTTGACAAGGCAGAGTCTGTAAGACCAAAAGGACATTGTGTTGCTGTACGTGTTACAAGTGAGGATCCAGATGATGGATTCAGGCCTACAAGCGGGAATGTTCATGTGAGACTACTCTAGTTCCTTGCTTTAGACTTTAGTAATCATAGTCGATTCCTTCTAAATTGTTGTGTAGTCATTTTCTGTAAAAAATCACTCACAGTTTTCTTGCTCAGGAGTTGAATTTTAAAAGCAAGCCAAATATGTGGGCATACTTCTCTGTTAAGGTATTTACTTCTCAGTTACCATATTGTCTCTCTTATTGACTCATTATGAATTATATATTGATTATAATGTTCTTCATTGTAGTCTGGAGGTGGCGTCCATGAGTTTTCAGATTCTCAATTTGGTAAGTCCTAGGTTTTCTTTGAAGTTCATTTTAATGCTAACCTCCTAATCTCGAAATTTGGACAGTATATGTAGACTGTGGACAAGATTCTATGAGGTGAATTTTTTTGATGAGCACAAAAGTACTAAACCTTGATGACTTATAATTCAGAAAAGCTATTTTGCTTAATAATGTCTCTGATGTGCGAGATCAAAAATATGTTACTTTGACAACTGCTCTCAAAATTCTATGAGAAGTTCTGAGCCCAAGTGCTTGGATTATCATTGAGTTAAAGTTTTAGTTTGTGCTTTCTAAAGGCTAATATGATTGCAGGCCATGTATTTGCATTCGGTGAATCTAGAAGCTCGGCCATCGCAAATATGGTGCTTGGCTTGAAAGAACTACAAATTCGTGGAGAAATTCACACAAATGTTGATTACACCATTGATCTTTTACATGTGAGACTGAGCTTTCTTTTCTTTTCATTGCTCTTTCAGTTTCCTCCATATTTACTACATGCAAAGTACATCACATTCTAATATATTTTGCCTTACCTTAGGCTCCCGATTTTAGAGAGAACAAGATTCATACAGGTTGGTTGGATAGCAGAATAGCGATGAAGGTTAAAGCAGAAGCGTTACCCTGGTACATTGCTGTTGTGGGAGGGGCTCTGTATGTATGTACATCTGTCTATGAACATATTGTGCCAGGTTTCTTGTTCACTTGCTAATTTGTTCATAAGGACATATCTAATTATATTTCCTCATTTCATCTTCTCATCAGAGTGCATCTACAAGTACTGCAGCTAAACTTTCAGAATATGTTGCCTACCTCAAAAAGGGCCAAATTCCTCCTAAGGTATGGAACTCAAGACTAGATGATATACTTAAATAACTAGATTGATTTGGTTTCAATATATTGATCTTGTTGTGGTAATTGCAGCATATACCAATTGTTCACTCCAAAGTTTCTCTTAATATCGAGGGCAGCAAGTATAATGTATGTTCCCTGATATACTTTCTTCCCAAGGATAAGTTTCAGTTTATACTTGACACCTTCTCATAGTGTTAGCTTGCCTCATCACTTACATTGGTGGGTGTTCCGCAGATTGATATGGTGTGGGGTGGGTCAGGAAGGTACATATTGAGACTAAATGACTCGGAAGTTGAAGCTGAAGTATATACCCTAAGAGATGGAGGTCTCTTGATGCAAGTAAGATCTTTTGTCTTAGTATGTTGTTCACATTCAGAAATCTATACTCTACCATTAGCTACTATTCTTCTTTTTGATGTATGGCAACTTTTACTTTACAATTGCAACTGGCTTACTTCAGTAGGACCTTAGCTTTTACAAGCGTAACTCGTAAAAGGTATAGTTAATTCAGATTTTGCTGAGTTTGGTTTGGTTCATCCTGACCTAATGAAAATAGTTACAGTATAAATGGCGTCCTAGAGAAGCTCTGCATTTGATGGTAGTTAGGCTTTCTGACGCCATGATCTATTCTATGTAAAACACTCTGCTATTTGCACTGTGATGTTTAGAATTTAGATTTCTGAAAGTCTTTAAGATAAGAACGCTTGTATCTGTGTCCTATGCATGCTAGTAATAGGTTGTGTTGTGGGTGATTGGCAAGGTTATTCCATTAACTTACAAATTTTTTTCTTTTAGAGGGATAATTGACTTGATTGCCACATGATACGGCATCCTTAGAACGACTGTTTGACATTTTTTCTTAAAACCTATGCAGTTGGACGGGAAGAGTCATGTAATACACGCTGAGGAAGAAGCTGCAGGAACCCGCCTGCTTATTGATGGAAGGGCCTGTTTGCTTCAGGTACCAGCCATCAAGTGATATTTTTGTTGTTATCTCTAATCATTTGTAACCTAAAGCATGCTATGAAAAATATTTTCTTTCCATGTTCAGAATGATCATGATCCATCAAAGTTAATGGCTGAGACGCCATGTAAGCTACTGCGGTACTTGGTGGCAGATGGTAGTCATGTTGATGCAGACACAGCATATGCTGAAGTTGAGGTTATGAAGATGTGTATGCCCTTGATTTCACCTGCTTCTGGTATAATACAGCTAAAGATGTCAGAGGGGCAAGTTGCACTGGTAAAAACCTATAGTTATTTCTTAACAGCCATGTTTGCAGTAAGATGATGTATGTCGTTGATCCTATGTAAATCCATATTGTCTACAGGCTGGTGAGCTTGTTGCAAGACTTGCTCTGGATGATCCTTCTGCTGTCAGAAAAGTGGAAACCTACTGTGGTGGCTTCCCTGTCCTGGATTCTCCAACTGCAGTATCCAGGAAAGTTCATCAGAGGTGTGCTGCAAGTATAAGTGCTGCTCGGATGATTCTTGCAGGTTATGAGCGTAACATAGATGAAGTAAGTATTATTGATGATTGTACATTCAATTTCTTGATTTTTGATTAAGGGGCTGATGCAGCATCTTCGGAACTGATTCACCTTTTTTTTTTTCGCAAAGTCTTGGATATGTTTTTTTTTTTTAATAACTATTTCGTTCTTGTTCTCTCAGGTTGTCGAAACTCTGATAAACTCTCTTGATAATCCCGAACTCCCTTTCCTGCAATGGCAAGAATGCATGTCTGTTCTAGCTACACGGCTCCCCAAAGATCTGAGAAATGAAGTATGTCACTAGTACTGCCATCCTTAGTTGTGCTTATACAAATTACCCCTGCTTGGATTTAAACTTCATTGCATTCTCTTTTACTAATGCACTATCGCACTCTTTTTTGTATGGATTTTTTAGTTGGAATCAAAATATAGAAAGTATGATGGTGTAACAAGTTCTCAGAACATTGAATTTCCTGCAAAGTTGCTGAATAGTGTCCTTGAGGTAAGTGTCTCACCTTTGGTGGCCTTCTGCGATTTATTGTAAAATTATATCATGCGAGTAATTTGTTATTCTTTGCAGGCCCATCTAAAGTCCTGCCCTGGAAAAGATAAAGGAGCTCAGCAGAGACTTGTTGAGCCTCTACTGAGTCTAGTTAAGTCTTATGGGGATGGTAGAGAAAGTCATTCACATGTCATTGTTCAGACCCTTTTTGAAGAGTACCTGTCAGTTGAGGAACTGTTTAGCAATAATAACGTTGTAAGTCAGCTTCGTTTCGCTGCTGTGGTTCTGCTTTTAGGCTCGCTGATGTAGTTTTTCTTTTCAAGAAGTGAATGTATATCTCTGACACGTTCTCTAGTTTTTCCAACTTGTCCTCTGCCTTCCATTTCCCAAGTATTAGAACATGCACCTCTGATGTTTTCTTGCATGACCCCCATCTGGTATTTAGACAAGCTTTGAACTGCAAGTATTGGTTTTCTTATTTATTAACCGAGTTTGATACTGCTCTTTGTACAGGCTGATGTGATTGACCGTCTTCGTTTTCTCTACAAGAATGATCTGTCAAAGGTTGTGGACATTGTACTTTCACATCAGGTATGGGGAATTGTCCAACTTATGTAAAATTTACGATTCTTGATATTCTACTTAGAATTTATACTAAGCTTCTATTTGTCTCAGGGTGTTAAGAATAAAAATAAGTTGATTCTTCGGCTCATGGAACAACTGGTTTATCCAAATCCTGCAGCATACAGCAAGCTACTTCTGCGTTTCTCACAACTTAACCACGTGATCTACTCTGAGGTTGGTGACTCTTTTACAGTAATTTGCTCATTTTGTGACAAACTCATGAAATTTGCGGTTGTGATGCTGAAGGTTATAAGTAATTAGATTCCTATTTTGTTAAAATTCTGCAGCTGGCACGCAAGGCAAGTCAGTTGCTTGAACAAAACAGCTTAAGTGAGCTCCGATCCAAGATTGCCAGAAACCTGTCTGAATTGGAAATGTTCACAGAAAATGACAAAACTTTAAAGTCTTTCAAGAGAAAAAGTGCTATTGATGAACGTATGGAGGCTCTTGTCAAAACTCCACTTGCTGTTGAAGATGCCCTCTTTGGCTTATTTGATCACAGTGATCATACTCTACAGAGGCGGGTTGTCGAGACTTATATCCGGAGGCTGTATCAGGTTAATTGACATTTCAGTTGTTGAGATGCTAATTTATGTCAGCTACAAATGTATTTATATATAACCTCCTTAAGTTTCTTCTTCAGCCATATCTTGTCGAGGGGAGTATAAAAATGCAGTGGCAGAGATCTGGCCTGATCGCTTCCTGGGATTTCATGGAGGAGAACATGGAAACAGTGTCATCCAACAATACCCTTGAGAAGAATGGTGATAGAAAGAGGGGGACCATGGTCACCATTAAATCTATGCAGTTCTTGCCAGCAGTACTTACTGCAGCTTTGAGTGAGATAAGTCAGGACTCTGACGAAGTAATTTCAAGTGATCCGTCCGTACAAACCAGCTGTGAAAATATATTGCATATCACACTCATGGGTGCTGGTAACCAGATGAGTGTGATGCAGGGCAGGTATATATTCTTCTAGTCTGTTCCTCACTGATTAAGCAAGCATTGTTATGCCAAATATGCACCCTTCTACAGTTATATCTCTAACAAAAAAAAAAAAAAGCACACTTCTTCGGTGTTATTTGATGATGGCCGTGAACCTGTTATCAAATGGACAACCACTGCAGTACCTTTTGATCCTTCATTGCTCTGTCTCTTCTAGTTCATTGATTATATGTTTTTTTTTCATCTTTTATTGAAACCTTTTGAATTCAAAGTTTTAGCTTTTTCATGAGTTGTACAAATACTTTCCAGCAATGATAGAGATGAGGCTGACGAAAAGACCAATAAGTTGGCCGCAATTCTAAGAGAACAAGAAGTGAGTTCAAGTCTTCGTTCCAGTGGAATAGGGGTGATTAGTTGCATCATACAGAGAGATGAAGGGCGAACCCCAATGAGGCATTCGTTCCAATGGTCGGCAGAGAAACAGTACTACGAGGAAGAGCCTTTACTTAGTCATTTGGAACCTCCCCTATCTAGATACCTTGAAATGGTAAGGACATGAGATCTGAGCTTCTGTCGTCTTTCAATCATTGCTCGATTATGATGAATGCCCTTAGATTCTGAAGCCTCTAAAAAAATGCATTTTATGCACTTGCTGATGTTGAGTTTTCTATATTTTCTTGTAATCAGGACAAGTTAAAAGGTTATGAAAATGTTATGTATAGTGCTTCTGGGGATCGACAATGGCACCTCTATACTGTTCTGGACAAGCCATCCATAAAGAGGATGTTTCTCAGGACACTTGTGAGGCAATCTATATCTGAAGAAGACTTGCCTGTGGCTGAAGCAGGAACTAAGCAAATTCATCAGCCTTTGTCTTTCACTTCAAAAAGCATCTTGAGGTCCTTAACAACAGCAATGGAAGAGTTGGAACTTTACGCACAAAATGTCGCGCTGAAACCAGATCATGCTCATATGTATTTGCATATTGTGCAAGAGCAGCAAATACATGATCTTGTCCCAAGTCATAGGTAATTACTATTTACTCTGTGGAGCTGTTCTAATTCTTTGGTCTTTGATGCAAGTTTTCTGGTATGTTTTCATTTCGGTTAATCTCTTTTCTTTTGGGGGTACAATGCAGGCAAGTGAACATTGATGAGAAAGAAGAGGTGGCCGCTTTGCAGATGATCTTGGAAGGCCTTGCAGGAGAAATACATAGTTCGGCTGGTGTAAGAATGCATAGGTTGAATGTTTGTGAATGGGAAGTTAAGCTCCAGATATCATCTTTGGGACCTACCAATGGTTTTTGGAGAATCGTAGTTTCAAATTTGACTGGTCATACATGTGCCATACATGTAAGTTTTCGCTCTCCCTTATCAAACCTCGCTGTTGTTGTGGACATCAGAATGAACCAGGTTATTAAGAAGATGTCCTTAATTTGAAAAGATGCATCATAAGAAGCTCTGGATGCATATTAGAATATTACACTGGTTGAGATCCTGCTCCTCAATCTGCATAGACAAGTTTAATAGCTCATTTGTTTTCACAGAGAAATTGACGATCCATAGTGAATGCTTGAGATTTCCAAGACTTGTGTAACTATTGTCTACAATATTAATAGAGTGAAGTCAATAGTACAAAGCTAGGACTTGCCCTCTTTGATGAGGATGCCTAATTTGTCATGAAGCACTTTGATATGTTTTGGTCTGATGTATCTTTGGTGCTTGATGCTACAATATCCAGGTTTATCAGGAATTGAAGGATAGCAGCCTGCAAAAGATGGTCTACAATTCAGTATTATCTCCTGGTCCGCTGAACGGCCTGCCTGTGAATGGACAGTATCAGCCATTAGATGCCATATCTCGTAAGAGACTTCAAGCCATGAGAAACAGCACAACTTACTGCTATGATTTCCCATTGGTATAGCTCTGATTTATTATTCTAAACATCCGTTTTATTTTTTAATGTCTACAGAGATAGAATTATCCTACTGTTTAAAATTCACTTTAACGGTCATGCAATATTCCGTGCAGGCTTTCTCAATGGCGCTGGAGCAAATGTGGGCATCCCAGTCTCCGGAAATGAAGAAACCTACTGATAAAGAGCTTCTGAAAGTAACTGAGCTGGTGTTTTCTGACCCAAAGGGTGCCTGGAGTACTCCACTTGTTCCTATAGATCGCAATCCTGGGGTGAATGATGTTGGCATGGTAGCATGGTCCATGGAAATGTCGACTCCTGAATTCCCTTCGGGAAGGACAATATTGGTAGTGGCAAATGACGTTACCTTTGGGGCTGGATCCTTTGGACCACGGGAGGATGCTTTCTTCCTTGCAGTTACAGGACTTGCATGTGCCAAGAAACTGCCTCTGATTTATTTGGCAGCCAATTCAGGGGCCCGACTTGGTGTCGCTGAGGAGGTAAAAGCGTGCTTTAAAGTTGGTTGGTCTGATGAGTCAAGTCCTGAGCGGGGTTTCCAGTATGTCTACTTAACTCCTGAGGATTATGCTGAGATTGGGTCTTCAGTCATAGCACATGAACTTAATCTAAAAAATGGAGAAACTAGATGGGTTATAGATACTGTTGTAGGTCAGGAGGATGGATTGGGAGTCGAGAACTTGTCTGGGAGTGGAGCTATAGCTGGTGCTTATGCTAGGGCTTACAAGGAGACCTTTACTCTAACCTATGTTACAGGCCGATCAGTTGGTATAGGTGCGTACCTTGCTCGCCTGGGGATGCGTTGTATACAGAGGGCTGATCAGCCAATAATTCTGACTGGCTTCTCTGCATTAAATAAACTTCTTGGTCGTGAAGTCTACAGTTCACACATGCAACTTGGTGGGCCTAAGATCATGGGGGCGAATGGGGTTGTGCATCTCACAGTCTCTGATGATCTTGAAGGCGTTTCAGCTATATTGAAATGGCTCAGCTATGTACCGCATTCAGGCGGTGCACTTCCAGTGTTAAGCGCCTTAGACCCTCCGGAGAGGCCTGTTGAGTATTTGCCTGAAAACTCCTGTGATCCACGTGCTGCCATATCCGGTACAGTTGACACTAACGGACAATGGATGGGCGGTATTTTTGACAGAGATAGTTTTGTTGAAACACTAGCAGGCTGGGCAAGAACAGTGGTCACAGGAAGGGCCAAACTTGGAGGGATTCCTGTGGGCGTAGTTGCTGTTGAGACACAAACTGTGATGCAAGATATACCTGCAGACCCTGGTCAGCTCGAGTCTTTTGAGAGAGTGGTTCCGCAAGCAGGGCAAGTGTGGTTTCCTGATTCTGCAGCGAAGACAGCGCAAGCTCTGATGGATTTTAATAGGGAAGAGCTCCCACTGTTCATTTTGGCCAACTGGAGAGGCTTCTCAGGTGGACAAAGGGACCTGTTCGAAGGGATCCTGCAGGCAGGTTCAATGATTGTTGAGAATCTTAGGAGTTATAAACAACCCGTTTTTGTTTACATTCCCATGATGGGGGAGCTCCGGGGAGGGGCCTGGGTTGTCGTTGATAGCCGAATAAACTCAGACCATATCGAAATGTATGCTGACCAAACAGCTAAAGGAAATGTACTAGAGCCCCAAGGGATGATTGAGATCAAGTTCAGAACCAAGGAGTTACTCGAGTGTATGGGAAGACTTGATCAGCAACTCATTAATCTCAAGGCGAAAGTTGCACAAGCCAAGAGCAGCAACTCATACGCTAACACAGAACTCCTAGTGCAACAAATACATGCCCGTGAGAAACAGCTTTTACCAGTTTACACTCAGATTGCAACCAAATTTGCAGAACTGCACGACACTTCGTTGAGAATGGCTGCTAAAGGAGTCATCAAGGAAGTCTTGGACTGGAGAAATTCTCGGTCATTCTTCTACAAACGGTTGTACAGAAGAGTCGTTGAGGAATCACTTGTCAAGACTGTTATAGACGCAGCAGGAGAACAGTTGACCCATAAAGGTGCCATGGACTACATCAAAAAGTGGTTCTTGGAGTCTCGTGTAGCTAAAAAGAAAACCGATGCTTGGGCTAATGATGAAGCTTTCTTCAAATGGAAGGACAACCCCGCCAACTACGAGAAGAAGTTGCAGGAGTTGCGCGTACAGAAGGTTCTGCATCAGTTGGCAAAGATCAGCAATTCAGCATCTGATTTGAGAGCTCTTCCACAGGGTCTTGCTGGCCTTCTGCAGAAGGTCTTTGGAGTTGTGAAAAAGATGATGTATACTTGAATTATACATTTTCATAGAGACAACACTTCATACAGAAGCTCCCAAAATTAGTCCAAATTTTAGTTATTTTTTGCTTTTGTTCATCATGATTCGATGGAAATTTCTTGTAGTATTAATTTTTTGTACCATTTTCCACCTACAAAGCTGTGTTTCTTCTCATCAATTATTTATATTTATCTAATAAGTATTCATTCTCTTCTTGATTACCATTGTCTCCCCATTGTGAATGACAAGATTGCTTATTGTAGCAACAACATTTTTTCTTAACAGATGTTTATAAATTCATATAGATTGATGCATACTGATTTTTAACAAAAGATATATGTTAATTTTTTTTTTTTTTTTTTTTTTTTTTTTTTTTTTTTTTTTGCTCATGATAAAAAGAAGGCGTTAGAAGAGTTAGACGGCCGTCAGCGAAAATCTGGAAAAAACACGATTTTGCAAACCTCAGGGGTATATTGGGGAGCTCGGTACCCTGAGGGGTATACCTGGAAATTTCGGGAACCTCGGGGATATATAGAAAAATTTCCCAAGTAACCATTTAGTTATTATACACTTATACCCTTGACAAAAATTAATAAACAAATTGGTAAAACACTTTCTTTCTTGACTAGACGACTCTAAACCCATGGTCAAAGGTCATGACAACCTAACCCGATATCAAAATAGATAGAGAAACTATCAAGACTCTTAAATGACTTCACTTCGGAAGTGCATATATGATTAAATGAATAGCATAATGAAGCCTTTGAGATAATTGAGAAAGTAGTGGAGTTTTAAAATTTTGCTTGTATTTATTGTAATGCTCAATGTACAACCATGTTACGATATATAGCAAGCTCAAGGACACATACATGTACTTTGATAATGACAGTTGATGTTGATGTTGATGTTTTCTAAGTTTACCTAAACTTTAATCTGGAAACCTTTTATAAGCTTCTTCTGTCATATGTTTGGCATAATCCTTTCTTTTCTAATCTGAGAGAGCTGCTAGTAGTTCCAATGGTCCTTGCTTTTCTAATCATCTTGATTTACACATAATCCTTGTTATTAGAGCTAACAAAGCAAACTGGACCCCAGAACACAA
Source organism: Spergularia marina (assembly GCA_963680865.1). Classification (NCBI taxonomy): domain Eukaryota; kingdom Viridiplantae; phylum Streptophyta; class Magnoliopsida; order Caryophyllales; family Caryophyllaceae; genus Spergularia; species Spergularia marina. The sequence goes on along the minus strand of OY804551.1, from coordinate 9,400,107 downwards.
ATTTGTGATTAAACGAACCCGACTTGACCCCACCAGATCATATGAACTGATATCTGACACATTCCAATATTGTCCTAGTCTCACCCCGACTTGACCCTTACCAAACCACAACCCTACCCGTTTGATTACTCGCCAATGGTTAAGCTTACTATTGATCCATACTCCCTCCTTCCCCTTTTAAACACCCCACTTTTCTTTTCGGGGTGTCTTTCTTTAAACACCCCATTACAAAAACTTTTTAAATGGGGTAAGTTTTCACCACACATCAACCCTCTACTATCTTAAAAATAATAAAACCGCTCATTATCTCCAAAAATAATAAACAAATCACCCATTAATCACCCACTATCTCCAACAATAATAAACAAACCACACCACCTTAATTCACGTAAAAAAAGGAGCGGGGTGTTTAAAGGGGAACGGAGGGAGTATATAGAACAATTTAGCACTCTTGATAATGATAGTTTTAAGTTTAAGAAAATACCTTTGAAATGACGCGAATTGAACCTGGTGACGACCGACTCGAAATCAACCTGACTCAACTCAATCCTACATTCACACTCAATTAGCGACGCAAACCAAAATCAATCCGACTTATATTATTCATATTGATCCGCCAAAGGCATGAAGTGATTTTATCCAATGACACGTCCCAAAACCGACAAACCGATCTCAACCAACGACACGTCCCGAAACTGACCCGACCCGCACCATAGCGAGCGGTACTTGCTAATACTACTACTCGAGTTTGATGGTGAAGCAGCAGTTTCCCACCCAAAAAAAAAAAAAATGGGTGTTCATCACCCTGCAACATTCCGTTCTCTGATAACTCACCTCCACCTCAATTTTCTACCCAGAAATCTGCCATTAACAAATCTTCTTCAACACTTTTCCAGAAAACCCTCTCCTCGTCCACTCTCCCTCCTCTGCAGACCCAGATGCTCTAAACCCTCCTTAAACCCTCAAACCCTTCACTCCCAATCTCAACCTTCTTCTAATGGTAATTCCCTTTCCCCCCCTTTTTCCCCCTTTATCTTGTCATTTACGCTATCATATGACGGTTCATGTTAGCCGACTCCTAATTATTTTCCGGGACTAATGTATTTTGTTATTGTTATAGTTGTGGTTGTAGTCTAGCTTTATATAATGGCCAAAGTATTACAATTACATTTATATGGGGCATGTGAGAAATTAATAATCTTTTAACTTTTATGACACCCACGAGGCGGTTACTTATGACGATTCATGTTAGCCGACCACAAATTATTTTGGGATAAGACTTGGTTGTTGTGGTTTGTTGTATGTGAGAAATTAATAATTATGCTATAATTATGCTGTAATTATAGGGAATTTGTTGATTTTGAAGCAAGATGAGAGGTTTTTGGGGTCAACTGAGAGTACCCAGATGGGTAATTCAAGTACAATTGCTGCCATTGTTACTTCTTTGGGAGGTCCTCCTGCTGCTGTTGGGATTGTTAGGTTATCCGGGCCATCCGCAGTGGAGATTGCCCGGAAAGTGTTTCGGTCTGCGAAGAAGAGGAGGAGGAAGAAGGAGAAGGTAGGAGAGGAGAGAGAAGGAGAAGGAGAAGGAGGAGGAGGTTGTTTGTGGCATCCTACAAGTCATGTTGTTGAGTATGGTGTTGTTCTTGATTGTTCTGGCAATGTTGTTGATGAGGTATGTTGAAGGTTTTTCACATTGTTGTTTGATTTGGTAGGGCTGCTTTTTTTTTTTTCCGAAAATTCGTATGACATTCATGTTAGTCGACTTCAAATCATTGTAGGACTAAGGCTTGATTGTTGTTGTTGTTATTTGATTTGCGATTGTTGTCTAACTGTTTCTCTTTATTGTCTTATTTTTAGATCAACTTCTAAAAGAAATTTAAGCACTAAAAGGAACTTCAGAATTCATATTGAGTAGTCGTTTTGCTTGTCTTATTTTGCGACAGTTGGCGTCTTTGATCTTAGATTCTGTAGGCCTTATTGAGGATTCCATACCTGTAAATTAGTAAATTTCGAAGTTTTCATTTCAATGAATGGATGGTTTTGGTCCTGTTTTTGGTGATCAAATGTCCTTTCCTATGGGCATGGTTTTAAAGGAATTTTAGGGACAATGTCTCAATTATAATGGTGCCTGTGACTTCGATGCCAGGAACAACTTGTTTCCTATTAAGGCATTTGATATTAAGATAAAGCGTGCTTCACATTCAGCTGTGTTTACATGCAGTTTGAAGTGAAAACGCTGTAATAGAATGCTCTGATTAGTTAACATGTAGTACTCGAAAGTTCCCATGCTTGTTGGAGCTAATAGTCTTTTCCTTCTTTTGTGCTATTTGTTTCCATTTTCTTCATCAAAGTTTGTTCTGTCCTGTGATGCTGTCCGACACATGGAATCATTGGTGAATTGGTGATTGCTTGTAATTTTTTTTTTTTTTCACTTGTATGATGTACCATACAAGCATGTCGTCTTAAACTCGAACATATGTTGGTAGGTTCTGGTGGTTCCAATGTTGGCCCCAAGATCTTACACTCGAGAGGATGTCATCGAGCTTCAGTGTCATGGTAGTGAAGTCTGTCTTCGGCGGGTTCTGAGAGTCTGTCTAGATGCAGGCGCAAGACTTGCAGAACCAGGTGACATTTTTACGTTCTTAAGTTTTGACAGACTTGGTCGCATTTAGCTAATTGTTAGCAGTGGTGACCAATGGCAATTTCAAGCTGGTTTAGTAATCCTAAGTATCGCAATTGTGCGTTTAACTTCATCCAAACCCACTGGCCCATTCTGTCAAACTCCCTTACTCCTATGAGTTATGATGGTTAGTGTCATTGAGTTGTGGCCCTTTAGTACCTGATGACGCCTTTTAACCTTGTGAAGTACACACATCCGCACAGGGCTTGTCAAAGGCATTTGTACGGCAGTCATAGTTGTTCTTGTGAACTTGCAGCTTGGTGGTTCTTTCAACTTTCTAGTTTAGGACGTCTTTAAGTTTGGGTATCACTAGGACGTCCTTAAGTTTGGGCTTTCAGTCACCAAGGGGCTAATAGGGGTAGCATCTCCCTCCAGTTCTTGTGCTTTTACCGTAGAATCATCAAGTCACGCTGAAGCTGGCTCTTTCTAAACAAAATTTTCTTGAAGCTGGAAAACTTATCCTTCTATGCTGCATTGTTGGGCACTAAGAGGTTCTACAATTATGTCTTGAATTTGGTAAATAAATTAAAAAGAGGACTGAAACCTTTGAGCACTTAAGGTATCAAGGGTAGCTCAACTGGTCGAGCTCCCAAGTCCCAACCTTCCAGCCTCTAGGTTGAGAATCCTATCCCCTGCAAGTTGGTAGTGGATTCATATTGTGGTTATCAGTCCTCCAACTGCGGTGGTGTGCTTGGAAGGAATTACATCATCAAATTTTTGATGACATTGCATGGACTACGAGGAAGGGGAGCCTTGGCGCACCGGTTAAGGTATTGCTATGTGATCGATAGGCCACGTATTCAAAACCTGGGAGCAGCCTCTTGTCCAAAATTGACCAGAGAAGGGTTGCCCCATATACACCCTTTTGGTGGGAGCCTTCCCCGGACCCTCGCCTTATGTGGACACCAATGTGCACTGGGCTGCCCCCTTTTTTATTGCATGGACTACCAAGACCTAAATTTCGCTTTTTGAGGTGGTTGTATACTTGAAGTGAAGTGTTACATTATCACCGACACTTTACTTACTTTATTTTTGTGGATAAAAGTTCTCAAGATAGTCTAGGAGCTCGATTAGCTCTCCTTTGTTTATGGCCGTCACCTCCAATGGCGTCTTTTTGTAAATGGGAGTCACCCCCCTCGGTGTCCTTTTGGAATATATTGGAATCTTAACTATTCAAAGAAAAAGGTGTAAAAGCTATGGTTCTTCAATACTTCACACATCTAGCGTGTCGTGTGTGAGATAGGACACTGACACATAGACACTCCATTTTAGGCAAAAAATCATGTTTTTTCAGAAATATCATGTCTGATATGTTGACACGTACCGGCATCTGTCACTTCCAGCCGAGTCTAGGTAACATAGTGTAAAAGAATGATCCTTTGGCGAATCTGTGTAATTTCAGGACCCTTTTCTTTTATTTCATTGTCTCTAATACTGTCACTTTCTGTTTCATAGGCGAGTTCACACTGCGGGCCTTTCTAAATGGTCGTTTGGATCTCTCTCAGGCAGAAAACGTGGGCCAGCTTGTGACTGCAAATTCTGCAGGTGCTGCTGATGCAGCATTAGCTGGAATACAGGCATGTTTCAAGAATCAGAAGCTTCTTTATATATCCTTGAAGGCCTTTGTTTTTCCTATGAACTTATAGTATCTTCAGCAGGGAGGTTTCTCTCATCTTGTCAAGTCATGTCGAAATCAATGCATGGAATTGCTTACTGAGATTGAGGCACGCCTTGATTTTGAAGATGAAATGCCACCTTTAGACTTAATTGCAGTCAGAAACAAGATAAACCACATGCTAAAAGACGTTGAAAAGGCTCTGGAAACCTCACATCATGACAAGCTTCTACAATCGGGTTTGCAGGTAAACACATCCCCTTTTAGCTAACATATTAGATTTGCATTTATTTCTTATTTCTCCAACAGCACGTTGCTTGCATCTTAGATTGCCGTTTCTTTCAGTTAGTGCATGAGAAAATTGTCTGTTTTAACAGTCTATAAGTAATGAAACCCAGGATAACTCATTAATGCTTATCCGTATTTTACTGTAGTGGTTCACTGGTTTGACTTGTCAATGTTTTGTGTTCGGATGTCAAGGGAACAATATATTTTAGTTAGTTTCAACATTGAGGGATTTGGTTGATGTTTCCATTTCAGTTCACTCTTGGTCTTGGCATTTATCTTTGGAAAGCATATTGCTCACTCTCCTCTCATCTGTATCTAGTTCACTGCTCAACACTTTTTCCACCTAGTAATAGTTCATGGTCGTTTTGGAATGATGACTCTTGTTTCCGTGTTTTGCATAACTCCTCCCCCCCCCCCCCGCCCCCCGCCCCCGGTCTACACACAACAGATATATTATGTATATATAGGGCTTGAGATAGCGAAATTGTTATCACTCGCCTTCGACTCCTCTGTCGTAAGGGTTTATGCATCTTGTTTTAGTGAATCTTCTACAGATTGCAATTGTTGGTCGGCCTAATGTTGGAAAGTCAAGTCTACTGAATGCGTGGAGTAAGGTAACTACATTGTCTGGTAGTTGTGACTCTTGTTTGCTATGTTGATATTACTATGATGATTCTTGTTACTATATTGAATCGACCGTTAGCCAACAAATATGAATTGTAATTGCATATTAAATTAATTGCTTGGTGTGTTTTCTGGGGCTGTTGAGAATTTGTCTTGCACAGTGTCCATTTGTACACTTACCAACTTATCTGTTTGGTCTATTTAGCCTGTAAGCAATTTAAACATTGTCAAAAAAAGAAAAAAGAAAATATAGCCTGTAAGTGAACAAGGGCTAAAAATTTCCAGCGCTTTAGTGAGAGCGCAAAGTTTCATGTGTATAAGTTTTGGTGGTTTTAAGCAGAGCTTCTGATGTCCATGGTGTAAGAGTTTAAGGTGGTCTTAATTAAAAGCTTGGTTAAACTGTTTAGAGTTTGTTTCCCAAACTTATACGGTGTATTATGCTAGATATTTTAATCATTTATTGGAAATTTAAATATACAAGTTAGTTGAATGATCATTTTAATTGTAGACCATCGAATTAGGTGTAATAGCTCTAAGTGAGTTCTGGCCGTCTGGGATATATTCAAGGAAGATGGATAAGTATCCCGTTATTTGTGTTCAGCGTGTAGATGTTATTGAAATTTCCAAGGACAGCTCTTTGCAATTGTTTACCAAACATACTTCATATATCGTCATTATTTTATTTCCAATGGAGCCATAGACTCACTGTTTTTGGCTTTGGAATAAAGCAAAACGACTCACTAAACCCACCCCCCCCCCCCCCCCGGTCAATTGTGGAATAGTAGTTAGTTGATGCAATATCTAACGGAATTTTCATTATTGAGCTTCCGGTTACGAACTGTCCATCTTTTCAATATTTTCCTACCTTACTCATCAAAAAAACAAAAAAGTATTGGGGTAGGGTTATTTACACCCTTTCTACCCTTACATGGCCATATAGTGGAGAGCGTTTGAGGCACTGGTGTAAAAATGTTGTTGTCACATCGAATACAATGGAAAAGTTGAGGTTGGCTCTTGCTGATGTTGACAGATAGAATTACCATGCAACCCAAGAAAAGAAAAAGAAAAAAAGAAAGAAAAGAAAAACACAGAGCTATTTGGATTCACGATCTGAAAACTTTGCTTGTTAGAACAAAACGAAAGCAGTTAGCTTGACATGTCAGTGCACCTTTGCTCCTGAGTCTTCGCAAGGTCGGTGATATAAGTGGTAGCCGTAGCCTATTAATTCACCCCTACCCCCTTTGTCAAGCTTTGTAGTCTGTCTCCTCGTATGTTATGAAATCTATTGGGGAAGAAAAAGAAAAAGAGCAAATGAAGTTCATATTAGAATTAGACATTGAACCTAACACCTTTATGTTATTGCAAATTGTAAATTCATTTATCCATTGGGATGAGATGGCGACTTGAAACAACTCAGAAAATCGAATGCTTTTTTGATTGAAGATTTGTAGGATAGATACACTTAAAGAATATGGATATTCCTTGCTTGTTCTTTGAGTGTCTTTTTCATTTGGTTAATCTTGTCTATTTCTGTGTGAGCTAATATGATATGGCATAATTCTCGATTAGTATGCAGAGTGAGAGAGCTATAGTGACTGAAATTGCCGGGACAACTCGGGATGTTGTCGAAGCCAGCATTGCAGTTCAGGGTATCCCAGTTACTCTGCTAGATACTGCAGGTATCCGTGAAACTGAAGATATCGTGGAAAAGATTGGTAAGTGTGACAATTCTGTTTGTTACTAGAAGCTCATAATTACCCTTGCTGTGTGGGTATTGTATATGCAGTTTGGTTAGACGCTGATTGAAAGAGGGGACAGTATATTGTTTTGAAAATGTTCTATGCAGGCTTTTCTTGCTGATTATTCTTCACTCCCTCCCTTAACAGTTGTTGTGCTACTTAAGCTCTAGAATTCATCTATATTGAATGTAGCCAAGTTAAAATGTTCACTTTTTTTTATTTTGGTAAATTTCTTACGAGTTAGTCTTTTGATGTTTGCAATTTTTTTTTTTTTTCTTTTTCCATTTGGTTAATTACAATTCATACTACTGATTGATACTTCACAGTATAAGAAGTGCGGTTTAGTGAACCATTTTTGCTCTATTCCATTATATTCAGAGGCAGGGAATAGCGAGTCTTTGGCTGCACTGAACATCGATTCATTACATAGCAATATTTTGAATTCTCATCTGGATGGAGTTTCGGGCTGAAAGCAGAAATTGTCATTTCAAATGGGGCTGTGTGTAAAGTTGCTCATGATAAGCTATTATGAGGGCTATGACCTTATTTTTTGGGCATTCCAAACTCCATTTTTGAAATCTTGGGCATAGCAAATAGAAGGTACAAGAAAAAAATGATCATGCAAATTTCCTATAAAGAAAAAAAAAAAAAAAAGCTTATCATACATTAAAAAGGTTGATTAGATCTGTTCATGGAGCTGAGCATGTCCTTTATTTTTGAGCATAGGCCTGCTTTGAGCATATTGTACACTGAATATGGTTCATTTAGAATTTCCCTTGACAATGAACTACACCATATAGACGTTTTGTTAGTTTATTAAGCTTTATATGGTTTATTGAACACATCCAGAAGCTTGGATTAGTTTTTTCTTTGATGCGCTTTAAAATAAGTATCGGTTATTGTCTCCTGCCATAGGCCCATAGCTAAACTATTCAATCATCATGTCAGTTGACAACGTCTGATGACTGACTGACCGGATGAGGCAGTTCTTATTAGATTCATATGTTACACCATAGATGTCTGTAATAGGGATGACAATATAGTCTCAGGGATGTAGGCACAGATCTTTTTGTGGCCTTCTTTGCTCAGTTTTTCTTTCAACTTTTTTTCAATGCTCAAGAAAAGCTAGGATTTTTAATTCATTTGCAAATTTGGGTGCAGGAGTAGAGAGATCTGAAGCAGTTGCCTTGGGCGCTGATGTTGTCATTATGACAGTCAGTGCTATTGATGGATGGACACTAGAAGATAGCAAGCTTCTGACTAGAATTCAATCTGCCAAGGTCTGAGTCTCTCTCTACCTCTCTCTTTCTTATCTTCGTGATGGTTTTGATAAAGGAACAACTACAGCGTGTTTCTGAAATATCAAGTTATATTTGTTTCTTGTTCTTTTTATCTTTTGGATGGTTGTGAATTTGTGATAAAAGAATACCTTTAGCTTGTTTCTGAAACTTAAGTTATACATGACAGCTCTGTATTTTTACTACAGTATGTACTTTTAGTCACCTGGGCTTTTTGCTTTTAATGTTGCTTCCTCAGGAAATGCGATCTTCAACGCCTATAATCCTTGTCGTCAACAAAATAGATTGCGTCCAATCTGTAAGCACCAAAAGCTTCAATGCAGAATTCAACTTTGATAAATGCATTTTCACATGTGCAGTCAGTGGTGAAGGGTTGAAAAACCTTGAGATGGCAGTATCAGAGCTTGTGGGTCTGGACCGAATTTCCACTGGAGGACGAAGATGGACCATCAACCAGGTAAACTATTTTGTCAGAATGGTTCAGGGCGTCCCCTTTCCTCGCTCCCTTGTCTTTGTCCTTTGATGTGTCCTTATGTGGGTTTCATGGTTACCTCTTCGGTCATATCCAGGCCGCCTGCTAGTCCGAGGGCTTGTATACGACTTGTGATTTCTCCATCCCGCATAAATTCGTGTACCGCTGTCACTTCCTTGTTCAGACCACCCAATACACAACCAGCTGGGAGTGACTCTCATCCTCATTCGATCTTTCCCCCATCTCTCGTCAATTCTTGACATTCACCCCCATCCCCTCCTTGCCTTCCTACCATTTGAATTAGAGATGATCTTCTTACCATTTCATCAAAGTGTGTCTCAATAGGATAAGCATTATTATTCTAGTGTAGCTCATTGTTTGGAGAAGGTAAGGCATTTATATACAATATTGTGGTTCCCGGGGGGGGGGGGGGGGGGTTGATTATAGTTTATCACCTACACACGATTTTGAATGGTTTAATTCTATTCTTTTGCTGTTCCCTTTTTCAATTTTATTTTTCTTTGTCCTTCTCAAACCATGCGGCCCCTTCATTCTCTCTCATATATTGGCGATCATGTTATGTGTGGAACTTTGACTCCCCGCATCTTAAATTGCTTAGGATTAGGTTTGAAGCTACCGAGAAACCTTTTTTTTTTGGGTTTTATGGCATACGCCAGACGGTTACCAGATGACTATTCATGTTAGCCGACCCCAATCATTTTGAAAATAAGGCTTGGTTGTTGTTGTTGTTGACGGGTAAGCTAATAAAGATTTAATTTGGCTGTAAACTTATAAATATGGGTTGATTTATTGTCAGAGACAATGTGAGCAGTTGATACGTACCAAGGAGGCTCTGGTTAGATTGAAATCTTCAATGGATGAAGACCTGCCACTGGACTTTTGGACTATCGATTTGAGAGAGGCAGCATTGGCACTTGCACAGATAAGTGGAGATGACGTTTCTGAAGAAGTTTTGTCTAATATCTTTAGCAAGTTTTGTATTGGTAAATAGCCGTCTTCTCAAGTTTAGTTTTCGACTTTCCTGTGATAGATTGTATGTTCTCTGCCCTTGTATTGTAGAGGTCCATCACTGGATCTTTTGTCACTGTAAGCACTAGTGTGGGTTTGAAATGCAGTTTACCAGCAAATTGAAGGCCTTTGGTCTCAGTTTATTTCAAGTACGGAGTATGGCTTGTTCTTCGTATGAAGCAGCTGGCATTAGATTTCGACTTATATACTGATTTGGTTAACCAATCATTGTGTGTTGCTCCCTCCATTCTACTAAACTACTAATTAAGCATCCAACTCAAAGTCGTCTTCAAAATGTCATCAAACTTAACTCGCATTTCCGCAGCTACACTCTGCATGTATCTAGGCCTTCCTTTGTCGAGCTTCTTCCTGACGTTTTTCATATTTTTCTTTTTTCATTTCTCCTCAACAAGTTTCTACAACCTACTTCGTACTTATCTCAGCTAACACGATTCAGTATAGATTCCTGATCTGATCTCCAACATGTAACCCCTTAAATTTTTTCAGCTTCTTAGATGCCAGTTTCTTGGACATCATCTGATGATCTGATCTCAGTTGTTTCTTCTTGGTGGTGTTCTTTTGACAAAGTAAAAATTATATAAAAAAAAGTGAGAATAATACAAGTAGGCACTAAAGCGGATGTTACATACACAGAACCAACACTGGAAACACTGTATAATGTTCGTTCCTACTGATTCCTGCAAAAATCACATCTCCCCATTTTATTTGGAAAGTATATCGTTCAATCACATCTATATCTCAGCGGCAATCGATCATTTCGGTTCCCTGCTCAACAATTTTTATTACCTTGTACTAAATAATTCATGGTCACTTTGGAATAATGACTCAGAAAATGGAATGCTTTGATGAATGTAGATTTGTTGTATAGATACTCCTAAAGAATACTGATCTTCCTTGAATGTTCTTTGACTGTCCTTTTCATGTGATCAATCTGGCTTATTTCTATGTAAGCTGAATGCCTTTGATTAGTATGCAGAGTGAGAGAGCTGTAATGACTGAAGTTTCCGGTACCATTCGCAAGCAAGCATTACTGTATGTACAGGGCATTCCAAATAAACTGCTAGATACTGCAGGCAGATATCCGACTATCCGAGTAATTGATCGATGATATTGTGGAAAAGATCAGTAAGTGTACGTGGTAATTCTGTTTGTTACCGAGCAAGTATGGTAGTCTAACATATATCTAATTAGATAGCTTTCAGCTAACTGAAAGTCCTCTTCAAAACCTCATCCAACTTAGCTCGCATTTCGGCAGCTACACTTGCACGTAGCTCGGCTTCTCTTTGTCGAGCTTCTTCCTCACGTTTTGCTTCTCTTTCTTCTTTCTCTCTAACAACTTTCTGCAACCTACATATCTCAACTCCCATTTGTCGAGCTTCTTCCTCACGTTTTGCTTCTTTTTCTTCCTTCTCTCTAACAATTTTCTGCAACCTTCATATCTCAATTTCCCTTTGTCGAGCTTCTTCCTCACGTTTTGCTTCTTTTTCTTCTTTCTCTCTAACAACTGTCTGCAACCTACGTATCTCAACTTCCCTTTGTCGTCGAGCTTCTTCCTCACGTTTTGCTTTCTGTTCTTCTTTAATTCCCTGCAACCTACATACCAACTCAGCTCGCAATCTCTTTACCTGCTCTTCCACTCCCATGTCACTATTCTCAGCCAACCCTCCTCCTAACAACGAACCTCGATTCCTTTTGTTGCATCTTCTGTCATTCGTTGCAGTAAGGTCGACAAGGGATTCTGTATAGAGTTGTGCTTGTATATTTCTTGGATCACACCCCGCGAAAATAACTTGACGAGATGACATTTCCTCACCACTAAGTAAATCAGCAAAGCAAAACTCATTCTTCACAAAATCACACAACAAGACTTGGGAATGCCTCTTTGAATAGGTAACAAGTTGTGGTCGTCTACAGAAATCAGAAATGATACTGAACATTCTACACCATGACGACTCAGACCCAGACACATCATCATAATTGTCTTTCCAGACCCAACAATCAACTTCAACCTCAGTCTTATAAGAGAAGATACCGTTGGGGTCGTTAATGACCATGAGATGTAAACACCCCTTCAGAACATATAGTGTACCTACAGTATCTGCATCTTTGGCTGCGGCTTCTAGCAACTGCAAGACGTCGCGACAAAATTTCCCGGTGCAAAGGTTTAACTGAACAATGACATGGTGCGGCTGGTGCCCTTCCCTTTTCCAAGCCAGCCAATGTAGGGCGTTGTTGTAGTAAATACCGTTTTCTGGTACGTATGGTTTACGACTCCAGAAGCCGGGTAGATCGAGAAGGTCCATATTATCCTCCCAATGTTTCCCATCTCTTGTTTCTCCAACTATAGATCATAGTTTCGGTGTGGTGCTTTTCTTCGATGACATAACGCTCGTTGGCAATCCTCCTACGGAGTTGTACGATCTTTACAACTTCAGTAGGCTGGGATGTTGGGTCATCGGGAGTCCGGGCATCCGCCGGGTTTAACAAGGAGAAGCCCCAGCCATCAAAATTACGAAGACAAACGAGGAATTGCCCTTGTAGAGTGACAGTGATACGAGTGGGCCGGGCATAGTAATTGAACCGCTGAAATTCCATGTGTATAACTTTGGCTCCTGGTACTCATTCTTCTTGGAATTTGATAGGCCTTCGACAATGTTGCTCGTGGATAGCAACATGCAGATAGGACTGACAATGTTGGTGTCGTCATCGAGAAGCTGCTGGAAATTAACACGCTGGAGATGGAGCTTGATGAAGCTGTCGCTCGTGATGAGTTTGCACCACTCCAAGGGTATGAAACCCGACATGTTCAACTAAAATCAATTGCAATTTGGATCAAATCAAGTCCTAATAATGCGAGTAATAATAACGATAATAACTCTATATATACTAGTTTATGTACCCGTGCAAAATTGCACGGGTTGTTATATAATGTAGATAATGATTTGTTTGTATATAACGTTTTTTAATTATTCGAATAATTAATGGATGCACATTAAAGAATAGGAGAACAACGTGAAACTCGTCAAAATCTGTTTGTTAGTCACAAGTTCGCTTATCAAGTCCCGTAACCCGCTAATTTTGGGTTTAGAACATGCTATTTTGGAGTCATGGACCCATGTTTTATGAGTAGTGTAAGTCGAAGATAACGTGAGAGAAAGAAATTTGGGTAGTAAAAGAAAGTTATATGATATTAGTTTGACTCATTCTTGTATTATAATTTGATGTGTTTTATACTCAGGCAATATGACCTAATAAAAAAAAAGTTGTTGTACATGAAAAAAGAAGAATATATAACCCGAGAAATGCTAGATGCAGTTGCTCTAAGAGACTGCAAATCAACACTCTCTTTCTTATTGGTTGTTTGTTAATCCTTTTGTTTTACCCAAAAATACAAAATGGAAAGTCATTATTTCATCTTATTTATGGGAAACAAATTATTCTGCTAAAAAAAAAAAAAAATCTAGAGAATAAACTAGCAAATACATATCTAGGCCATATACACACCACATACATAATTATCAGTCTATTGCTCATCAAGCTCAAGCCATATAAAATTGAATGTGCAAAAAATGCAAAACTAATGCTCCTCGAAGAAACTTGTAACAAGAGTCAGGTGCGGAGGTGCCTCAATCAAGAAGATCAACAACTGAAGGTGATACAATTAACATAACGAAATTGATATTCATAAACTTTAGTTTGAGAATACATTACCAAATATATATCCCGAATCGTTCACAATACGGAAAAAGCTCAATGACTCACCTTTAAGCCTAGGATTTCCCAGGATTCCTAAGTATACTTTTATTATTAGAAGAATAATTTGTTTCCTTTAAATAATAAGGTGAAATAATGACTTTCCTTTTTTATCTTTTGTTTAAAATAAAAGGATTGGCAAACAACCAATAAAAAAGAGAGTGCTAATTTGCAGTAACTTATAACAACTGCAACTAGCATTTCTTAGACATGTCAAAGTCATTTCTTTTTTAGTTGTGAACTCAATTTTATGACCCTTGCCCACTATTTTTGGGTCATCAACCCGTTTATATGACCTTTGAGGCAATGAGTCATATAAACCTAAATTTGTGTTAACACATATATTTAGGATCAAATTTGATTCAACCCATTGATTTGTAATTGAGTTAAGACGAAAATAATCCAAAACGGGTTAGAAGAATATACACAATTAGTATAAAAATTCAAAAACTATATCTACGTTTAGTCTTCGTTTGAAGGACACTTGTTGGATGAGTGCCTCCCTTTTGTTCCCTCTGATTGATACGTGATAATAAGAAAACCAATTGACTGCCCTTTAACTTTGGTGTAATGGTAAGTAAGTGTTCCAATATCAATTCTAATTTCAATCACAATTTTTAGTCGGCTTAAAATCTGTTGTACTATTCTTAATATTTCAAATGCAGCTCTTTCTTTTCTCGTTTTTTTTTTTTATTGGAATTGTTCATAAACTGCTTTTGTAAGCCATGAACCCGCTTCTTGTAGGCTATGATCTCGTTTTTCAAGACCCATGGTCCTTTCGACTTGAACCCGCAGCTGATTTTCGTACTAATTATACTACTACCTAGTTTATTGGCCCGTTCAAAATTGCACGGGTTGTTATATGAACTTGGTTATAACTTTATTTTATTACTCATAATTAACACAAAATATTAAGACTGTAAAAAACTTAATCGATAATATGTGATCCGTTGTTCAAAGTTAATACCCATTTTTTCCTGATCAAGTTCTGGCCATAGATAACTCGAACCCGTTTTGACCAGTATTCTTTTGGGTTAAACATGAGATGGCCCGTTGTCCCAGTTTTTCTAAAATTAAGACGAAAAGAAACGTGTTTAATTTGGTATCATCTTAGAGAAGTTATGTTTGATTCAATGAAAATAATTTAATAAGTATAGCGAATTTATTTAAGTACTTTATATTTACGTACGAATTACAATTTATAACCTGTGACCCGCTATTTTCGGGTCCCGTTTTTGTGAACTATAATTCATATTAACCCCGACTACTTTTTAACACACTTTTTTTTTACTCTGATCCCACCCGTTGACCCGTATTTTAAGTTAAAACGAAACAAACTCAAGATGTGTTATTTCCAATATATTGCGCCTATATATATTACTTCCTAAATTATCTCCAAGAATATAATGATTTGATATGATTCAGATTATCTCGTCCAAAATTGTTTCCGAAATTATCTCCTAAAATCTCAAATCCTTTATATATAACTTTGTTAATAACAGTATAAAAAAAATCAGTTGCCTTGGTGTTTGAAGTGTTAAAATTGTAACTCTGAGGTTACAGGTTCAAACCTTCACAAGCTCATTTTTTATGTAGTCAAACACATGGGGTGGATATTGATTAAATTAATATATTGTGTGTACATGTCAGCGATGATATCATCAGTGACATCATTGATGCATGCGTACGTATAAACAAGCTTTCATCAATAAGAGGAGTTCTAGGGTGCTTGACAAGTACCGCAAAACACCATGATAAATCACTTTTTAAATAATTTAATAAATTTTCTAAAAGGAAAAAATTATCAAATTATATTAGATATAGTTTGTACAATGTATACATAAGCATAAAAGATTAAATAAATGCAATTAACCATTTTTTCTAAAAAAATTTTGTTATCTACAATAAAATTTATAAAAAAAGCTAAATTAAAATAATGGATGGTTTAGATTGATTTTTAAGATTATGGATGGTTGAGATGATGGCTCTTATGGTGCTTTGCGGTACTTGTCAAGGACCTTAGAATTACTCCATCAATAATGCAGACCTGCCAATAATGTTTAGCTTGTTGAATAAATAATCCGTATGTAATTAAGAATTGCCCTAATAGACTAAATAATGGAATCGGAGTATACACTATTTTTTGGTTACAAATATACACTATGATAATACTTAGAACACTACTAGTGGCGGGGGCGAAGTCAGGATTGAAAACTTGGTGTGGCGGATTATAACTATATACGCGGTATCTATAAAGGACAATTTAGGAATTGTTCATTGTTTCTAATAAAAACTGATACTATACGATCATATTTAATAAAAAACATAACGAAGGCAGGGGTGAATCTAACCCCAGAAACTTGGGGTAACCCTTTTAGTACAAGTTATTCTTATTTTTTTTCCTAATTTTTTGAAATTTTTTAGGCAATAGTTAAGTGTTTTCGAGGATTTGTGGTGGTTGGTGCACCCCAGGCTACCCCCTAAATTCGATCATGAATGAAGCGTACATGCTCAACAAATTATGGAACAAGAAAGAAAAAATATATTTCCTACATTCAAGTCCAATCTTCCTAACCTAAAATGCACAAAGTTTTAGTAATACATTTAAAACTAGTAAAAGAAAGTTGGAGTTATGGAGGAAGTATTGTAAATGTGAACAAAACATAAGGATTGTGACAAAGGGGAAAGGAACAATCTAAATGAGAAATATATTAAAGACATGCATTAGGTATCATAAAATTGATGTAGCATGTTTGTTAGTATGAACAATTGCTTCATCCTAGAGTCAAGAGTTTGAATCCTAACATCGACAACTAACTAAAGTTCTGCTTATTTTTAAAAAGTAGAGGAATAATTAAAAAAAAAAAAATAGAGACTTGCTATTAAGAAGATTTGAACCCACAACCTCCAGATTACAAGGATAGCACTCCAACCACTATACTAACCACATCTTATGCTAAATTGATGCTCTAAATATATATAAAGGAATTCTACCTGAAAAACTTCAAACTTTTCTTCCCCCGCCGGGGTGGCGGCCGCCACTCCTCGCCACCAAGTGGCTTCGCCCATGACTACTGGGGAAGGAGAAGGCCTTTTACTTACCGGCGAGGAGGTGATGGTGTCATTCGGCCGTTCGGTTGATGTTAGAGTCTTCAGGGTGCTGAGGGAAGAGTTTAGGCAGAGATTGGCAATATGTATGGATTGATTGATTGACGATTGACGATTATTGGAAAACCACGCATTTAATATTTGTAAAGGGGTTACACTCGGATTCGGCCCACCTTACCTCATTTGAATTTATCCCTGATTGCCCTAGACGACCTTCAAAAATACGGTGTTAAAAGAGTATTGGACTAAGATATTGAGCACGCCAAATGCTTACGGTGAAAGCCTCATTCCAGTTCCGAATCCTGACAAATATGGAGCGATCGTCGGCTTCCAGCAAGAACCTAGAAATTAGATGATAAGTAGTAAGTCAATAGTTTTAAGTTGAGACTGTCCTATTGTATGAGATTACTCTATACATTACTTTTGAAATATTGACATATTACTTTTGAAAAAACACTAAAACTACTCAAAACGATGAGACGTCTCACATAAGAATTTGTGATAATTGTAGTTGTGATCATCACCACCGCCTTCTGTAATATCCCAAAATTTTAAAGTATTTTATATTAATATTTTTAAATCTATTAATTAGATTATTGAAATGAAAATATTTTAATTATTAATTATCGTTTTCAAAACCGAGTTCGAAAATGGATTTTGGAGTCGGATTTTCTATATAGGATTTTCTAATTTCTGAATTGGGCTATCTTCCGAACACTACAACAACTCAAGCCCACACCAATTGGCCCAAACCCAAAGTCAAATCCAAAGGAAAAAGGAAATAAGATTTTAAAAAGGAAAAGAAAAAACAAAAAAAAAAAAAAAAAAAAAAACAAAAACAAAAGAAAACCGACACAGCCACCCCCCTCTATAAAAACAGAGCTGCCTCTGTTTTTTTCGCCCTCTTCCTTCGCTCACCACACGCACGCCTCAACCGCTCGCCGCCCCTGCTTAACCACTCGCCGCCCACACGCGTCGCCTCTGCTCACCGCCGTTCGACCACCTTTCCACCGTTCTTTCTCCCTCTCTCTTCGACTGGGTAATAATCTCCCAACTCGTTTTCTTTTCCCCTGTTTTCGCCCTTTTGATAAGAACAAATTGTTAGGTCGATTTTGTTGCTCTAATTCGTGATTAATCAATACTAATAGGTGTTATACTTAATGGGTAGTCAATTTGAGTTAGTTTTGTACACAAAGATTTGATTTTTATGCTTGTTTTGAATTGATTTTTACTAATTACGAAATTGGGGTTAATTAGCTTTATTATTCGTTTGGTCTCAATTAATTTCGAAAACTATAGTCTGAGGATAATTATAATATGTTATTTAGGTTTTTGATCATAATTGGGGAATTAAAGCTAAAATTGTTCATCTCTTGTATAAATTGTTGTTAGTCTTAATATTGAAATTTAGCTTTTAATTAGTTTTAATTAACCCTATTATATCACTAATTGGGATTTTTGAAATCTGGATGTTATAAATTCATTTGTCTGATTTTCCTAATTTATTTTATTAATTTCGAATTTGTGGGATTTTATGTATTAAAACATTGTTTTTACTAAATAAAACATAATTTAAATTGTTAGATTAATTTATAATTAAATTAGAATAATTAAAGGGTTAATTTTTATAAGTTAGATTCTGGTTTAAAACCAAATCTATACCTTTGGGAATTTTTATAATAATTTGGGTGTTATTTGAGTTATATTGGATAATTAATGAAATAGAATTATAATTATTGGATAATTGGTAATTGTTGGTTTGGATTTGGTATTGTCATGTTCATACATTGTATATAGGATCATACTAACATATAGATAAGTTGTTTGAGTAAGATTGAGTGTTGATTTGGGAATGTCGTTTGTGTAATTGTAGAGCCTGAGTTCGTAGACGAGGAAAACTAGTGATTGTTGTGCTATTTAATTCCGTTTGTTTGAAAAGGTAAGCTAGCATGCTCAACCCTTCTTAAACTTGTAGAGACCTTTCAAACTTACGTGCTAGATGTGAATGGTGTGATTGGATGAGAACGTAGTATCATGATAGGTGGAGAACAATTCAGTTTATACAATTATCGTATTTTGATTGGTTGGATTTATTGTATTGATATTGGTATATGGTATGGCTTGTGACAAATATGTTATTTTGAAAGGTAAGATTAAATGTATATTGAATTGGTTGATTTGGTTTGGTTTGGTTTGTGGGCGCATAGCCAATTTATATTGTGATGTTGGTTTGGTATCGTTTTATATGAACTGTGATCATCAATTCTCTCTCAATAAGATACTGGTTACTTAGACGGAGCAAAAGAACTCCTAATTATTTGTTCGAGCCAAAAGAGCTCCTATTTATTTGTTTGAGTCAAAAGAACTCTTATTTAATGGATTGAGTCGCATCGACTCCTATTAATTACCCCACCGCATCAGTCTTTAAGAGGGTTAGGCTCTAGTCTACTCAACTTGGGTTAAAAACACTCAGTAGAGGGTGTGCACCCTTAAGGTCTAGTTGTGTTGGATTATGGATTATGGATTATGGATTATGGTTGATAGGGTGAATTGGCAAAGGATTATGGATTATGGATTATGGATTATGGATTATGGATTGTGGATTGTGGATTGTGGATTGTGGATTGTGGATTGTGGATTGTTAACTATGAATTGTGGATTATGGCGCATGACTTATGAATTTCTTATTTTTCGTTAATCTTTGATTTGTTGGATATGGATTATGGAATGTTTCTTATACTATGAGTATGTGATGAATTGAATGGTGGATTTTGATATATGACTCTTAACTACTGGTTTGGAATTATTATTGGATGATTATATGTTTATGTGCTAAGTGTGTTTTCGAAAATAAAACTAAAAACGTTTTCAAAATCCAGGTAAGAGTTTTGGTTTTCTACACGTTGGGGTGTTAGCTTACTCAATTTCACTGACTTTTTCAACTGTGGTTTTTGTGCTTTAAATCCACCACAGGTTTTGAGTGATTGATGCATGCGGGAACGACGACTCACTAGAATTAGTTGGAAACAATAATTAGACTCGTAGTTATTAAACATAGGCTAAATCATACTCCCTCCTACCCAAAGTTATTTTCCTGTATTCCTCTTTGGGACGATTCACTATGATTTTCCTCTTTCGAAACTTACCCGATATGGCAAATTTTTTTGACGTTTTTACCCTTAATAATTTTTCTGATTTTTCCCTAATCTTCTATTAACCCACTAACAACTCCCTCCAAAATCTAATTTCTCCCACCCAATTCCAACCCAATATCAAAACCCAACCCAATTCAAACCCAAACAATTTCTACCTCAAACCCAATCACTCTCACTCTCATTCTCATTCATTTTTTTCTCTCAAGAACAAAACCTACTGCCTCACTCATCTCCCTCCCTCCCGACTTCACCAACCCAGAAAAATTTTTGCTTTCTCATTCTCTCTCCTCACAAATCTACATCTAACCCAAATCATATGGCGACTCGATCTAATCTACTTTCGACCTTTCGTTCTTTAGATCTCATCCTCTCTTCTCTTATTTCTCTGTTTTTGTTGTAATTTTCGAATTGAGGATGAATTTGCTGTTGAAATTGGGGTAAGTAGCACGAGTTTTATGGGTTTATGGGGGAAATTTGAGGATGATTTTTATTTCTGGTTTATTTGGTATATTTGAGGATGATTTTAAGGGGTTATTTGGGGATAATTTAGGACGGGTTCTCTAGGTTATTTGGGGAGGACGATTTTTCTGGTTATTTGGGGTAAAATTTAGGACTTTTTTATGGGTAATTTGGGGAAAATTTTGGACGACTTTTTAGGTTAATCGGGAAAATTTTGGTTTTTTTTTTTTCTGGGTTTAATGGCTGCACTTCAATTCGAAGGATTGATTTACTTGAAATTTTGCTGCTACACATAAATTGATGTGAGGAAGAGGGTATTGGATGGATGATTAATTAATTGGCTTTGGGAAGGGGAAGGCTTTAACTAAAGAAGACAACCAAGAAGAACGACAACCCAGAAACCCAGAAGAACGTTTTTTTTTTTTTTTTTTTTTTTTTTTTGATGTAGCAGAAGAACATAAATGGATTTGGGAAGAAGGAAGTTGGAGCTTAGGGATGGAAATGTGGAACTAATTTGGTTTAGAATTTAGTTAATTACTCTCTAAACTCCACTATCCCACTTGCAACTCCACTACCACATTTGATTAATATTAAAAGTTGGTTTATGTGCCCAACCCAAAGAGGAAAATATATTTGGGTAGGAGGGAGTATATATTTATATTTTAGATTTTGGATTATTATAATTTTTATTAATGGGTTGTAATAGACTATTTTGGACCATTAGACAATTATACTGTGGCTTTTGAAATCTCCTAGCATTCGGGTCGTTGACTCGAGTGCGGAGTGACACCTCTGAATTTCCTTATTTGTGTTTTGATTCTCGATAAAATATTTTTGAAAAGGAAAGGAAATTTGGGGGTGTTACACCTTCCGTTCATTTCCTCCCCCCCCCCCCCCCCCCCCCCACTCCATCTCAAATTGATATCCTCAAATTACTCATCAAACTATGTTCAAAGAGCCCAACATAGTAAAGAAGGTAAGAGTTTTTAGTGGAATGAATTGATTTTTATGTTATCAAAGTACACAGGTATAAATACATCAATTACAAGAGACAATAATCTAGAATTACTCTAATTACACATATATTGATTGCTAATATTAAGTTAGGATAATATCTTATACATATGAACACAATAATTGTAATTGCTACAATCAAATCAAACGAAATTGTTAAAAAGCCTGGCGTGAGGAAGAAGCTTCCCTCGAGAAAACTGTACGGACCACATTCACTGCATCTCAGCCATGGCCAAGAGAGGGCGGCCGCCCAAACTGAAGGCACCACCGGATCCGCGAAAGCCAGACGACTCTTCTGACACTACTTTGGAGGAGAAAGAAGGAGAATCGGGGCCGAAAACTTCAACCCAGCCACCTCGATCACCGGTACTGCTCGGAGACATCATCGGAAATGCGTTACACAGCTCAGGTAACAATCGAATCCATAATAAGTCATCTGATAAGCCTAATGAAACGATTGAAAGGACTAACCCAGTAGTCAATGATACTGTGATACCGGAAATCCCTGCAAAGAAATCTTGGAAAAATGTCGTGAATAGTGGGAAGAACATAGGAATGAAACTTCATCTTCATGAGGATATAACTGATGAAATTGTGATTGAAAAGGATGATATTGAGGAAGAATTAGGAAGATGGAAATGTACCCTTGTAGGAAATGTATTGGGAGCCAAGCCTCAATTGAAGGAGATGAAGGCGTTTGTAGCTAAACATTGGGGTGAAATTGTTGTTCCTGATGTGCAGTATTTCAAACGAGGGTGGTTCACCTTCAGATTCTTTATTGAGAATGATATGAATGCTGTGCTTAAAGCTGGACCATGGAGGGTGGGAAATAATGCTCTGATTTTAAAACAATGGTCACCCACATGTTCCCAGGAACTAGATTCTGTCACACAGGTTCCAGTCTGGATCCTTTTCCCGGAGCTGGATCCATGGTACTGGACAGAAAAGGCTCTTAGTAAAATAGCTAGTAGAATTGGGAAGCCTTTGTGTGCTGATAACACCACCACGCACAAAGACAAGCTGTCTTTTGCCAGAGTTCTTATTGAGGTAGATGTTTCTCAGAAACTCCCTGATTTTGTTACAATTCGTACTCCATACTCGGGGCTCATGGAACAAAGAGTGGAATACGAATGGGTTCCTTACTTTTGTCAGGGATGTAGGAAGCTTGGGCATGTTGTCAAGGATTGCAGACATGCCAAACCTAAGCCTAAGGTACAAGTTGCTGAGAAAATTTACAGGCCTGTAGTCAAGAATACTGATACTGTGGAACCAATTGTGCCCAAGGAGTTGCCTCCTAATCCACAACCTCAGCCTGACATTGTTGAGGACAATGAACATGTGGTACTAGACTCTCCAATTGAGGAACCAGTTGATAGTTTGGGATTCAGGAAAACAAGGGAACCAAATACTAAGAAACCAAGGTCAGCAGAATTAATTGTTCCAACTTCTCTGAAAAATAGATTTGATGCTTTGCTTACAGTAGGCATTCCAAGTGCACTATGGACTGAGAAGGAGCATGAAAGTGCTGTAGGGGAAGGAGAACCCTCTGACAGCCAATGTTGATTGCAGCTTGGAATGTGAGGGGATTAAATGATCACCTCAAACAGCATGAGGTTAGAGACCTCATGTTGAAGCATAAGGTAAACATTATTGGGATTCTAGAAACAAGAGTCAAAGAAAAGAAAGCAGCAACTATTGTGAAGAGAAAATTTGCAAATTATAAAGTGGTGAATAATTACTCTGCTCACTATAATGGCAGAATCTGGGTTTTGTGGAACAGTCAGCAGGTGAAGGTAGATATTGAGGAGGTGCATGAACAACTCATTCATTGTAAAGTGGCTCACTTAGTCTCAAATCAGAGCTTTCTGGTCACATTTACATATGGGAGCAATGATGCACAAAGGAGGAATTTACTTTGGGATAAACTGAGAAGTATTAGGAGTACAGCTCCTTGGGTAGTTTTAGGAGATTTCAATGTGATAAGGTTTGCACATGAAAAAGCTGGTCACTATGATCCAATTCAGAAGGACATGGATGATTTTAATGAGTGTATAGCACAATGTGATCTTAGTGATATTCATAGTCAGGGACAGCTGTTCACATGGACTAATAACCAGGATGGTGATAGGAGGACATGGACTAAGTTGGACAGAGCTATGATTAATGCTGCTTGGATCATGCAATTTCCAGATTCTTTTGGAAACTTTCTTCCCTCAGGTGTTTCTGACCACTCACCTGTGGTGGTCTCAATTCTTCCAACTCCTAATCTGAGGAAGAACTTTAAGTATCTGAATTGCTGGAGTTTGCACCCTGAGTTCAGCAAAACAGTGGAGGAAGCATGGAGTATTGGAGTTCAGGGTAGTCCAATGAAAGTGCTCTTTCAGAAAATGAGGAATGCAAAGCATGCCCTGTCAAGTCTTCATAAAAAATCTTTTTCCAACCTGTCCCAAAGAGTTCAGAAATGCAAAAATAACCTTTTGAGGAAACAAGAAGAGCTCAGCACTCATCTGGATAATGCTGATTTGTATAATGAAGTGGAGCAGGAGAAAGAGAGATACTGCAGGCTGAAAATGGCTGAAATTAGCATGCTTGGGCAGAGGGCTAAAGTGAATCATATTAATAATGCTGATTGCAGCTCCAGATACTTCTTTTCAAGAATAAAGGAGAGGCAACACCACAACATGATTGGTAGAATCACTGATATGGAGGGCAACACTCAGGATTCACCTGACACAATTTCTAAAGCTTTTGTGGACTACTACATTAATTTGATAGGGAAGGAGACTCAGGTGAATCATCTAGATACTGATTTCATTAGGAGAGGTGCTTGTCTGGAAAAAACTAAGGCTGACACTCTCATTCAGGACATTTCTAAGCAGGAAATCAAGGATGCTTTGTTCAGCATGGATCCTAACAAATCCCCTGGGCAAGATGGTTTCTCTGCAGGTTTCTTCCAGAAATCTTGGAACCTGATTGAAAAAGAGTTTTGTGGAGCCATTTGGGATTTTTTCAGGACAGGAACAATGACTAAACAAGCTAATGTTACCATGGTTACTTTAATCCCCAAAAAAGAGCATCCTAACAGTGTAGCTGATTTCAGACCAATCTCATGCTGCTCTATTGTTTATAAAACAATCAGTAAGGTGATTGCTAATAGGCTTCAGGAGGTGATGGTAGATCTGGTTGGCATTGAACAGGCTGCATTTGTGAAGGGGAGAAACATTTTTGATAATGTGGTTATGTCCCAAACAATTGTGAAGGGATATAATCAAAAAAATGTTTCGCCAAGATGTCTTATCAAGGTGGACATCAGGAAAGCATTCGACTCCATTAATTGGGATTTCATTAGAGCAATGTTGGTAGCTCTCAAATTCCCTGACAGATTTGTGAGATGGATAATGAGCTGCATATCTAGTACTTGGTTATCACTCAAAATAAATGGGAACTATGAGGGGTTTTTTCCAGGAAAGTGTGGAGTGAGGCAGGGAGACCCAATTTCTCCCTACTTGTTTGTTTTAAGCATGGAAATTCTGTCCAGGTACCTTAGAAACATGCCAGCAAGAAGTCAATTCAGTTTTCATCCAAAATGCTCAAGAATTCAGCTCACACACCTAATATTTGCTGATGATCTAATGATATTTACAAGAGGTGATGTTCCTTCTATCAAGGCTGTAGTGGAATGTCTCAATATCTTTGCAGGGGTTTCTGGTCTGGTAGCTAATCATTCTAAAACTGATGTTTATTTTGGGGGTGTCAGTCAGCAAGTAAAAGGAGAAATTCTTGCAGCTTCAGGGTTCACTGAAGGTTTTTTCCCCTTCAGATACCTTGGTATCCCACTCCACTCTTCAAAGATCAAGAATACAATGTATACAGCCTTAATCTCCAAGGTCAAACATTCAATCCAGCACTGGTCATCTAACTATCTCTCTTATGCAGGAAAAGTTCAATTAATCAATGCTGTGAGTTTTGGGTTGGAGAACTATTGGTGTGCAAGTCTCCTAATCCCTAAGGGCATCATTAAGCAGATCAACAAGCTCTGCAAGGATTTCTTATGGAATATTGAGCTAGGGTGCAGGAAAATGGTGTACAAGAGCTGGAAAAGTCTATGCTCTCCAAGGAGTGAAGGGGGCTTGAGTATAAAAGAAGTCCTGGCCTGGAACAAAGCCATGTTAGCTAAATGGATTTGGCAGCTCCAGAATAACAATATGGGAATTTGGAGCTGCTGGGTTAGAGCTTATCTATTGAAGGACAAAAGCATATGGCAGGTGATGAAAAAAGCTAATGACTCTGAGAATTGGAAAGGAATTCTAGTCATTAGAGATGAAATCTTATCAGCTGTGAGTAATGCTGAGGCAGGTGCCCGACTGGTGCAATCCTGGCAAAAAGGAGGAAAATTCTCAGTAAATGCGAGTTACAACTTTTTCAGGGAGCACTACCAAGAGAATCACTGGCATAAGGTTATTTGGAATCCTATAAATCTTCGTAAGCATAGTTTTGTGGCTGCTTTGGCGAGACAAAATGCTCTGGCAACAGTTGACAACATTTGTGCTAGGGGAATGATCCTCATTAACCGCTGCTGTCTGTGCAAATTGAATGCTGAAAACCATCAGCACCTATTTTTCAGATGCCCCTTTTCAAGCCAGGTCTGGAGAGCTGTACTCAGATGGGTAGGCATCATGAGGAAACCTGACAAACTGGAGAAGGAGATCAACTGGATCAAACAAAGAAGGCACCGGCGCCATTGGAAGCACAGATGGTTGATCTGCTGTCTGATAACAGCAGTCTATATGCTTTGGCAGGAGCGAAATAGTCGGCTGTTTGCAGAAAGGGAGCATGAAATTAGCTGGATCATCAACAATATTAAGTATATAGTCAGTGTTAGGATGCTAGCTTGTTCCAAAGACTATGATAATAGTGAGATTATAGATAGCTTAAACTCGTAGCTAGATAATGTGGGGGTGTAATGCTCAGTGGTGTTCGTTTTTGTAAGTTTGTTCTCCTTTTTATTCCCTCAATGGATGAATAAAAAGCCAAAATTCTTACAAAAAAAAATAATTGTAATTGCTAATTGATACTAGGAATAACTTGATGAAACTATTTACTGAGAATATAAGATTCATTGTGGGATTGATTGTGTGTTGATATAGCTATTTCCTTATCACGCCCCCGCAAGATGGACGGTCTAGGAGTAAGTCCAATCTTGTGTAGTAGTTGTTGTAGACGTGGACGGGCAAGGGGCTTGGTAAGGGCATCGGCAAGTTGATCGTCACAGGAGACATGATGAACTCATATAAGACCTTGTATGTTGAACATTTTCTCAAACAAAGTGAAAGGCAAGCGCAAGATGTTTCTTACGGGAGTGAAAAATTGGATTTGCAGAGTAGTGAGCAAGATTTTCACAATAAATGGTAGGTGGTGTAGCCAGTGGCACAAGAAGTTCCGTGAGAAGTGAACGGAGCCAGAGCATTTCAACTGTAGTTGAGGCAACAGCGCGAAACTCAGCCTCGGTGGAGGAGCGAGCATTGGCATGTTGCTTTTTGGAGGACCAAGCTATAAGGTTGCGACCTAGATAAATGATGTAACCATTGGTAGACACAAAGTCGTCCTTGTCACCGGCCCAATCAGCATCCGAGAAGGCATGTAAGTTAAGTCGAGACGTATGATAAAACTGGAGACCATGATTAATTGTGCCCTTAAGGTATCGTAGAAGACGTTTAAGTGTGCACCAATGAGAATCAAGGGGGTTTTGCATATACTGTGACAATTTGTTTACGGAGAAGGCAACATCAGGACGAGTGAGAGATAGATATTGTAGGGCACCAAGTATGGCACGAAAGTCACTGGTATTATCAATGGGAGGACCATCTCGAGTGGTAAGTGGTGGATGAGTTTGGAGAGGGGTGTTCACAGGTTTCGCATCAAGCATGTTGTGTCTTGTAAGAATGTCGATGATTTATTTTGTTTGATTAAGAAAAATACCAAGAGAATTGGGTACTACCTCAACACCAAGAAAGTATGATAAGGCACCAAGGTCTTTTAGAGAAAAAAGGTTCGAGAGAGTAGTGATAAAGGTTTGTACAGCAGTGGGAGATGGGCCAGTAATGATAATGTCGTCAAAGTACACTAGAAGGTATATAGGGGTAGTGGGATGGTGACGAATGAAGAGTGACGGATCGGCTAGGGAGGGTGTAAAGTGGGAGGTGACCAGATAAATTTTAAGTTCAGTGTACCATGCACGGGGAGCTTGTTTGAGGCCGTAAATTGCTTTTGTGAGACGACAAACGTAGTTAGGATGAGTGGGTTCTTTGAAGCCCGTGGGTTGTGACATATAGACAGTTTCAGTAAGTGTGCCTTGAAGGAAAGCATTGTTGACATCAAGTTGGCGTAGGGGCCAGTTATGACTAACGACAAGAGAAAGGAGGAGGCGGACAGTGGTGGGTTTAACAACGGGACTAATGGTTTCAGAGTAGTCTACACCGGGACGTTGGTGAAAACCTTTGGCAACAAGACGAGCTTTATAACGTTCAATAGAGCCATCGGGTTTATATTTAATGCGGAAGACCCATTTACAGCCTATGACATTCTGAGTTGTATTCGGAGGTTCTAAGGTCCAAGTTTGATTACGAATGAGAGCATCGTACTCATCAGTCATGGCGGCTTTCCATTTAGAATTTTTTAGGGCATGGGTTGCACTGGTGGGTGTGAAATCGGGTTGTGTTAGGACAGCGGTATTGGCATATTTTGGGTTGGGACAGCGTATAAATTATAGACTAGCCGCCATGAGTTTTAACATTGTTGTATCCTCGAACTCAACCATGAGACAAAAAGTTAGATAGGCTTCAATTAACTACTTCACATTATGGTCCAGACATCAGTGAAGATAGAATCAAGTAGTGTAGTAGAGGAAAGAGACGTCGCAGAGAAAGGGAGTTTGTGACTTATTAATAGAACATGAATTACAATCAAAACTGGTGCAAGAAAAGGAAATTTGTTTTGCTAAAAGTTTTAAAATATTAAATGCTGGATAGCCAAAGCGGTGATGCCAGTCCAGGGAAGTGCGTTTGGCTACCTTGTAAGCTGATGGCTGGAGTTGACGCAAGGGAGGTGGGCGCCAATCATAGGTTCCAGCCTTAAGTGGACCGTGGAGAAGAGGTTGACCCGTCAAAATGTCCTTCACACGAAACAAAGAGGGTAAGAATTCAACACAGGTATTAGAAACAGAGATGATATTACGTGAAAAGTGAGGAGCAAATAAAACATCCTTGAGGGGGTGGAAATAGAGAAATAACCAGTGTGGGTTATCAGAATGTAGGATCCATCTCCAATGATGATTTCATTAGATCCGTCATAAGGGGCGTGAAGGGAGAGATTAGCCAAGTCATTGGTGACGTGGGGAGTGGCACCACTGTCAAAGAGCCAAGGAGAGCTCGGTGTCGGCGGCGCTGCACAGGTCGCCATGTGGGCCTGAGGAACAAAGAAGGGCGGCGTGGACAAACCCCGTTTGCTGCGGGTTAGTGGTGGGGGAACGACAACAGTGGGGTATTGTCGTTTGAAGATGGGACATTCGCTAAGGGTGTGTCCAACGACGTGGCACCACTGACACTTTCCTAGAGAAGGTTTGGGTTGGGCGGCTTCAGCAGGGGAAGTGGGAAGCAGAGGGGAAGGGTTATTAGATCGGGTTTGGTAGGTACAATTCTGACCACGATAGCTGGTGAAGGCGCGATGGTGGGCGGCGTGAACGGAGGGGGTAAAGATGTCATCGGTGGTTTCGGTGATGGTGAGGTTGTAGGTGAGGTCAAAATTGAGCAGTTTTTCATGGAGTTCTGGGAAGGTGAGAGATTTGTCACGGCCATTGATGTTTTCAATAATAGGCTTGTAGATCTTGTAATTGAGGCCGGAGACAACCTTCTCGACGATGTCTTCATCATCCATTGGTTTACCGAGGGATGCAAGTTGATCAGTACATGATTTGATTGAGTTCATATAAGAGGTAATGGATTGGGTGGTTTTTGTGATGAGTTTGAGGTTTTGCTTGATTTGGAGAATACGGCCACGGGAGGGGGCTGCAAAGGTGGTTCTTAGCGTTTCCCAGATTTCGGCAGCGGTGGTGGTGCGGCTGACAAGGACGGCTGCGTCAGCGTTGAGAGTGCCTCGGAGAGCTCCAATTAGAAGTTTGTCTTGGCGGTTCCAAGTATGGTAGTTGGGGTTGGGAGTTGTGACGCCGTCCTGGGTGGTGGTCTTGGGCGGCGGTGGTGTCCCATCAATATGGGGGAGGAATTCATGGCCTTCAATGATTGCTTCAACATGAGGTTGCCAGGTTGCGTACGAGTTGGGGTTGAGGCGAACAAAACTGGAGAAGATGATTTAAACAAGGGGTTTTGAGGGTTGTTGGTGGTTGGGGATGATGAAGGTTGCGGCTGTGTTGGTGCTGCCATTGTTGTTGGTGTCGTTAGTGGTTGTCCCCATGGTTACCTTAGGGTTGATGAGTTAGGGTTTAAGCTATGGATCGAGCTCAGGATACCATAAAGAAGGTAAGAGTTTTTAGAGGAATGAATTAATTTTTTTTTATCAAAGTACACAGGTATAAATACATCAATTACAAGAGACAATAATTTAGAATTACTCTAATTACACAAATACTGATTGCTAAAATTAAGTTAGGATAATATCTTATACATATGAACACAATTATTGTAATTGCTAATTGATACTAGGAATAACTTGATGGAACTATTTACTGAGAATAGAAGATTGATTGTGGGATTGATTCTGCGTTGATATAGTTATTTCCTTATCACATAGTACTGCTTTATAGAGCTTAGACCGTTTCTACTATTTTTTATAGGGAAATTTTCCAATATACCCCTGAGGTTCCCAAAATTTTCAGGCCTACCCCTCTGGTTACCGAGCTCTCCAATATACCCCTGAGGTTTGCAAAATCGTGTCTTTTCCAGATTTTCGCTGACGGCCGTCTAACTCTTCTAACGCCTTCCAACTCTGTTTCCCTCCGTCTCCCTCCGTCTCCTTAACCCAATATTAACCGTCTATCACTCACAATTAACAAAAGTACTCAAATTGTAAAATGATTACACAACAAAACCCCACAAAAACGGTTGAGGGCATTAAATGTTGATGTCAGAAAATTGTTGCGAGGAAAAAAAAGTTGTTCTTCAAATCTAGGCGATTATTGAAGAGATCTTAGGCCGATTCTACCATCGATTCGCTGTTATTTTCACAATCCAACTACTAAGGTATGATCTTGATCACTTTTGCATGCATTTTTGAGATTTTTTTTGTATTTTTCAAATTTTGAATTTCGATTTCTGTATTTGGATTTCAACCTTCGATTTGAAATTTATGTGGGTAATAATATGGGCATATTCAGATCCATTTTTCGCTTGCATTTGCATCTCCTTGTTTCGCACCTGACGCTTCTAAGAATATCTTGAATGAAGGTAAGTGGGGATGAAGAGGACGAAGAAGGCATGTTAGTAATGGAGGAAAGAGATGAAGAAAAGGAGAGATGAAGAAAAGAAAGAGAAAAATGTTCACCATGTTAGGCAAAATTAAAGGAGATGAAAACACTTTTCTCTCTCCTCTTTTCTCTCTCCTCTATTTGCTCTCACCTTGCTTTCTCCGCCTGCTCTTCGTGAGTCTCAGGCTGGGAATGGCCTTCTCTTGGCCATTTCCAGCCTGATTTTCATCGTTTTCCTTCGTTTTATAATGCTTTGTTGTTGGTTTCCTCCGATCTTGTGTAGAATAAATAATTTGTTTCCTTGGGAGACTCCCTCTATCCCTTTTAGGGGATCTCTTGCTACTCCGGTTGGGAGAGGTGGTGTGTTTTGTGGGTTGGTTGATCCAGTTAGTAGGTTCAATCTCTTCACTTGGTGGTTTTTGGTTGAATCGTTCTGTTGTGGGCTGGCTGACGGGTGGAGGATTTACTCCTCTTTGGGTTTGTCCTCATCAGTCATGTTGGCGTTGTTCTTGCGCCTCCTCCAAGCCAACCACTTTGCTGTGCTTCCGGGAATGAGGTTTCGGAGCTCTCATGATCTTTGTTACTCCCTCAAATACTGCATCAAGACGGCTATAACACATCTCGACGTGATTTTCTCCGTTTTAAATGATGTGAGAACATCCAAAAGTTATCTCGAATTTCGATCCGTTATCAAGGAGCTAAACCTAACCCGTTGTTTATTTATCTGTCTTGGTTGTATTATTTGTGGTAGTTTCTTAGATCTACCTTATTGTAAGTGCCGTTTGACTATTTATCAATGAGATTTAATCGTTCACGTCAAAAAAAAAAAAATTAAAGGAGATGAAGAGATGAAGAAAAGAAAAAAAATGATGGAGGAAAGCGATGAAGAAAATAGAAGGATATGAGGAGAGAGATACTAGAAGAGATGATAAAGAAAATAAAGAGAAGTTAAGTTTGTTGGTAGTGGGGTGGGTGAATAAAATAAAATAAAGGAGAAGATTAACTAGAAAAACTGATTAATGGGTTAAGGAGACGGAGGGAGACCGAGGGAAACGGAGTTGGAAGGCGTTAGAAGAGTTAGACGGCCATCAGCGAAAATCTGGAAAAAAACACGATTTTGCAAACCTCAGGGGTATATTGAAGAGCTCGGTAACTTGAGGGGTATACCTAAAAATTTTGGGAATCTCAAGGGTATATTGGAAAATTTCCGTTTTTTATATTATGAAGTAACAACAGTCGTGTTATGTTTGTAACTGCTTTATTAATTTCCCTTTTTCCCCATGGGAATGAGTTTTCCATTTGCTTGTTCTGCAACTGAATCTTGTTGGTAATCTTGTTTCGGAGAATACACGTTAGTCGTTACATAAGTGACTGCGGATCAGACCTTGTTTATCAACGTGCGTCACTTTACCTATGTGACTTAATCATCACTAAACCATTATTCTCTTCTACAATATTGTTTCTGACAACACTTTAGCTTGTAACTGAATATGCCGGATCTTGTATGTCTCTGGGTTTCCCATAACCTATGTGACTTAGTTGTATGCACCTTTGCGCAATTGCGCCTCACAATTTCTAAAAAGGCGAATGTCAGAATGTGCACATAGTATATATGCACATTCAATTATCACTTACAATTACATTGCACACCCTCTATATTATTCCATTTTTTCGCTTTCTCAGTTTTGATCTACGTCATGTCTTTGTCCAAGCAACTGTCTCTTTCCCCTCCAGTACAGTGGCAAACAAGGGGAATAAGTTCGTACTCGAGTTATTACATCAACTGGCTAGCTTATGTTGCAGCCCTTCTAGTGGATTGATATTTACAGTAGCTACAAACATATAGAGATACACAACAACACGAACCCGGGAAACGACACAGTGCAAACAGACGTGCAACTGATCTGAGTGCATGTATGTGGATTTGCTGAACCACCATAGGTGTAATACACTCACAGACCACGCACTCCTAAAATGGCCCCAAAGCCATTGATACTAATAATAACCACTCTAGTTTAAAATCAGGATCTTTATTCACCTTCCTCCTTCCTTTCCAACCTCCGCCGCCTTTGATTCTGCTGATATTGTGATTTCTTTTGTAAGGCTATTGCTTGTTTCTATTTCCTGGTACACGTAATATTAGCTTATACATTCGAGGCATAACTTAATGCAGAACGGTAGAGATTCCGCCTTTTCATGCTTCTTCAACGACTTTTGGCGAACATGCATGAACTGCATTTGCCACTGTTAGATAGATGTTGTCTTCTCCTAAAAGGGTGGTGAAACTGGATGCATGTAGCTTCTCAATCACAATTGGCCCTGGGTTAGCCAAAGCTAGCTGCATGACCAAGTCAAGAGGATTCTTAGAATTCATTAAGGCATGAAAACAAAGCCGCCTAGGTGATTAAATCTGAAGTGATTGAGGGTCGGCTAACATGAAACTTTAGTACGAAGGTATCTAGCGTAGCATATACGTGAACTCTTCAAGATCACTAGTTATATTACCTGGACGTTTCTTTTCTGTAGACTCTTGTATAACTCTTCCAAGGCATGAATCCCACTAGTGTCAATATCAGTCACAGCTGTATCACCAGAAAAAGTTATGAAAGTGTTAGTTTGTGAGCCTCATTTAGTCATTTTCGTCGTAATGAATTTTCGACCCCTCTATTTGGGTCAACTTGTTACTTACGTGACATTTCTACTATCAGAAACTGTAGCCTTGTGCTATACTCCTTTTTCTTCCTCTCTCCCTCGTCCACTAACCATCTCAATATCCTGCAACACAAAAATGACATCATGTCGAGCATTAAATGAGAACCCATGATGTTATATTCTGCATATAACACCAGTTAACAGGACTTTTCTACTGCACAGCACATCAAAAGTCTAGTCTCTAGAATATGACATTTTCTCTTGGTCAATAAACTAGAAATTGATTTCCCCTCGACCACAAAAAAAAAAAGAATGAGTTAAAGACTACAAATTGTTAGAATCTCCATCTCCAGTGAGACTATGTTAGGGTTTCGGAATACAGTTGAATAAAGCAAAATGGCTCCTTAAACCGTCTAGATTTTGTAGCCGTCTAGGTCTATACAATTCTCAACAATTTTCAGTATTAATCATTCAAACCAATCTCTCTACCTTGCCATCTGCAGGAGTCTTTTACGTATCGCGCTAAAGTTTTGTTGACTACATATTGTCAAAATTGACCATTCATATGTAAACGTAAAACTAGCAAAAACAAAAAGACACTTTCATATACAGATTCATGCGGTTTATGAGAACTTATTTGAGACCGGTAATAGGCTTATTAAGTTCTTATCTGTCTAGGTTGAAATTGAAAATGAATCATTACCTCTCTTTGACATAATTTGAGTTGGAGAAATAAATGGCTGAATCAACTCTCACAATCAGAATACCAGGAACACTAGTCGCTTCAGGATATTGCTCAACATTCCTGTAGATTGTTGAGCTTGGTAGCTTGCCGAGAAGAGCCGTCCTCGGCCTAGTAACTTGTAGCAGAATTTTGGCAAAGGATATAACAACCTGTGTCAAGGAAGTAGCATATACAATTATGCGCAAATTAGCATTGACAGATACATTTGTCCAAAGCAGAAGTCTATTGCAATAATCCTGAGTACTGTCCCTTACCGCGATTAAAAGGCCAATTTCAACAGATCCAAAGATGACTCCAAAGAAGGCACCCATACAAGCGATGAAATCGAATTTGTCAATTTTCCATATCAGAATTGCGGCCTCATAATCAATGAGGTTGATGACAGCAGATATGATGATGGAAGCGAGTATGGCGTTTGGGGTATACTTGAAGAGGGGAGTGATGAATAACAGGGTTAAGAACACAACACAGGACATCACTATATTAGAGACTGCTGTTTGGCAGCCTGCCATGAAGTTCACTGCTGACCGAGAGAAGGAACCTGCAAAGTTGTGCAGCAGATGTATCTATCATTCTCTGGAAGTTCAGATAATCTCATCAAACGTACTGTAAGGATATATGCAAAGTTTACACATGATCTCTGTTAAACTAGCAAAGAATTGTAAAAAATCATGCATGTTTTAACGTGTGATGACATAGAAAGAAGTATACCTGTGGCGACATAGCAAGATGTCATTGAACCAACAACGTTCATTGCTCCTAAGGCAACCATTTCTTTGTTTCCATCTAGTTGGTAGTCTTTCACAGCCGCAAACGTTCTTCCAATTGCACTAGCTTCCTGTTAAAAGCATACAAATTTTCATTACAGAGTTGAAATAGAGAATAGTGCGGCCGCATTCACGCACATAGAGGTCAATAATCTGTTCATGGAGGAAAATAACTTACAGTCAGGGCTATCATGCCCGCCACAGCGCCAATTTTGAACCCTTTCAAAAGATTTTCACCAGATAAGTACAGCAGATGCACTGATGATGGGTTCAGTCCTTTTTCTATATGATTCACCTAAAGAGTCCAAGGCAAAAACGTCTTAGTGACTAAAGCTTTTTTGCCTCTTTAATATCTATTCTTGTATGTCAAAAAAACAGAGAAGTAAGCTTACAATTGCTACTCCCTTCTTTTCAGCATGAGTCAAAAACACGAAAAGAGTTGACAGAATGACCGATATTAGTGGAGCTATGGCAGGCACCCAGAATAGTCTTTTGTTCCGCTTTCCCTGTTAATCGGAAATATTTACATAAGAAACGATCATATAACAGAAGAGACTGAATTCTGAACAGCTTTTTAAGTTAGACTCTTACGATAAATTTGGCGAAAATGAGGAAGACTAGAAATACTGATCCAATGAGTATTGTCTGCCAATTCCACTGCAATGGGTTGCGAAAATGAGCAAAAAGATAGTAAACAAAGCCTAGGAATATTTCAGTTAGAGATAACGTGAACGAACCCCATGATGCATGGAACCAAATACTGACTGTAGAACAGAAATTAAATCGGACTTTTTGGTGAAGTTCTTGATTCCCATAAATCCTTTGAGTTGTTGAAGGGCGATTGTGATTGCAGCTCCACCCATGAAACCGACAATTGCAGCATGGGAAAGGAAGTCGATCAAGAATCCTAACCTGATGATAAGAGAATAACAATGAGATACTATGTTCAGATGGACGAACATAAAAGATAACCAGGACATAAAAATAATTTATCTCTAGTTAGATGTATAACATGCAGAGGGAAAAACATTAAATTACCTGAAGAATCCCAGGGTAATTTGTGTGATCCCTGCAAAGAATGTTGCAGTAAATGCCAGCCTTCGATACTCGAGGGGATTGGTAACGGGATCAATCTCGTTCTGAATTAGAGTTCCAAGCAAAAGAGACACAACAGCCACTGGTCCTATTGCAATATCTCTGGAACTACCCATGCAGGCATATATTAGTGGTGGAACAAAGCTTGAATCTGCACGTTTACACCAAAAAGTAAAAACAAATTGTTAAGGATCACTTTTTGTTTGTCAAAAAGACAAAAACTACCTTTTAATGCAAACTTTTGCGAGTTCTAAAGAAATGGTGTAACTTACATAGACCATACTGAGGGCTTAGGTTAGCAAGCTTCGAATAACCAATATCCTTTACACCAACATAAAGAAACTCGGTAAGACGAATTACACATAAACTAAGGAGCACAGATTTTGAGCTCATTATCGAACATGCATGATTCTTTGTATTACCTGAGGAATGCAAAGACTAGCAATTGTAAGTCCAGCAATAAGATCACCTCTGAACTTCTTGAGATTATAACCTCTTCCCCATTCAAGAATAGGAAAGACAGCTTGAAGTCCAAGCACAAACTTTCTCGACTTTGGCTGATCTTTGAAATGTCGTAAAGGATCATCCGCGAAAAATGTCTCTTTTATACCATTGGTGAACTCCTTGAACAAGTTTTGCTTAGATGGTACACCAACTTTGTGTTGATGAATCTCTAAGGACGACATTGAGTAGTCGTTGTGGCGCTGAGACCATGACAGGCTCGCCATGTCCACGTCGACTTCCTTTGTCTCGGCATCTCCATTACCAGATGGAAGACCACCCATTGAAGTGTTTGGGGGAACTGAAGGGGAGGTGTTAAAACACCAACTTTAAACCAGCAATGTATCAAACGTACACCAAAGAAGTCGCAATCAGAATTTCGAATAATTCTCTGTGTCTTACGTATATTGTTTGCACCATTCAGTTTATTTAGGATTCGAAAAGGTTCATAAGCTAACGAACACGAGAAAGAAGAGAATAATGTCGATACCCGTTTAGAGAAAGTGGCTAATAATTATGCATGTAATGCTGAAAATTGTAAGAGACTAACCAAGAGAGTCTGGTTTTTGTAACTTGATTTTGCTTGTGTTATATAGAAACATAAGTAAACAAGTCAAAGTCATTAATTTGTCTACTAAGACATGTCAGCAAAAAAGTTAAAAAAGTGAAGACCAGAAAAGTGTGGCTTGAAAAAAGAATGTGGTGACAAATTTATATTCTCATTATATATTGAGTTTGATTGGAGGATAATAGAGTTTAAAAAGCAATTATAGTCGCTAATTAATTCGGAATAATACTAACAAAATTGGGTTATGAACCACCAATAATTGCTTATTTTGAAGTTTCCTCTTTTGATGCAAAAGTCTTCTTAATTGGATCAAAGATGTCAAGGATGAGAGCGAGGGAGGTAGTTAAGAGGTCTAGCTAGGTCTTATCCGGGAGGATGTTAGAAGTTCATGTGTGAGTTCGACATTCCGGGCTCAAGTTGAATGACACTTGTATAATGTAAGCTATTTTTCGGATTACCAAGTTCTTTTAGGATGGAATCTTCGTAGGTTTATACACGTACGAGGCCATCAGACTGCTAGTGCATGTGTTTGACCTTTGTCCCATATCGGAAAATTAAGTGGGTTGACGAATATGTACATAGGCTATCTATTGCTATTCGACTACTCTTTTCCCTACACAAATCCCTCTAATTTGGGATTTCAGGTGATAAGATTGTGTATACCTTAACGGCTCAACATAGGGTCTATACCTACTAGGTCGTCTGAGGTTATTTTCATAAATCTTCTTTGTAGAAGCATCAATATAATACAGATTGTCAGCTAATTCAACTAGTAAGATAAAAAGGTACCTAGACAAAAGGTTCAAAACACGTCTCGTACATAGAGTTAAAATATGGGACACCAAACACCACACCCACATCATGTATAATCACAATTAAGAGGAGGCAAGAAATGACATAACAAGCCTTACGTAAATGACATTCTAGTACAATGAAACATCATTTGAATAATAAACTACTGACATCAATTTGGGATGGCCTAATTAATCACAGAAACATAAGCCAAGTAGCTGATTAAAAACTTCTTAATCCAGTACTCCTGTTTGTTATACCAAAAACTTTGAACATAAATTACAAATTGCATATGTTGGCAAGTTACAGTCCAAATAACATTTTGTTTTGGGTCATAATTTGCGGAACATAAATTATAGACTAGCTATGAGTTTTAACACCGTTGTATCCTCGAACTCAATCATGAGACATAGAGTTAGGCTCCAATTAACTACTTCACATTAGTTAATAGTAACACATGCATGTATGGCTACAACCAAGTCACAAGACACCCAATTCAAGTGCATGTAGGATAACTACCTAACAAATTAATTTAAAAAGGCCAATTTTAGCACAAGTTGTTATTCGCGACTTAAATCTAGAATAAACCGGATGGTGCAAACCCGAGAATCGAAAGGCTAAAGATAGCATATGTTCTACAGAGGTCCGATCCAAATGGGTGTTGGAGAATTAAGGGTTTCTGTGTTTCTCCAGTACAATGCTACTTTGATGGAGAATATATAAAGAGGTGTGTGATCATGAAATAAGTTGCACAAAAAATATAATAAAGAGAAATACTCAATTACTAATAATAATAATAAATAAGAAAGTGATGGGCACCTGCTTCTTTATATTTAAGCCATCGAAAGTGGGTGCTATGATCTTATTCATGACTTCCAAAAAGCTCTACACCTGCTCTTGAAAACTTAGTAACAAACCGTCGTATGA
Source organism: Spergularia marina (assembly GCA_963680865.1). Lineage (NCBI taxonomy): Eukaryota > Viridiplantae > Streptophyta > Magnoliopsida > Caryophyllales > Caryophyllaceae > Spergularia > Spergularia marina. Next base: position 9,361,327 of record OY804551.1, on the reverse strand, counting down.
TTCCCGTATATAAGAGGAAGAAAAGGCATTAAAAAACCATTAACGTTTGATTTGAATATATACTTATGACGGGAAATTTAAACCAAATGTCGACTTCTCTGAAAAACCGAATGGGCTAACGTTGCAACCAAAAGAAGATGCATGAAAAACAAAGAAGGAATTTAGTACCTTAATTATGAATCGTGGTGACTTATAACAGTGTAAGCAAAATGTGATGGCAGCTGTAAAAACTCTTAATTCCGGAGCTTTTTGGGGTTGAATTGAGTTTGTCATCATCCAAGAATTAAAAAGTATTGGAGTAGTATTTTTGTAGGAGTAAAACGGTAAAAGTTAAAGTACCAAAAAAATTTCAGACGGAGAAAATAGCAAGAAAAATAGATACAACAAGATTTTGAGAATAGAAAGGAAAGAGGTCACCAATCCATGTGTGTCTACATTCAATGAACCTCGTGAAATTTATTTTCACATAGACGACTTTTTTTTTTAATGTGTAACACACAATATAACAATTTCAAACTTTATGAGGTCTATAAATTAATTACTTAACATATTATTTGAAAAAAATTAATTAATTCACACAAGTTTTTCTTTTTAGCTAGGGTCAATTCACAACAAGCTATTTTTACAGTTGAAAACTTGTTACAACATCCTAGATATCTTCGGCAATAGCGTAATTAGTTTTTTTTTTTACAATTTTGACGAGCAAATAGTAATTTTAACTTATTGATGATTGTTACTCCCTCCGATTTTTTTTATTCTTTATGTTTCATTTGAATTTCTCTCACATATTCAAATGAATTCAAATGAAATGTAAAGAACCAAAAAAAAAAATGGAAGGAGTACTTACATACAATTTTTTATGTAGATTGTTCTAGGGCAGAGAAGGTCACCACTCACCATTGCAGATAGTCTTACAAATGAGTATTTGACAATGTGGAATATGATGTGAAAATCTATACAACTAGTTTGCATGTCCGGCTCACGCTCGGGCTGTACATCTATATTGTTATACTCATTTTATGAAATTGTCAATTTATTTTTGTTATAATATTATTAGCAACACTATTATTTTCCATAGCTTACCACCATAATCACTATAAATTATATAATTTTTCATAAATTAGTTAATAATTTCCATATTATGTAATTACCTAGTGCTATCCAATTAATATATGCCAAGTGTCCTAAGAAAGACTTGGTTTCAGGTTTTAATATACTAGTTTGATGGCCCGTGCAACGCCCGGGCTACTTATGTTTAAATGTTAAAATTTTGTAAACGAATTTTTTATCTAAAACCTAAAATCTCGTTTCAAACACCCTGTAGATATTTGTAATGTAATTAGATGGAAAGTCACATTTAAAATCTAAAGTCATGTTTCCAACACCCGTGGTATACTTGTAATGTAATTAGATGGAAACTCACTTTTAAATTCCTAAAATCTCATTTCGAACAACCGTGGGATATTTGTAATGTAATTAGAGGAAAAGTCACCTTTCAAAAGCCAAAGTCCCATTTGGGATTCGGATCCTCTGGAGTTATTTTTCCTGAAGTTCTCTGGATTTTACTTGAAATGGAAACATCACTCTACCAAGTAGTGTTTTCTCTAATTTAAAAAAAGACATTCATAAATTTATTTTTCCATTTCAGGTAAACTCCAGGGAATTCTAGGATAAATAATTTTAGAGGATCTTGATCCCATTTTGAAACACCCGTGAGATATTTGATTAAATTTCCATAAATCAAGTAATTACTATATTACATAACTATTTTCCATAAATCAAGTAATAATGTTATTTTATATGAATAATATTACCATATACTTACCATATCCTATTTTGGATAAACATTATTTAAAATATAATAATATTATTATAAGTCACGTGTCAGCGTGGGAATTGAGCGGGTTCAGGATTATATATATATATATATATAGTATTAGATGAGAAGTTGAGAACATAGTGTTATGTGAATAATACTATTGCATAATAAATAGAGAAGTATGGAGAAAATGAAAAAAAAAAAAAAAAAAACTTCTTTTTTAAAGATATAAATTAAAATAGGAGATCAGAGGACGATGTGGTACCTCACTGGCTCACTTTGGCTATGTTTGGTAAAACTAACTAAAATAGTAGATGAACGCTGAAATAGTAGCTGAATGCTGAAAAAGTAGCTGAAAACTGAAATAATAGCTGTAAAGTTTTTAGCTGATAGTATTAGGAGTGTTTGACAGAATTAGCTGATATAAGAGCTGGTATATATAAAATTACATAAAAATGCATTATTTATTTTTAATCTCATTTTATCTTAGTAAATAATTGAGGGTAAATTAGGAATAAAATTATGATAAGCTAGCTTATTTTAAACAAGTTACATGGGGTAACTTCTTAAATAAGCTAGTTTATCATTTAAGCTAGTGGTGTTACCAAACCAACTTATTTGGTCAACGAGCTTAAAAAACTAGTCAAATAAGTTACTTTGACCAAATAAGCTAACTTATTGTGCATATCAAACAGAACCTTTGTTGGAGATTTTGCGGTGGTTAGCATTGGTCATGATCTAGTAGATGATAGGGGATCACCAGTTGTTAATCATCACGAGTCTTCTCATGAGTTAAAAACACCAAACAAATCGTTTAGGCTTGACGCATCTAAAAAGAGAGGAGAAGAGAAATGATACGGAGTATGTACCATCATTGGATAGATAGCTGAAACAATAATTGTGGCACACCCTATGATTCATCCAGACTAACAATAATACTCCGTATTAGGATTACCCCCACTTTTGCACTGTCGAACTCGAAGCTTCCCATAGACGATTTGCTTTTGTTAGTCAATGTATATAGACAGCTTGTATGACCGTATTCATCTAAACTTAACCTGGACATTCCATTTGGGCTAGAGCTCTGTCTTCGTTCATTCATACGATTACACTGAATTTTTTAATTGAAGTGTCAAATTAAAGCACTTTTCTCCAATTCTTCAAACTTCGATGTGGCTACTCTCTAGTAGACCTGGCAAAACTGACCCAGACCCGAACATCCGACCCGAAATATGCGACCCGAAACCCGAACATGACCCAAATAAGGTAATCCGAACTTGACCCAAACCCGAATTCTATCCGACCCGAACCGAAAAGCATCCGAATCATGTTGACCCGAACTTGACCCAAACCCGTATTGACCCAAACCCGAATTGACCCAAACCCGTATTGACCCGAACCCGAATTGACCCAAACCGAACCTCATCCGAACCCGAATTGACCCAAGACCCGAACATATCTCAATTTGACCCGAAAATGACCCGAATAAGGTTTTCCCAAATTACAAGTTTGTGTCAACTTTTTTTTCCTCTTCATATTACGATATTATATCATAAATTTAAGCTTAAATCATACACTGGACTAGATAACTATAGAGTGGTTAGCTATAAATATCACATTCATCAAAATCAATGATAGAAAACAAAAGGAAAACAAAAGGGAGACATGGAGTACAGAATAGACATGAATCAATCACACGGAAACAAACGCCAGCGTACAAGAGCATTTGAACGACGTCACACAACAAAACAAAAGAGAAAATATAAGCTAAATTCAGCAAGCCATTGCATAATACAGCAAAAGGTTAGGTACAATTTCGACATTGTACGAATGTTGCAGATTTCAAGCACGAACTAGAGAGATGAGTAGATTACTCATGTGAAACGACCAGCCAAAGTACGAAAAAAAACATGGTCAGTAGGCTTGTGTAGGAGGTAGCATTATCCGAGATATATTACAAAAACAACCAACAACAAATTCTATCTGGTTTTGTTCCACTCCACGTCTGTCCCAAGGAACTCTGCTTCTTCATCAGCAACTGGACAAGGAGCAAACAAAATAACTTAATTAGTTATCTACGATTGAACGTATACATGTATGGAATCATGTTCTACTTTCACTTTAATCATCTCCCATCAAAGACAAACAATACAACCAACACTGACATGTGATTAACCTTTGCGTGCGGCTTATGTGACCTGAGAGAGAACTGAGATCATAATAAATCTAGCATAAAATTAAAGAGCATACCTTCATAACCATGCAACCAGCTGCGAGATGTAATCAGAGCTTCAACATTTTCCGGAAGATAAGAACTTCTCCATTTGTTTAAAACTCTTCCTCCAATGCTAAAGGTTGATTCGGAAGCAACTGTCGTGAGAGGTACAGTCAAAATATCTCTAGCTAGAACGGAAAGCTCGCCATATCTTCCTTCATTTTCTCTCCAAAATGACAATATGTCCAGTTTGCTATTACGATCAAGCCTGGCATCCTCCAAGTATAGGTCCAATTTGGTTTTCAAAGAATTATTCTCCATGGACTCCTCTTGATCAAATTGCTTTCATAGACACAAATACTCCATATCAATGATTAACCAAACTATTATAACAATTTAAACAAATTATTAGAAAAGAAAAATAAAATAAAAATAGAAGAGAAACTTACAGCAAGATCATGTTTGCGCTTGCGAGACATTGATTTTGAGCTTGAGCTCTCTGTGTTGTTGGAGTTTGATTGATTGGTTACTTCCGGAACATACTCACGAAGCAGATTTTGTAACTTGATAATCACATCAGTTACCTCCGTCATAGATTTCCACTCATCTTCAAAGTAACTCTGGTAACAAAACTTCAGAAACTGCTTTTTGTAGCGAGGATCAAGGATCACAGCAAAGGCAAACAAAATATTATAGTTTTCATCCTCAGAGAACCAATACTTATCAAATTTTTCCACCATAATCATACCCATAGCTCTTATATCATCATCTTCACTCATTACCATATCCTTTAGCAACATTGAAATCCTCCACACATTCTCAAAATAGAGATTTGCAGTAGGATAATCTCTGCCAGAAAACAGCTCAGTGATGTCACAAAATGGTTCTAAAATATCTCTAATTCTTTCAACCTTCTCCCACTCCTCAGGCTCTGGAAAATGCAAGTACGAGTGATCTTTTGACTTTAACTCTTTGAAAGCTCTACGATACAAAATCGCTCTATCCAGCATCATGTAAGTAGAGTTCCATCTTGTGGGAACATCTAACCATAAAGCCTTAGTCTCCTTAATCCCAGCCAAGAGCACACAAGCCTTAAAGTTTTGCTTTCTCACCTCTGACCATTTTACATGTTTCACACTTATCCTTATTTTCTTAATAATAGGCTTAATCATCGTCAAACCATCTTGGACAATAAGGTTTAAAACATGGGCAGCACACCTAACATGGAAATATTGACCTTTACATACCAACATGTTTTCACTAGCAAGGGTTTCTCGAAGATAATCTTGCATCTTATCATTACTTGAAGCATTATCTAATGTGATTGAAAAAACCTTTTTTTCAATGCCCCAATCACGAAGAAAACTCAGCACAGCAGAATACATAGCATGACCAGTATGTGGCGACTCAATGTTAGCGAAATTCAGCACCCTACTCTTTAACATCCAATCAAAATCCACATAATGAGCAGTTAAACACAAATAGCCCTCAGTTTGACAAGAAGTCCACATATCAGCAGTTAGACAAATTCTACCAGGCAAATCTTGCAACGTCCTTTTCAGTTCAACCATTAATTTTTTATGCAAGTTCAAACAATCAGCCTTTGCTGTGTTCCTAGTAATGGTTTTAACCTCATTCCTTAAATAAGCATGTATCTTTCTGTTTGCAGCATGTTCAACCCAAGAGAAAGCATACCCATGTTGTATAATTGCTCTAGCTACAAGTTCTCTGTAGACAGCTTGGGAGAAAGTGGCCTGCTTACCATTCTTTTTCAAATACTCTCGGTATTGTGGACAAATTTTCAAATGGTCATTCATGTTTGTAGTGCCATAATGAGAAGAGGCAAAAAAAGTAGCTGTCTTACAATGAATACATTGTGCCCTCTGTTTTTTGTCTGTGAACGATGAACCATCGAGAATTACCATCTCTTTCCAAGCAGCACTCCGTTTCTGCATTTGTTTCCTCTTCTGCGGTGCAAGTTTAGTTGAAGCTAAGGTAGCTTCAGAATATTCACAATTCGTCACTGTGATGCTTTGCACTACCTCTGCCATATCTGCCTCTACCTCTGCCATACCTACTAAAATATGCAAATGAATAAGAAATGTTGTATAAATTATTTCGACACAAAAGGAGCAAAATCATAAGTGCTATTAGAGCAAAACTATAAACAATAACCACACAAGACACGACACCTATATCCACCAACAATATATAGATGCTTGAGAACTTGAATGCTATAATTTAGAACTTGACACCACTAACCCCACCTGAATTCTAATCCTAAACAGGCATATCCCTGAAGATACCAGTCCAAAAACCCAGAATTATACAAAAGGGTCAGTGAAAAAATAAAGAAGGGCATATGTAAATAAATAATAAACAATTAAATTCATACAAAACCCAGAATTTTGAACCAGGCAAAACTTCAAAAAGAAGGCGACTTTGATTATATCCAGATAAAATAAATTAGATCAAATTCAGATACAATAATCAAAATTGTGAAAACCCAACTGAAATCAAAATTGTCCAAAATAGTATACAATAATATCAGAACAATGGTATCTTAAGGTTAGATAGATAATTTCACACAAGAAATTTGTTTAGATAGATGCTCACCGATGAAAAGAAGCTGCCCAGAAGGCCAGAAGAATTACTCCAATAATTAATCTGAAATTGAGATATAAAAACAATTAATCAAATAAACAATTAAACAAGTCCACAATAATTAATCTCAAATTGAGACACAATATCAAAAAAAAAAAAAAAAAAAAAAGAAATCCTAAATAGCATGACATACCTGATAACTGCAAAATTAAAAGATCGGGAAGAGAAGAGAGAGCAAGAGAGCAAGAGAGTAAAAGATCAGATCGAATGATTCATCGTTGGGAGAGGATAGAGAAAGAGCTCGAATGAGCGGCTGTTCAGTAAAAGGAGAGGAAATAACTTTTTTACTCCGTCCTTTTATTTTGTTTTTAATTTTTTTTTTTTTTGGTGAGGTGAGTGCGTGTCTGACATTTAGGACGTGGCAAATTCTGATCCACGCTACATGGCTTATTTTCCCTCCAACAGAAAAATCCTTGGAAATTATGGCGCGACTTTCTTAAGCTTTTCGCGCGCACAATTTATTCCTCTGGCGCCAATCTTTTCTAACACTTTAGATTTGGCGCCACTCTTTTCCACTATTTTCTTATCGTAAATCTAACTCATGAATTTTCTACTTTTCAAAAACGGGACTTTTGGTTTTCAAAAAAACAAAAAAGCGAAAATAGAAAACGATATCGAACAGACCCATATTGTTTTTTCTTATTTTGTGATTTTCTTTTAGTGATTTAGTATGATTACTCTAATTAATGATGTGTTATTACTAGCATAATATGGCAGGTGGAGGATTTCAATGATCATCGATTTATACTATACCTTAATGCATTGTCCATCCTATATTGTTGCGATTTAGAAATACTAAAGGTTTAAAGTATTATTATCACATTACGAATTTACAATATTGTTTTTTTCCTTATTTGTTTCAAGGATGTAGTATGATACTCTAATACTAGAGACTTCGAGTTATAGCATAATAGGACAAACAGAGGGTTTTAGTATATCACATTACGAATTCGTTTGTTGTGTGTATAAGTATGAGTACTAAGACTACCAAGAGTACCAACTACCACTAGCTACTTCAATATCATATCGTTCAACTGATTATACTTAATATTTATATTCATACTCCGCCATTACCGAACGTACTTCTAATCGTGAATGAATAAAGGTAACGCCTGCAGTTTGGAATCGTAGGAGGTTTTTATTTGATGTCTAATGGAACTCCACAGATCTTTTGTTTATGGGAGAGGAACAATCCAAGTGACATGACATGTTAATAACGAGTATGAAGGTATGATGATGATAATATTGATATAAAATAATTCGGATTTTGTTTAAGGTTAAAGTTTTACTAGTTTGCATGCCCGTGCCACGCCCGGGCTATGCATCTATATTGTTTATACTCGTTTTATATGTTGCCTTATCTTTGTTCTAATAAATTAGCATAATGATTATTTTCCATAAATTAGGTAATACTATACTACTCTATAATAATTTATTACCATATCATAACCGATAATAGTATTTAATACTATTTTTATGTTCTATCCAATTAATGTATAATAATTTATTACCATATCCTAACCGATAATTGTATTTAATGCTATTTTTATGTTCTATCCAATTAATGTATGCCAAGTGCCGTCCTAGTAAAGACTTGGTTTCAGGTTTTAATATATAGTATTAGATTAGATTAGATGGGGACAATGATATCGAGCGATATCAAATTTCAATGGCGATATATCATTCTCTCACGTCGCAAAAAATGAAAATATTGATTCATTTGGCTCAATTATTTGAATTGGTCAAATATGGCCACTAAAATTCAAATGAGGAAATAAAGGGAAAACAAAAAAAAATTACAAAATATCTCAATCATCTCATCTCATCCATTCATCAATTATCATCAATTCCTCATCTACCTTCAAAAGAAGAAAATAAAAAACAATCATCTTTATCTCATTTGTCCTTTCATCTCCACCTTACCAATTCCACGGTAAGTCTTCACTAATTCTCTCTTTTCTTTGTTATTTTTTTTTGAATGCATATGTTTGCTTAATTGATTATATACATTAATTATTTTATTTCTTTGATATATTTCGATACATGCCATGGTAGTACACGTACAAGTGTAGTTTATAAACACGAATTGATGAATAAGAATCGAATGTCATGTGCTCAAACTTGAATATTTGAATGTATATGTTTGGTTAATTAATTGAGATAATATTTCAACATTTTTTAAGTTTATTTATGGTATGTGCTAATATATACTTTGAAAAATAAACAAAAGAACTAGTTCTCAAAAAACTTATATGGCTTAAATTTTTTTGTCATCGTTTGTTGACAGTGTGATTCGAGATGGAAGAAGTGCCTGCACAAGAACCCGCTGCACATATTATTCATCCTCATAGTGGTGTACAATTATTCCCTATTATTTATGAGGAATTTTTTGGTCGAAAAAATAGGGCAAGTGTTTGGAAACACTATAAATTTTATAAATCTGAAATTGGAAACGTATATGCCATTTGTGTTCATTGTGAGAAAGCTACATTTAGAGTGCATCCTAATTTTGGCACTACTAATCCTAGGAGCCATATATCTTTGTGTGTGGATGTCAACTGTCAAGGATGATTGTTTATGAAGATGTGAAGAAGGTGATGCAAGCCAAGAAGGAAAATCCAACTCCTACGTTTTAAAAAATTTAGATTACAATGTAATAATTTGTAATATTGTACTTTGAATTTCACTATCTTCGGAGTTGTGAATAAATTTGACAAGTATTGGCGATTTGGCATGATTATTTTCTCATTCATTAATTTGTTCTTATTTCTTAAATGTTTGAATTACAAATAAAATAGTTCATATCCGAACCAGACTCGAATCTGACCCAAACCCGAACTTGACCTGAACCGATATCGACCCGAACAATTTGACCCGACCTCACCCATCCGAACTTGACCCGAACCCGAACCAGACCCGACCCGACCCGAAAACGACCCGATATTTTAGGGACCCGAATAATTCCACCCATATCCGAACCAGACCCGAATTTGACCCAAACCCGAACTTGACCCGAACCGAAATCGACCCGAACAATTTGACCCGAACCCGAATTTGACCCGAAGCCACCCATCCGAACTTGACCCGAAACCGAACCAGACCCGACCCGATCCGAAAACGACCCGATATTTTAGGGACCCGAAACGACCCGACCTGAATTGACCCGACCCAGACCCGACCCGACTGACCCGTTTGCCAGGTCTACTCTCTAGTCATTTTCTTTTCTCTTTGGTTAAGAGAGGTGGCTACTCCCTTGTTTCTATCGTCATATTTCGTATTTGATCACCCACTTGCTCTAAGCTAATACTCTCACTTGTTTTATATGATATTGCACAACAAAATAACACGAAATTTCTTATAGAAAGTTAAGAATTAAGATGTGGTGAAAAATGAAAATGGGTGGATCACAAACCATTAGGACCACAAATAAGGAAAGTAGAAGATCATTTAAAACTGACCTAAAAAGGAAACATGAACATCATTTACAACTAGAGGGAGTAGCTTACTTAATGGGCCAGCACGATCATGTCCGTAGTCCAGCACCCCATATTGAAAATGCACCATTTTAAACACTCATGTTATAGAGGGTGCGCAGAGCCGCAGACATCGATTGATTCAAATGTTTAAAAAATCAGCATGGTATTTTATTTTGCTAAATTTCTTATCTAACTTGCGATATATTTTTTTTACAACTTTTATTAGACCGATAAGTGTGTACATCAGACATTTTGGGTATAAATACAATAAACTAGGTGTAAAGCTCGTGCGTTCTTGTTAGATCGAGCATGTCCAATGGTAGTTAGTTCTTCCATCTTGAGTTCTTCCATAACAATTGAAAATTACTTTCCACCGCAAAACTAATTTGTTGTGACTCGACTCACTCGAGTCATGTTTAGATTAGTCAAGTCATATACGCGTTAATCAGCGTATGTAGGACGGGTCTACTTGAATTGTCATGTTCTGTTTAGATCAAGTTATCGGCTTATTTTCGAATCGAATAAGAACATTCTGGTTTATGAATCACATTGACGTTATTCATTTTGCTTATTTCATATCCAAATCAAATATTTGAGTCTGGATAGATCAATTTTGTCAGATCAATTTTTTCATATAAAATCTATAAAATACCTTCGGAAAATGTTTTGAGTATTTATCAGGAATTCTAGGCCAATCACTGTGATTATAGTAGCTATTCGAATCACAGTTTTTGGCTAATCTGAGCCACCCATCTAACTTGCAACGTGTTATCACCAACAACATTCAACATGCATTATCCCACCTTATTCTCTCTGTTCCCTCACTTCCCAGAAACACCGATCCCCCCTCCTTACCATCACCCTACCAATGTCCCCACTCCTCCTTACTGACGTTCGGAAAACACCATCAGCACCACTTGTTTTCGACTTCGAAACCATTATTCACATGGGATTCTGACTCCACTCTCTCTCTCTTCTCTCCACATATCACCACCACCACTACAACCAAACACCAACCCAGCCAACCTTAGTGGCCAACAACGACACAGATCACGGGCGACCACCCTCATGCACATGCAAAAATACCGACGAGGATGGATCAGAAGAACAATATAAAATGTCAGAAATATTTGTCCCTCTCTCATGAAACCTAGTAAAAAAAAATTCAAAGCATCAAGTGTAATATCCCGAAATTTCAAAGTATTATATATTAATATTTTAGAATTATAAATTAAAAAGATTTTTAAAGTTAGTTTGTGAGTCGTTTTTAAAAATGGGTTCGGAGATGATTTTTAAAAATCGGATTTGTTATTCGGGATTCTATTTTCTGATTTGGGTCATCCCTCATTAGTATAATAATCATACATAAACCAATACATGTTGGCCCAAACATAAGACACACCCCTCCCTATTAAAAAACGGTCCCCTGCCTTCTCCTTCCCCTGATTTCCTCAGCCTTCCTTCCTGTCGCACGCCACCCAGCTCGCCGCCGCGCCACCTTTTCCTCCCGCCAGACGTCGCCGCCGCTTAGACTCGCCGGCTCACTACTGCACCGCCACTTTCTTCCTCTTTCTGCGGCCGTGGGTAACACCCTACCAACCCCTGTTTTCGTGCTTTCAATTGAACGTGATTATCAAGTATTTTTCTAGCTTCAATTTGTGTTTAATTGATCCGAATAGATGTTATGATTAGTGGGTAATCAATTAGAGTTATTTTTATGCATAAAGAATTTATTTTGATGATTGTTTTGAGTTGATTTTCACTAATTACGAATTTGGGGTTAATTAGCTTAATTATTCGAATTAGTCTAATTAAATTCGAAATTTATGAGTTTAGTTAGTTTATAATCTGTTAATTAGGGTTATTGAATTTAGGTTGAGGTTTAATTGGGGTTTTGTTCAAGTTAATAGAAATTGCAATTTGAGGGAAAATTTGGTTAATTGTCTCTTAATTAGTTAATTAGCCCAAATTAATTTTAATGATCAATAACTCGAAAATTTTGATGATTTAGTGAATTATAATCTGATTTTCGGATTTAGATTGATTTAATTCGTTTTTACGGAGTACTCCGTATATAATTTTATGTAATTTAAAGCATGTTTTTCATAATTAAAACATAATATAAATTGTATTAATAAATCCTAAATAAATCATAATAATTAAAAGTTTGTTTTTATGAATTAGATTCTGTTTTAATAGTAATTGTAAGTCTTTGGGAATTTTTAAAATAAATTGAGTGTTATTTGAGTATTAGAAACTAATTATTGAACTAGAATTAGAATTGTTGGCTAATTGTTAATTGTTGGGTTAGATTTAAATTATCATGGGCATTGCATATAGAATAGAATTAACATAATTATTAGATGAATGATTGGATGAGATTAGTATTGATTTGGGATTATTGGTTGTGTAATTGTAGCCCCTGAGTTCGTAGACGAAGAATACTAGTGATCGTTGTGCTGTCGTGTTATTGTGTGCATTGAAAGGTAAGCTAGCATACTCAACCCTTCTTAAACTTGTAGAAACCTTTCAAACTTATGTGCTATATGTGAATGGTGTGATTGGATGAAAACTTAGTATCATGCTAGGTGGAGAACGATTCTGTTTTCTTTATGCGATATTTTAATGGAAAGGTAAGGTGAATTTTATGTGTGTGATATTGGTTGTGATTTACTTATGAATAATTGAAACTGTGAATGTGAATTATGAAAGTGGTGTGGAGATTTGATGGAGTATGGTGATATAATTATTGTGTCGGAGCCTCAGAGTTGCTCCTAATAATGATTGTGCCGGAGCCGCGGAGTTGCTCCTAATTGATGTGTCGGAGCCTCGGAGTTGCTCCTAATTATTGTGACGGAGTCGCATCGATTCCTAATTATAGCCCCACCGCATCGGTCTTTAAGAGGTTTTGGTTCTAGTACTACTCTATTGGGTTAAAAATGCTTAATAGGGGGTATGCACACTTAAGGTCTAGTAGTCTTGGATTATGGATTATGGTTGATAGGGTGAATTGGCAAAAGATTCAATTCATTTCTAAATAATAAGGATTATGGATTATGGATTATGGAACATTACTCGTGACTTATGAATATTTCATTTACCGTTAATCTTTGGTTTGTTGGATATGGATTATGGAATGTTTCTTATGTTATGAGTATGTGATGAATTGAATGGTTGATTGTGGAATATGACTTTTGATTAGTGGTTTGGAATTCCTATTGGTTGAAGTATATGATTATGAGCTAAGTGTATTTTCGAAAATAAAACCTAAAACGTTTTCAAAATCCAGGTAAGGGTTTTGGTTTTCTACGAGTTGAGGTGTTAGCTTAATCAATTTCACTGACTTTTTCAACTGTGGTTTTTATGCTTTAAATTCACCACAGGTTTGCAGTGACTGATGCATGCGGGAACGACGGCTCAATAGAAATTAGTTGGATTAAATAAATTTAGACTTTTAGTTATTAGACCATCAATAATACTTAGACAATTTCATATTTCATACTTCAGATTGTTGTAATTTAATTAATTAATTGTAACAGACTATTTTAAATCCTTAGACATTTGTAGTTCGGCTTCTGAAATCTCCTTGCATTCGGGTCTTTGACACGAGTGCGAAGTGACACCTCTGAATTTCCTTAATTGGTATCTTGTTCGCAATAAAATGTTTTTTAAAATGGAAAGAAAATTTGGGGGTGTTACATCAAGCTCCGGCGACACCCATCACCGGTGACCACATACCACCAACTATTCAATTTTAGAACAACTATATACAATTTCATAAACGCCATATACCATTCAAGTCCATTGCATATAATTAACCTCCTATTTTCAATCACAATCACAACCACAAGCACACATACACCAACCACACTTGCACTCTCTCTGTCCCCTCTATCACTAAATCACCCCAAATGTCATGCCCGATGCTCTGGCGACACCCATCATGGGTGACAACATCACCAAATATTCAAATTTTTTTAAAAGAAAAAAAACCCATATACAATTTCATATTCGTCATATACCATTCGAAGTGTACTACATACCATCTCAGCATATAATTAATCTATTATTTTCGAATAACAACACAAACACACATACACCAACACCGACGAGTAGAAGACGAGGGCGGCAACCTTTAGACAGCGAACCACTAGACACCCTAGGTTGGGTAAACCCCCAAAAAACAAGCCTCAAAAATTAAAATAAGTTAAGGTGCCCGGAAAGAAGGGGACTAATGGCGGTTGTAATATTTACACTAGTGGTGGACCGGATTTATTGGGTGGTGGTTTAGATTGGCAAGGTGGTGTGTGAAGGAGGAGGGGGAGTGGGAGAGGTGGCACGCAGGAGGAAAGAGAAAATGTTGGTTGAGTTTTTTCTGGGAAGTGAGGAAGAGAACTGGTGGAATTTTGGGTAGGTTATATTACACGTGGACTGTGGAGATGAACGGTGAGGATTGGCTAAAAACGGTGATTAGAATGCCTATTCTAATCACCGTAATTGGCATAGCATTTCTGTTTTTATGGACGATGTATGCATGTAATGAGTTATTGAGTGGTTTTGCTTAATTTGACAGTTGACACGGTGGGGTTAAGCTAAGTGAAGTGGCCTACCTGGCTACCTCCCGCGCCCGCCATGTCTTCTCGCTGACATAATTGCTAACGTGTCGCAACCTAGTAAACCTATGCGTACAATAAAAACGGCTTTGACAATAACGGAGTGGATAAAATTAAATGGTGCGTGGTTTGCTGTTTACGTCGCTTTATGGGTTGACCTTGTGTTCCTCAAGTCTTCATCAATGACCCTTTAAATCAACAACAATGCACCACCTTCACGGTCAATGATGTTATTGTGAAGTGAAATTAAGGGTGATTATTAAACTCCATGTAAGAGAATCATTAGTAGCTGAGATTTACATATAAAAGTGTAAATGTCAATTCTGAAAGCGTGACAAAGGATTAGAATTTCTCTTTAATCTTTATATATCATCATGACCGATGTAACATGACAATGACGGATGGTTGGAAATGTCGAAACAACTAATCATCATATCACAAAGTCCTCCCGCACCACGAGGAAAAAAATTAGATAGTGGGGTAGCACCCACAAACAGTCCGGGACAATTATCATAATTATTAATTTAATTAAATACCCCCGCTTCAAAAAGCACCTCCCATATTGCCCATTTCTCGTGCTAGCCTCAACTCCAATGTATCACTCCATTGGCAAAATCGTGACCCAAGTCATGTACCCCAACGGTAGGGACCACACTTATTATTTTAAGTATGATCTTCACCCCTCTATTGTGAGAAGAACAAATATGACCCTTGTGCTACTGAGAGCATGGTATAAGACTACAAGCATTTGTTTTACCAACACGTTTTGATCTAAAGTGATACTCCGAACAACAACAACAAAAACAACAACAACTACTACGACAACAAAAAAATCTTATTCCCAAAATGATTGGGGTCGGCTAACATGAACCGTCATAAGTAACCGTTTTGAGCATGATAAAGCTCGATTCGGTGGAGGCCAGGAAAATTATATTGTACCCCCGGGGGTATATCGCATTCTTGTACAATTGTACCTCCTCTAATAGATTTGATGAACAAACATTGTTGATTTGATGATCAATGATTTTTTGTTGTTAGCATTGACATAAATTGGTCAACAAATTTTTCCAATGTTATTGCATGATCTTTAATGTGACTTATAGTATGCAAAAATATACTTTAGTGTTTGCTCATCAAAAATTTAACGGATGCTCAATAAATTAGATCAATTGCTCATCAAAATGCCATGGTAGGGGTACGAAAACTGCATATACCCCGGGATATACCCCCGGGTATATGGTATAAGAGATGTTCGGTGGAATAGTTTTGGGCTCATGGGAACTTCATCTTTCATAGACGAATAAAGGCGACAACTCCATCACGCACAAGTTGAAAATCGACCATCGCTTTTGATTCTTCTCAAATATTCACTTCTACTAAAAGACTATTCGTTTGAACCACAAAACAAAATCGATTAAAACCACTTCTCATCTAGTTTGGACTCGTACCCAATCCGAGCTGGAGCACAATCCACATACCTCATACCCTAGCCGCGACGGAGCTCGCTATACCCTGACCCCATAAGGGCATCGGAGACTGATAGGAGCAACAAGTAGAGCAATCACCTATCAATTTACACTTCTCGTACCTCTGAAGTTTCACAAACAGGAGTGTAAACAAGTTGCATAATCCTCCCTCCGTCCTCTATTAAATGTTAAAATTTCTATTTTCAATTGTCCCAAAAAAATCTACAATAATCTTCAAATGACAATAGTTTGTCATATAATCTTATTATTTTGGGACTTTGATATACGAAGTAAACATTTTGGAAAAATGAATGGTTTAAGAAAGAGGTAAACAAATCTTTTAGTTACACTTAAAATTTTACCTTTTTCAAATTTTAACAATATTAGGAGGACGGAGAGAGTATTTACTATGGTTAACAAAAAAAATTTACTTAAGTTTATCAAAGATGTATTGTGATTGATCAGAATCCTAAATATGGTTTATCAGACATGTAGTGAGTATGATGTTCCTACCCCCTCTAACATCTCTGCTATGTGGCTTGTTACATACCCCAACGTCATCCTTGTGTATACATTGAAACCAAGGGGAAAAAAATTTCACCAGAATTTTCTGAATACACATTGGGATTGACTAGGGACTGTTACAGCCCCAAGCACCCCCAGTTACAACTCCACAGATCATACTCATGATCAAAAGAATGAACTGACTCCAAGGATGAACGGCTCGAAAGTCGAAATCCGTCCACTGTGGGTAGCAAACAGCTACGACATGTAAATTTTTAAAGGATTAAAGCTTCCTTGATCCAGAGCCACTGTCACTCGGCCCTGCAACTGCTCTGTTTGATAAGCGGCGTTTGTAACGTTTTAGGACAGACGCCAGATTCTCTTTCCCCTTGGGAAAGGCCACATCACCAGCCGCTGTGCCAGAACGGCCTTTCCGGCATGAAATAGCAATCTCGACATCCTTGATTATGTCTAATATCATTGGTGCTGTCGTGACTTTACCCCTCGATGGTCTTGAAGCTGGAGGTAACATACCATTTGCAACAGGTGGGCTTGATCTCATCTGGTATGATGGTGGTATTTGGAGGCAGAAACAAGGACACATCGAAGACCGGGGTTTGAAGAAAGCCAATTCAATTACACCCTGGTCAATTTTGACAAAAAGAGTAAGTATAGAGAACATTTATAAATTTATATAAAGCAACAATCAGAAAGAGTTATCAGAATACCCCAGCCCTCCCAAGCGGCGCATCATTTCAAAAGCAATCTAGACGGTAAAAAGTAAAAGCAATGAATAGGAACGAACACCCAGACCCAGTTTGTTTAGCAACTCAATGATGAATCTCTGACTTTAACCATAAACACCTAATTTGATTGATTTTAGCAATTCCTAGCTAGAATCAAAGGTTTTTTTTTTTTTTTTTTTTTAAACAGAACCAAAGTTTAGATACAGCTAGCCAGCCACCCAAACTTTACCTGCCCAAACACGCCAAAAGCGAATTTATAACAGATGAATTAATAACTTAATATCAGTCTTACAAGACATACTCTGACATGGTAATCTTAAGGGCCAATAAATCAAATTTGTTAGTAGTATGTTTTTACAGAGTCACAGGTTTGTGCATGACTATTCCAGAAGGGGGAGAACATAGTGAATCATGGAGAATAAGATACTAGGTAACTCATAGACAAAACCCAACATATAATGAGATAGAGATAAAAGTAATTCCAACAAAAGAGGATGTGCGTAGATGTGTTACCTGAAGACGGTTTAGCACGTAAGTATACTTTCCCCACAGCTCTGGCCGACTTTCCATAAGAGAAAGCTCCAGGACCCGATGAATGCACCACACACCAAAGCTTATAATCAGATCTGCTTTCCAAACACATCCCTCTCCACAGTGAGGAACTGAAGAGATCAGATCTGCAGAAGTTGCCTCGTCACTCCTTGGATTAGCACCAATCTTCCTGTCAAAATATGCGTACTGAGGATCACATAACTGAGGAGACTGTTGTTTATCTCGAGACTCAACCTCAAAAACAAATCTCTCTCTTGCAGCCACTCGATCAATAAGGTCTTCATCAACACCGTCATTTGGCCTAAATAACCATTCAGATCCTTCCAGTTTCAGCAGCTTCAAAATGCAATGTCTCAACGATTGAAGCAGCTTGCTCTCCATTTCTGCAACTGAAGGAAGCTCCTGAGTCATCATACTAGACCTATCTCCAGCAGCCTGAGCTCCAAGACTGTTACTGTCATTGGCCAAACCGAACTTTACAAAAGCCTGATTAGACCAAAGAGAGTTTGCACCTAAGCTTGAGTTTGATGAAATAGCACCACAATATGCCAAAGAAGGAGATAGCTCATCAAATGCCAAAGGTCCCACGGGCCTTGAGCCAGTACTAGGATATGGGGACTGTTCATAAGCTGTCCGGCCAACTGCTGCTCCAAAACCCATAGAAGTGCTAGGACTGTCAAGTTGTTCATTCCTATCAGACATATAAGAATTCAGGAGAGGTACAGAACGTCCAGAAATATCGGGCAAGCTGTGATATTTCTTTGCATTGCTTTGGCTAGCCATCCTTTCGATCGGTCCGGCAGAAAGACCGTAGCTAGGTTTATCAGATTGCAGGACACTACTAGTTCTTTGTACTGCAAGGTTTTGGAAGCTCGACGGTTGCAGAAAATTAACTCCATTTGCAGAATTCTGTCCTGATGCGAAAGCATAAGATTCTCTGTAGTTGTTAGGAACCAAGGATGGTGACTTCTGAGGCAGAGACTCTAGTTGGCCAAATGCATAATCTGACCTTTCATTGACATTAGGATAAGGTTGCAATGGGTATCCATGTACAGTTGCTGGTTGATAATCAAAACCCCCAGAAGATGATGACAGGCCGTGCATACTCTGATACCGCTTCTCTCCTGCATCAAGAGGACCATGGTTCGAACTCTGATGACCCAAACTCTCAGAAGATGGCACGAGCCGCAAACTCTGATGCCGCCTCTCTCCCACCGCAAGAGGATCACGATTAGAACTCTTGTAATCATAACTTTCAGAAGAAGGCGGGGTTCGCATACTCTGATATCGCCTCTCTACTGTTTCAAGGGGACTGCAATTCAAACTCTGATGGTTAAAACTCTCGGCTGATGGCTGGAGGTGCAAACTTTGATATCGCTTCTCTCCCACATCACGAGGACCTCGATTAGAACTCTGCACATAATTGTCTAACAGTTGCATTTGGCTTGACCATGATGAAGTTGATCCTCGTTGAGCCCTGTATGCTGATTCTATACTGTTTTCCAACTGCTGGTTTAGAGCGTCGTATAAACTTGAGTTTGTCAGACTATCTGATTCTGTGCCTCCGGTAGACTGGTACTGCATGCCAAAAACGGAATCTACTTTTGGTAAGAACGAGAATGGCTTAGAATCCACACTAAGAAGAATGTCGTATTTCTTATCCTTTGCTCCTTGAGTTAATTGACCATGGAAATCATAGAGCTGTCCCCAAAATTCATCAAGGGCTAAAGCCAACTGACGTCTTGCTGCACGGCCTAATCCTGAAAGTCTAGATAGACTTCCGGCACCAGTCCCACCCTCATCACCCTTTCCACTGAGACTTCGAAATGATCCTGGACCATCTGGAGTGGTAGTAGGACCAACTCCAGAAACATCTTTAGATGACTCCTCAGGTTCCCATGCATACCCATCATCTTGTTTCTCGGTTTGCAGGTCGCCCTGAATTCTTAAGGTCTTTTCAACAGCATCATTCTGCTTGGTTACCACTGGACTTGACTTTGGAAATGAATCATCAGTCTCCTTAATTGCCAGACTAGACACTGTCACTGATTCGGCAGAGGTAGACAAGTGTTCTGGCTCAGGATGACATCTAGATGAGCTAGGAAATAAATCATTGTTCTTACTTAAAGCGACCTCCTCTATGGTCTCCATTATTGTGTCAGGCAAATTAACATCATATTCAGTAGTTGGTATGTCGTGAGAATTATGCCGCGATCTCTCCTCCAGTGAAAGAGAAGCTTTCGTAGCATTAGTAGGTTCCTCTTCACAGAATCTAGTCTCAATGAAATTATCCTTTTCCCTCTCAGTACATGATTCAGGAGTAACTTGCTGAGCTCCCCAATTCCAAGGCTGAGAATGTTGTCTACTACTTGCAGATTTCAGAGGGGTGGAAGCCAGCCAGAGAATGATAAATAATGAGATGCAAACGGTAATAAGAAGCAGAATGTAGGACATAGATGTACCGTTATTAATACTCCAACGCAAATTTCCCACCCAATCACTCTCCCCGAAAATCATCTCCACCACAAATGTTAGCTCCAAACCAAGCATTCCCATGAATGTTAGGAGGACTATAAACTCAAGAACAGGCGAAATCTTGTGCAGACCCATAATAGGTCTGCAAGATGCTATTCTGAAAAGTGGTATCACAGATGAGGGAAGCAGAAGAGCAACCATGACTTGAGAGCATATCAGCAAATGGTACATTCCTTCAGCACCAGAAAGCCACAAACAAAACAGTGCCGCCACAACAGCAAAAATCCTAACAGTAGCACGATGAAGCCACTGAGGAAGATCCATGTTAAAGAACTCATGCAGCAGTGGTTCCCCACCTTCTGCACCTTCCGCACAAAATTCCCAGCTTGATGCCACAATTTGATTGGCCAAAAATAAAACCACAAAAGATGCAAATGGTATGATGGAATTTCTGTATGCCTGCACCAATTACAGAGAAGAGAACAGGTTAACATGCCTTTGAACTTATAAGGGGAAACCAAAGAATCAAACCACGAGTCAGAACCAGAACCTGGTCCAGTAGAGATATGGCGTCCTGAAAGGAAAGCAGACCAAGCCCTGTACTGTAAAAAGCATTGGCGGCTGAATTCATCAGCACATAATTCACCAGGAATATGCCACTGGAAATGGCAAAGTTGACAATAAAATTATCTTGAGACCACGCACTCTTTGACACGCTAGCTGGCCCTTGATACCGCTGCAATAGAGCAGTGTCACGATACAAACTTATGGATTAATAAAGCAGATGAACGTGAAAAATTCAAAACATATGAAACAAACACAAGGCAAGACTAGATGCAACTCAAGAAGGGATGCGCGTCATGCAACAACCACCACCAAGAAAGATTTCAAATTGTTCCGTCGATGCAATAATGCGGGATCACTTTCCTTCTTCATGGTCATACATATAATGCCTACATGGTGTGAAAACTTACGAAAAGTACAAATACTTTTCTTTGTAGATTTCTATTAAACTCTGATCTAATTTACTCCACTCTGATGATCTACATATAACATTCTTGTCTTGAAGCAAATGAGACCACCAAGGTAAGTCATTCGGCTAAGGTCAAGCCTAAAGAGAATTTAAAGGATAGAGGTTGACTAAGCAATTAGTCTCCATGTATTATGTACATAAAAATTCCCTCAAGAACCGTTTCTGGGCATACACCCTGACAAATAGGACGACTAACCACGTTTGCTGGGCCTTGATTCCCTCATGCACATTACTAAAGTGAGTACAGCAGAAAACATCAATTTCACGGAACTAAATTGTCCAAGGGCTTCCCGTATGCATGATCAAATATGCCGATCAAATAAGGAGAATAAGCCAACACCCAAGAGCTCTACAAAAGGACACTAAGCCCAAAACATAATCCAAAAGACTACTATAATAAAGATCTCTTGCACTCCTTCCAGTTAAAAGAATCTGGGCTGCGAATTCCATGACTTAGACATTTTCGAAAATTGGCAGTGATTTAACTATCATGTAGCCTTGTTTGTTTGCCGGGAACAACAAGAAGGGTCTGTAGATGACTATCCTTCTATCGAGAAAATTTTGATGAATGATTCATATTCAATACTAGTATACTATGCCAGAATATTGAATGATAGTGTACATAGCAGCATTCATCGAAGCATTAGAAGTAGAAATAGTACAATTATACAACTTTGACATCACAAAACACAAAAAAACACACACACCTGATTAATTACCTGTACAATGGAAGAATGGAGGTAAAAATTGTGAGGCATTACATTTGATCCAAGAAGACCCATCAAGGCAAAAGCACTCTCACCGCTCAACTTCGATACCAAACTACTGGAAGAAGCCGGAAACTCAGATAGACTTGTTAGCATTCCAAGCACATAGTAAACAATTGTCAATCCGGCCAAGCATACTACAAGGACCTTCACCTTAGAGCTTTCCTGAAAGGAAGAAATAGCGGTAAGACTAACAGCGTCACAAACTAGATTATAAAAAGTTTTAGCAACAAAAGATGATAAAAATAGGAAGCCTTGCCAGGAAGGTGGAAAAAAGTGGATACAGCACTGAATTCAGAGCTGTCAACAGTAAACCAGTGAACAAATCCAAACCAAAGACTATGTTCAGTCCATGGGCCATACCAACAATCTACAAGAAGAACACAAGGCCACGTTTCAGAAGGGCATAGAAAAGTACCAAAAAGAATGTGGCTAATGAATGAATCATAACTTTTAAAGTGGGCAAAGAGGCACATACCATAGTGAGATCTAAGCAAATCACAGAAATTTCTGCTTGAACCCCCAGAAAGATACAAGTGAGTTTATCGTACTCCTGAGTGCAAATCTTCACAACGTGGAAGAGAAGAGTAATTATTAAAGCCAAGTAGGCAACAACATACATTCAAGGATAAAAAAACGACACCACTCCGGCTGAGACTTATTTAATTTCCTTCCTTTCCAGAACTCAGAAATTTCAAAAAGTAATTTATTTTAAACCAACACAAATCTTGAATTAGCTATACCGTACAAAACAGGAAGCCATTTAAAACACTTCTACAACGATCTCAAATGTGTTAATTCAAATCATAACCACACATAGACAAACTTGGAATCATGCACTAACTATAAGCTAGAACTAGAATAAGTATTTTTTTTTTCAGTAAAGAACGAACGGCAGAATAGGGATACATGCTTTTGACTAAACCGTTACATTCAAAAGATTCTAAACAACACCTAGTCCCTAACTCAATTGAGCCGGCTGAATTGTCATCGTATCAACAAAAAATTCAAAGTACTGAGAACACTATGTAAACAAAAGACTTTTAAAAACTTTGAACTTGGATTCCAAAAGATTCTAAATAACCCACTCTAAGTTCAAGCAAAAAAAAAAAAAGTGTACTTTAACACAGCCCCCTTTAAGAAATGCTACACAACAATAAGAAGATAATTTCATAATTCCATCTTCCAAAAGTATCGTAATTTTCCTATCATACCATAATCAAGCAGAAACACAATCTTGAAACCTAACATATCTATTTAACAGCCCGCCAACATACAAAAAAAGGCAATGAAAAAACGCGGTAAACAATCAAAGTTGGTCGCTTTTAAGCAAAATTACATACAAGAAGAAAACAACTTCATTATTCAATCTTCTATACAATAAAGAATCACAGAGGATAGCAAACTTTAAATGACACGATATGAATCATAAACACATGAACTCAAACATCGTCTGTTTCAAACATCAGCCACATTAAAGCAATCATTCCACACAAAAACCAAATAACAATGAAAAATCGCGGCAACCAAAAAAACAGGACACAAGAACCATACCTGAGTCAAATTTCGTCCAGTGATGACAGTAATCCTAGCAGATAAATAGTGGCACAAGACACCCACATAGTTAAATAGGAGCGCAAATGCCACAAGATCGCCCCCATAACGGGCACCAACATCGATACAAGTAGCCCACTTTCCGGGGTCTATGTACCCAATCATTATCAAAACCACCGGGGTAATGGCCGGTAACAGCCCGTTCGCCATTTGGTTCACGCTACCCGAACTTGAACTTCCCCTCTCCATTTTTCACACTACTACACCAAACACTACTGAAAACAAAAACAAAAACAAAAAAATATCCAAAATGATCCAAACTTTACTAAACAAAACTCCACACTCAAATCACATTTCCAGCTTTAATCAACAAACTTTCCAAACAATTCAACATCAACACAAAATTAAACAGATTCAATCTCAAACCAATTAAATCAACTAAACTAATTAAACTATTCTAAAACATGAAAATTGGCTGCATAGATATAATCAAAATATAAAAATATAAATTAACAAAATTAAAAAGAGCAGAAAGCAATAAAATCATACCAAATTTCGTCGCAAAATGAACCAAGTTCCAATCTTGATTATTATTAACATACAAATTCCGACCCCAAATTAATTACTCCTGCTTCAAAAAAAAAAACCCCTAAAAACACATACAGAGAAAAAAAAAAAAAAAAAAAACAGGATTGACCCACAAAATAAAATCCCAAACCCAATTGGTTGGTCGAATTTGATTTAGGGTTTGAGAAAAGTGAAGAAGAAGAACACACTTCTTTGAGAGAAGAAATGGTGGGTGTGGAGTTCCAGCAATGGAGGAAGATAAAACAATAAAAAAATAAGAATTAAAAAAAAAAAGGAGAGAGAAAGAAAAGGCGTCAAAGTGAAGGCACACACAGCTGAGAGAGAGAGAGAGAGAGAGAGAGAGAGTGATGAGAAGAGAAGAGTCGTAAGAGGTCACACAGAAGAAGAAGAAAGAGGAGAGAGGAAATGTAGAGAGAAAAGGTTATGGTGTTGACTCGAGAGTTGTGCCTTTTTATATATAAGTGACGAAGTGTGTGATATGAGAGAAAAGCTGATTTTTTTACCACAAAATTTGTTGATAATTGTGTACAGTAAATGTTTTCGAGGTCTTAACACACTCACTCACACACTGGCTCACTACCCCTATGCTTAGTTCCGAGTGGTGGAACACTTTAGTTAGTACCCTTTGGAGTTTGGACGTCATTGGTGATTTATGTTGTCGATGTCAGCTAGCTTAACATGATGATTGAGGGCTATTGAGTTTGGAGTTTTTGATTGGGTAATAGTATTTGTGTTTCAGTGAGGTTTCATTCAGCTGGAATTTATGGTGGCGGTTTTTTTTTTCCTATTGAAGGTAATGTCGCCATTGTTGACATGTGGTGAGTTTTGGTTTTGTGACTGTTGGAGTAGTGTCTGTTTCTAAAGATTACATTATGATCACGGATTAAAGTAACGGGTGATTGAATACTCGGGAAAAGGAAAAGAAAACGAGGAGGGTGAGTAGTACTGGTGACTGTAATTGAACCAGGACATGAAGGTGTGTATCAGACTTGAAGGTTTGCTTCAGAAGATGAGATGTGCCGGCATGTTTTAACAGGGCAGTTTCAGTAAGACATTTCTTATTGAGTAATATAAGATTAAGATGTAGCCAGATAATACGTTAAACATAAATAAGTAATGCTTATAAGAACCCGGGAACGAGATTGTAAAAGGCATTAACCACGACCCTAACTAATAATATCATGATGACTCATATTATTGTGTATATTCTCGTGCTGATTGGTTAAATCTAGTGATTGCTATGAAGATATATCGTTTCAATGAAGTAAAGAAAACACATAGCCCCTACTAATTAATTAGCATATTTTGATGGATTTGATGTATACTACAAGTGTTTGGACATTCATCAATTACCTAAATTTTGAATATTAGATTTGAGTAAGAGTAACGATCACAGTAATCATACGAATATTACATCAACTTATGTAATACTATTATTGTATAGGTCTTTAATATTTCGACAAAAAAAAATCCAGAGGAAGAATTCAAAGGCTAATAGAAAGTTGATTTGTTTGTCATGAGTTATACGATATATAAACTTGAATAATACCTAATATGATCGAACTAAATTCTTCCTCATACAAGAAAGTTTTTAGTACTTCCTCACAACCTATGAAGGCAACGACAAGAATTATTTAGAAGCATGGGTTACATGAATATTACTATAAAAATAATGAATGAGTTTAGGTTCACGGTAGTCAAATCGACAATGATAACGAAGAATTTGGGATTTAGGCATTTGGAGAAGGTCGTCGATCATATAGTTATGCATACATTGTAATGATCGTTTAATATATTGTAAGAGAGAAGACTTTATTAAATATAGTTAGATATTACAACGATGTAAAAGTTGAAGTTCGACCATACGTAAATTACTATGGAGTACATCGTCTTACAAATATTCATCATTACTATTATTGTCACTTGTACTTCTATTTTTGTCATGTAAATGTCTCTACATTACCTTCGAAAACATGCCCAATAATAATGGTCACATTGACTATTGCCACGGATAATAAAATTACATTAAAAAATTTGTTAACTTCCTTTTCTCTTTTAACCGGGGAAAAAACCCAACCTAATGAGCACTGTGTAAGCAATGTGACTGTTTGAACCCTTTTTATATTATAGGCTCAGCAAGACATTGCTTGGTCACATTAGTTAGTGGAAGACTATTTCTTGGTGTCATTTTTACCCACACTTCAATTTTGTTTTACCTCAGTTTACCTTGTAAAAGTTGTAGTATAGGATTCATAAATGCTCCCCTCAAGAAGTTTTCATTATGATTTTGTTCCATTTATAGATCATTCTAGGAAATCATTTCCTTCTACTTATATAGGATTCTAAGAATTAGTTGATTCCCTTACATGATTATTTTAAAATGATTTTATTCCTTGTTTTAATTATTCTAAGGCACCTCCTATGATTTATTTCTATTTTTATGAGAAATTTGTATCCCAAAAAATAATGATGTATCTCTCGTGATTTATTCCTATTTTTTTTTTTTTTGAGGATATATCCAAAAAAAAAAAAATCCTTAAATCTATGTGGATTTTAATTATGGTTGGATGAGTAAGAGGTGAGTCATAACTATATAAATGCTAGTCTTTGGGCCCATGCAAAACACTATATATATGTTTTATATAATTATTTTATTACTTTAGTTGACATTTTTTTCTATTACTTTGAATTTTGTATTATTTGGTATATCTCTATTTCCTCATTCAAATTATTTAACATTAATCCCTTTAAAAAAATTATTTATCATTAATATTATTTTGGAGTTAAATGCATATATGCGTGGAGTCATTTTGTCAAGCCATAATATGATATAATGGAATGAATATACCATATCATCATAATATTCTCGCCCGTTTGGTGTTTTTTTGAGGAATTATCTTGAAAATAATCTAATTTTAACGCGATAGACTTTCATGTTTGATATACTGGTGACAACGGAATCCCACTCAGGGGTCTGTATTTGAATATTATTGTAAATTACTTAGATGGACTGATGGAGTATAAAAAAGCATACACCAAAACTCAATGTTTTTTTTTTTTTTGCTACCGAACCAAATAGTTTAGAACCCTTCTCAAAATCCGACCATAAGAATCGTTGTCAAACCGCAATAATTTATTTTATTATCTCCAACATTAGACTCTCATTATACCATCCATTTTTTATTTATTAATCCTAAGATGATTATGTTTATTCGTGCTTATCTTGAAAAAGATATGACATCCAAATAAAAGTACTCCTTCCTTACAATTATTGAGACTTTCTCACATATCGAGTGGGAGATCTGACTTGCAACTTGAGCAAAAAAAGTATGTCAAAGAATACGAAAAGCATATTGTAAACCAAAGCCCTTTTGTTTCAAGCAGACTTATTACTATTAATACCCTAGTTGCTTTTGAAACCTTCCATGATGCGAACGGGCGAGGGAGAGAAGATGAGGTATTTTAACTCAAATTAAATATGAGTAAGGCATACGCTTGAGTGGAGGAGTATTGTGGGTGCGAAGGAGGTGTTATGAGAAGGGTGTAGGTGGCTGGTAGGCTATGGCAGGAATGTGAGGGTGTGGACTCTGTGGAGCGATAGACGGACTCGTAAAGGCCCTACTTTTAGAGTCGTAGGCCCTACTTTTAGAGTCGTGTTGCCTAGAGGGGATGGTGGGGATTGTCGAGTGGTGGAATGGATTGATGAGGAGCTGAGGGTAGGGATGGGCATAGACCCAGGACCCGACCCGCCCGGGTCGGGTTTGGGTCTTAAAAATTAGGACCCGACAGGTCTGGACCCGACCCAGACCCGCACACATTAATTACGGGTCGGGTCTGGGTCCAAGATTTGAGACCCAAACCCGACCCAGACCCGCTTAAGGTTTAAAAAAAATGAAAATTTCTAAAAGTTCTATCTAAGATTTGCGACTCTTCCTATCCTAGCATGTCACGCATGAGTTTTACATGTATCCTAATCCCCGAGTCCTTATTTCTTCTACAAAGATCTAAGTTCATCACCTCTCTTTTCTTGATCCAATTGTCTTTCATATATTTTAGATGTGAACATATGCTAATTTCTTTTTGCTTATTGTATATGGCGGAATATCGAGCAAATAAAATTCTTACTAGAAAATATTATTCGTTGGAAGCGTTATACCATTTGTTTCAGGGACCCGTACGAGACCCGGACCCGACCCAAACCCGACGGGTCCAGGTCTAGAAAATTAGGATCCGACGGGTCCGGGTCTACACAAATTTCTACGGGTCCGGGTCTTAGCGGACCCAACCCAAACCTGACTCATGCCCATCCCTAGCTGAGGTTGTGGAAGAGTGAGGTAGTTCGAGGCAGACTTTTGGATTTTGAAGCCGACGAAATCCTGAGTATACCGTTGGCGGAGACAACACATCCTGGTGTGGCATTATGGTGAGAATGGGGAGTATTCTGTGAAGTCGTGGTACCATTATGTGCGCAATAGGCTACGGATGGCAGATGGGGGTGTGGGAGGGAGTTAAGGGGTGGGTGCTTCGGAGTGGTGGGCCCGTGCTTGGAGCTTGGATGTTCCGCCAAAGTTGAGAGTGTTTCGGTGAAGGCTTTGTAGTGGGGCACTCCCAACACGGGTGAACCTGCAAAGGTGTATAGAGTAAGTGGATATTTAATCTCCTCGGTGCGCGTTGGCCGTCGAAGACAAGTTTCATGCGCTAGTTAACTGTCCAACAATTTCCGGGGTGTGGGATGAAGTCGGGGTGGGGACGGATGGGTGGGGGAGATGCAAAACAGGGGCAGATGGATGTCTGGGGGCGTGAAGATGAGACGAATGTGGAGGCAAGAGTGGTCGTGAGCTGGGCGATTTGGAATGCCGTAATGAGGTTGTGCACGGGGGTACAGTGGCAGAGCCGAGTACTATAGCTCAAAGAGCGTTAAGCTTCCTTAGGGCATTTCGGGAGGCTAGGGAGGTGGGGGAGCCAGAGCAAGGGAGGGGCCGGGGCATTGGGTGCGCTGGAGGCGAGTGGAAATTGCCATCCAACGGTGAAGAGAAGGTGCATGTGGACGGAGTTGTGTTGGGGGAGGCCGGTTCAGGGATGGGGGTGGTTATCAGAGGGAGGGATGGGGAGGTTTGCGAGTGGCCTGCAACCAAGTTCGTGATCGATGGGACCCAAACGTGGTGGAGGCCAAGGCGGCTCTACTCGGTTTGAAACAGGCTTGGCAGCAGGGGGCGACTCGTGTCGTGCTGGAGTCAGACCCGCTCCAGTTGATCAGTGCGTTGAAGTCCGAGAAGTTTGCTTCTAGTTATTTTGGCTTGATTGTTTTCGATGTCTTTCAATTTTCTCGTAGGTTTGAGTGTTGTGTTTTCAATCATGTACGTAGGAGTGGTAATTGGGTAGCTCATTTGTTCGCCCACTTAAGTCCGATAGAGTATACTACTAGTGTTTGAATTGAGAGTTGGCCGTCTGATGTACCTGATTTGGCAGCTGCGGACTTTATTGCGACGGTGACTTAAGTTTTATAAAATTTCCGTATCAATTTCAAAAAAAAAAAAAAAAAAAAACACCTACCATAATCAAGTGAGAAAAGACCCGTCATCTTCCTTTTTACTTCCCTTCTTTGATTATTACCAAGTTAGCATTATTAGAGCAAGTCAACTGCTGAATATGTCTTCCAACGAACAAACCAAAAGGAAGCTGCACCACCATAGCCAAGAGCTTGGCCAGCTTACACACACTGGCCAATGAAAAAGCATGCCGGTATCACCAATAGCATCGATCTCGGCACCCGGTACTCCAACCGAAGATTCCGATGAAATCAACCCAGGTAAGCTTCAATTGCTTCATTGAACAAACTAATTGAAGTTGGGAGCATGCAATAGTATAAACCCAATTTTCGAAATTGGGGTTTTTGTTTTGATTGTAATTTCAAGTGTAAATGATTTGTAGATGATCAAGCACTTTATATGTTTTACTTTGTATAACAAAAGAGCATGCTTCTGATTGTTTAAAATTGCAAAGTCATTTGTCTTTAAATATCGAGGAGTCTTCTGATCTTGATGCTGGAAGTAATAGTATTTCATTGTGTGAGAGTGAAGGAGGTGGTGGAATGCCATCTAGTCTATTGAAAGGTGACTCTGAAGCCAATTCTTCTGATGCCCAGAGGTGCATAATTACTGACCGCCAGAAAATTAAGGAGACTGATGAATACAAGTGTGCAACGGAAGAAGAGTGGGAATCTAGGAAGCAGCAGCTGCAGATCCAGGTTCTATACTTTTCATTGATCTCGAGATATTCGTTGCAAGTAGTGTACAGTCTATCTTGTTATATTGACCTGCTACGAATTTGGAGATTGGTTTGGCTATGTTGGTGGTGTAGATTGCTGAAGGAAAAGATTATGTAATATCAGTTATCCCGGTCACATTGTTTATTGTCGTTTTGATGCTTTTTAAAGTTGACTGAGTGAATAGCATGTAATGCTAGTCGTGGTGAATATTGTTAAGCTCTCTGTTTATTCTATTGATTATTCTTATCCTTTTTGTATTCTATTGACTGTAGTGAGTGATAAGAAAACTTTTCCTCTGGCTCCTGTGAGAAGCATTTACGTTCCAAGACTTGTTCAAAGTTTCCCACCCTACCGCCATAATTTTTGATTGAATCATCTTTTTACCCTATACTTTCGTCAATTCTGTTGATATTAGGAATCTAGTTCTTGTCTTACATGATTTGCTGATTTTATTGAGGTAAGCACTATGATGTGTTGGATTTTTGGTTATTTTTTCTGGTTGAGATGGATCAATGATCTTTGGCCAAACCTAGGTTCAATTGAAACATTGTAGATAGCTGGCTAACCATTTTAAAAAGGAAGTAATGTCACCTTTTGCATTTTCTTTTTCAAGGTTATTATCTATAGAATAGCATCAGTGTACTGTTAGGGTTGTGTTTTTATAACTAATAATGTGATTGTCAATGTGGACAGTTTAAGAATTAATCATGTGCTCCTTGAAGTATGAATATGGAGTGATGACTGATGAGGTCTTAATTTCCGGCATTTATCCATGGCTAGCTCATCAATCCGGTGATAATAGTGTTAAGGAAATAGCACTTTGCAGGCTGTAGTGTTGTACGGCCATGTGGGTTCTTGTTATTCAACTTGGTCAAAGTATGATACACAGTTATGATAGATTATTGTTTCTTGTATGTGCTCAGTTCCAGCGACGCATACTCAATCTCGTGAAGATAATTGATTATGTTGGTGAAAAATGATTTTGCTGGCTTCACAGCATACGATGTATGCTCTAAAACAGTTTCATATGCTCAAGGATCAGCCGTTATTCACTTATGCTGAGCAGAAATAATAGAGTACCAGCATTTCTTGATGCTGGTCTTTGATAATTAATTATTCTATAAAGGGGTTAGACACTTAGATCTCTCTCCTATGTTCCCAATCATCTCCCATACCTTGCATGCATACTCACACATGCACACTCAAAAAGTTGAAATATGTACCACATGGCGTGAGATTTGGATAGCGTTTTCTTTACTCTTGTTTCTTTCCATTTTTCCAAAGGGCTTGGCTTTCCAAGGATGGATTGGTCTAATGTGGGTTAAACCCTGGTGATGCTCTTCCATGAAGATAATAAAGTTGTAGAAGCTTTAGGTTTTAGCTCCCTTGTTGTCAATGGCATCATGTGTCTTATTACTCGCTTTTGACAAGTTCACATTGGATTGCTTTTATCGTTTAGTTTATTGATATGGTCTTATACTGTTTCTCTTCAGTTCTAATAATTTTCACTTTCTCAGAGAATCTCAATGCATTGAAAAATGTTTTCTGTTGCATGTTTATGTGTTCTGTATACCAGATTGCCTGTTAAAAGGCTTAGCTTTATCTTTTGGTAATGTTAACTGACATTGTGTTCTTGCTCTGTACTCTCGGCAGAGGAAGCATGGAGGTTGCGTGATAGGAAAAGAGCTGAGAATATGCGCATAAAGGCTAATGAAAGAAGACAATTGCAACGGTTGGAGAAAGTATGGGAAACACGGAGAAAGGTGCATTTTCTTTTCCCTTGGAATTGGAATCGTTAGCCAGTAATTAATTTTTTCTTTTTTTGGTGCGCCTTTTACTTTGCTTCATTGAAGACCTGTTTGGCATCAATGCGTGTTTGCAAATTTCAGCTTTCTTAAATAGTTCGCAAAAAAAAAAACCTAAAATTAGTTTATTTGAGTCATTTGACAGTAGTTTTATGAAATACTGGCATATAAACTGACTACTGAAACAGTGAAACCAACAAGGTGGTGGGATATCGCATTGCAGATGTGCCTTGTAAATAGCCCAATTCCTGCCTGATGTTACGGTTTAACCATTGATTCATCTTCACTAAATTTAACAGGTGGTGAAATGAGAAAACTAATAGCAGTCAATTTTGGAAGCTTCCCAGTTCCCATTCAGCTCCACTTGGGTCATTTCAACTAAATCTACTTTTCCATTAGCTATACTCGTAGTTTTTTTTTTTTTTTGTTTCTGTTTTTTTTTTGCGTTGCAAGGTAGAATAAGAACTCTCTGACTTTATTTTTAACACAGGATGAGGAAAATTTAAACCTTAAAGAACAATTACGCGTGGAGATAAGGAAAGAACTCCGTAGAATCGAGATGATCAGTGGTGACATGTCCTCACTGCTACGCTGTTTAGGAATCCAGATTGGTAATTTGTACCCATCTCCAAATGAGGTAAAGTTATTTGTGGTCGAAGTGTGGATCAATTTTTTTGAACTGCTAGGCTTTTGAGCCTACTGTTTTTCTTATTTCACATCTTTTCTTTTAATTTCATCATGGTGGGAGTGACTGCTTCACCCATTTTCATTTCTTGTTCCTTGCCTACACCTTATACTGAAATGTAGGTGGCTCTTAATTCAGGTCTAAGCAGCCTATAAACAAGTTTGTCTAAAGTTTCATCCTGATCGGTTTGCAAAATGTGACTTGCGGCAGCAAGTTGAAGCAGAGGAGAAATTCAAGCTGATTTCGAACATGAAAGAAAAACTTTTGTTTAGGTAGATAACAATTTGACAAGATAGTTAGGCGGAAAATGTGTTATGATATCGATTTGTGATTTATTAATATGGCCTTGGCTCCGTTTTTTCTTGTTCCGGGATGAGCCATATCCAAATGTATATCTGCTGTTAGAAGGAAATGTGGTGCATTGTATTCCTCTAAGTGGTGCAATGAGAGCAGTCAAAATTTGTAGTGTAGATTCAGCTTGGACTGACGGAATTCTTAGAAGTCAAAATTTGCAAAGGCTACCCAATGGACAGCCATGTGCCGCATTTGGCTCCTAATCCGATATCATTTCTGATGTGATATAAGGATACGAACATCCGATATCAAATTCACTTGTTTGTATGAGGAAGGAAATGAAGAGAAGGGAAAAGTAGTGATGCAATTAATATTTATTTTTTCATAACTAAAAAGCAAATCAATAATAATAATACAACAAAAATAAAAATAAAAACCAATCCCAAGCCTATTGTTTTCGGAAATTTATTGTGTGATCCCAGGAGTTCATACTCCCGGTGATGTGGCATGAACATAGCAATGAGGTGGATTCACGAACCGCTCCAAATAATAAATGATTGGAACCGGCCCAAGTCACAAAAATAAAAAATAAAAACACACTTCTCTCCCTCAACCCAGCCACCATCTCTCCACACCCATCCTCCGTCGCCGGCGACGCTAACGGAGCATCTCACGACCGCACCCCGACCATCTATCACCGCGTCATCGTCTCTCTCACTCCGCCAAGGTTCTCTCACCGCACCATCGTCGCAGTCATATATAGATCGCTCCCTTTCTCGCTCCTTCCTCCTGCTTTCCACAACGCGGTTGACATTCGGCTATACAGTTAAGACTTGGGCTGACGATCCGGTGCGAGGAGACGACATGAATGGCTGTCGGAGTTGGGTGGGAAGGAGGAAGGAGAGAGGAAATGTGAAAAAGGTGAACACAGAGAATTCATTTAGAATGTATGGTCAACATTTTTAGTTTTTTGACATGCATACGGCTTGGTCTACATTTTGCTTTTTCTTTTTTAAATGATGGTCTACATTTTTTTTTGTTGGGTTTATACTGGTACTAGTACAATACTTTATATTTTCCCATGTCCCTAGCAATTAATTTGCAATCAATACGTAATGTATTTCATCGTATAAACTACATCTTCAATTGTGTAAGTAACGTACTTTAGTGTACTATTTATGTACTTTAGCGTATTGATTATGCACTTTAACGTGAAAATCATGTACTTTAACACTGAGTCCTCCAAATCATGTACTTAAAGTGAAATATCAAGAGTTTATATCCAATATGTACCTTAACGTAAAAACCATGTACTTTAATTTCAAAATTATGTACTTTAACATTGAGTGATCCAATATATACTTGAACGTTAAAATTAATTTACATTATTGTATTACTTATTTAATTTACGTTACCAGTTATGTACTTTAGAGTAACTATGATGTACTTTAGGGTATGCGTTATGTACTTTAACTTATCAATTATATTATGGGATTTGAGAGTCACATACTCTTGTAGTATCAATTATGTAATTCAGCGATTCACTTATGTACTTTGGCGTATCGTCTATTAAGTACTTTAGCGTTCAAACATAGATTTTATCTTGTTGATCATTCACGTATTTTAACGTATTGATTGTGTACTTTAACGTAAAAATTATGTACGTTAATATATAATATATGTACTTTAATGCATTATGTTTAGCCTAAATTTTTTGTTATTAAGACTATCAATCGCATACTTTAACATAAAAATTATGTACTTTAGTGTAGAAATCTTATACTTTAACGTCTAATTCATGTAATATTTTACTATATCAATTATGTAGTTTTGTGTCTAAGTCATGTACTTTACCATTTCAATTATGTACTTTTGTGTCTAAGTCATGTACTTTAGCATATACATCATGTGCTCTAACGTATCAATTGTGTACTTCAGTGTCTAAATTATGTACTTTAACGTATCAATTATGTAATTTAGTGTTTAAATTATGTAATTTAACATATCAATTGTGTACTTTAGTGTTTAAATCGTGTACTTTAACTTAACAGTTATGTACCTTAGTGTCTAAATGATGTACTTTGATATTTTAGATATAAATTTTAGCGTACTTACAAATAATATACGTTACCGTATCAATAATTATGTTCTTTAGCGTTCAAGTTGTTTCCTTGAAAGAACATACTCATATAGTCATATGTAACTAAAGCAAAAAGAAAGTGAAACAAGACTATTACTACTCCGTATCAAAAATTCTAGACTCCGTATAAACTTCCTATAAAAAAGACATTAAAAAAAAAAAAGCACAA
The DNA here is from genome assembly GCA_963680865.1 of Spergularia marina. Lineage (NCBI taxonomy): Eukaryota > Viridiplantae > Streptophyta > Magnoliopsida > Caryophyllales > Caryophyllaceae > Spergularia > Spergularia marina. The sequence continues at coordinate 9,325,494 of OY804551.1, read as the reverse complement.
ACTCCCCACTTCCCTAATTTTCGTCGTCCCTCCCATTTCTCTCTCATCCTCATCTCCCTCAATTAACTCCTCTGATTAAAATTCTCTTAAATCACCACATTTCTCATTCTCCCTCCTCCTCCTTCCCCTCCTCACTCTACCCCGGATCCCCACCACGAGCCAGTGGCGAAGCCAGGATTGAGAGAAAGGGGGGGCACAAAATTATGAACCGAAAGTCCGAAACATGAGTTGCATATTCGAGAGTCTTTTAACAAAAAAATAAAAAAAAGAAGCCAAAATGGCAGTGTCCAGATTCGAACTTGGGTAGTGTACAACCTAAAATGGGCCAGATTCCACTAATCTATCACATTTTATGTGCAAGTTAGGCACAAAAATAAGATATAAACTGATAGAATTGGGGGGCACGTGCCCCCCGTGCACCCCCCTAGCTACGCCACTGCCACGAGCCCAACCTCCTCTAAAGAATCCGCCTGAGCCGACGTCACCATCCCTGACCACCGCAAGAGCAACGAGGCCGCCACTATTTAAAAAATAGTAGTTTGTTCTATTGATGGTCGTCGGCATGTGATATTGCGCCGACGGCAGGGGGCTGGGCAATGGTGGCGCGGGGAAGAGAGAGTGAAGGTACGAGGTCTGATTTTCCTTTTTTTAAAAGTTTTTTTTTAACAATTAAACCGGTTTTTTTTATATAAAACCGATGACGTCATGATAACGTGTCGGCGACGTGGCCCCGAGAGTACCTAGTCTCGGGACCAGGGTATACGCGCTGCGGCGAGTGCACGGTGGCCTTCGACGGCCACCATCTCCCTTCCCTCCACCACGCGCGAAGCGTTTTCTCTCTTTCCCTACTCCCGTGTTTTGCCCAAATCCGCCAAGACCGAATGAGGATCGCCAAGACCCAACCTCATTCCTCTCTTCAACACCCCAAGTCGCCGCCGAGCCGGAGCCTACTATTATTGATGGCTTTTTTACAAACCATAGTAACGGAATTAAGTAGGGAATCATCCGGTGAATCAAAATGATATGTACTATCCAAAAGATAACAAATAACATACATCTAATTTTAGAAACTCAAATAAAATCTATTCCTTTTCTCAAGGAAAATATTATATGACATTTTTCATTTAGGCAGGTAGGAACATAAATCCTTAAATCATGTACGTTAGCAAAATACTCAAAGATCATTCTTGAGGAAAATATAAACACATTGAGAAAGAAACTTATATACTCCGTATATATAGCTTATTCTAATTAATTTATTATGGTAATAAAAATAATGAAGCACATTTATTGGTCGTCGCGTCTGTGTAAATATTAAAACATAGCAAAGATAATAATAATTCTAAGAAAATCTTTGTTTATATATAGCGTGCATGATCATTATGGTAAATACAATAATAATTAAGATTAATTAACCTTTTATTTTTGTCACTAGGGCTAATTCGAGAGAGTAGTCTTTTTTTTATATATATATATATATATATATATATATATATATATATATTCTGATGTGTGAACTTAGGGAAATTAAAAGACAATGGCAACGGCAAGGATTGAAGTGGCTGCAATTGGAGTAATAATTTTGATTGTCGTCTTCGGCGTGATTACACTACTTCGGGCCATCTGTGCACCTAAAGATGCAAAGCCACCTAGTATCACAAGAGAGGCCAGGCCTCGACCAACGTCATCTGTGTAGGAGTTGCGGAACCAAGCACAAGTACATCGGCACCCGCGCAACAAGCACAAGCACCTCAGCGTTGCAATAGTTCGTATATGAGAACTAATAGGATGTTTAATTTATTATATTAAGATTAAGTTTGAAGTATAATAATGTTTGTTTTGTTAATCAAGGTTGGCTACAATGGATTCGAGTGAGTAGTCTTTTTTATGTTTTAACACAAGGTTTCATTGCATTTAGATTTTTAATTTGAGTATTTTTAATTACTCTTGATTAAAACTTAGGAGTGTCCGATCCCCAACAAGCGAACTAAACTATCGTTTAAGATCGAGAAGTGATTCATATTATGAATTGAATAGAATAAAGTTCGACCAACGATGAACAAACTCATTACTCATATGACCACTAAAATAACATACACTATCGGTTTTTCTAATATTTGCCGGTAAAACTATATCGAAACCATCGAAATGTGTAAATTGCAGACCCATCACCCATATGATACTAATTTTGATCATCCACGCAGGTAAGCAATTGTTAGATTGGAGCTGATTATCATTGTCCTAACTCCATCCTAAGTAGCCTAGCTAGGTTGAATTTTAAGGATGTGGCCGACTGGCCGGCCTTGTCTTTTGTCATTAATTAGGGCTTTCTAATCAAACTCTAAGCATCCCCTTAATGAAAATTTATTTCGTCATAATCATGTTGGCCTGGATTGTCATTGTTGTACTAGCATTGAGAAAGAAAAATGAAATCCTTTAATGCAAATTTTCGGACCGTGTGCTCGGCCAAGACATTTTGAATTTAGTGTATGTTGATCAAGAAATTTACTTAATTGCTCCGTATGTTTTTCAAGAAATTGCTGGTGCATGTAGAGATCGAAGTGGTTCAAATACTCGCAACTGTAGGAACGCTTAAACAAGAAGCTGTTACTTATGAGAGATCGAGCTCAATTCCACTAATCAACTTAAACGCAAATAATGGAGACATAGTATGCAACAAGATGAACACATAGAGATATTTAATGATAAATTTGGTGGTCTTTTAGTACATTGTCGATGAAGGCGAATATGTAACCTTGAAATCACTTTTTTTTGCGAAAATATGCAACAAGATGAACTTAATATAGAATCACTAGTAACCTATTTCCAACGACTAATTACTTTGCCAATTCCCACTTAATCAGACCCAATCTTCGCCCCTAATCCTTCCGAGACGCTCGAAACGGCGTCTTTGCACTGGCCTTTGTCGGGCAGTCTGAATAGCCAGGGGGATATAGTACGCCGCCATGATAGCCAGAATCATGTAAGGCACACCAACCGACCAAATTACAAAGCCATCAATTACAAATGTATGTAGATAAAACATAGTTACCGCCGCGATTATGCCGGTCATGCTCTTACTGTAATGTACTGCGATATGATCTTGATCAAATAACGACGACAAATGCACTTCCAAGGTATGAAAAAGTGCATAAAGAAGTAGCATGATTGAACATACAACTGTGGCTGGTTCGATCTTCTTGAGATAGTCTCTGCCATCCACCGCTACTCGAATGCCCGCGATTCCCACGCAATAACCTACAGCGCACACCAAGTGCATGGAGCTGATGCTTATATCACCGAGAATTGACAAGAAGATTTGAGAATGCCTGTTCATTGCAAAATAAAAGTCAGTAATCGATTTGCCCCGAAACGGAAAGGAAAGCATGATTCAGAGCTTAAGTAATAGTGAATAAATTCCGTAAGTTGATGAAATGTTTGCATGTTGAATATCCATTTCGAATAGTTGGGATGTGTTTAGTTTGAGTGATAAAAAAGTTCAGTTGAAATGTGAGGTGAAAATAATTTATGACTTATATGTGTCTTTTATATGCTCTATCAGTTTTTGATTATAGTGAAAAGGGCAATGCATACTCCTATGTTAGTCTTTTGCCTCAAATTAAAAAGAGATGTATGTATTTTCGTATTTAGTAATTGGTGAGGACATATTTTGATTAATACTGATTACGACATATAACTGATAAACAATAAAAGAAATTTTACCCTCTTAAGTCTTACCTCTAAGACTTCATCCCATGTATAGGTAACGCAATAGTTGTTAGGCGTAGAGCCCAAGTAAGCTCCAACCTCCGTTAGTGAGTTGCTAATTGGTATATATATAGAAGGGAATTGATTCCCTTTGTACGTATATAGCAGCGACGGTACGTAGCAAACATATTGGTTTTATTTCTAGACGTTGCATCCAACAGTTGCATCCGAGTCTAAATAATAGTTCTATACGTTTTCCGTTAAGGCGAATACGAGAGCTACAAATGCATCACTTAACATGTCAAACAGAACAAGAAAAATAAGTGTGTAAACAAGCAAAAACAATTGCATGTGATCATCAGTGTTCTTAGTCAAATACCTTGTGATGGCTGACATTGTTGGCCAAATTTGGAAAATTAGTCCTACAGGGAAGCTGCTGAACAAAGATATTACCAGATTTTATGAAGAATTTATTTTCTTGAAATAATTTACTTCATATTAGATGGCCTGGTCAAACTTCTGCTTCTAGCTTGGTTTTCACTCTTGGCAGATTACTCATGCAATTTACATGGTCTTTTTTTTTTTTTTTTTTTTTTTTTTTTGACGGGACATGGTCTTAGGCTCTTAACAAAACTGTTTTATGTTACTTCTGCTTCACACAAAGTAGTACTCCGGATGTAACAAATTACTAGGGGATTTCACACTTCTGTACATTCATAACAGAAACAGTAATAATTCACGTTCACACAAAATATCATGAAAATTAATACGAAAGACAATGAAGTTATGCACCACATTTAACAACATTGGATCCAAAGTCCTTTGAAAAGATACTCTCTCCTTGTCAAAATACATGACGTTTTTGGTTTTCGAGTTGGGGCATTAATTTCGATTTAACAAAAATCTAGTAGAATTTATATGGGCAAAGTTATACTCATTAGATTCGTATCGAAATAAGATTTCATAATATTGTGGTTTTAAGATTTATAGTCTTGTCGTTTAAAATATATATTTACATTTAAACTACTCACAACGATAAATAAAAAAGTCATATATCATGAGAAAGAGGGAGTAATTATTACTATCTATTAATATCATAGGTACAAAATGGCATTGCTCTTGCAACTTGTGATAATGATGCAGAATCTTTGTTGGGGATTAGGAACAAGGAGACACAAATCCTAGTCTTTTTTTTTTGTTTTTTGTTTTTTGTTTTTTTTTAAATCCTAGTCGTTAACACTGTGCTCAGTTATTTCAGTTGGGTTTCATCTGTGCAAGTACATTGTGATTGATTAACTTTTTGGTGTATCACCGAAGGATGCATGTGTGTGTTGATACCACTAGCATTAGGATAGTATTAGAACTTTCTATGGGAAATTCTAGAAATATTGGACGACAATCAATCCTAATCCAGATAGAATACCAAGCTAATGCTACTAAGTGCATGGTATTGAAAGGCCTTCGTTAGTAACATAGGACTAGCAAAAAAAAGAGCTATTAATATGGTAATTCGGTCCAAAATTCACTAATACATTATTGACATACCGCAACACCCTGAAATTAGTCGCCTTAGGCCCATTTGGTGTTGCAATAGGTCAAAGGCAACACATGTAAATGTGAAAGTATAGGCGTTGCATTAGAGTAAAAATTGTGTTGCCTATTGTACTCAAACGCAACAGTGTAAATGCAACACCATTCACCTCAAAGGCAATGTGTTTCTATTCTAATGCAACGTGGTATAATAGTACAGTAGTGGGTGCGTATTTGCAACAAATCAAATAATAATATTAATAATAACTAATATTGCAATAAAAGAAGATCAACACATTTATTTATATAACAATTAAAGCCTTAATATAAATGTAATAATGTGGCTTACAAGTATTTAACCCCTTCATCTTTGACCAAAACAAGGCTTTCACCATTCATTCTAATTATACATCAAACTCTCTGAGTTATCTTATATTAAGTCTAATATATATGGTGGCAATAGCTTGTCAATGGTGAGCTCATGATTATAAATCGATCCCGTGATTATGCATCCTCAGCACCGGGCTCCTCAAACACCTACGAATCATGAAAAGTCGAACAATAATATTATTAGCTAACATAAATTAAACTTTCACATCTAAACAATGACAAAAGTTCAGCAATACAACGACAACAATATGGCAGCAGTGGTGTAGCTTGACAACAGTGTACCAGCTCACATCAGCATTTCAGCAGCTTACGGCAGCGAAAACAAAATGCAACAGCAAAAACAGAGCAAAATCAACAGAAAACAGAAATCTAGCAGCAAAAACATAACAAAAACAGCAACAAAATAGCATCATAAGACAACAGTACCAACATCAGATAAGAGCAGCAACACCAAATAACTCAAGTCCAAGATACACAACAAGGTCTCGAGATTACACACTAACACCAAATAACTCACGTCCAAGATACTACAAGGTCTCGAGATTACACACTGAAGCTAAAACAACCAACTCAAACCAATAGTTCAGAAATAGACAACCAACTTTTTCCCACTAACATATGGTCAGGCCATCATAAAGCCAAACCACAAAGTACTCTCGTAAAAAGGTGTCACGCGCTCAGTTAACCACTCTTTGTAAGAAATAGCAACGTCACCAGTGGGATTGGGGGCTATGAGTAACTGACCACCTCCTGTTTCAGTCACAATGAGTCCCCGGGACCCCGGGACATTGGCGGAAGGCAAGAGATAGACAGAGAGAAAGAAATCGAGGAAGTGAGAATGGGATAGAGTAATAAAGAAAAAGTGGCAGAGTACAAAGTATTGTACGTGATTACTTGTTGTCCCCACAGAAGACTGCCCAACTTGTGTGCCATCTTCTATACTGCTATGCTAATAATGTGATACTTACATGTCTAGAAACATTCCGAATAGGCTCTTGACTTGCCATCTAGAATCACCAGCACAAGGGAGAGTAGTTGCAGCAGCCAAGTAAAGTCGCAAATGAAGCCTTCAACACCAGCAACCAAAATAAATACACCAGCCAAACAAATATCTTTTTCGAAGTTTTGGAATTATTATTTTTAACTCTACTATCAAAGAACAATTTTTCAAAAGTGCAATTTTGGCTTATATCTGATATTCAAGATAAATAGTTCACAAAAGAACATTCATATATAAAGCCTAACAGTAAGTCAAGAACAATTCTTTATAACCAGATAATTATCAAATTCACACCCTCTTTACTCACAAAAACAAACTGAAGACTGAATTTATGAAGGCCGTGGCTTCTCCAAAAAAAAAATTGAGTCATTTTGGTACCTCGTCAAGAATATGAAAGCAACTACACTACTGTATCACTATACGTCACACCCTTTTCCAGGAACATGTTCTTAAGGTTTCATCATTTCATGAAACCATGATTAAGAGTACATGCAATGGCCCTCTAAAGTCTTAAGCCCATAATGCTTAACCAAAAAGGTCTTTAGCAGCAATTTCTGGCCAGGGCATCCGGCTTTGAACCACACTGTTCCGCCTCCAATGTCCAAATCATTATGCAGTACTATTTTACAATTTAATACAGACTGCTATTATATCTCATTAGCTCACCCCGTTTTACAGCTATCTATGGACACGCCATTGTGCCACTTCCGAAAAAGGTCTTTTTAACACAATTTCAGGCCAGAGCTTTGTCATCTAAATTCTAAATTGTTTAATTTCTTTCTAAACCTAGTATAGGCTGTGATCAAATCATTATGAAGTTATCTACTGAGTATATCCTAATACAACCATTGCAGGTCTCAAGAATATGAAAGCAACTACACTACTTGTCATGATGCCAGCAAAAAAAAAAAAAAAAAAAAAAAAAAAAAAAAAAGAATGCGATGTAGAAATCAGAGCTCCAAACTAGTGAACTACCAACTCTGAATCTATTTATCATCATCTCTTACAACAGTGAGCACATCAACCATGACAAGAAGACTACTACCAAGCACCTACCTCTGCCTTCTTCATACAAATAGAGTATCGGTTGCTAGGACTATTATGCCTCGTACATAAGTAGAACCACTACTAAGATCAGTAAGCCTCGTAAGACCCACTACTTGTACCTTTTCTCACTAATTTAGTAAGACTCCACTACTAGAACCACTACTAAGACCAGTAAGCCTCGTACTTTACCAATACGATCGGTTGCTAAGCAAGACTCCAATTGTCCTCCGCCTAATCAAAGCAGAATAGGTACAAGTTTGCAAACAATACCAGATGATGTTAGCAAAGGTGACTAAAATGTCGAGTTATGAACTAATAAAAATAATAGTACCATTTATCAGCTAAACCGATGATTAGCTAAGAATGGCACTTGATTTCATTTCCAAATTTTCTCTTCTCTCCATTCTGGTAGCATCATATCAAACCCAGAAAAACGACCATCACCCAATTCTGACAATAAAGAAGAAAAAGATGCAGACTAAAAACTGTAAACTGAGTTTAATAAAGAGTGCTTATCCAAAGCTTGCTTACAAATGGTGAGTTTAAGAAAGAGAAAATCATGCCCTTCCCCCGCCTTTAGAATGATAATGATCAAGGAAGGTGACAAACAAATGACAAAGTTAGAGACTCAACGCAATTACAGTGTTGTGACTTTGTGAGAACTCCGATACTAGTAAATTGAAATTGAACGAAAGAATAACAGTAAATAGAACGAATTCAAAACGAAGAATAAGGTAAAAAAACTACTTACACAAAAATTTCAGAAGGGTAAATTATAAATTGATTTGAGAGTGGCCGAGAAGTGAGCGTTTGATTCAGTGGGTTGATTTCAGGTGAAGGAGGCGATAAGAAGAGAGGGTTTGATTCCAGATTTCCAGGTGAGGTTAGGCGAGAAGTGAGGGTTTGATTCGAGAAGTTTCTCTTGACTTTTTTGGAGGCCAAAAATGGGTTGTCGCGCGCAAGGACAATCAGGGGGCTTTAGTTATTTTTTTTTTTTTTATATATATATTTTCCCTTGCATTTGGTGGAGTCAAAGGCGACGACAATCCTCAAATGCAACGCCCCAGTCCCCACCTATCTAGTGTTGTAATAACTACTTGGTATATGAGAAAGTTTTAATGTATATCCATGAGTAATTCTATGGTACACGACGTGTACTGAAAGGTACCGTAACAAAGTTTAGATCTACCGTTTATTATGTTAGAAAAGATCTACACCGTTCATTAACTTTTAATTTTTTATATTTTGTAAATTAGTTTATAATTACTTCAGAAATTGGAAAAATTGCTGTAAACTAAATTTATAAACATCCCCTCCAAAAAAATAAAGAACAAAAACGAAAAGTGAAGACTGTAATGGTAGGGGGGTGGTTGCCGGTAAGTATCAATGGAGTAAAGACAAGGAAAATTAACAATATCAATGACTCAGAAATATGTTGCAAACAAAGATGCGTTTGGAGGAGTTTCGACGGCTAGGGATGCAGTCCGGCACCGACGACTGATAAGCTGCACTGCGGCATATACTACGGTGTGTGACATGGTGCATTCCGACAACGACTCCGGTGACTTACCGGCTGTAGTCCGGTGATCGATCGGTAAACTGCGGCTACCGTGGGTTATGACCGGTGGCCGGTGGGGGTTAGCCATAGATACCGGACGGAGGTAGGTCAGAGCCTCAGAGGTGATGGTCTAGTGGGACTCCGGCGTAGCTGGTACGAAGTCCGGTGATTAAGGTCCCGGCTAAGGGCTCCGGCATATGTAAGGTGGGAGGAGAAAGAGGGGAAAGGGGAAAGATCAGAAATTAGATTTAAGTATGTTTATTTTATTTTGGAAAATAATTAAAATTATTAAACAATGTTTATTACGGTACCTTTCGGTACACGTCGTGTACCATAGAATTCTTGGTATATCCATATACATTTTTCAATGTATATCTTTAATTTTTTATCCACATGTCCCATCATATTTCAATTCTCTCTCCTCAATCTCACCACATAAAAATACAAAACATACCCATACTACCCCCCATATATGTTTAGTAATGTATATATCACATATACAAATAGCCTTACTCTTTGTAAAAGCAATAGATAGAATAAAGTTGTTATAGATAGGCAAATGCAACACCTATTCATGAACTGTTGCATTAGACTGGTTGCATTAGTTCATTAATGTAGTAGTGGATTTATAAATCGAACTTATTGACAAACGACACCTTTCAAGTTTCAACGCGTGTCCACTGTCCGTTTCCTCATCTGCCTCTAAAATGAGTACTCAAGTAGGGTGTCTACAACTTAACAACACCTGGTATTAGCAAGCATTTACTTGAAGAGACCAGGGGAAATTAGGTGATGTGGGCTTTGAATATGTGGCTATAACTGTGAATTAAGTTAGTGTTGGTGTCTTGTACCTATGTCACAATTGGTATAACCTTTCCACTTGCTTGAATTGTTTCAAGTGCATCTTTATCACAAGTTGTAAGAGCTTAAGTATAAGAAACGCTTCTTTCTCATTTGCAATTACAAAATCTTTGCATTAGAACTAGAGGTGGCAAAACTCGACCCGACCCGAGAAACCGACCCGACCCATCCGATACCCGACCCCCCTGACACCCGCTTATAACATAACGATGCAACCCGTAACCGATATAGCCCGAACCGGCAACACCCGACTTGATTAAAACCCGACTCGAATAGTACCCGCATTCATTAGGACCCGGTTATCTGATTACGCCTGATACACACCACTTAGTAGTGGTAAAATGATGGATTTTTATGCATTCAAACAGTTGCTTTTCGATCAATTTGTTAGCTAATTCTATTATTCGTGTATTTGTTCTTTAATATAAAAATTAGTGGTTTTTGAATGTATTTATGGCCTCAAGATTGATGTGCAATTGTGTAGAACGACAATGAGGCGATGAAAAATTATCCAAGGAGCGTCCAAAACTCGGCATCTCGCTCCTTGGATAATTTTTCATCGCCTCATTGTCGTTCTACACAATTGCACATCAATCTTGAGGCCATTAATACATTAAAAAACCACTAATTCTTATATTAAAGAACAAATACATGAATGATAGAATTTCATGATCTTAGCTTTCCATGAAGTGGGAACACGTCCTCACAGAGCAAGTAACGAAGAAGTTATGACCGTTTGAAAAACATCGTCAGAACCACATCGTCGAACAAACGACTCGTCTGAATGTAGATGACTCGTCCCAGTCTGGACGACTTCCCCAGAGACCTCAGAGAAATACGGACGACCCGTCGATATTCAGACGAGTCGTCTAGATGAGTTGTTTATGATTGGACGAGTCGTCCCGCTGCGTCGGCGTATTAGACGGATTTATAATTTTTTAATCTTTTAGTATCTATAATTTAAACTTTCGCTAGTTTTAATCATTCAGTATTCAGAATTTTTTGAGCTTATTTTCAAGACCAGGCAAGGCTAAAGACTTTTATTCTTGTATCGATTAATCGCAGCTATAGTTTACCGACAATTGTGAGTTTGATTCTAATTCTTTAATTCGTGCGGATATTGTTTATTTCTCTCGTTCTTGTTATTATTGATCGATTTATTGCTCAATTAGGTTGCAAACCAATTAACCCTAGATCTATTATATTGATAAATTCACAATTTAAGGACTAATTGTTAGATTGTTGATTCACAAGTAGCAACTAGCCTAGTATTTCTTGTTGAACATCGATATTAGGTCAGAGAGAATAAATATATTAATTGAAAATCAAAACCGCGTGTGTCTAAATCTTGTTAATCTTAGTTGATATCGTTTAATTGCTTTATGCTTTCGTTGGATTGAATTTAGGTGTTCGTCTTTGTTATCCAACGATTAGAGCTATTAGGTAGGGCTAAACTCTCCTCTTAGCTACAATTTAGGAAGATAAGAAATTATATTTCCATGCCCAAGTGCTCAACGGATTAGGATTAGTTAATAACGAGGATCAATTAGGTGCACGATAGTGGACATTAATTGAGCGAGATCTTTTCTTCCATTGATTTACAATTTACTTTAATAGCTTTCGAATACTTGATCATTTACACTCACAAACCCCCCATTTGGTTACTATTACATACTTAGACGATTTCCGTTCTTTGTGGATACAAACTTTACTTGCCTATTACTACATTCTAGGTTAGTATTGATTACTTGTATCTGTAGGCATACGACTTTAGCTTGTCAAATTTTGGCGCCGTTGCCGGGGAACTGTTTAATTTGTCTTTTTATGTTTGTGGTGGATCATTTATGGTCCACACCCGTGCTACTAATAAGCCTCTTGTTCCTTTTGATTCAGAAATAGAGAGAACCTTACGAGCTGCGAGGAAAGCGTTTAGAGAATTACCATTCCCTTATTCAGATTCTGACTCCGAGTCCGATAAAGTTGCAGATATGTGTATCAGGACGCTCATAGCCTCGAATATCGCCAGACAACCATCTTGCATTAGATACCCAGAGGAAGAAGTGGGTAAATCGGTAGAGATCAAGGGGGCGCAATTACACCAACTCCCACACTTTCTTGGGGGTCAATTTGAGGATCCAAATCGGCATGTGTCGGACGTGTTCTTTTATTGTAACGGCATGAAGCCACCTGCGGTCAAGATTGAGGACTTCCTATTGAAAGAATTCCCTTTTACACCGAAGGAAAGGGCGATAGATTGGCTTTACACTCAACATGAAAACAGTATCACTTCATGGGATGATATGGAGAAGGCTTTCATCTAGAAGTACTTTACGGCTACCAAATCTCATTCTTGAAGAAGAGTATTAGCAATGTTATGCAAGAGGAGGATGAGCGATTTTCCACGTATTGGGAGAGATTCAAACAGTTATGCTCGAGTTGCCCATATCATGGATTTAAAGATGAGGACCTCATACTCGATTTCTTCAATGGTCTTAAGAATGATTATCAACGTTATGTGGTAGCTGCAAGTGAACGTGGTATTGATAAATTGACTGCAGCTGAGGCATTGAAGTTGCTCAATGAGTTGTCGGACCAAGACTAATCTCGTGCTAGTGATCGACGTTCTACAAAGAAGGTGAATGCTATTGGTACCGAAATTTCAATGGAAACGAAGGTGGATGAGTTGACATCTATGATCAAAGCATTCATGAGAGGAGACACTCCACCACTAGTTAAGACTTGCGGAATATGCTATGCCGAGGGGCATCCGACTGATGCTTGCCCCTCCATTGTTGAAGAGGAGAAGGTACGCAGTAGAGGAAGTGAATGCGGTTGGCTATCAAGGAGGATTCCAAAGGAAGTATGATCCTTTCTCCAGCACTTACAATGAAGGATGGAGGGGTAACCCCAAGTTCAAGTGGTCAACTCCCACCAACAACTTTCAAGGAGGGTCAAATTTTGGTCCTCAAGGTGGGCGAACATTCTAGCCTAGACCACAAGGGCCGACACAAGATTCAGCTCAAAAGCCTACGTCTACGGAGGAGATGATTCATGCTATGGCCACTGATATGACCAACATGCAAAGTGGTATGCAACAGTTTTAACAACAAACCCAATCGAGCATCCAAAATTTGGTGAATCAATTTGGGCAACTATCTACCGCAATTGCAAGGTTGGAAGCCATGGATTCCCATCGATTACCCTCAAACACGGAAGTGCCAAAGAAGAATGTGAGTGCAGTGACGTTAAGGAGTGGTAAGACAATGGGTGAAAAGGAAAAGGTGGTCGATCTTGAAGAAAAGGACGAGTCAGAGAATTGAACCAAGCGCTTAAATCGACTCGTTCCCTGAAAGACGAGTCATCTGGGGGCGAAAGACGAGTCGTCCTGGGGTCAGACGAGTCGTCCCCGACGCCGTCTCCAGCAGTTAACTCCGAAGTTCTATTTGAGACGGAACTCACTCCTAATTCTTCCAGTGGAGGAGATAGGTGCTGATACAGCATGTGTGGCACCCGATCTTCCTACATACAAGCCAATTGCTCCATTTCCCGATGTATGGAAGGATACACGCAAGTATGAGAGCAACAAGGAGATCTATGAGACGTTCAGCCGTTGTATGGTGAAGATTTCGTTGCTCAAGCTTTGCCAATTGTTTCCCAAGCGGGGAAAGGTTTAAAAGGACTTAACCAAAGTCCACAAAAGCTACAAGTTGAAAGGTAAGCAACAAGTTCAAGTAAGTGAACAAGTTTCCGCTATTTTCCAACGTAAGATGCATGCCTCTTAAGTATGGTGATCCAGTTTATTATCCCCATTACTTTAGGTGAGTTTATATTTGATGGTCCTATGTTAGACTTAGGAGCGTCAATTAACGCGCTACCCTATTCTACATATAAGTCTTTGAAACTTGGTCTATGGCTTGAAACTGATGTGGTAGTGCAACTAGCTGATTCTGCCAAGCCCGTTCCCATGGCCGTGGTTTCGCTGGATAGTAGACAGGGACAGTGGAAATCTCATTAATCCATTCATGCGCGTCACTAATTAGATGACGATGCATTTGGCTACCTTAAGAGAGTCATAGTTAATCCTGCCGTTTACCCGCGCTTGGTTGAATTTCTTCACTTTGACATTCAGAGCACTGGGCAGAAATTACATTGCGTCAGCATCAGCAGTGATCATAGCAATGTTTTGTTTTAATTAAACAATCGGATTCCCCTTGTCCGTACAAGTTCTGAGATGGCTATTTAGCGAGCGGGGAGAGGCCCTCGAGGGGAGCGTTCTTAGTCCGTCCCCCATCTGGCACACGGCCTACCGCTCTCGCCACATAAGCAGCTCGAGCAGCAAGACCGCAAACAGCGGGTTTGGAACTGAGATCCCAGTGTAACAACCCTAAATTTTCGACTCAATTAAATAATGAAAACCTAGGATTATTATGCCACAATTAACTAACCAAGTTAATTGCAAGGCGAAAATCAAAATAATGAATCCAAAATGTAAATAATGAAATAGTACGACAGCGGAAGACTTAGTCAAAGTTTACAAAATCCGAATCCGAAATCCAAATAAATAATAATTGTTCAACGAATGTCTAAACAAAAGCCCCATGAATGCAAACGTCCGCAAGCTCAACAAATCACCATCAGACACACCTGTCAACTGCGCCATCAGAAAATGACACAGGCCCCAGAATAGGGTAGGGACAAACCCAAACAAAAGAACGTCAGCAAACTGGCTGAGTAAGAACTCAAAGCAAAACAAGGGAAAATAAGATACGCGCCTTTGAGGCGCGTAGCTGAACAAGCAACGCTTACAATCAAAGGATTAACCAAAATGATTAGAGAGATATGAACCAAGAATAATATTATGAATCACAGAGAGAAGAATCAAGTATACAGGAATGGGCACTCCGCATCAGTAACCCATCTTTGGTAAGGGTCCTACCCCAAACCAGGAACAACTCTAGAGCTAACCAACCCAAACCACCCTAAGAGAACCCGAGTGTGCACACCCCTCACATGAGGGCCAGTAGGATGTAACCGGTCAAGGAGGAGGTTCTAATAGGTAACTGGTAGCTAATCCAGTTAAGAGTTATCTTGATCAGAGGTATAAATTCGTAGACGAGCACCCCCGGAGGATTTAACACGTTACTCTAGAGTGTATAGAAGAAAATCCCATCAACCACAACCCATTTCAAACCATGGTTAGATATTTTATTTGATGTATAACCAATTCCCAACCAAACAAGAGATATTGTGATCAATTAGAAAAAGTATAGAAGCCAATATAAATGAGACAAGAATTGATTACATTAGAAGACGATAAAACATGCTCAAGCTCAAGAGTTGGCGTTCTTACCGGCAACGCTAAACTTCCCTTTAAATTCCTTAAAAGTCGGTAAATCCAACTAGATCGAACCCACCAACTACATAGTAACAAACAATAACCAAAATTAATAACAAACCTTCTATTCGGATTACGAACCCAAAACAACCATTGACCCCTATAATCTTATACAACTCATATAACCCCATTCAAAAACTTCTGTCTACACAACTCCAACTTTTATTATAACAACATAATAAAGAACATACAACAACCCCTTACAAGCCAAACCAAGTATCATAAACGAAGACAAGACTGATCTTAGCATCAAACCTACGTGCAAATACCCAAAACCAACACCCACCATCTGTTTGCACATATTGAACAACAACAAGCAGCCCCTTAGTAAGAAACACACGCACACCCCTTGTACAGCCCTTCGCACACACACCCTCGTAAGCATAATACAACACCGGAGTAATAGCAACACCACAAATCAACAATAACCACCTTGCCAACCATAACAACAACTCGATTCGGCAACACTAGCTACGCCAATGACTATCAAGAACAATACCCCCACCCGCGATCAAACCATAACAACACGGTAACGATACGACAAAACGACGCATAACAAAACACCCATATAAAAACATTCTTAAAACACATTACAATCTGCTAAAAATCATGCTAAATGATAATACTAGCATTAAAACCAATAAAGGTTCATAAATCAGAGTTAAGAACGAAAATACGAGATGATGGTATCGAAACGACTATAATAAAACTTAGAGAAATTCATACCGTTGTGTAGAGGAGAGAGAAAGAGGAATAACGGTACTAGTTTCGTCCAAAACCGGGTTGAGAATAGGCGTCGGTAAGCAGCCGAAGATGACGGCAATGTATCGCGAACGAAATAAAAGGAGATGATGAAGGTGATAGATGATGATGCAGTGGTGAGGTTATGGTGATGTAGGGTTTGATATAAGTGGGTTTAGGAATAAGCAAGGGCAAAAACGTCATTTCGTAATTAAAATAGTTTGCTTTAATTTTATTTTAATTACTTAATTGTATAAAACCAAAATAAAACCCCTTTTAAAATATGAAATCATATTAATAAATTTCATAAATAAGTACAAAGTAAATATAATTAGTAACACCCGACTTAAAGTAATTCCCAAAATGTACGGGGTGTTACACCCAGTGCCTAGCCCTCAGAGCCAATCCTTTTTCCCGAAGTTATGGATCCATTTTACCGACTTCCCTTGCCTACATTGTTCCCTTAACCAGAGGCTGTTCACCTTGGAGACCTGATGCGGTTATGAGTACGACCGGGCAAGGTCAACATTCGGTCCTCCAGATTTTCAAGGGCCGCCGAGGGTAAATCGGACACCACGCGAAGTGTGCTGCTCTTCCAGCCGCTGGACCCTACCTCCGGCTGAGCCGTTTCCAGGGTGAGCAGGCTGTTACACAGAAAAGATAACTCTTCTCGAGGCCCTCGCTGACGTCTCCGGACTTCCTAACGTTGCCGTCGACCAGCATGTCCCAGTTCAGGAATTTTAACCCCATTCTCTTTCGGAGTACACGCGAAACGCGCTATCAGACAGGCTTCCCCCGTCCCTTAGGATCGACTAACCCATGTGCTAGTGCCGTTTAGATGGAACCTTTCTCCACTTCGGCCTTCAAAGTTCTCATTTGAATATTTGCTACTACCACCAAGATCTGCAACGACGGCCGCTCCGCCTTGGCTCACGCCAAAGTTTTACGGCGACCGCCGCGTCCTCCTACTCATCAGGGCCTGGCACTTGCCCCGACGGCCGGGTATAGGTCATGCGCTTAAGCGCCATCCATTTTCGGGGCTAGTTGATTCGGCAGGCGAGTTGTTACACACTCCTTAGCGGATTTCGACTTCCATGACCACCGTCCTGCTGTCTTAATCGACCAATACCCTTTGTGAGATATAGGTTAGCGCGTAGTTGGTGGGCACTGTAACCCGGCTTCCGGTTCATCCCGCATCGCCAGTTCTGCAACAACTACTTTCTATAATTGTCTATACATTGCAACCAAGTTTCCAAAGGGAACTTGGGATCTAACTCACTTTGACTGTCCAGCTTTTCCGATGTTGACAGTGCTTGGCTTCATGTTTTGTCCCCAATTGGCTTGCTTTTAACTCTTTGCAAATGGCGCCAAAACCATTAAAGCTCTCTTTTGTCCCTTGTTGATCATGTCAATATTGTTGGGGCTGGCTAATAATGTTCTGGCTCTTTCTACAAGTCTCCATAAACCAATCATGATATTTATCAGTTATGAAGAATTTTCCAATGATAAAGCCCACTATACAGCCACTTACACAACCAAATGATCTGACAATCCAGTCTATCAACATTGAGTCGTCTTCTGTCTCATCAACATTACTTACTGGTTGTGCAGGTGGCAACGAGAGCCCTGGTCCTTCGTACTTTGTTTCGACAATAATGGAGCACCACACAATCCTAAATTCCCATCAAAAGAGCTGTTGTCACTACTACAAAAACACGAATAGACATCAGTACATAAACATCACACATTTAAAAAACTGATGTCTAAAAGGAATCGGTGGCATTCCTGTAATTATCACCAAACAATAGACATCATTTTTATCAAATAAACCGATGTCTAATAATAGACATCACCCTTTGTCAAAAATCTGATGTCTTTGTTCCCTTGATATACATCGGACTTCCAATGAAAACTGATGTATAATTGTATATTGTACACAAGCTTCTTTTTTTTTTTTTTAAGGAACTAACGTGTGTACTCTTCTTATTCCACCCTCTTATTTTTTTTCCCTGGTACAAACGTCCCCCTCTTCCTTTTTCTCTCTCCTCATACATCCCTCTCTCATTTATCCTTATCTTCTCATCTACACAACACCACCAGTCCACCACCCATCTTCTCTCTCTCCCATTCTCTATATTCTTATTCATTCCTATTTCGATTATGTTTTCCAGTCAAATCCCCTTTTTTTCCTTGTAAATGCTAGGTGGACGCCCAATCTTAATCGACCTCATCTTGATCTCGTTCCCTACAAGTCGAAGATTCTAAATCAATTGAAGAATCTAAAGATCTAGTCTATTGAAAGGTACTTGTTATCTTTTGTTGTTTCATTTCTATGTATGTGATTTGTGGTTATTGATGCAGATTTTAGAAGTATTCATCCTTGCATGCATTTCTTTTTTGAATTAGAATTTATATCTTTTTTTTCCAAGTCAGAATTTATGTCTTCTTGTGATTAGTATTCCGATCTCACTTTAGATTGTATTGTTTTTTTTTTTTTTTTTTTTTTTTTTTGTTTTTTTAAATGTCTGATGCTTCTTTTTAGTTGTAAGCTTGTGCCTTATTCTAGATCTAGAATTAAAAGACAAATGCTCGTCTTAAGAAAGTTTAAATTTTACAGATCTTAGCTTGTTTTAGTGTTCATTTTTCTATCTGATGTACTACACAAGTAAAATGTATTTGGTGGTGCGTGATTTGCTGCATCAGCCACCAGTACTTTTCTTCTTTCATAATAAAATGCTTAGTAGCTTTGACAAATTGAATGATGCAGCTGTTTTAATTTGCTGGATTTCATGGATCACTACTGTCAGTTTATATGACATTTTAATCTGGAAGTTTGGTGAAGTCTGGCTCTTTAATTACAGGCACTTCCATTTTCTTATAGGAGTTATAACATTGGTCTTCGCCTAATTGATGAATTTTTAGTTAAATCCAATGTCTCTAGATGTGTGATGTGTGGACTTCAAGGAGACTGCTGAAGTAATTGTTAAGGTCTGTAGTACTGCACACTCCTGCATGATTTCTTCTGCTTATTGCTAATGTCTGTGGATGTGGAAGTCTTTTTTTAAGTTCGATTGACCAAAAAAGGTTGGGTTCAAAATGTTGTTACGCGTGACTGCAGCAATGACCAACTGAGATCAAGATGGAACAACCTGCAGCTTGGTACGGGACTTATTGATCTAATAGTTGCGCTGCAACCTTCCATTTTTTTAATTTCTTATCATAATTCTAGATGTTTTATGTAATTGCCTAGAAAAATTAGAGGGTTGTAAACAGTATTGTACTCATTTCATTCTATGTATAATTTTATGAGTATTAGAAAAACGCCATTGGGATAACTTCTGTCTATTGACGGAGTCAAGGATCTGTATTTGTGCTACGAATTTTTTTTTTTAATTTTTGTTGGAAGAATAGACGTGGGACATTTTCTGAAGTTTGATGTCTAAAATATCAATAGACGTCCAAGTTTCTAGGAAATCAGATGTATTTGTGGTGCATACACATCAGTTTTCTGAAAAAAGTGATGTATAAAAAATAATTCACACCAGACTTAAAATTGATGTCTATCATATATATAATAGACGTGAGCCACATTAACGTCCATCTGTAAACTGATGTCTATCCACTTAAAAGTCTGATGTCTATGAGCCTTTTTGTAGTAGTGTGTCGAAAGTGCTGAACTGTTCCCTTAACGGTATTGATCTGACAAGATAATTGTGGGAGACATTGAAGACTTCTAAAGTTGTTCGCAGTGAGAACTCCTTTGGAATCTCTCCTATGAGCCTATTTCGAGAAATATCAAACGACTCGATGTCAATTACGTTGGCCAGAGATGTTGGGATGCGACCACTAAGATAGTTGTTCGACAAGTTAAGTGCTTGAAGGCCCCTCAAACTCCCTGCTGTATCCGGAATTTCACCACTGAACTTGTTGCTCGAGAAGTCAAGTACACGAAACACAGTTAGTACCTTTGAGTAGAATGTTTCATAGCCTTTGACTGTTATGGTGATGCCATAATCATATGTTTCATATTGATTGACAGAAAAGGCAATAGTATTGAGTATAAACATGGACTTGGATGAATATATCTGATTTTCACTGGTAATTCTCATAGCAGGCCAGTTTTGGAGATACCGATACGGTAAACTGCCCTCATGAAAGTTGTTAGACAGGTCAGCTACTCGCAGGCTTTGAAAATCATGGACGTCCTCTGGCTCGACTATCTGACCATGAAAGTTGTTGTATCTTAAAACCAAAACCTGCAACTCTGGGAGGCTCCCTAGCCATGATGGAAAAGTATCACTGATTCCATTTTTACCAATGTCGAGTACCTCAAGCATGGTACAATTGGCTAGTGATTTTGGTAGCTTACCCTTCAGTCTATTCTGGCTCAAATTAATCATCTTCAACTTGCAAGACCCTGCTGTAAATTTGTCAGGGATGGTGCCTTACAAATTGTTGTCGCGTAAATTCAACACTTGCAAAGAGCTACCAAGCAGATGGCTAATGCAATCCGGGACTCTACTAGTGATGTCGTTCTTGGACACATCAAGGTAAACTAAAGAACTTCCATTGTAGATTTCGCTAGGCATATCTCCTAAGAATCGATTGTTTGAGGCTTGATACATCTGTAGGAATATTGGTGGAGCAGGAAGCTGTCCCTGAATCTTGTTACCGCTCATATCCAACACTTCCAAGATGCTCCATGTGTCAAAAGTTGAAGCTAACTCAATACCCGTCAGTAAGTTATCTGTAAGATTTAGTGATAAAAGGCTATTTGCAGTAATGTTCGCAAACCACTGTGGTATCTCACCTGTAATGTTATTTCTACCAAGTGACAAGTCTTGTAGCTCATCCTGATGTCGAAGAAACTGCGGGAACTCTGTCAGGTTGCTTGATTCAATGTCCAAACTTACATTTTTAAGATGAGATGATGAATTGGAGCTCAAATCAGGTGGAAAGGCCAGGCTAATGCCTGACAAGCTCAGAAAAACAAGATTAGGGAGCTTCAAGCTAAGAACACGTCAAAATGCCCAATCGAGTTGTTGAAAGATAATGCTAGAGATGGAAGATTATCTAGCTAAGGCAACCACTTTGGTATTGGACCTTCCAATTGATTACCATCTAGGGTCAATGAGGTTAATTGGGTTAAATTCGCGAAACAATGTGGTAATGAAGATGTTAATTGGGTGTGACTTAGGTCTAAAAACTGAAGTGTTGTGAGATTCAGTAGAGAATGTGGTATATGACCACCTAAATACATGTTGTACAAGGACAGTCGGTTGAGTTTGTTGAGCTTGAGCAACAACGAATCTAAGTCGACCGGGCTCACACGCACTAAGGTAAGACAAACCCAAGGCTGTGAGTTGTGTAAGGTTTCTAATGGAAGAAGGGACGTCACCACTGAAACTGTTTATTTGTAAGTCAAGATGTTTGAGATTTGTCAAGTTACCTATGAAAACGGAAGTGTACCAGAGAAGCCGCTTTGAGAGAGATCAAGAGTTGACAAGGAAGCAAGGTTTCCGTAATGTTTGATGCTTCATAATGGACGAGACGTACTGCGTGGTCAAAAGATTCCATGCGTGGTCAAGGGAAAAGAAGAATCCAAGGATTCGGATTGTGGAGTTCAGTAGTTGTGGCTGGTTCAATTGGGCCTTGATCCTTGATGTTGGACCAAGTGGGATATAAATTCTGAAGGCAAGTTTGATGCGGCTGGCCAAGGGTTATGGCTTGTAATGTGGGTGGAAAAGAGGAATTCAGACCTATGCGTCGGCCTAAATTTGCAAAGGGGTAGGTTGATAACGTGGGTTCAGATTTCCATGTCATTTAGCACTATGGGAAAAGAATAGGAGAATGCATGCATGACGAGCTTGATGAGCGATCCTCAAAGTTCCTAGTGTCTTACCTTCGCGATTATTACCTGTCGTACGGAAGAACTCTCGCGGTGAATCATCAAATGTCAAGTTCTTGAATAGAAGTGCGGCCGATTGCGGTGGCGTGATTTACACGATCTCAAGGAGGACTTTTTCGGTGATTTAATTTTATAGCTAGCTTGGGTGACAAATTACGGTTGTGCATGAAGGCTCTGACCCATTTTCCCCCAATTATGCTGACTTGACCATGTTTGCAGTTAGAAATACACATTTTGTTTGATGTTTTCAATTCTGTCCCTATTGAGGGATGCTTTCACTTGTTCGTGGCACTTGTTATTTGTTTTTTTTTTTTTTTTGTTAGACATATTTCATTTTGGCTCCACTTTTTAAGTCTTGCCGTTTGTTAGCCAAATTTGTTATTAGTGGCTCCACTTTTTAAGTCTCGCCGTTTCAGTCAAGTCAACACCCTTTACCCAAGCTAGGAAGATGTAGGATGAAAATGAAAAGGCTATTGTCATGGAGGCTCTGCGGGCTACCAAAAAAAGTGGATTCAATCGTGAGGGATCAAAGTCATTTATGTAGTTACAAATTTTTTACCTCCGGTCATTAATCGTGCAGTGTAAGACAAACTAGGATTCGTCGTTGGATGCTCATGAAAAATATGGTAAACCAAAAGCTCATTTATTCCATCAGTGAAAAAGAGAAATTTCAATCTGTTGGAGGTATCTATGCTAGACATGGAAAGGAGGTAAACAAAATATGCATGAAACCTTTTGTCGTGTGGTTGTGTCTCGAAAGACTGCCTACGTATCCACTAGCGCGTGAAATCAAACTAAACGTAGTTCGGAAAGAACGTTCATTGTTGATGTCGTTGATGGTAGCCTCGTTGTAGTGGTGTTTGTTCTCATCGTCTTAGGTTTTCGTGCAATGTAAGTTTTAGAGTTCAACACATAGTGCATGGGTTTTGCTACCCCTTTGATTTTCGGGATGGTAATGTCGAGAACTTGTGGAAAAAACTTAACATTGACGACAGGAACGTGCGACCAATCTCGACGTGGATTATGGATCCATAGAGAAATAGTAGTCGTCCCTCAAACCATTGACGCTTCAATTGAGTTGCTTGAAAATGTGGGTCGGGGTCACCGAGTTGGACAAGGTGTTGACGATCTGATGTATGTAAAGATTGAGTGGTCGTGAAGAGTGGGCGTCAACGACGGAAAGAAAGGAGGTGAGGAGTAGGCCTCGGTGATCCTATGTGGCTAAGATCGAAACAAGTGCAATGTGTGTGATGTGTACGAATACGGGTAGACGCATGGATGGGATGCAAAATTCTATGGTGAATTGAACGAGGAGTGGGCCTCGATGATCCTAGGTGGCTAAGATCAAGTTATATGGTTCGGATTTCCATAAATTGCACGGAATTGTTGAAAAATGGGTGAGGAGTGGGCCTAAAAAATCCTAGGTGGCTAGGGTTGATGACACAGATTGGCGTTTCGTTAAGTTGTCAAGCTTTGGGCAAAAAATAGTGAGAGGTGGGCCTCGAAGATCCTAAGTAGCTAGGGTCGTTGAAACGGATTGACGTATCGCTAAGGTGCGGATTTTTGGGTAAAAAAGAGCGAGGAGTGGGCCTCGGAAATCCTAGGTGGCTAGGGTTGATGATACGGATTGACGTATCGAAAACGATGTGAATTTTTGTTTAATAAAGAGCGAGGAGAGGGCCTCAAATATCTTAGGTGGATAGAGTCGATGATACGGATTGACGTATGAGACAGACATGATGCATGACGTAACTTGTTTTTTTTTTTTTTTTTTTTGTAGGTTCGATGCATGGGTTGTGATGCATGTGATAATACAAGTCGTAGTGCAAAAATGCGTGCAATGGTTCGGGTTCCTAGGATGCATGAGTTCGTAGTTAGGTACAAATTTGACCCTACATGAGATAGTTTGTCCTAAGAATGGTATGGACTGGGATGATGCATGATTTAGATGACTAGGGGTGGACCTAGATGATATGCAAATGTATGGTGCAAGATGCGACTCTATGGACATGACGTATGTATATATGTATGTATGTATGTATGCAGCAAGCTATGGTTGTGTATGCGTGACACGGCAATGCGGTATTCAAGAATGCAGCATGGAGTGCAATGAGTTTGACTCGATTTTGTGAGTGCAACATGTGGGTGCGAGGTTTATAGGTGTATGTGTTGAAAATGACTCAAACAAAGGGCGACATGCAGTGGGGCATGACTTGGAAGGGGAATTGCACCATTCAAAGGAAAATGCGTGGTGCGTATTAGTGGGCAGACGCACGGGGGTGGTGCGCACAAGCGCGCGGACGCACGACAGCGTGCGCACAAGGCCATGGACGCACGCGCCGAAACGTCACAAAAAGTGACGTGGGGCACGGGAAAAGTATTAGTGTGGTTAAAACTTGATTTGACAAAGTTTTGGGGTTTAAATGTTACAAATAAGGCACAAAAAGCAACAAAAAGAAGCAAAAAAGACACGTTGCAACAAACATATACCATGCAAATGTACTAGAGCTTAGGCTTTGAGGTTTAGGCTTAGGGTACCATGTTATAGGTAACTATATCTCGATTTGTGGCAGCCCATGCTCGAGAGTATAACATCCTTGCTCCAGAAACAATGTTTCATTGGAAACGAAGTGTCGACAATGCGAACGTGGGTGGTATAACCATTATTCAGTCCTACACAAGGTAGAAGACATGGTTGTACCGAAGGCCAAAAGGGTTCTTATGGGACGTGGGTCGCGTCCATGCAAATGAAGGTGCTAAACTTCTCAACAAATGTAACGTGATAACCATTTTTCGAGTCTCACCCACTTTGAACAATAAGTCCCTAGCGGAGTCGCCACTATAGATTCCACGGATGGTCTCTATAGCGGCGGACGCGCGAGTAGTGCGATGATTGCACTAGGATAGGAGTCGCCACCAAACAATTGTGGGGTGTTTGGAAACCATGCAATGCGATCTTGTTCCTTGTTACCGAGGGACTACGTAAACGCTAGATGAGTCTGTACCCATTGAGCATAAACGCTTGGGGGACGCGAGTCATGGCAAGTACAAAACACTTTCGCGAGTCGTTTACCGAAATGGACAAAACCGAGGGACGTAAGGAATAAAATGCGCATTGTGCCCTACGCCAATGTGCAGCCCAAGGACCGCAAGACTGGGTTTGGGGGTGACAGTACGTGTTGGGAAGCCATAAGACACCCTACCCCGCCCACATATAGCGGCCTCTACTAGTTGAATTATCATTTACAAGTCGTCGAGAAGTTAAGCCATGCAAGTTACAATCATTTACAAGTTATATACAACCTAGTAAATTAGCTAAGTTGGTTATTTAGCACATAAACTAGATCTTAGGTCGCAACGTTGTTAAGATTGATTAATGGTCCCTAGCTACCAATTTGTCCAAGCGTTTTGCACTATGTGTGTTAGGCGTGATTCATGTAATTCGTTTCAGATGTAGTTTTGGTTAGGCAAAATATAAATCTAGGTCAAAAGCAATAAATTGCGCACGTAAAGAAGGGGTAGGAGATGAGAATAAAGTAAAAGATGAGTTTAGAAAAGAGGGGGTGCCCTCAGGACTTACGTGTGTCCACGATACCACTACTTGCTCTACTATACTTCGAGATCGTTGCGTTGATCCTTAGTATGTGTCGTAGGGGCTAGATGTGTTCTTAGAGCGATGTGTTGCTCTTCGAACGTGGTGTTTAAGAGGGGCTTTGCTTGAGTTGTGTTTACGGGTGCCCTAGAGGTGTAGGGGTGCTATTAGGGTTTTAGTGTTGTAGTTGCTAGGGTTTTTGTATTGTAGTTAGGGTTTTTTATGAGAGAATTGTAGTGAGGGAGGAGAAGAGTTTCGGGGTGGAAATGCTATGTGAAAAGGTGTGTGGAGAAATGGAGAGAGAGAGAGAGGGGCAGAGATTCGGGGTGAAAATGATGTGTGAAGGTGTGTCAAATGGGGTGGAAAGATGGTGTATTTTTAGGTGTGGAGAAGTAGGGTTTTGAGGTGGAGAGCTAGGGCAGCCGGCCACCCTAGGGCTGCGTGCGTCAGGCTCACGGGGTGGTGCGTCTAGCGCGGGTGGAGGTGCGTCAGACGCAGGTCAGGCTGCGTCTGGCGCGAGCTGGGCTGCGTCTGGCGCAGGTGGTGGTGCGTCAGGCCGGCTGGTGGTGCGCAAGGCGCACGCGCAGGTGCGCCAAGGCCTCCATGCGCGCGTAGAGGTGAGCCTAGACCCCGTGACGCACCATACAAAATTGCATTTCTGGTCTTCTTATGACATGAATATTGCACATGTGAATTTGGGTGGACAAATGACGTACAAAAACATGTTCTCTTGATGATTTTTAGCGGTTTAGGCACGCAAGTCATTCCTGAGTTAGGTCAGGTGCGCGTGCGCCAAGGCCTCCATGCGTGCGTAGAGGTGCTCCTGGACCCCGTGACGCACCATATAAAATTGCATTTCTGGTTTTCTTATGACATGAATATTGCACATGTGAATTTGGGTGGACAAATGACGTACACAAACATGTTTTCTTGATGATTTTTGGCGGTTTAGGCACGCAGGTCATTCCTGAGTTAGGTCAGGTGCAAAAGGGGAGGAAAATGGTTGTTTTTGGCTTTGATTTGGGTGAAGACGCATTTGCTAACAGATTCACGACAACGGTGGTTCACATAGTAGAGCAAGTAGACGCAGTTCACTGTAAAATGTCCTTTCATCATCGAGCATTTAGGTAGGGACAAATGCAGGTGTCTACAAATGTATGTTCTGGTTACGTGGAGTATTATGGAGTTTATACATCTAGGTTTAAATCATGCTAATAATTAAACTCTTTTTGTAGACTAACTAAACAAAACCAGTCAACTCCTTCTATCAAGGTTGAGATAACAACACATACAAAAGTGCATCTTCACTTTCTTCACTTGGTCAAGCATCTTCTCGAACAAAAGTGCATGTGGGGACATTTAGGAAAGGACCACTAGTGGATAATAATATGCAGAACCAGATGCTGAAATCTGTTAGCAGAGAGGAGATCAAACAAGCCATGTTTGCTATTGAGGGTACCTAAAGTCCAGGGCCAGATGGTTATTCTAGTCAGTTTTTCAAAGATTCTTGGCACCTAGTAGGAGAATCAATTGAAAATGTTGTACTAGAATTCTTTGAGAATGACAAGCTATTGAAACAAGTGAATGCAACAATCCTCACATTGATTCCAAAAACTCAAAACCCTAAGAGCTTGTTTTGATAGGGGGATTTGGAGGGAAAGGGAGGGGAGGGGGAGGGAGGGGAATTGTATTCCTTGTTTGGATACAAATTTGAGAGGGGAGGGGAGAAAAATGGAGAGATTTGGTAGGATAAGTTTTCGCTCAAATTTTCAGTTTTGTGTCTCTCCAAAATTGGAGATATTTGGAAGGAAAATGCTTTCAAATTACCTAAATGCCCTCACAATTTATTATATTTACAATTACACTATTAAAATATACCAAACCTAATCCCCAATATTTTCTCTCTCCTCCCCCCTTCCCCCCACCACTGCCACCACCACCTCTCCACCGCCGGCATGCACCTGCCACCACCTTATCCGCCGGCGTCACCACTACTGCCACCACAAGACTCCGGCGAGCACTTCCCCCTTATCCAGTCTTCGACCTCCACCGTAAGACCCCCAATTTTAGATCTAGGTTTTCGAAAATAAAAATAAAAAGTTTTTCCGGCAAATGAAGGCCGGTTTCGAGTAGGCGACGAGTTGGGTAGGTGGCGCCCGGGTGTTGAAGAGAGGAATGAGGGTGGGTCGTGGTGGATCTTAGCAAAACGAGGGAGAAGGGAAAGAGCGAAAACTCTTCGCGCGCGGTGGAGGGAGGGGAGATGGTGGCCGTCAAAGGCCACTGTGTAGTCGCCGTATCTGGGCCGATTAGGTGGTGTAGTCTTTGCCGGAGTTAATTATCGTCGGTGTAAGGCGCAGTGACGGTATGGCGGCGCATGGGAGGGGAGACAGAAAATGTGAGGGTGGGATTGGGTTTTGTTTTCAGTATTATTATTATTATAAAAAATTAATTTTGAACAAATAAAATTAAATTCACCACTTTCCTTTCCCTTCTCTCCATTTCCTTCCTTATCCAAACAATGGAAATCATCTTCCTTCCCCTTCACCTCCCCTTCCCTCTCTCCCCCTCCCCTCCCTTTCCCTCTCAAATTGCTATCCAAACAGGCTCTAAAAGTGTTAAGGAGTCCAGGCCAGTAGCATGCTGCAACACAATATACAAATGCATCTCTAAGGTGTTGTGTGATAGAATAGGAGGGGTTTTGCCTCAAATTATCAGTCAGAACCAAGGGGCTTTTTGTTAGGCATAGGGATATTGTGGAAAATGTGATGGTGTGCCAAGATCTGGTAAGGAAATATCATAGGAAAGGTGTTACACCTAGATGCCTTATGCAGATTGATTTAAGTAAGGCGTATGACACTTTGGAATGGGACCTTGTTCAGGAAATGCTGGCTGCTTTGAATTTCCCTGATAAAATGATAAATCTGATAATGGAATGTGTTACATCTTCAGCATATACCATTGCTCTGAATGGGGATAGCTTTGGATTCTTTAAGGGAAGGAGAGGTTTGAGACAGGGGGACCCTCTATCCCCCCTTCTTTTTACTATTTGCATGGAATATCTCTCTAGAATCCTAAGAGTAGTAGCTGACAAAAAGAACTTCAGGTTTCATCCTCTCTGCAGCAAAACAAGATTGAACCATCTTTGCTTTGCTGATGATTTACTCCTGTTTTGCAGAGGAGATATGAATTCTGTGGTGCTACTTTTGAGAGGATTTGCTAGCTTCTCTGCTGCTCCTGGCCTTAAAACTAACACTGAGAAATCTGATATTTACTGGGCTGGAATGGGTTATAATTTAAAAAAGAGAGTGTCATTGCATATTCAGGATTTAAAGAGGGTACAATACCTTTCAGATACTTGGGAATCCAAATCACAGCAGGAAAGTTGAGTGTTATGGACTGTAATATACTCACTGAGAAAATAGTATGCAGAATTAGAGCTTTGGGTGTTAGGAAGCATTCCTATGTACGCAGGGTTACTTTGGTTAAAGCAATGCTTCTTAACTTGCATGATTTTTGGGCTAGGGTCTTCATTCTTCCTAAGATGATAATGAGGAAGATTTTTGTAATTTGTAGGAATTTTCTTTGGGATAATAGTGAACACATGATCCGCAGCCCATTAATTGCTTGGGAAAAGATTTGCACTCCAAAAGAAGCAGGGGGCTTAGGAGTTAGAGATATAGTCACGTGGAACAAGGCTTGCATTAGTAAATATGCAATCTGGTTATTTGAAGACACTGATAAGCTTTCGATCAAATGGGTGAGCAATATATATTTGAAAGGCAGGAACTGAGTGACTATAAACCCCCCACAGACTCGAGCTGGTATTGGAAGAAAATTTGTGGTATCAAAGAAGTTTTGAAGCCTGGCATAGACACTGGTAAATGGTTGGAGATTGGACCAAGATACACAGTAACAGAAGGCTATAACTGGATGAGAAGGGACTTTGCTAAGATATCTTGGGGGAAATTCATATGGAGCAGGCACATAGTCCCTAGAGCTGCGTTTATAAGTTGGTTGCCTATGCACGGTAGGTTGCAGCTTAAGGATAAGTTGTATATGTTTGGGATAAGCCAGGATGATACATGTGTTCTCTGTCATAGTGCAAGAGAAACACATAGCCACTTGTTCTTCCAATGTCCATATTCGAAGAAGTGCTTGGAGCTGATTAACTTAGCTTGTAATATGAATATCCCAGATAATGATGCTATGGCATGGTGCATGAGGAAGCGTATGGCCAGCAAGCTGTTGAGACAAACTACTGGAGCAGTAAT
Organism: Spergularia marina; assembly: GCA_963680865.1. Classification (NCBI taxonomy): domain Eukaryota; kingdom Viridiplantae; phylum Streptophyta; class Magnoliopsida; order Caryophyllales; family Caryophyllaceae; genus Spergularia; species Spergularia marina. The sequence continues at coordinate 9,295,493 of OY804551.1, read as the reverse complement.
ATGTAGTCTTCAATACTACATATGGATGGCGAGAAATAAATGTAGGATAGAGCAAGTTGTTATTCTTCCTAGTAATATTTGTAATACGATATCGAGGGAGGTAAAGCAAAAAATTAAAGCTATTGTTGTTAAGTGTAGCTTGAAGGATCGAGCTCTGCTTGAAGCCAAAAAGCTGATGTAAGTTCTGTTGTTCCAGCTGATTCATAACCGGATTTTGAGTTTATGATTAATAAAATTTACATTTTTCCCAAAAAAAACTCGAAAGTCGAGAAATCGAATCATCATTGTTTTAGATTTAGTGATCAAACAGGTTTCACCCAATCAATAAAGTATCGCAATAGCTAAATTGCGATGTATAAACTTCAACAGGGAGAGGAAAAAAAGGATTCAACAAAGAGAAGTACCTTATTGAAGAAGAAGCTTTCCATTAACAATATCTATAATATAAATCTCGAGAGTCGCTTCTATAGGATTTAATCACATTTTCGCCCAATTCTTTCTCCACCGCTCCAACATCCAATTCAATCGAGTTAAATAATTCAAATTGATATGCAAAATCAAGCTAGAATATAAAAAAATAAGAACGGAAACATGAATTCAAAATAAATTGGGGAGAAGAAGAAATACTCTAATTAAGCATGATGAAAAGTCATGCTGATGCTAGCTGGAGCTGGAAAAAGATTTGTTCTGTCAAGAACAAACTACTAAATGCATTCAGCAATAGGAAATGGAAAGGTAAAGATGATGAGTATAAGATTGCAGAAGGTTTCAATTGGTTGAGTCCTGATTACCCTCAGATGATATGGGGAAAATTCTTATGGTCAAGATACAACATTCCCAAGACAGCTTTTATAAGCTGGATGGCTATGCACAGCAGACTGCAATTGAAGGATAAGCTTCTGAAAATTGGAGTTTGTATGGAAGACATTTGTTTCCTGTGTCAGGAAAAATATGAAACTCATGAACATCTGTTCTATGAATGTGGTTATAGTAAGCGATGCCTAGATGTGCTGAGGCGAGAGGTGCAAGATTGAGTTTCCAGACAAGGAGCTTATAGGTTGGAGCTGCAAGAAAAAGCTTGGATCACGCATTAGAAATCAAGTGGCAGGCTCTATTATCTGTTGTCTTATCTACAACATTTGGAGAATCAAGAATCAATGCAGAATTGAATGCTGTGTGGCAAATCCAAAAGCTGTATTAGACCAGATAATGAAAGATGTGAAAGCCAGGATCAAAAAGAAGATAGAAAATATCAAGGAGAAGGACAGAAAATGGTTGATGATTAGGAACTTGATGTAAAGCAGGGTTTGGTTTTTTTTTGGGAGAGTAGGCATGTCTACTCTCAGCTAGATTAGTGTTATATATTGTGCTAATCAAGCTAAGTTTTGTAATTCTTCAATTTTGATATATATAATTCTTACATTTTTCCCAAAAAAAAAAAAAAAAGCATGATGAAAAATTAATTAGCTTAGACTGCTAGATTTGAAATTTAGCAAATGAAATAAACAGACTATAGAAAAATAAAAAATCAATAGAAAGCACTGAATCAAACGGATATGATAAGCACAAAACTAAAATAAAACGAAACTCAATGAAACACTTACTGATTAAGAGAACAAATGGGTTAGGAGAACTACTTGTAATATTATTTCAGATTCAAGAGGGGAATCTGAACAAGCATGTACAACCATGGATCTTGATATAGTAGGTCGAAAAGAGGGGAATGGGGAGAAAAGAGAGATAGGGACCAAGAAAAAAAAATTAATTAATCACCTTTTCAGTTCCGAGTAGTAGTAACGCCGGTGTGTGGTGATGAGAGAGAGTACGATGTCCAACGGTGAGAAGTGTGGAGAGAGAGAACGACGAGGAGAGAGAGTAGTGAAAGGAGATGGGCAGTCGGCGCAAAGATAAGATATGGCGAGATGTGCAATGAGAGCAATTAGGTTTTCCAAATTTTATTTCTTTTACTTTTTTCAATTGCGCGCATTCTGTAAAATTTTCAACTTTCTTTTAAAAAATTTAAGTAGCGGGCATGCTCATACATTGGGGAGCGTAAAATTTTCAGGGAGTGGCCCAACGCTTCTAAAAGTGTAGACATTAAAGCGTCAAAAAATTAAAGAGTTTGTAGTAGTGTGAAGACGGAGCCTTTCAAGCAATTGATTGCTTTTACTAGGTTCTAGTCTTATGGCCATACTAGCAGTGGCGGACCCAGGATTATTCTCGAGTGGGGTCAAGTTTTTAAGAAAATTGCAATCCTTTCGACATTTGATAAATTAAAATATGTTAACGAAAACAAATCGACCAAAACTACATGTGTATGTTAATACTAAAATACAATGAAAAAGAAAGCAAATAAAAATCTATAATTTCAATCGCCGTGTTTTCATCCTCTGGAAATATTGAATAATCTACTTCTCTTTGATGTTTTCGGAGATCTCACGCTCTATGTATGACACTAGGCAATCATTCAACCATTTATCACCCATCCTATTCCGCAATTTTTTTGTTACAATTCACTGAAGAAAAAGCTCTCTCAACACTTGCTGTAGCAACTGGCAAGATCAACACCAATTTCAAGAGCAAATACACGGATGGATAAACGATATGTTTTCCCGTCTCCACCAATTTACACGATAGTTCAGATAAACCCTTGACAACATCAAATTCCTTCTTTGTGCGAATATCAACAATATAATTCTCGAGTTGATGTCCAAGTCTCACAATATCAGCATTAAAAAATTCTTTACGATAGAACTTAACAAGCTTAAGCAATTTTTTCTTATCAAAAGCACGAAATGAATTACTTGGATTAAAGCAAGCCATACAAAGAAGAAACTCAGTAGTCACCTCATTGAAACGGTTGTTGAGCTCTTGGGGGAGAAAATCAATAGTTGCATAGAATATCTCCACACGGTAACGATGCAAATTTGTGATTCTTGGAGCTTTTCGTCTTGACTTTCCTTCGAGAACAAAAGGTTCTTCCATAGTGGGAACAAAAATGTCATGAGTAGTGCAAAATGAAGATACAACGTTCAATAGAGTTTGCCACCCTTCGTTTCTCATATCTTGTAGCCGTTGCTTGGTGACTTGAACAAGCTCCATGACATTTATAATATCTTGATCCCTCCTTTGCATAGCCTGTGATAAGTCATTTATTATTCCTAACCAAGACACCATGAAGTGTAAAGGGAAAACAAAGTCAAAAGATTCCATCAATTTTGCCATAATGCGTGTCTCCCCTTTCTGATCAAATTCCAAGCCCTCCTCATCAATAAACTCAGGAGTCTCCACTACTGAAGAGAACATAACTAATAAGTTTGAAAGTGATTTATAATGAGAACTCCAGCGAGTAACTATAGGTCTTTGAAGACTAATCTCTTGATTTAAACCTTTACCACTATGAACAACCCCAATACGTAGATGCTCTGCGATTTCATCAGCTATTTTTGCACGAAGGATATCACGACGCCTACAAGAAGCTCCCACAATATTCAACAACCGACACATCAAACAAAAAAAATTGATGCAATATCACCTTGTCAGGATGCCACAACTACAAGAGTTAGTTGAAATTGATGAGCAAAACAATTAATGAAAAAAGCGGATTGATTTTCTCTTAAATTCAAAGTCTTGAGTCCGTTGAATTCACTTGCATGTTACTAGCTCCATCATAACACCTGCCCCCGAATTCTTTTCACTGTCAAACCATTCTCTAATAATAACTAGAGCTGATCAAATGGCCCAGGCCCAAAAGGCCGGCCCGACCCTACTTTTTCCCGGGTTTGGGCCGACCAACTAAGCCCGAATCGGCCAAGCCCGAAAAAGCCCGCAATAATATGGCCCGGGCTTGGGCTGAGCTCGTGCTCCGAAAATTGGCCCGGCCCGCTTTTAAAAATAAAAACAAATTTTTTAAATTTTATAAACCTAAGTTATGTAAACTAGTGTAAATGATGTCGGATTATGACGAATATGGTAATTAAAGTAATCAATGTAGCAAAATTAGGCTAAATGTAGGGAATAAAGCATATTAAAATAATAAAAATAAAACTATTTATAAAATAAAATATTGTAATTTATGAAAATAACATCAAAAACCTCTTTAAAAATGTATAATAATTTATTATTAAATTAATGTGCAAGTAGTAGATTATATTAATGGGTAAAGTGATCAAAAACGTATAAATTAGGTATTACGTGTTTTTTTTTTTTAAAAAAGCCCGAACGAGCCCGAAACGGCCGTTTTGGCCCGAATGGACCGGGCTTGGGCCGACCGATTAGGCCCGAAAGAAAACCCTGGCCCGACCCGCACACCGGGCCTACTTTTTACCCTAAGCCCGGCCCGCCCCGGCCCATGATCACCTCTAATAATAACTGATTAATAGCGGCTTTTAAAGTCAAACCAATGGTATCTGGGACATGAACTATTCCTAAGAACCTCTCTTGAACTCTGCCTTCTTTATCAACATATCGAAGGAAAATAATCATTTGTTCATTGACAGATATATCTCGAGACTCATCAACTAAAATTCCAAAAAAGTCGTCGCCAAGATCTTTAAGGATTGCCATACTAGTCAACTTTGTACAAGTATGTGCAATATCCTTTTGAATCTTATGAGACATCACTTGTAAATTTTTAGGAACTTTTTCGACAATAACTTTAGCAAATTCAACATTATTATCTGTGAGAAATTTTCGAAGTTCAAGAAAGTTTCCCTTATTTGTTGATCCTTGAGAACATCATGTCCTCGAAAAGCCAAACCCATTTTCAAAAGCCATCGTACGCACCTTATTGCTGCAGTTAAACAGTTTTTGTAGTCTATTTTTTTCTTGTTCAGTGTACCCACTAAAGACATCCACAATGGTTTCCTCTTGATTTTTCAGAGTAATATACATGACATATGCTTTATTGAGAGCACTATCCGGGCCACCGACATGCACATCTAATCTATCTTTTTTGTTCTATGATGACCACCCACTAATAACAAAAGCACCACCTCCACCCTTGTTTGTAACCTCTGACTTAAACAAGTAACAACATAAGCAATACACTTCATCCTTTTCTTTGCTATACTCTAACCAAGATTTATATTCATCAAACCATTCCTCGTTGAAAACGACGATTCGCACCACCAATCATTTTTTGAGGAAAATCATAATTGCGAGGTTGAACTGGTGCATTCTCAATATACTAATTTCTAACTTGAGCTTGATCGTTCGGATGATAGTCAGAGAATTTGTTTTCTCAATCCTGGATCAATCGGATATGGTTCTAAATCATTATCATGGTTTCAAACTACTTGCTCCGAATGTTGTGAGTTCTCAAGAACATTAATATCCGAATTCTCGACATTATGATTTGGTTCTTGTTCTTCCTCAGATATTGGATTATTTGATTCATAGTATCTAAACAACGTATTTTTCTGCCTTTTTGACATCTATATAAGCAATTTGCAGTATCGTTAGGGATCTAATGAGTTAAAATATGTCAATTGTTCGTCTAAGTTCTAATTAGTAATTAATCATATTAGCAAAATTCTACATAATTCTATCAATCATAACATAAGCAAATAAGCATTAACAATTAAAAACAAAATTGGGATAACAAAGTATAGAGGACAAAGATTAATAGCATAATTTTTAAATTTGCAAGTAGAATTCTTACCTCGAAGGAGATCAGACTAGCGAAATAGCGAAATCGAAAATATGCCGTAGACCATGGAACTCTTGAACCGTAACTTTTAATACCCTAAATTCTTAATTGTATGTGGAAATTAATGATATCACAAATAGGAAACTTTACCCGTTAGAAAAAGGAGTAGGATAGTTTACTTTGACTTTGTCTAAATAATAACAAATTATAAGGAAAAGTAAAAAAAACAAAAAAACAAAAAAAGAAAAAAAAAAAGACAATGGAAGGTTTTGCAGAGTCACGTGGGGGCGGGGTTGGAAAAGTTTAACAATTTTTTATATAATAATAAGATAGTGATTACACCCATGATGCATCAAGCCCGCTTTTCTGATTCTTTGATTTTTTTTTTTTTTTTTTGCCATTACTTAACCTATACATACAAAAAAAATCTCAATCCAAGTGGGGTCAGCTGCCCCCAAACCCTACTACCTAGGACCGCCACTACATACTAGGACTTGGATTAATTTGTTGCATGTAGCTTTATTTTTTCCTTTATTTTTTGCACATGTTTAAATCATTATCCGCGACTCGCTAGAAATAGTTCACTTAAAACTGATAGATAAAATATGACAAGATCTCTCCCTAAAATGTAAAATCGAGATTTAGTCATTCCACTAAGCAACTTTTGTTCATTGAGCACGCTCGCACTAGCGGAGTGTTTCCTTTTTACCTTGGGAGAGTAGGTTAATAAATACTCCCTCCATTTCTTTTGATTCTTTACGTTTCCCTTATTTGGCAATTTCTTTTGATTCTTTACGTTTCCATTTTGGACAATATTTTGTGACATGAACTTTCGAAATTGCCCTAACTCTACTAACAAATTTTTTAATTTGACGCCTTACTCTAATTAACCCAAATACTAATCTGATTACTTCTATTAACCCACCCACACAAATACAAATTCATTTGATAACCACCCCAACCTCCCCAATATAAAAATAAACGGCCCTATCTTCATCATTCTTTCAACCCCATTCATCCCTAATATCAAAATCAACGCCCATCTTCATCATTCATTCTCCCCAAATCTCACCATCTTCATCATTCATTCATCCCCCAAATCTCACATTTCTCATATCTTCTCTATCATATATCTCTCTCCTCTCTTAAACTCTCTCTCTCTTCATTGCCGGCCACAACAACTCGCGCGTCAGATCTCATCATAACGCGCGCTTATAGCGATCTAGTGGCTCTGGCGAGGTTGCGTGGTTGTTGTCGTGGTGTCGCACTCATTGCCTACAACTGGCTCAAGCGACGTGAGCGGCTAGATCAGGTCTGGTTCAGACGACGACAATGTCGACACTGATGATAGGGGAGCGGTGGTGGGTATGATAGGGTGGTGGTAGTGGTTACTTAAGGGCGTGGGTGCAAGTGAGGTTGAGATAATTAGTATCTAATTAGTTTTGTTTAATTGATACCCTTCATTCCCTAATTACTTTCTCTCTCCCCCCTCCTTGGATTTTGTATAGTTCCTCTATGTAAAGAAACAAATAAAACAGAGGGAGTAATTATTTTGAGTGAGTTTTGGTTTAATCTCGACGTGACTTGCAATACAAGTCTTGCAATCTGGGGATTAAATGATTGATTTAGTTGAAATCGATCATCCGATAGTTCTATGTGTAGAATCAGTCAAGAGTTGGTTCACCGAAATCGTAACACTACGCATTATGGAAAATGGTTTATGGAATTGGTTTGTCCCACATTGGAAAACTAAGGCTCATATGATCATCATATTGGTCATATTAGAAAAACCGATTATAATACTTACTAATACATCTTATAAGTGAGACTTCTCAGCATGCAAGAAAGTATTTTGATTTTTTAGAGAGAGTTATGTGATGCATCCAAATATTTTTAAATCAGTAACTTGATTTGTTGTATGGTTTGATTAAATCAATTATAATCAAATAATATTACATAACAAACGCAAAAAAAAATGTCGTGGTTCCTCACAATCAAATTATAAACGTTTGCAAAGGTTGGATACAAAAAAATCAACGATTATATGAAATAGATGGGCCATGTACTAAGTGAAAAACTTTATTATGTCATGTACGTGATGTTCTTCAATTCAAAATCATTGTAGTTGTGTAGGATCAAAGAATTGGACGCTTTGTCAAATAAAACACAATGGACAAGATTGTGTTAAAAAGTATACATAGTCTCACAATTTCACTAAACTTAAAATCTACCACCATTATTTTCTCTCTCCTCTTTCCCATGAAACTACAAAAAAAAAAAAAAAAAACAACCACTTTTACCACCACTTAGGGATGGTTCTTCTTAGTTGTGTGCAGGAATGTCAAACCAATCATCGTGATTAGAATGCCCATTCTAATCACAGATTTTAGTGAATCCTGGCCGTTCATCTTCATCCATCACCCACCTCATTTTCATCTCCCTTATTTCTTTATTCCCCACCTACCCCACCACATTCACCATCTCCCAACCCGACAACCACCATTTCCTTTTTCCAAAAAATCCCCCATCCAATTTCTCCACCACCTCCATGCTAGCACCACCCCTTCCCCTCTGCCACCAGCACTATCACGGCAAAGAAAACAGACTCACGCCACCTTCACATGAGGGGTGTTTACGATGATGAGGATGATGATTTTGATGGTGGGCAAATGGGAAGTTGTGCCCCTCACATGTGATCGTCATCCTCGCCGGCGATGTGATCGTCGTGAGATTATGTGATCGTATTTTCAATATACCGTTAGGACAGATAAAATAGTGCATACCATTTTAAAATGGTATATGAAAATTGTGCAATGGTATCTGCTAGGTTGTGTGATTGTGGTGTGATGGTGTGGTCGTCGGTGCTATGTTTCGCGCGCCGTAGCTTACCCATGGTCAAGGCTGGAGATCGTGGCGGTGCTATGTGTTGGGTTAGTAGCCCATCATCCAGCCCAAGTTTAGTAGTGCACGTAGCTTGTGCATTATGGAAGTTGACATTTTTTGGTAAGTCGGTTAGCTTATGGCTTTGCCTTGGATTTGCAAGTCTTAAGTTGGTCAATTAGTTTTGCTAATTGGTATAAAAAGGGATGTAACTTCCTTTGGCATAATCAGTAGCGACGGCACAAAGCAAACAAGATTGTTACGGAGGTATACACGGGCTAGTATTAGCGGGGGTTCGAGACGGTTCAGTTCTTGGTGCGGGAGTGTAGCTGCTGGCGCAAGTCGACTCTTGCGGTTGAGATTAATATCTCGGTTCAGTACAAGGTTCGTCTACTATACTCTACAGGAACGGTTAGTACATCTATTCAGGTGTGGTTAATCTTTAGGAGTATTATTAATTGGTGATTATTAATTATACTCGGAGGCTAGGGGTAGTTTATCTGTGTTCCTGATTTGTAGCGTGTTTCGAATTCGGTGTTGTAATTCGAGACGGTGGTTGAAATGGTGCTATTTAATATAGTGGAATTCAGCGGTTTTGCTGGTGGATTTTACCTCCGGAGTTGGAGGGTTTTGCCCTGCGTTTAGTCCCTAAAATCTGCGTCTCATCTAATTAGCTTGCATATTTTCTACTTTTGTTTATTATTGTCGATTGGTTTACTTCCGCGGCGCGTGGGAGATTGGTCATATTTCCCAACTCTATGGGCGGAAGGAAGATCGATGGCCATTTTTTCTGGGTTTACATGTTTTGGCTGGTGTGGTAGATTAATTATACGGAGAAGTATATTGAAAATATCAAATAGTATATGAAAAATGTGAAATAGTATATGCAAAAGATTTAATTGAATTTGGCATGATTGGGAAGATTAAATTGAATGGGAAAATTTGAATTTGGATTGATATGCTTTGCTTGGTGTGACGGTCGTTGAATTGTTATGGTGTGTTGGGATTGGGGGTTCATTTTGAGGGTTATGAAATGATGTCGTTGAAGTGGTGGTTCATCCCGACGGAAAATGGTGTCTGAGGTGTTTTCCGTTGGTCTTTGGTCGTCGGTAAGGAGGAGTGGATCCATTGGTGATGGTGTGGTGACAGTAAGAGGGGAAGTGAGGGAGGAGAGAGAAAAAGGTGGGAAGAAGGCAAAAGGAGGGAGAATTTAGGAGAGAGAAATGATTAGCCACCGTGAACGTTATTTCCGGAGCTAAGATTGGTCGTGCTTGTGGTGGTGGTGGTAATCATTTCTCTCTCCTAAGAATGGGCGTTTGTTGGTAAATGGTTAGAGGAGAGAGAAATGGTCAAGATATGGGGAGCCGGGGAGGGATAGTGAGTTTGAGGAAGATAAGGGATGAAATTACCATTTTGCCCACCGTGATTAGAATGGGTATTCTAATCACGGTGATTGGCCTAGAAAACCTGAGTTGTGTGAGGGAGTATAAGAAAGAGATTGCATTTGGAGGGTGAAAGAGGGAGAAGGAAGGGGGAAAAAGAGAGAGAGAGAGAGAGAGAGAGAGAGAGAGAGAGAGAGAGAGAGATATGAGGGAAATGGGGACGTTGCCTTGGTGGTGGAAGAGATGGCCGGCCAAAATGGTGGTGTCTTCGCCGACGTTGGTCGGCGGGGTGGTTGAGTGGCGGGGAAGGGTGGTGAGCAAGGTGGAGACTGGAGAGTGGGTGAGGGGAGACAAAAGAAAACTAGGGTTCTTTTTATAACTAGTTTTTGTTGATTTTATTTTATTTTTGGTTTATAGGTAATTTATATGATTAATTAATGTTAATTAATCTAACTAAAGTCAAATTACGTTGACCGTAGACGGAGTAATGCAAACTTAAGGGGTACTATAGATATTTCAGAAATCATACGTGTACCACAGAGAAAGTTAGAAACCTCAAGGATATCTCAGAAAATTTCACTTTGAATTTTGGGAGGGAAGCTAGGGAGGGTTTATTTTGACAACATGACACCTCATTAAAGTGGTCTCATATTTTGAGGTGATTTCACATAACAACTCTTTTTATTTTGATGGATGATTATGTCCGATAAATTTGTATTCAGTTTATTTCGATACTATTATAGGAGCGTATTTCCTTTTAATTTAGCGTATTCAGTTTCTTCAAAAGAATGATAACTTGTGTTACACACAAATTTTTGGTAAAACCCGTCTCACTAAAAACTCGGTCAGAACCCGAGCCCGACTCGAACACGATTTAAACCTGTCTCATTGAAGCTATGACTCCGTCAGCTATATCCTCTTTTTTTTTTTTTTTTTTTTTTTGGAACCGTCAGCCATATCCGGGTCGTTATTAACCATTTAACCCCCATATAAAAGTGACGAATTTGCCGCGGATACGTTAGACTATTAGAGCTATTTAAGTGGTGAAAACTGAAACGTAAAGAGGAAGGAAGCAAAACAAAAAATCACAGAAGAACAAAAGAACAAAAAAAAAACAACAACAAATGGGGGCAGCTTCAGCAGCAGCAGCAGCAACGGCAGCATCAGTATCAGCAGCAGTGGCAGGAGAGAGAATTTCAAGTGGCACTCCTCCTGCTGCAATTACCCAATCCCAATTTTTCTTCTGGAAACGTCAAAAGGTAAACTTTACTCATCTTCAATTTCTTATCTTTTCCTCTTATTATTCTTATATTATAATTGTTGCTGATAATTGGGATTTTAAATGCATGTGTAACAATTATAATTGATTTATTCTGGGTTTATTGTACAATTATATATGGGTCTATGAGTTAGAATAATTTTGGGATATTATCTAGGGTAGTAGGGGTACCCTAGCTAAAAGGACCCGGAAAACAAAATACTAGCTGTTCATACAAAACAGATGATGGGAATTTTGATTTGCAAAAGGATTAACAAGCAAACCCTGATTAGCAAATAATTTGACTTAAAATCCCATGTTTGGGAACTCGAGAATTTGGGAATTTGGATTTGTATCAAATCCTTTGGAATTTGATTGAAATTCTTTCTAGTGTAAAACAAATGACACCCCCATCGCCCTCATTTTGAAATCTCACCCTCTCCCGTAATATTGGATTTATATTTGAATACCACATTCTCAAATGATAGAATTCAAATGATTACAAGTTTTCAAATTCTTGTTTTCAAACGCTACCTAAGATAGTGTTTGGAAACTAGCATTTGAGAATTTGGAATTATTTCAATTCCATCATTTGAGAATTTGGATTTCAGATACAAATCTAATGTTTGGGAAAAACTCAAATTTTGAATTTTACAATTTGAAATCCAAATTCCTTGTTTGGAAACACAAAAGATTTTGAAATCCAAATTTATATATTCAAATCAAATTTAAAAAAAAAAAAAAAAAAAAAAACCTCAGCAACCCCTCATTTTCTTCACTCCACCGTCCACCACAAGGAAAAATTATAACCACCGCTGCCCCACCGCCACTGCTCACCGGAGCTCGATCTCCACCCAGCCAAAAATCGTCGATGTCCCCAATATTCCGGCTAGCCAACACGTCATCCCGTTGTCCCTTCATCTCTTTGCTCTCTTCTCTCAGACTCAACCTTCCTCCACTCTCTCTCCTCCACTCTCACCGCCACCACCGTCGGACGGTCGTTAGAGGAGGACTTATAATGATGAGTTTTTAAGCATCAAATGTTCGTTTGTTGTGCTGGGAGGAGATGAGTGAGAGTTGAATAGGAGGAGGGTTAATTAGAGAGGACGAAAATGGAGGACGGGAAGGGGGAGATGGTGAATATGGCGCGCGAAGCACGACGGCGACGTGGTGGTGACGCAAAGGTGGAGTCCGAGGCGGTAGGTCGCCGGCACCGACGACTTTGATGGTAGCGCCGGTGAGGTCGGAGGTGGCGGCAGATTTGGGTGGGGGAGTGGAAGAGAGAGAAAAGGGGGAAGTTTGAGTTGACAAATTAAGCTTGGATTTGCAAATGACAGGGTTTTTGATGTCATTTGGTTTACAACTAAAATGATTTCAATCAAATTCCAAAGGATTTTGTATAAATCCAAATTCTCAAATTTTGAAGTTCCCAAACTTAGGATTTGAGTCAAATTTGGATTTGTAAATCAAATTCATGTTGCCAAACACTACCTAAGGATTTTCTGGAAAGAACATCACCAATTTTTCTTCCTTAGCTAAAAGATAATTCCTTTAGTTCGAAAATGATTTGGGGTTGGGTAACAATATCACATCTATAGCTTGTTTTCTGCGTCTTCCCATCAAACGTACACTGCAGTGACGATGCTGAACTTTCGAGGAGAACTTTATGCTTTCTGATCTCTGCCTGATCCATGCTATTTTAGTTTTCTGGTTGTATTCAAGGTCATTCATATTTCTCCTGCTTTGATCTCCTATATTCAAGAGAGGGAATATTATCAGACAGACAACATAGTTGACCTCTTACTCCTGAATTCAGAGTGGTATCTCATATTTAGGTCCAAAGTTGTTGTAAGTCTTTATTAGCTGTCGGCATCTACGTTCAGCACAAGCTTGAACCGTCAATGAGTTTGTGTACTCTCTCAAACTTGCTTGAACGTTCTAACACATTTTGCCAACACATCTACTAGTATTTAGACAGAACTTTCCTTGGGAATGAACGTTTACTTGGGGTTTTGCAGCATTCATATGGTTAGTACTGGATATCTGGTATGCTCAGGTAACTTGGTTGTTATCTTGCATCATTTGAGGATTGGCAGGCTTTTCTGCTTCATGCTTCTTGGCATCGATAAGTCTGTTTTCATGTGCCACGTACAAGTTATCTGCAGTTATTTCTCGTTATCCTTCATCTAAGATGGCTATCTTCCATTATCTTGCTGACATCGTTGTCGATGAACTTCATAAGTCTTCTTTTGAGAGTTGTATTGCATCGTGAGCTCTTCACAGAACAACCTTCTTCTTCTTTTTATTTTTTTCTTTTTTTTTTTTTTTTTTTTTTTTTTGCCATCATATGAGATATCCGTCATAGGGTCTATTAGCTAAGTTTGTTTGACCACCCCTTTGTCAACCAACCTCCTCTTTTCTGCTGCAAGTATAGGAAAGCACTTGAAGTTGCTAATTGCAATAGTTGTTAGGTTTAACAAATTAGAAAGTTCCTGAACATAAGCTGGCAAGAAAACCAGTCTTTATTCTTGCAAGTTGTATATAGAGTAATCAGTTCTAATGATCTCTAGGATGGGAAGTCCAGCATATTTTATGTATCTTCACACTTTCCTTTTAAGCATAAAATTTTGCAGGAGCGTGATGCTTTTTAGATTTCACAGAGACCGAACTTCACCTCTTTGGCTTTGTACTGATTCAAAAGGGCTTGGTAAGATATCGTGTTTGTGTATTGTGAGGCAGTAGATAGTGAACTTATCTTTGATCAGGCCTCTATTAGAAACAACCTCTCTGTGTTTTTATCAATGGTAAGGTTGTACACATTTCACCCGCCTTACTTTGCCTAGACCCTGAGCTTCATTTGTGGTATTTTAGTAATGGCATCGTTGTTGTTGGAGTGATATCTTGCTGTATCATCTTATTGACTCTCTGATTTAGTCCTTGTTTTTATCCTCAAGATTTTGGATGTGGCTGACGGGCTGGTATTATGCTTTTTCGGGCAGTACACAGCTAGTTCAAGTGCCTCTTTCTTCCTTAATTCCCCAACTTTGTAATAACAGCTTTAACCCTTAACTATGGATTAGCTGTTCCTTTTAAGCAATACACATTTCTATTTTAGGGACTTTTCTAATTCTTCTCTCCTTTTTTCAACCTTCTCTGACTATAATATTAGATGATAGTAATCGCAGGCTTCTGCTTTGCTATATATCTCATATGAGCATTTCGTTGAGTTGACACGTGATTCAACCAGCTTAACTTGAGCTCTTGAGGTACTTGACTTAGCATTTGACATGTGTTACTGTGATCTCATTGCTCATTGTCTCAATTCGAGTTGGACTCCTGGAACTGTTGTGGCTATGTGAGATTGTAATGAGTTTATGCAAGACACTGCCATTATTTTTCAAGATTCCAAACTTGGATTCATGAAATTGGATAAGTAGGTTAATCTGGAGAAGAAGTGGGATAGTATGGGACCTTTAGTTTACTGGAGATGAGTTTCTTCATTCTGCAATCATGTTTTTAGTCAATGATTGACACTAGTTTGCTTCTTAGTTTAAAAAAGCGCGCCTGAGGCGCGCCTAGGCGCAAGGCGCACTGAGGCGCAGCTGCAATCGCCTCAGAAGCTTGAGGTGCACTGATGTGCATGAGGCGCACCTGAGGCGCACCGAGGCGAACTGAGGCGCAGCCCTTGAGGCGCACAAGTGTGCAATTTTCAATTTCTTTCTCTTGTAACCTTATTTATACACTTCTCTTTGCCGCTTAATCCCTTGTTTATACTTTCACCCATTGTCCCTTTTTAAATACCAAAAAAAAAGGGTTTTTTTTTTTCAAAATATGGTTTCGTAAAATATAATTTTATTCGCTAAATGAGTGCGCCTCGTGTGCGTGAGGCGTGCGCCTTCGCCTTGCGCCTTGCGCCTCGCGCCTCATTGCAACGGCCCCCCAGCGCCTAGGTGCGCCTCGCGCCTCCTTAAACTAAGGTTTGCTTTACATGGCATTGTCACCCTGCTCCAGCTGTTGTCTGTTCATGACCCTTTTGATCTTACTGGAAGTAATGATGTTTGTGGAGCTAATCTCTCTGGATCCTGTTGGAGTCTTGCTTGTGGATGGTAGACGTCGGGATCAGTAATGACCAATATCTCAAACTAATCAAAGTGGCATAGTTGTTTGAGATTAGTGATGTAGTTTCAATTTTCACAGGGCAAACAACTGAATCTTAATAGGGTTATATAGGAGTAAATCAGGCGGCTGAGTCATTTGGTTGACGGTACCAAACCAATTAAGGTTAATGGACTGAGTGGAAAACTTTCTAAAGAGTAGGGTAGGTGATTCGTGATCGTTGATGGAGTGAGCATATTCGGTATTATTTTTGTGAAACCTCCTACTTTAGAGATGTCTTTTTAATTAAATCTGTTTATTTAGTTATCAAGAAAAAAAAAAAAAAAAATCAGAGATCTCGAGTTTGAGCCTTGGGAATGAAGCATCCTTAAAACACGCGAGGTATAGTTTTAGGCATTAGCGCCATATGTGTTCCTACCCGACTAGAATCCGGACTAAGTAGGATGGTGCAAGCCCTAAGCAGGATGGTGCAACTGTAAACCCACAAAGGAGTTACTGTATACTTTATGCCAATGTGAATTTCTGAAGAAGCCAAAAGTACCAAGGGGATTATTGCAATGAATTCATTGACCCATTACAGTACTATATGGGGAGCCATTACAGTGTCTTTATCGGACTAAGTATCTAAGTTAATCTTTCAATAGATTGTGCATAGAAAAAATCCCTGTTTGTGCTTCATGCACCTCGGGTTCTGAATTTCAAGATAGTGCTTTGTTTCAAAGATCTGCTCATGAACGTCTTTTTTTTTTTTTTGTAGTTTTGTTAAAATCTCCAGCCCCCTTTCCCACCATAGAGGAGTTGCTTCATCTTGATCGTTTCGAGCCAAGTTTATCGAAACATCAAGCTGTAGATGTAGGCTTTATCTCTAGCTGTACAACACTGGTGACCAGAGATGTCTATTCTTGTTGCTGTCTACATAGAGTTTCAGATGCAGTAGTTAGCGTACCACTGTAGATTCGATTCGGAGCGATGCATGGCTGAAGCTGCTATGCTGTTTTCAGCCACTTTAAATTTGTTTTATCCAAGCATGAAGTAGTTACTTTAATCACGTTTGTCTGAGCACTAACAGTTGTGTACACAATTCAAAGTCTAAAATTATTCTCCAGTTACTGTGTTCGCCCTATAACATATCATTATTTTGTAGTATCATCTAGGTCTTCCCACTGAATGAATAGATATAGTCATATAGATGCTAATCAGAACATGATGCCTGCCTTTTAGACTTCTTAAGAAGTTCCTGTGAAAGCATGTAAGCTGAGCTCCTGTGAGAAAGCAGTTGTGGTTAATGTGTTCAGAACATCAAATCAATATTGAGACAGTATTGTGTGCAAGTTATGTGGTGACTGTCCAAGGGTCATTGTACCCGGCCAAATTTGTGTGTTTGAGAACACAAAGAAGCTGTCCAAGGGTCATTGTACCCGGCCAAATCTGTGTGTTTGAGAACACAAAGAAGCTCGTATGAATCCCAAAATGTAAAAATTTGCCGACACTTTATCAACGGACTACTACATCGCATGTATAAGAAGTGCAGAGTAATCAATTTTATGTCTTATGTCATTTTTTTGAAGGAATGTTTTATGTCATTTGATTATACCACACTTGCCTTTTTTTTATTTTTACTTTTTATTTTTTCTGTGTGCTTCTTTTGCGGGTCATGGGACTATGGGAGAGGGTTGCAGGGGTGGGGGCTGCATTATATTGCTATATGAAAGTATGAAACTGCAGGTGGTAACTGTGTTAAGTAGCTGCCACTTCTTGCCCAGCGTGTAGTAGCAAGACATACAGTTGCCGATGTGGTTTGAAGCTTTCAACAGTTCCTTTGTGAATGATGGGAGTGTTTCTTTATGTCGCAGGATGCTGTCTCTTCAGCTAGAAGAGCCGAAGCAGCTAGGAAGCGCGAAGAAGATATCAGAGCTGGGATTGTGCAAAGGAATGGGCGTGAACTTTTCTTGCATGAACCTGAGGTGTTCGATAACGACCTTTACTGAATGAATTTCCTTTTCATCTGGTTTCGCGTTACTTCAAGATGCATAGATCATCTCTCTTTAAGTTTCTTTTTCCATTCCTACTGATATAACATTTTTTTTTTCGTACACACAGCATGTACACTTTGAATGTTCAGCTTTACTTATTAGGCAATGTTAGGTGTCATCTGGTACTGCAGATTTCCTAGGTGTGAAAATTTACCCCCAAAACCTGAGAAGCTCAATCCTACGATAGCCTTGCCCACAACTTGTTCTCATTTTGTATCCGTTGGGAGTAGGTTTTTGGGTTGGTATGAATCCAGAGCACCCTCGATGATTGCTCGAGGAGTCGAGGCTAATTGTATCACTTGATACTAGGGATGGCAATGGACCTAAGACCCGACCCAGACCCGGCGGACCCGATCCACTTGGGTCGGATCTGGGTCCCTTTTTTTTAGACCCAAAGGATCTGGGTCAGATCCAGACCCGGTGATAAATGTGCGGGTTGGATATGGGTCCTTAATTTGAGACCCAGACCAGACCCATGGACCCGCGGACCCGGCCAAAAAAATAGAAAAAAAAATAAAACCTAATTTCTCACGATGCCAACCTTCCCCTTCCATTTTCATTTCTCAGTCTTCTCATGACTCACGCCCAATACTTCTCTGCGACCTCAAAACCTTTCGTCGCCGCCTCAAAATCATTCGCTGCCACCTCAAAATCTCATCGTTGTCGCCGCCGTTGTCGCTCAACCTTGGTCTTCTGAAGTTCTGATGAATGAGAAATGTCCACCATAGTGATGATCGCAAATCACATCAACACATTAACGATCGTAAATCACATCGAGACGGAAATATCATAAGTTGCGCAAGTTTTACACATGACAAACTTGATTTTATAAAAAAAACCTCATCTTGGCCCAGACCCGGTGGATCCTGACGGGTCTGGGTCTGGATCTGTAAATTTTGGACCCGATGGGTCCGGGTTGGATCTGGGTCTGCTTGTAAATACATGGATCCGGGTCTGGATCCTATAGGACCCGACCCAGACCCGACCCATTGCCATCCCTACTTTTTTTTTTTTTTTTTTGAGGGTCATTGCCATCCCTACTTGATACTCCTCGAATGTAGATTGTGGCTATGATATGAGCCATTCTAAACTACAGCAAAACAGTAACTCTTTACAAAATTAGTACTCTGTATAAAAAAGCATAAGCAACCTAATTAAGCTAATTAACACACGTACATACAACATAATACATCACATAATGGAGCAACCAGCAGGATTCTCATCACTAAATATGGTGGTGTATTGCTCTTCCATAGGGGTCATAGAGTCCTCTACCTTACAAAATTCGGGGGCGCCTTCTTGTCGTATGCCCCGACTTTGTAGGGATGCGCCACCATGGTGTAAGGCACGTACGGCCACAGCTCTACCTTCTTCTTTGTCATCTTAGCCGCGGCTATCACCTTCTTTGGCTCCACATATCCCGTCACTGTCACCTTCTGGCTCTTCATGTCCACATTCACTGTTTTCACCCCTGCTCGACATAACATATACAACCAATCATTTACTTATTTCACATCAAAGTTAATAAGTTATACCAATATACACTACTTCATTTGTTAGAATTATGCAAACTTGTTTTTCACTTTTCAAATAAAGATATCCTTCTACCAGCAGGCCACGTCCAAGCCACAATGCGTAGTAAATTTTGACTAATGTTAGAATTATGCAAACTTCTTTTGTACTTTTCAAATGAAGGCAACTGGTGAAGTTACAACATTCTTTGCATACAAGTACACAACTTCGAAATTTAAGTGTATGTATACACTCGAGGGTATACAATAGTTTTCCGACTTTTGCCTTAGATATCCGTATATCACTTAAATAAGGATGAAATATGAGTTTTAACATGTGCGTGCCCGGCCTATGGACATGCGTTAGCAAAATCGTTCATATATTATTATTATTTTATGCAGACTAGTTATTATTACGAGAAAGTAAAATTGGCTCGTAGAAATGAAAAACAATTCGTACTATTCATTTCGTCAAAAACACCAAGAACAATAGTATGTACCATATATATCGAGGCATTAGTGAGGATTGTTCCCGGAAGGGGTACAAAATTTATCTTGCCGTTCCAATATCATTGTAGATGATATACGCACGGAGTATAAGGTACTTTTTTTTTTTTTTTGGGAGGTCAATTGTTACATGCTTATAGTGTATTTTCTCATTAAAAACTTGTTTTTATAATAATCAAAATATTATGATAGATTAATAATACAAAAATGATGATTAAGATGAAAATTCCGATACTAATCCTAAGAACTAGGTGAAATTATAACGCAGAGACATTATATAATTTAAAATTACATGGAACAATAATATGCATGATGTCATAACTCATAAGCTTTGATATATATGAGACCATGATAATAACGTACCTTTAAGTCCAGAGAGTGCTCTCTTGATTTTGAGGGCACATCCCTCACAATCAATCCTCGTGACCTTAAGATTAACGGTGTTAAATTGCTTGCGCTTCTTTTTCTTAGTGCTTTGGATTAAGTCCGAAAAGTACTCTAGAGTTCCTTGAACACCCATGTATATCCCGAAAATACTATATATACTAGGTCGTTATTTGCACTAAATAATACGAGAATTATATATAGAAATGTGCGTAGAGATTTTATAACGAGAGTCGAAGCAAGAATACTATTATATATTGGGTTTTTGCTAGGAGGAAATCATATAGAGGGGTTTTTGCTAAATATAAATAATGGATGATATAATTTGTTGGTAAGACAAAAGAGTATATATGAGGTTATAGTGAGAAGAATTATTGAAGATGAAACAGGGAGAGAAGAAAAAGGGTGAATAGACAAAGAAGCTAAGCTGAGTGGTAGATTTGGTCGCCTTTCTTGCAATTATATAGCGAACCATACATGTGCGAGGTCGTAATCAATAGGGTATTTCTCAATTTGCTATTTGCATATAATTTATTTGCAGGGCAGTAACTTTACGCTCTCTGAATTGGTTTTCATTACGCTACTTCATGTAAATTACGATTTCTAGCTACTTTTCCTCTCACACAGAGGAGTGTAAAACCCTATTATGTAAAAGTCACCACAACAACTCAAAATGTAGCACGAATAAAAAGGACAAATTAAAGAGAGTAAAATCATACGTCTCCCTAAAAAGTATATGGTTCAAGTCCGTTTCAATTCGTCGACAAATGGAGCAACATTCAACTTCTTTGTACGGCTAGAGTTCCATATTTATCGTTTAGTAGAAGATCGGCTAGTTCATCGTGCATATTACAACGCAAAAGATTGATCTTAAGGAAAAAAATGAGTGTGGTTAGAAATGACATTCAGTTTACTTATATGACAATCCTAACACACACAATCATCCTAGTGTGTTTAGAATTCGAAAATAAGCTTAGAAGTCGAAAATAAGCATGCACAGTTCGTTTCACAAGTTTGAATTGAATGTATTAATTACACGCAATGAGTGTGGTTAGAAATGACATTTGGTTTACTTATATGGCAACCCTAATATACACAATCAATGTAGTGTGTTTAGAATTCAAAAATAAACCTAGATCTCGAAAATAAGCTTAAAAGAAGAGTATAAGCATGCACAGTTCGTTTCACAAGTTTGAATTGAATGTATGAATTACTCGCAATGAGTGTGGTTAGAAATGACATTTGGTTTACTTATATGACATTCCTAACATACACAATCATCGTCGTGTGTTTGGAATTCGAAAATAAGCTTAGAAGTCAAAAATAAGCTTAAAAGAAGAGTATAAGCATGCACAGTTCGTTTCACAAGTTTGAATTGAATGTGTGAATTACACGCAATGAGTGTGGTTAGAAATGACATTTGGTTTACATATATGACAATCTTTACATACACAATCATCGTAGTGTGTTTAGAATTCGAAAATAAGCTTAAAAAAGAGTATAAGCATGCACAATTCGTTTTACAAGTTTGAATTGAATGTATGAATTACACGCAATGAGTGTGGTTAGAAATGACATTTGGTGTACTTATATGACAATCCTAACATACACAATCATGCTAGTGTGTTTAGAATTTGAAAAATAAGCTTAGAATTCGAAAATAAGCTTAAAAGAAGAGTAGAATCATGCACAGTTCGTTTCACAAGTTTGAATTGAATGTATGAATTACTCGCAATGAGTGTGGTTAGAAATGCTCGACACCCCAACTCTAACCATCTTATCGTCCCTTCTCACGGACTCTAAGCTAGGGGGAACTAACACACAACGTTCCCCCATGCTTGGCTCAACGACTCCCTCAAAGCCGTGCTCACAATGAAGTTATCGAGTACGACTCACCTCCTATCAATCCACCGGCGCCCCTATCATCATAAAGTAAGAGGATTTCTAACCTAGGACCACCAATTCCTATCACCGAACCTCCTTATAACTCCCGTAGTGATCTTAACCCTTTACGCCCCAAACTCCTCATCTTATGTCGCCCGCCATGGATTACCTCAATTTTTTTTTTTTTTTTTTTTTTTTTTTTTTTTTTTTTTTTTTTTTGCAAACGGAAAATAAAATCACACTTATATTACAAACAAAGTGACAAATGCCAAACCAAATTACACTATCATGCCAAGCATTTCCCCCATGCTTGAACCTCGTCATTGCCCACAATGACCATCAACACCAACCGAAAGATTGGGCAACCACGAGTTAGGGAGGGGGAGAACCAACAAAACATCCACAAGCATCCCATACAACTAGTGCAAATAGAAACCGTCTCATCTCATCAAGTGAAGAAATAACGGGCTCTCGGGCTAAGAGACACCCACTCTACCTCACTCCCCTATCTTCCTCGAAAAAGTCCTCCCTCGTCTCACTACTCCATCTCCCTCATGAAAAATGACAATAACGCGTCATCCTCCAATAACAACTAACCATCCCAAAAACAACCCAACCAAGATGAGCCAAACAAGGCTATTTTATTGGTTTAAGGGGTAAAATGGGGTGGGTAGAACAAGAATAATGGGGGGGAACAAACGCGGTGGGGCACAAAGAGAGATAGTATAGAAACGGTTAGTGAAACGGGTGGGGAAATAGAGGCTAGAATCGAGATTGAGAGAGAAAAGTTAAGGGAAAAGAAACCATACCTCGTGATAGCTCCATTTCCCTCAATAACCGTCAATGCAATTGGCTCATGGTCAAAAGACCGGCAGAAAAGCCACTCTCTCACCTCACAACCCCGTCTTCCTCAAAATACGTCGCCTCCTATCACCTTACAAGCTCCTATCCCCCTCGTGTGTTTGTTGGAGCGTAATGACCCCACACCAAAAGTTGTCCAAAAATCGGAAAGAGACCGTTTTGTGAGTTGCGGGCCGAATGTCAATGGTTTAAGGATCAACAAGCATGAGGAACAAACGGAGGTTCAATATCAAGAGAGATGGTATAAAATATTGGACAAAATAGGGTGATGGAGTGACTCGGCTAGAGATTAGATGAGAAGAAAGTGTAGGGAAGAATGTATTCATACCTTGGCTTCTCCAAATGAATGGCAAATGTCACGATCGAAATAAGAGAAAAACACAAAAAACAAACACACAAAACAAAAAAAAAATACTCGGAAATCGGTTAGATTATATAATACAAATATACAAGCAAGAACAATAATCCTCCCCCATGCTCAATATATGTCAATAAATGCAAATCAAAGCATAAAGAGGGAGGGTGGAAAGAAAACTCACTGAGGGTAGCCGGGTGGGCGGAACTGCTGCCCACGAATGGAGAGACGGCGGAGACGCTCATCGATCTCCGTGAAGTCAGGAGACTCGTAGTACGGAGTCTGGGCCCTCATGTGAAGGTTATGGTTAGCCTCCATAAACATCATAAGGCGCTCCGTCTGGGCCTCATGGACCATCATCCTATGGTCCATGCCATCCAACCGATGGCTAACTCCCGTCCTCCAAGCCTCGAACTCAGGGGGAAACGCCAACTGGGGCGCAAATCCTGGTCCTCCCATATGCACTCGTGGAGGTCCCCGGATCTCCTCTAATACAGCCTGCCCCTGAGCGACATTAAGTCGTAGCCCCTCAACAAAAAGCTCCTCCGCGTCTTGACCCTCCTCAATCCTCAACCGATCAGCGTTGGGGAGCAACAGGTAGCTCTGCGCGTCTGTCCCCAAAGTCCAGTGGTAACGCCCCGTATACTCTCGCAATCTCAACACTAGGGTGATCCACCTGATCTTCCGGAGGGCTTGGATGTTCAATGTCGTGAGTCCCTCCAAAGCCACCTCCTCATCAACCCTCGCTACCTCACACAGACGGGCAATGAGGGTAATCAAGCCCTCCAACTCGATAGAACGCGAGGGAAACATCTGACACGCCATGCACGCCTCAGCAAAGAGCTTGGCCCACCGCGGTCTACCATTCTCATTCGGTATGAATGAGGCGAGACAACCCATCTCCATAAACTGTATGTTATTGGCCTCTCCATGCCCAAAAACACACATACCGATCACCTGGTTAATAAGCCTCATGGCCGGGTGGGGAACCATCGAAATCTTCCCCGAGGGAGGAATCACCGGCTCCCTCGTGAGCTTTGTCCATAAGACCTTCACCTCATACCCCCGGTACAAATTGTACGGCTTACTCTTCTCCTCTTGAGTGTGCCACCCAAAGCACCTATCTATATCGTCATAACTCCACTTACCAAGGCGATTACCAATGTGGAAGAGGATCCTCTCGTTGTCCTGCTAGTGCTTGAGAGTGGACAAGAACTCATAGGTCCACCTCTCATAGGTGGGAGCCGACTTGCCCAAGAAGTCTAGCATGCCCCCAATGTTCAGGTGAAAACACACGGACTCGAGGAAACCCAATTGCTCAAGTGTGGCCGCATCGAAAAATTTAGTAACCACGAGCTTCTTGCGCTCGTACATATCATTGAATCGGGCTTTCTCCGTATCGTCCAACCCCTCGACACCCATGGTCTCCCAATCCTTAGGATCCCTTATTTTCTTTTGTTTCTTAGAGGGGCCGACTTCACCGTCATTTCGTCCCATTGTCGCACAAGCACGATACTACCCCAATCAAATTCTACTTCACAATGCACCAACCAATCCCAAACAACCAATAACACACAATTTGCACAAATTCACCCAACACCCAAATACACACTACAAAGATCAAAATTCACACTACCCAACTTATTTCAACACACAACAATCTTTCACCAAGTTAAAGCAAACCAATATATCATCACCAAGCCAACAATAAACAACCAAAACACCTATAAAGGCCAATTTCGAATTTGGGGATGTTTCTTACCAAAATGGGCTCAAAAACGAAATTTTGAGCAAAGTTGATCCTCCAAATTGCTTCCAATAGCTTCACTACTACCCCTAGATGCTATTCCAACCATGAAATCGACCCACAAGCTTCAAAAAACAAAAAAAAACCCCAATTTCTAGGGTTCTTGATAAAAATTGAAAATTTTGGGTGAAATTTGATGAAATAAGGGTTTTTGTGGTTGATTTGTTGTTTGTGGAGTGATTTTTGTGATGAAATTAGAAGATTGGGAGTGATTTTGTGTGATTTGGTGGGGATTTGAGAGTTTTTGTGAGGGTTGGGGTGAGGGGGTCGAAAATGGGGAAGTGAGGATGAGGGGAAATGAAGAAGATGAAGTGAGGAGAGAGAGAGGGGTCGGGTTTTAAAACTGAAGAAAAACAGAAACTGCCAAATCCTCGAGTCGAGAACAGGAGCCCCGACTCGAGGATAACCTCGCTCGACTCGGATGGAAAATCCTCGAGTCGAGGATTTACCCTCAAAATTGTTCCTTCTGCTAATTCTCCTCGACTCGAGGGCCAAAATCCTCGACTCGAGGAGCACTTCGCTCGACTCGAGACAGAACCCATCTGACTCGAGGATATCTCTCCAAAACTGAACCTTCTGTTCTTTTTCCTCGAGTCGAGGGTCCTTATCCTCGAGTCGGGGATCATCTTTTTCCCTCCTTTTTCGATCTCTTGCTTGAGTCAAAAACCGAAACCAAATTTCCTCAAAACAAAATATATCACAACTATCAACAAATGGCCCGGGTTGCCTCCCGAGTAGCGCCTTTGTTTAACGTCGTTGGCTCGACAAATGAACTCCAATGCTTCACTCTTCAACAATTGGCTCAAAGATAGCCATTTCCTCAACGGTTTCCACCTTGAATCCTTCATAATACGGCTTCAACCTATGACCATTCACCTTAAAAGATTTATCCTCCTCTTTCTCAAAGATTTCGATCGCTCCGTGAGGGTATATCTTAGAAACGGTGAACAGGCCAATCCATCTAGACCATAGCTTGCCCGAGAAGAGTTTCAACCTTGATTGGTAAAGTAACACCTTGCCTCCCACTTCAAAACTCTTCCTTGCAATCAATTTATTGTGCCATGCCTAGGTCTTCTTCTTGTAGATTGCCGCATTGTCGTAGGACTCCAACCATATTTCCTCCATCTCATGTAATTGAAGTTTACGGTGCTCCCCCACTTCACTCATTCCCATATGAAGATTCTTGATAGCCCAATACGCTCGGTGTTCAATCTCAACGGGGAGATGACATGCTTTACCGAACACCAATCGGTAGGGAGATATCCCAATTGGAGTTTTGTAGGCCGTCCGATAAGCCCAAACCGCATCATCCAATCTCAAGCTCCAATCTTTGCGGCTCGGGTTGACCATCTTTTCAAGAATAGACTTAATTTCCCGATTTGACACCTCGGCTTGCCCATTAGTTTGGGGATGATATGAAGTGGAGACCATGTGAACAACATAGAACTTCCTCAAAAGAGCACTCACCGTTCGGTTACAGAAATGCGTCCCTTTATCGCTAATTAACGCCTTTGGGATACCGAAACGGGAGAAAATACGGGATCGAAGGAAATCTGAAACAACTTTGGAGTCATCAGTTCTAGTGGCTTTCGCCTCCACCCACTTAGAGATGTAATCCACCGCAAGTAAAATATAGTAATGGTCGTAGGAATTCGGAAAAGGGCCCATGAAATCAATGCCCCAAACGTCAAAAATTTCACAAAAGATAATGGGAGTTTGAGGCATTTTATTTCTTTGTGAATTATTGCCTACTCTTTGACACTTGTCACATGTTTGACAAAACTCGTTAGCGTCATTGAAGAGTGAAGGCCAATAAAATCCACACTCGAGCACTTTAAGCGCGGTTCTCTTTGAACCAAAATGGCCACCACATGCATAAGAATGACAAAATGTTAGGATAGAATGTACCTCATCGTCGGGAATGCATCGACGTATTCCATAGGTACGGATCATCCCACATGTAGAACCGTGCAACACTCCGAAGTTTCTCCATTTGATTTTTAGTGAAACCGGGAGGGAATTGGCTAGATACTAGAAAGTTGACAATATTTGCAAACCACGGTTGCAGGATCTTCTTAGTGCTCAAAGAGTATAATGCCTCATCCGGAAACCTCTCTTGAATTTTATCCTTGGTATAAGAGGTGTCCTTGTCATGTGCAAGCCGGCTAAGATGGTCCGCAACGAGATTTTCCACACCCTTCTTATCCCGTACCTCCACCTCAAATTCACTCAAGAGCAACACCCATCGGATGAGTTGTGGCTTAGCCTCTTTCTTCGACATTAGGTAACGGATGGCGGCATGGTCACTATATACAGTTACTTTCGTTCCCAAGAGATATGATCGGAATTTCTCTAAAGCAAACACAACCGCCAACATCTCTTTCTCCGTGGTTGTATAGTGACGCTGCGCCTCATTCAACATCAAAGAGGCATAATGTATGACATGACTTACTCTCCCCTCCTTTTGGCCTAACACAGCCCCGACCGCGTAGTCGCTCGCATCGCACATAATCTCAAAGGGGAGAGACCAACACGGTGCTCTAATGATGGGAGCGGAGATAAGTCGAGTCTTTAGTTCATCAAATGAAGTTTGACATTCCATGGAGAAGTTAAAATCTGATTCCTTTGAAAGAGCTTGCACATGAGAGCGGCAATCTTCGAAAAATCTTTGATAAACCGGCGGTAGAAGCCTGCATGACCCAAGAAAGATCGCACCTCTCTCACATTAGTCGGATAGGGGAGGGTAGAAATCACATCCACCTTAGCCTTATCAACCTCAATCCCCCGTTCCGAGATCACGTAGCCTAGCACCACTCCCTCCTCTACCATAAAATGGCATTTCTCCGAATTGAGGACCAAATTAGACTCCAAACACCGATCTAGGACCCATTCTAGATGACCCAAAGCTTGCTCAAAGGTGTCTCCATGCACGGTGAAGTCGTCCATAAAGACTTCCACAAACCCCTCGATGTGATCGGAGAATATGCTCATCATGGCACGTTGGAACGTAGCCGGGGCGTTGCATAACCCAAAAGGCATCCTTCGGTATGCAAATGTATTGAAGGGACAAGTAAACGTGGTCTGTTCTTGGTCCTCCGGGGCTATTGCTATTTGGAAATACCCGAAGTAACCATCCAAGAAGTTGTAGAACTTATGCCCATCTAGTCGTTCCAACATTTGATCGATAAACGGCAAAGGAAAGTGATCCTTTCTTGTTACAGCATTGAGACGACGGTAGTCAATACAAACTCTCCAACCCGTTTGAAGCCTTGTAGGGACCATTTCCCCCTCCTTATTTGCAACCATGGTGAACTCACCCTTCTTTGGAACGACTTGTGTGGGGCTCACCCATTGGCTATCCGAAATGGGGAAAATCATCCCCATTTGCCAAAGCTTTAAGATCTCTTTCTTGACTACCTCCATCATCGGCGGGTTGAGCCGTCTTTGAGGTTGCCTTACGGGTTTCCCCCCCTCCTCCAACATGATGCAATGCATACACGTGGAGGGGGAAATACCCCAAATGGCGGCAATAGTCCAACCAATAGCTTCCTTATGACTCGTCAAAACCCCAATCAATCGTTCCTCTTGACCTTTGCTCAATTGACATGAAATTATAACGAGGAGAGTTTCCTTGTCTCCCAAGAATACATACTTGAGCTTGTCCGGAAGAATCTTAAGTTTAACTTGTGGGGCCTCAACGGTAGACGGCTTGGGTCGATCAAGCGGCTTCTCAAGAGTTATCGGCTTGGAATTGTTGTTCATCCGAAACGGTTTACTGATCTCATGAGCCATTTCCTGCGAGTTAGTGGACAAAGAACCAAGCAAAGAATTCTCTATCCTACTACATTCAATTTGACCTAGCACGTTATCAAGAACATTAGCATGTGAATCAAATACGTCTTGCACAATAGGATCAAAAACATCAATAGAAGAGATTGAATGCACATCCGAGGGGTTTTTCATGGAGTTAAAAACATTAAACTTGACAACTTTACCCTCAAACTCCATTGTTAATGACCCACTTGCAACATCAATTTTTGTTTGAGTCGTTTTAAGAAAGGGGCGCCCTAAAAGAATAGGGGCCGCATGCAAGTCGTGTTCCATTTCAATCACATAGAAATCGGCCGGAAAAACAAGTTTATCCACTTCAACAAACACATCCTCAATTATGCCCTTAGGGTACACATTCGATCTATCGGCTAGTTGAACTATGATATTCGTGTCATGTAATTCACCAAGTTTCAAAGATTCAAACACGGAATAAGGCAAAACATTTATACTAGCACCGAGATCTAACATGGCCCTATCAAACTTAGCACCCCCTAATGTACAAGGGATAGAAAACATTCTCGGGTCCCTACACTTCTTAGGCAATCTATGTTGGAAAACCGCCGACACATGCTCACTCATTTTAACTTTTTGTTTCCCTTTTTGCTTAGGTGATCGTCTAGGTGTGACTATGTCTTTAACAAATTTCGCCACCTTAGCAACACTCTTAACAAAGTTGAGGAAGAGAATGTTTACCTTACAATCTTGAAAGAGGTCATACATGTCGGAGTTGTGCTTGTACTTCCGATTATCCTTGAGTGCTTCGGGAAACGGAACATCAACCTCTATAACCTCATCTTGTAATATGGGAGAAGGGCCAAGCAAATCATCCCCGAGAACAGAATTCTCGACTCGAGTCGAGGAGATGTATTTTCGACTCGAGAATTGCTTTTCTCGACTCGAGACAATTTCTTCTCGACTCGAGGCGTGAGATCAGAGAGGCTATTTCCAGGTATCATATTCTCGACTCGAGGGTCTCCTCTCTCGACTCGAGGACCATCTATCTCGACTCGAGGGACTTCCTTCTCGAGTCGAGGATGAAAAACAGAGGTATTGTTTTTGGGGCTCGGTTTCTCGAGTCGAGGCAATGACGCCCTCGACTCGAGATTCTCTCCAGAAGAGTGCTCTCCACTCCTACTTCCCTCGACTCGAGCTGGATGCTACTCGAGCCGAGGTTGCTCATTTCCCGACACATTGTTGCTCTCATCGTCCACATCCTCAACCCAAGCTTCATCCTTCCCCTGATCATCCGGCTCATGTGGCTTCCTACCACTCCGTAGACTCACGAAACTCACATTCTTCTTAGGGTTGACTTCGGTTTGAGATGGGAATTTGGTGGAACCTCTTGATTCTAGTCGATTCACCGCACTTGATAGTTGACTCATTTGACCTTCAAGGTTTTGAATGCTTGCCTTCGTTTCTTGTTGATTTTGAACCATAGAGGCTTGTATATTCGTGACATTGAGGGTCAATGCCTTGATCATTTCTTCCGCGGATATTGAAGATGAGGAACCACCTTGAGATTGTTGGCCCGAGAGAGGTGGTTTAGCTTGGAAACGACTGTTTTGAAAGTTATTTCCACCCCCTTGGCCTTGATTGAAGTTACCTTGACCTCCTTGATTGTAGTTCCCGTCCCTAGGCCCTTGAGAGTTGTAATTTCCATTGTTTCCACTACCTTGGCCTTAGAACCGGTTACTCTCTTGATTGTTGCCATACCTCAAGTTAGGATGATCTCTCCAACCCGGGTTGTATGAGTTTGAGTAAGGGTCGTATCTCCTTGTAGAATTTCCTTGAAAACCACCCACGGCATTGACCTCTTTATACTACCTAGGTGATGAGTTCCTTAATTGATTTCGGAGGATTTCCTTCATCATACTTGTCAATTCTCCCACTTGAGACTCATTGGAAGGCACCTCAACCATATTAACTCTCCTCACACACCTCTTGGACTCTCGGTCGCGTGAGTTTATTGCCAATTCCTCTAACAAGTTCCAAGCCTCAACCGGAGTCATCTTGTCCAACCCACCATTACTAGCGGCTACCACATGCCTAAAGTTTTGGTCATCGAGCCCGTGGTAGAAGAATAAGATTAGATCTTGCTCCTTGTAGCCATGGTAGGGGCAACTAGCTACCAACTCTCGAAACCGGTCCCAATAAGAAGCAAGCGACTCTCCCCGTTGTTCAATCGTAGATATCTCCTTTTTCAAAGCCGAAGCTTTAGTGTTGGGGAAATACTTAAGAATGAAGGCCTTTTTCAATAATTCCCAAGAAGTGATACTATTGTGGGGAAGAGTGTAGAGTCAATTCAAGGCACGATCCTTCAAGGAAAACGGGAATACCTTAAGAAAAAAGGTGTCTAAATCAACCCCAGGAGGCTTCATGTTGCTACACACCAAATGCACCCCCATGATGTGCTTATTAGCATCCTCCGTGCTAAGACCATAGAAGGAGGGTAGATGGTGTAGAAGAGCTCCCTTGATCTCGATTCTTTAAGTAGCCTCATCATCGGGGAAGACAATGCATGAGGGTTACTGTGAGAGATCCGGGGCGGTGAGTTCTCGAATACTTATGGTGTTAAGATCAACAAAGTCGGAAGTTGCGGAAGTGTAAGAACCTTCCTCCCTAAACAAACCAAAATCGGCGAACACGTTCCCTTCCTCCTCAACAACTACTTGATTCACTTTGCTCCAGTGATAACTTCTTCCTTTGCCTCAATGTTCTCTCAAGTTCCCAATCTATCTCAAAATGACTCAAATCGGGATTAGTAGTACGGGTTTGGACCATAGGCTAGTGGCCCAAACACCGCAAAGGAGAAATAAGAACAAGCCTCACACGCACTTAAAAGAAAATGAAAATAACAAAAATAACAAACAGAAAAGCACACAACAAAGATATATAGAAGCCACACAAAAATAGCAAAAAGACTAAAAACGCCTCTTCCCCGACAACGGCTCCAAATTTGACAGGCTAAGAAGTCGTTATTCCTAGTCAAATTACCACTATTCCTACTAAACTAGCAAGGGTAAGTGGGTATCGTATCCACAAGGAAGAGGGGAAGTCTAACATGCAATTAAAGTGCGGAAAAAGCTAAAACGAAATAAATAAAGCAATAAAATGGGGGGTTTTTGGTTTGAAAGTCGATTAAACAAGAAATAAACGATTTATCAAGATTACTAAGGTGACCCTCGGTGATAATCTCATTTAACACCCTAATATAGTAATTTTACTCCTCTCTAATTACACCAATTCATAGATAATCTCGGTTTTCACCAATTAATCCTCTTTTATGGGGAATTTGAGCAACCGCTACCAAATTCCCCTCCTTTTAATCCTAATTTGTCTAGTGACCACTCAAACAAGTCAAAACCAAAGGCATGAAGAGCAAGGATTAATAAAAAATTAACAACAACCCAAATTAGTATCTAATTAGCCGCAACCGCGACACTAATCAAATCTAATCTATTAGTTGCCTAATTAATTCCCCAATCACAAATTAGTCATAACCATACACTAAAAATGTGAAAGTTGCTTCCTTTAGGGTTAATAATCAATGACCATCAATTAAAAACCAAGCATAAGAAATACCCAATTCAATCCAATCAACCAATTAGAGAAAATAAGGGTAAATCAAGCAATTGAAGAACAAGGAATTAATTACCATGAAATTAAAGGCAAATTAGAGGGAAGAAAAATCTTACTAATACATAGGATGAGCGAATTTGATTACACCAAGGATCTAGAACGTGATTAGCCTTCCATACTAATTATTACAATAATAATTGAGATGAAAATCATAATGAAAATATTAATTCTCCTTGAGTTTCTCTCTCTAAAATGAAAACTAAATGAAAAATAATATAAAAGGGTTATGGTGACTAGGGAAGGGTTACAAGCCCCTTTTATTAAGGATAAGTACCAAAAAGACACTACAAGACGAAATAAACATTTCTTAACCAAAAAGAAATCGTCAAAAGCCTCAGGAAACTTCCCGGAAGCTGGCTTCCTCGACTCGAAGAAAGAGATTCTCGAGTCGAGCGATGGAATCCTCGACTCGAGGAACACTCTCCTCGAGTCGAGCGAGGCTTCTTCCTCTCGAGTTGAGGAACTTGAATTCCTCCCTCATTTTTCTCCTTTCCTCCGTGGCTCGAGCTCTTGTGATTCCCATAGTATAGTGCACCCGAGCTAGCTTCTCTCAAACCCCGATCCGACTCCAACTCGATCCACGTTCCCTCCTAAAGCACTCCAAAGGGTCTTGAGCGAATGAAAATCCCGTAAAACCCCCAAATAAGCTCCAAACAACTCCCAATGGTGTGGTTTACGAATCACGATAACACCATGCTAGAATAGACCCTCAGGCGTCTAAATTACGCGGATTAGCACACTACTCTAATGCCATATCAGGAGCTTCCACCCAGAATTCCCGTGGCAAGATAGATTTGCCACGGAAATTTTGCACTTGTGCCACGAATTTAAACGTGACACAAGTGATGATTTGTTGTAGTGCTTGTGGGCAAATTTTAGAAAAATCGATTATAATAGTTACTAGTATATCTTACAAATGAGACTTCTCAAAATGCAAGAAAGTATATTGATTTTTTAGAGAGTTGTTTGATGCATCCAAATATTTTTAAATCAGTTGATTGATTTATTGTACGATTTAATAAAGCCAATTATAATCAAGTAACAGTACATAACTGAAACTTATTTTATTAGCCTCGAATTATACTCCTTTAGTTAGTACTTAATTACTCCTAATTAAGTTTAGCTAAGAATCTTTAGTTCCATGTAAGATTAAATCATAAATAAGGTAATAAAACAAGTTTTTATACCTTAATCAAGAGGAATTTCGACCTTCTCTCTCTCTCTCTCTCTCTCTCTTCGTCTCTCGCAGTCTACCCAGAAAATTTGAGCTTCTCTCTTTCTCCCTCCTCACAAATCCTACATCTACTCATATGGCGACTAGATTTGATCTCGTTTTGACCTTTCGATCTGTAGATCTCACCCTCTCTTCTCTTATTTCTCCGTTTTGGTTGTAATTTTGAATTGATTTTCTCTAATTCGCCCCTTTTTTGCCATAAAAAATGAGGGATTCGTCATGGCCATATCAATATTGGTCAATCGTTCCAGACACACAACTGGAAAAAGAAGAAGAGGACAAGATCTGTGACGGTCGACTATTTGCCGGTACCTCTGACATTTGTGCCCTTGTTGACGACGACTACTTCGATCTGGTTGGTGGGTTGATCATCACGGACTCTGAGGATGAAACTGAGTCTATTGATACGGAGAAAAGGCGTAGAGAATCTGATGCAAAATGGGATTTAAAGGTTGAGATGTCTAAAGCCCAATGTAAATGGGAACGTCAGCTGTCTGAAGAGAAATCTCGGTGGGAACGAGAGCATATTGCAATGATCATGAGTCATATGGGTTGTGGTAAAATGTAAACACTTTGTGTAATTAATTTTTTTTCCTTAAATCTCTGATTGGGTTAATTGCATGTGCGTAAATCTCTGATTTTTGTGATTTTTGGGCGTAATTAACCTTGATTGAGTTTATTTTTTGCTTAAATCTCTTATTGGGTTAATTGCATGTGCGTAAATCTCTTATTTTTGTGATTTTTGGGCATAATTAACCTTGATTGAGTTTATTTTTTGCTTAAATCTCTAATTGGGTTAATTGCATGTGCGTAAATCTCAGATTTTTGTGATTTTTGTGCGTAATAGACCTTGATTTAGTTGATTTTTTTGCCTAAATCTTTGATTGCGTTAATTGCATGTGCGTATATCTCTGATTTTTGTGATTTTTGTGCGTAATAAACCTTGATTTAGTTGATTTTTTGCTTAAATCTCTGATTGGGTTAATTGCATGTGCGTAAATCTCTAAATTTTGTGATTTATGTGCGTAATAAACCTTGATTTAGTTGATTTTTTGCTTAAATCTCTGATTGGGTTAATTGCATGTGCGTAAATCTTTGATTTTTGTGATTTTTGGGCGTAATTAACCTTGATTGAGTTTATTTTTGTGAGTAATAAACCTTGATTTTTATGATTTTTGTGTGTTAGAAATTTAATTTATTTTGTGTGATTATCTATCGGGTTGGGGTTTGCATTTAACGATTACTTACACATCTGATGTTTAAGTGAGGTTTGAGAATTGATTGTTTGGTTGCCTGACATTGTTACCTGATGTTTTTTATGCTATTGATTTGTAGATAGAGGGAGTATGTAATTGACTGCTTGAGTGTAACTAGCAATCTGTGATGATTTTTTAGACTTGCATTGTAGTTATTACATTAATTTAACCTTATTTGCTACACTTACGAATTGATCGAAGCCTCTTTGAAACTAGCCACCTACATGTGTAAATGGAGGCACTTTACATGCCACCTGACACATGTTATGGAGGCTTGTGTTTGATAAGGCTCTTAATTCATAAGTGTAACTACAACTCTATGAGGAGTTTTATTTACATCTGAGAGTTGTTTGATTTTGTGGCTCAATTTAAATGCTTCAAATGATGATGATGCACTACTACAAAGGATTAATTTAACAGCGGTCAAAAGTTTGATTTACAGCGGTTGGAGAACCGTTGTAGATCTAAGTGTTGTGAAATATTAGAGGCCTTATCACAGCGGTGCTTGGAACCGCTGTCTTTTGTGCATTCATTTCTCAACGGTCAATGCTCAACCGCTGTGAATCTATTCTGTCATACTACAGCGGTTGATGAATGACCGCTGTGATATCTACCATTTTAATTAAAAAAAAAATCAATTACATAGTCAAGCGGTGAAGCCAGCTAGGCACCATAAATTCAAGAAAACAATTTGCGTTTAATACAACACCAAAAAGCATCAAGTTACAAGAATGTTGCTCTTTGATCCAATGCTAAATTCATCGCTATTTAGCTGTTAACAAAAACTTAACTGAAACTAAGAAAACAAAAGGAAGAAATACTCCCGCAAGCTTTGACAGAGTAGCTATTAAGATCGAGAAATAAAATGGCCGTTTGAGTTTGTACTTTAATCTAGCTCTGGCTCCAAATTAGTGATCTTCAATCCCGATAACACACTGCAGAATTTAGGAAAAAGCATTAACAATTGGCATTTAGAGTTTAGATCATATTATAGGACTAAAATTGAAAAATAATCTGATGCATGATTGTTAGAAGCAACAATTACAATAAATAGCTAAACATTACAACAAGGCTTTTAGGTTGGAAGAATGCTAGCTACTTTTGGGAGATATACACCAGATCACACGAGAGTGCAGCTAAATTATTCTTGGAATATTTGTAAAATTGCCTAAATCATAACGTACTAAGTGTTACTCCACGACTCACCTAGATAAAATCATGCAACAAGCAATCGACCACCAGAATCAACTTACCAAAGACATGGATCATTAAATTTGCACATTTCGCTAGAGTTGTATGAAGCAATGGACATACCTAAGTCACGAAAACATAAGAAGATGAGTTAGTAAGTAAAGCACATGATAGAAATCGTATGTAAACCATTATGTGACAACTAAAGAAATGTACTAGCTCGAATAGCAAAGTAAAATGATCTGACCAAATTAGCATATTGCGTATTAGCTTAAAAGGTGCTGGATTATGAAAGCAGATCATCGACTTCAAATGTTTAGGATTGATCTGCTCAAAGCCACGTACAGGGAGAAAATTCTATCAAAGGAGTATATAGTATAGCATACAAAGTGAATTTTGGTGAATAAATTAGTGATACGAACCTTCATGTAGCGCCAATTTGTGTCTACCTCATCACCTTATCATCTTGATTCCTGGACATCAAAAGATGCAAGTTGCACACGTCTACCTCATCAGCTTATCATCTTGATTCCTGGACATCAAAAGATGCAAGTTGCACACATCTAGCAAACCTTGAACAATCACTGAGAAAGTGAGACGAAAATCTCAAATCTCTCCAAAAATTTGATAGGTTCACCATTAATTCTCCCATTTAAAACAAGATGAAGACTTAATGCTCAACAAATTAAAAGCTACTACGTAATTAAAAACCCTTTCCATTAAACCTCAACCTATATTTTGAACCATGCTCGTAATTATAAAAATGCAGATCTAATGGCCAATATTTAAAATCACGAAGAAATTACCTGCCTAAATTAGTGGATTGTAGATTGCTTGGGAGTTTGTTAAAGTATAGAGATGAATAGATTGAAATGGGACTTAACTTTGAGGCGAAAGAAGTACGGAGTAGTTGATTTTTCTGAGATCGTGGGTTTCTTTTCTCATATGAGGCGGCAAGGAGGTGGACGGTATATGATTAGGGTATATCTTCAGCACAGTGTGGGCATTCGTGGGCTTGTCGTATCACAGCGGTTCACTCTTAAGTGCCGCAGAAAGTAAGAACTGTTGTAAATGGCAACTATATTGACAACGGTGATACTAAAACCGCTGTAAATTGACCCTTACTCATATTCCACAGCGGTTGGCGAAGGAAACGATGTAATATGGGCACTGTGTTTTTAACTTTTTGTACTAAAAACATAAACACATTTCCTTTGATATTAAACATAAAGGACTTGGGTTTATATTACATTCAAAATGTTTACAAAATACATGTGTGATTTAAGTGTTTACAACCTAAACATGAGCATTCAAAATGGCTTACTAATTAGTTTATGAATGAAACACAATCACACACTACATACTGATTTAAGTTGTCATTGCATTTGGAAAATCAATACCAATATCTGCCATGATTTCCCCCAAATTGTTTGCTTTTCCAACATTGATCAAAGTTTGAATGCATTCTTTGACAACATCCTCAATTATGGTCAAATTCCTAGGAGTAATCCTTGCCTTTGTAGTACAACCTTCTTTAGATGCAGTAGTGAGTAGTCATTGTGGCCACCTCTTTTCATGACCTCAGTCATGACACCTTGCAGACTTACCATACATTGTCTAATGTAGCCGGATCAAGGTCTTTAAAAGCTTGTTTCACATTCTTGATCAACTCGGGCATTGTCTTCGACGGTTCTTTGTCTTGAAGTGACTGAATTGAGTTAAAGAAACCCAAGTCCAAAATGTTTAAATCAGGACTTTGTGTTGGTTGTTGATTCAATGTGATATTAAATCCATCCGATGTTGCATGAGCCACAAAATCTTGATCGTCACCTCTTATGTGAGGAGGTGCATTGTCTTGTTGAATGTGAATGTCTTTGCTTGCCCGTGATGGTCATTTTGCTTTGATAGCTGGAATAACTTTGTTGATGAGCATTGTCTTTGTCACAATTTTGTTGATATTCTCAATGGGTTTTGAGACTATAGTACCAGCTAGCCTATGTATTGAATTTCTGATTGCTTGTCCTTTAATAACAAAGGGCCAAATGCCAATTTTACCATCGAAAATGCAATCACCATCCGGTGCGTACCTCGGTCTTGCTACTACTGCCATAAACATAACCTTAGGGATATACCTCTTGCTTTGTGTGCTTCTAACTGGTTCTTCTTCCCCCGGTGTAAGTATCATTCTTTGTTTGATCTTAGTCATAAAAAACCATTTCTCATCAATATGGAGATCATTATCTTGTGATCGAAACTTGATTGCATTTAGAATTGATCAAATAACAGTCTAGACATGATAAAATTGAGACGAAGATACTTGTGGTCGCTTGATAATGACGGCTAATAGCATTAGTGTGCCATCTCAATTCTCCCTTTGCAATCCATCTTTGACATGTGGAATAACTTATGTCAATTGCAAATGATAGTCTCTTTATTGTGCATCTTTTCAATTGTGGAAGCGACTCAATAACTTGCATCGATATAACCAAGTTATTCCTGCCTTTTTTGCCTTTTATTAAGCTGTTCACATTTATTGGAAGACCCAAAGCTTTGTTTTGCTTGTTACGCCTTTGGAGATTTCCGATTGTTTTTGTTGTGACGTTATATTTTGCTGCAATCTCCTTTACTTTGCCACGATTGGGTTTCCCATTTTTGGAGTTCTCTAATAAAAAGCAATGTATTTCAAGTTTTTGAACATTGGTGAGATTCTTTTTGGCAGGCATATTTTGATTTCCCTTGTGATTCTCTAATAAAACTTGTGCTACTAACCTTGTGATTTCCCTTGAATGCAAATAAGATAGGTTAGAAACCCCTTGTAGAAGAAGAAGAAGATGAAGAAGAAGCAGCAGCAGACCCCCACCACGCAGCAGACCACACCAGCAGTAGACCAGAAGCCGAAACCGAGCAGCAGCAGCAACACCAAGCACGAGCACGAAAACGTATCCTAGTTTATTTTTTTTGTTTATTTTTTTTTTTTTGTTGATGGAAATGGGGTGATATTCTCTCCTTTCCTCTAAAATCTCAGATATTTTGTGAGATTTGTGTTTGTAAAGTTGTCAATTAGGATATGTATCCAAGAAATGTTTATGGAGATCCACAATTAAAGGGGCAAATCACATCTTTGAAATCTAATGGGTGTTTTGGGGGGAGATTCAAATTGTTAAAAACTCCCTCTAAAAAACCCACTTGCACTTGGTTAAAATTTCCCTCCATTTTCTAATTCTAATCCTCTGCCAGATTTTTTGATGGGTGGATTAGTGGGTTCTAATTTTTATCTAAACCCAACTACCCCACCAATAATTCCACTATCCCACTTCTTTATTAATTGATATTGGTTGTTGTGTCCTACCCAAAGAGGAAAATCTCTTTGGGTAGGAGGGAGTATGTGTTAACGGTGTTAGACTCCGTTAGTCAAAAATACCAAAAAACCTCATTTAACAAACCTGAGGGGTATTTTGGGAAACTCGGAAACCTGAGGGATATATGTGAAAATCTCGAAAACCTCAAGGGTACATTGGAAATTTTCCCTTAGAACTATAGTCTTAATCTTAATCTGAATATATATATATTTATAAGCGAAGCTTTTTTTTGGGGCATTGAAAAGGTCTAGAGCCTTTCGTATTTTCTTAGAGTTTCGGGTGAATAAGGAATTAATTTAGGTTATGGAATATGGTGAATAAGGAATTAATTTATGTTATGGAATTGTTGTTATATCATATGTGAGTTTATGGTAATCATGTACAAAATTCATAAATTAGTTATGGAAATGTAGTATACCATACCTAAGCTTATGGTAATCATTAAATTAAGCTTATGGTAACCATGAAGATATGACATTTTCATAATCATGAAATTATTTGTGTACTAGTTGTAAGTCCGTGCGTTGCACGGTTCAAATAACTATTTTCACAAATAAAAATTTCTAGTAATTTTAGAATTTAAACAACCTTTGTATGCTTGATTATTGCTGTACTTATTTGAGGGGTAATCATAATTTAATTACTTATTTTATTATCGTATTATCGGCCCCCATAATATATATACATACCTGATGTCAATATTCCTATAACATACACATATGGTCCCATGGTAAGACTTTGTTTTATTATGCTAAATTTTTCATTCATGCAAAGTCAATCTTGCATATTTTTATGCTAAATTTTCCATTCATGCAAAGTCAATCATGCATATTTTTTTGCTAAATTTTCCATTCATGCAAAGTCAATCTTGCATATTTTTACATCCCAAGTTGGCATAAATTCCTTAAAGCTTATCCAGGAAAGATTATAGAAAACATGCACGTATAATCTCATGGTAAGTTTTTTCTATTTTTATGTTTATGCACCATCTTTTCCCAAAACGTATAGTATCAATATATTATTTCCCAAAACGTGTAGTATCATCTTATCATCATCTTATTGTTTCCCAAAACATATAGTATCATCTTATTATTTAAAATTAGTTATATATCTTTTACCTAAATTTGTAAAAACAAAAGATTACAAAGCTCTAAAAAAATTCGAAAGTCTCTAGACGCGCTGAATGACAACGAAAAAAGTTTCGTTTATATATATATATATATATATATATATTGATGTTATGGTAAAATAATATCCCCTAAGTCAAAAGTCTAATATAACATTTTTTACATATTGGTACATATAAGCAACAAATGATGACATTCAAAGTTGAGATACTAATACTACTAACTATAAGTCACCCTATCATAGTTTTTGGTGAATAAAAAAAATTACTTTATAAGTAAGGGAAGATAATAAATCCATATATTCAAGTATATATGGTAATTATGAATGGTGAGATAATACAATTTTTTTTTCTTAAAGTTAAGAAAAGATGAAATTCCAAATTTGAGTTTATTGTAGTCAGTTACGTGTTTATTTAACCGCAAGCGTACAGGTTATTGTAGCTAACGGGTTGATCACAAGGAGGTGTGAAAAATATCTAAATCGTCTAAAGAATTGAAGTCAGGTACGTTATGGTCGAAATGGTTGGTAATTCTATCAACTAAAACTCATAATAATTTAAATGGATTGGTGTATTAATGCAATCAACTAAAAGCCTAGGCCGTAGATATCCCCACTAACATGCATCAACTACGATAATAAAACACATTGTAAGTCATAAAAACATAAATTGGGGGGGGGGGATTATGCAACACAACTACTACTTATCCGGGCGAGGCTATCATAGACTTTCTAATTACAATCCTAAGTCCTACTTCCGTACTGAAATGATCATGCAATAGAAGCATTAAAAACGCATAAATTTTCCAATTAGTCCTAACAACCCACTTTCGTGATGAAACAGTCCTAATCAATATTAGAGGGCTAATCACTAAACAAGAATCGCAACTGCATGTCGTTTATAAACTCCGTTTAGCACTCAACAAGCTTAAATTAGTATAAATCTAATCGCAACAACAAGTATATAAATTAGACAACAATAATCAAACTCAAGTTGGTAATTAAACCTAGCCATAATAAGCCTTAATTATATGAATCTAAAGACTTGCAAATTTACGGATTAAATCATAGTACTAACATGTTAGGGTTTGACCAAACCCTAAAAAAAGACTACTCACACATATCCAAATTAAAAACAACAATAATAATTGAATTCAAAAACATAATTAAAGAAGTGTAGAGAAAGAATTGCAATAATGTGATGATCTGAATAATACTCTGGATAATAAAGAAAATAAATCTCCGAATCTGGTACAAAAATGCTTGAATCTTGAAATAAAGTTGGATGCAGAAAATAATAAAATTAGATAAATAGTACAAGGGTTCAACTAGGTATAAATAACTAGGAGGTTATTTTATAATTTCCTAAAAGAAAATAGGAAATAAACCCCCAAAATTAGAATAAAGGAAAATCCGGAAAAAAAATCAACTCGTGCATTTACATAAGTCATGCAACACAGCGCACGAGTCGTGCCCGGATCAGCGGCCAATTTGTGTTTATGCACGAGTCGTGCAATTCTGTTGCACGACTCGTGTAAAACTGCTCGAACATTCCAACTTCAAACGCTTCTAATTTCTTCGTTAGTTATCGGATTAAGGTGTCTGACCACTTTTTAGAAAGCTAAGACCATAATTTTACACCTCCAATTGGTTTCACTTCAAAATTCAAAGTGGTTCAGATATTGAGCTCCAAAGTTGGCACTGTGTAAAAGACTTCAATCACGCATCTTCAATACTCCAAAATTTCCTTTTCATGTCCTAAAAAAGCTCAAAAACCAACAACTATACCAAGGACGTGAAATATTTGATAATCGAATGTAAATGGGTCAAATATACAATTATTGCACCGTAAAGTCCTATATAATTACTCCCTCCGTCCCAGCTCAAACGTCCCGGAGGTTTTTTGTAGTGGAATAAGAAAAATTGATATAGCAAGTTGAGTGGGG
Source organism: Spergularia marina (assembly GCA_963680865.1). Classification (NCBI taxonomy): domain Eukaryota; kingdom Viridiplantae; phylum Streptophyta; class Magnoliopsida; order Caryophyllales; family Caryophyllaceae; genus Spergularia; species Spergularia marina. Next base: position 9,253,284 of record OY804551.1, on the reverse strand, counting down.
TAATATTAGGAAAAAGGAGGAGAGAGAATGTGAGGTTTAATGAAAGTAAGAGAGATATGTGAGAGAGAATGTGATAATTTAATAAAAGTAAGAGAAAAAAATATGTCCTAAAATAGATGGGGTGTCTGAGGTGGGACGTCCCAAAATGGAATATGAGGCGTTTGAGCTGGGATGGAGAGAGTATGCAATATAAGAACTTATCATAGCCATAAAAACAGATATTCCCTCCTTTGAGTCCTTTTCAAAATGTATGACGATTTCATTTTGCGAGATAAGGTATTGGCGATTGATTTCGCGAAAAAAAAAAATGACTTATGTACTTAAAGTTATACTCATTTGGTTGGTATCTACTTTCATAATATTATAGTTTTGTAGTTTTTGGCTTTCTATTTTAATATATTTTTTTTCCATTTTAATGACTCACCTCCAAAAATGAAATGATATTGAAACATATATTTGAAGAGAAAATGTTGTATATATAAAATATAGCGTCATCATCATTGCCCCTTTTTTTTCATATTATTATTTTTGAAAATTTTCTATAATTGTCATCATTTGCATTTCATTTTGCGAGATAAATTACTGTTAATATTTTGTTGTAAAATGGTTAAATTAAGAGAACATCAGCCTACCTTAGCTTGTGGTTATTTGCATGAAAATTGATTATGTCTTAGTCATTTAGAGCCTGTATGATTTGATAAAAATATTTGATTAAATGAGAAATTATTTGATGTGAAATGAACATTTAAGATGTTAATTGATCTAAATTGATTAAAAAAAAGAATTGTAATTAATTAGAGAACTTTAGTTTGAGATTATTTGCATGGAAATTTATTATCTCTTGGTTATTTCGATTCTGCATGATCTGGCATGAAGCTATATGATTAAATCGGAAGTTGTTTGATCTAATTTGCATACTTCAAATGTCAAGTGTTCTAAATTAATTAGAAAAATAACTGAATTTAATTAGGTGAGTTATGCCTTAATGGAAGAAATTAATTTGGATGAGTAGGTCGATCTCTTTGCACTAAAACTATTGGTATCAGTCAAAATTATTAGGTCAGCCACCTTAATGTAATCTTTTTAGAAATTCAATTTTTTTTTTTTATTGTATTGAATGCGTCTGGAAATGGGGAAAACCCCACAAAGCAAATGGAATTCTCCTAGAGCTTTAAAAAAAAATTATGCACAGTCCTAAAATATATAATACTCAAATTACAAATATATTCTATCTATTAAATTTTTTTTTTTTAACTATATCATAATGATTTCGGTAATAAATAATGCGTATATAACATATAATATTTTTGATGTAACCGTACAAGGCACGGGCTTTAATCTTGTCTATATATATATATATAAAAGAGAGATTTTTGAAGAGCCAAGACAGAGTCCAACAAAAGATAAATACTGAGAGAGTTTACAAAATGAGAAACACCCCCATTTTATTATTAACAACTCAAATGGAAATCCACATAGAGAATCCTTATTTTCGTGAGACTCTCTAATAAATGTATTGCGACATAATCACTTATAACATTACTTACGTGTATCAGAAAATTTCAAAACATATATCATTATATTTATTTCGAAATGTATCTCAATTTGAGATCCTTTTACATATTTGTACAATATGCAAAACAATTCAGTTACTCCGTATACATTTAGTAGATAATTGTTTTTTAAAAAAATAAAAAAGCTTAAAGAGAGTCCAAAATAAGAGAAATGGTGAGAGTGTCCAAAGAATGAAAGATTCTCCCAACATTTATTAACTAGACTCCATACTTTCATAAAATTGCAATTTGAAAGTTATTTAAATGTGACGCGACATAATTAGTCGTAAATTTCATTTTATATATCAAAAAATTAATACATATAACTCATTAAACCTGTTTTGAAATTTAATCTAAAATGAGTTTCATTATACATATGTTTGATAGAAATGCATTAATCAGCAGTCATGTAGCGAAAATTGCAAAAATGATAGTGGCTATTCCTAAACTAAACTCAACAAACAAAATATAAACACTACATCTGACTATCGAGGAAACATGTTCAACGTGGAACTTTTGTATAATAAGAATTATCATACACAATATAATATGTGTACCGTGCAACGCACTCATGAAAGATTAAAATGGAATTTAAACATCTGTTCTTTTTTGTATATAAAAGAGCGATTTTTGAAGAGCATAGAGAGAGTCCATCATTTGAGAAATACTCAAAGAGTTTAGTGTATGGTGAAAGAGCGAAAAAGAAGAGTCAATCATTTAAGAACTAATCAAAGAGTTTAGTGTACGGTGAAAGAGCAAAATGAAGAGTCCATCATTTAAAAATTACTCAAAGAGTTTAGTGTATGGTGAAGGAGCAAAACATGAGAAAATAGATTACACAGTTAATTATTAATCATTTACACTATATTATAGAAATACGGTATGATTGATCATACAATTGGTTAGTGTATCGGAAACTTTTGAAACATATATCATTTTATTTGATTTGAAATGAATTTCAATTTGAAATCCATTTATACATTTTCCGATAAGCAATGCATAATGATTACAATCGACTTTATATACTATATCTATTAAAAAAGGGTGTTTTTGAAGAGTATAGATAAAAAATGTTGTTTGTATAATTTAAACATGAACAATCTAGACAACTTTGTATTTTTTTTTAATTGATCAAGATTTTAAAATACATGTAAGCAGCAGCACGAGCTTAAAACTAGTATATTACTATATTGTACCAAAACGAAGCCACATAAGACATAACCGGAGTGAACACAGAGAAGCTTTGGCAAAGAATGTACACCAATGTCTTGGTTAGAGATTGCAAATAGAGAAGATGGTAGGGTTCTCCCTAATTCGTTTTCCCGTCGCTTCCGTTCACGTCGGATCTCTTCCCTCCAACTTTCCAACTTCAAAGAGTTGGTCTCTCCTCACCGCGGCGCCGTCAATTCTCTCCAGGTCCCTCTCTTTCTTATTATTTTATTTTTTTTTTCGTTTTTGGTCTAAAGTTTCATGGTGAAATCACTGATTCTGTTCCAGCTTCGCGATTATTATGTGGTGTATGTATGGATTGTTGCTAATTTTACTTGCTCGGTGAATTACGAATTCTTAGAGAGCACAAGTGAATTTAGCCATTTAGTCATGTCTTTGGTCTGCGACACATTCATCGTCCATTTTACTTGATTAGATGCTTTTGTTTTTTAGAAATTCTTTGGTGATTTGGTTACGAGCACCATAAAACCCGAATACGGAACGAATATTTATGTTGGGAGGAGTTTCACTGGCTACATATATTAGTTCATTTGTCGCGAGAAGAATGATTACTTGTTAGTTCAAAACTATTCATATTTGATCGATTTTTAAAAGCAGCACTCGGTTATCTATTATATACGTCTCCTGAACTCATTAGGGAGTTTGCACTGGCTATAGAATTCACTTCGAATGCCTGAAGAAGATGATAAGATTGGACATGTGACTTGTGAGGTCGTCCCTGTTCATCTTTGATCGTATTTTTAGGCAGCGGTTGACATTGTTCTTGTTGTATGTTTTCCGGATACTAGTAACTTTGTTATCTAAAACATTTGTGGTGATTTTAACATTAAAAAGGTCGAATCACTTGAATATGATCATTTATATTTTGGATTGAGGTGATTATGATAACTTCTATGGTAGCGAGGTAACATTTAGTCAGTTAGTTTTATCTTGAGAGTAATTAGTTTGTGGTCCTCTAATTCTTGTCACTTATAACTCAAAAGGGGTGTTGTGAAAATTTGGCTTTTTCAATAGAAACTTAGAATTTGATTATTGAAGTTACTTGATAGCCATAAAAAATATTTAGGTGTGTGAGCAACTCAAACCACACGTAAACAAATGAAATGGACGGAGAGAGTATGTGTTACATCTTCGGCAAGAAATATGGCAGTTTTAGTTATGAGAACCCTATATTTTGGCAACAGCTTTTTAATATTTGGGAATTGACCAATGAAATGGTAGTTTACTGTTAAATTGAACTAACGTGCTTTATTTTGAGGATGTTAAATGGTATGTGGTCATGTTAACAATGTCATTTTTGTGCTGTGTTTTTTGAACTTGGGATTGGCATATGAGTGTTACAGTATTAGTTTAGCAGCGAAATGCCGAAATCATGTGATGGCGGTAGGCAAGCAAATTTCGCATATTCTTATTTTCATGTCTGTGGATCTTTTTGCCTGTTCCTGCTAGTAACAAGTATGAAAGCAAGTATGTCACTAATGTTTTCTTTCAATCATAGGAAGTAGGTGTGCTGATCTTTCACTATTAAGAATACATATACATCACATTTTTTTTTATCAGAAAATCAGGTTGATTTGACAGAGGGGCGATATCTTCTTTCTGCTGCATCTGATGCATCTGCTGCTGTTTTTGATATTCAACGTCCTTCAGAGTTTGAAGCAGGCTGTCTTCTAGCAAGGCACAATTCCATTTTCGTCATTGACAAACAACATGAACAGGGTCATAAGTATTCTATATCCTCAGCAGCTTGGTATCCAGTTGATACTGGGCTATTTGTTACTGGTTCATATGATCATCACATTAATGTATGGGATACAAACACGACACAGGTGAATAGTGAATGAATAATATGCTTCCCAGCTTTAATCTTTTAAGTTAGGATAATCCATGGAAAGTTACTAATATAAGCAGGGTGTTGTATAGGTGGTAGTGAATTTTAAGATGCCTGGGAAAGTGTACAAGACGGCCATGTCTGCTGTTGCTACCACTCATATGCTAATAGCTGCTGGTACTGAAGATGTTCAAGTTCGTCTCTGTGATATTGCTTCAGGGGCATTTGCTCATACCTTGTCTGGCCACCGTGGTAAGTACTGAAGTCTTGATCAATGTTTTATATTTTCCTCAAATAACAAAATGTTCAAGAAATTTTTGTTTTTTTAAGTAGTGTTAAATCATTTTGGGAATAAGGCTTGGTTGTTGTTGTTGTTTTAAATAGTGTTAACATTAGATATTTGTATTGCATTGGTAGTGTTAAATTACGAGTACACAAGATTGAAAATTGAGATTTTACAATTCTTAGTACTTTCCTTTTTTCCAACAAACTGTTAGAACTAACCAATGTGTATAAAGAGGTTGATGTGCATCTAGACTTTGATATGGTAACCCTCCTTGTTGTACTCTTCTGTTTCCCATCTGTCTTTCCCCACTTCTCATTGTTTCTCTCTCCTTTTGTAGATTGGAGTTCTCTGTTCAATCTCTTAACTTGCTTCGATTAACATTCTCTTTATCCTGCTGATGCACACATAGGATCAAATATGGGATTGGAAGGATTCAGGCAAAATTCCCTAGGAACTAATCAGAATTAGAATAAAGATAAGCCAAGCTAGAGATTCTTGTGAAGGGGGTTTACTGGCTAAGAGCAATGGATAGGGAGTAAACGAATTAGGTTATAATGGCACCATCCTACTTTGTTAATTAGGAAAATGAAACTTCATCAATTAAGCAAGATTCAGAGACACCACATGACTTATTAACCGAGCTGGATGTCCTGATAAAGCCCTTCCCGAAGCAAAGCTTGCTAGCTTACTGAAACCGGGAAACTGATTGCGGTCACTCACAATTCTCATAAACCACTTCTGATGCTTACTCAGCTAGGGCTTTCTAATTAAGCTGTCATGCTCAAGAAGTATTCGAGAGTTAGTTGCGCATGAGAGTGGAACTAAGAGATAGAAAAGACTAAAAGTGAAGTAAGAAAAAACAACTCAAGTGCAGCAAAGATCAACTCATTGCTGAGTTCCTTATAGATTGCATTTCCTTCCTTGGAAGTAATACCTCCTATTCGTTTATTATGAATAGCTATTTTACCGGAAAAGGAGGCTTTTCCAAATGTAAATTCTCTAGCAAAAGAGATGGTAGTAGGCCCTAGTTAATAATTATATGATGCACCTTGATAATTAAGTGATTTGAATACGATTAATCATGGAAGTGATGTGGTTTCTAAGAATCATGTTGAGCTCGTATGACACTATTTTAAAGTTATACATTCTAATTTGGACGGACTAAGGACTTGGTGAATGCGTGTAGAGTGGAAGCTATGATTGTTGGATACCACGAAGTGGAAATTGATAATATGACAAATGAAAATAGAGCTCTATTGGGATTTTTGTGTTTAACTCTTTAAATAAGAAATAAGTAGAAGATATGGATGAACAAGGTTGCCACTAAATTCCTCAAACTCAACCAATCCCTAGACTACCTCGCCTAGTTTTGATCTTAGATCCCCAATCTACGATTGACAAACCAACAATAGCTAACATAACTTTATAACTAAGAAAGTTCCTCTAAAACCTTCAAAGTTTAACGAGTCGGTTTGCAAAATTCAATTTCAATGTGTTGTCTTGTTCACAAAAGAAATAAGCCACTTATCTCCTCTCTCTTGTCTTCTCAAACATTTTATTTTCTGTCAAACTTTTTCCTCTTATCGCTTGTAAAGATGTTCATACCTTTCTCATTTGTTTTATAATTTTTCTTGGGTTTCCTTTTCTTTTGATGGCTTTTCGAAATTCTTGCTAAACATGTTCACAATGATCTTTAACGCATTGGCGGTGGGTATTGTTTCCGAGGATCCACCTCATGTTTTGGAAGTCCTTTCTCCATCTTTAGAGAAGGATTTCACTGTGGATGAATTGGTTGCTGCATAGGTGTCTCCAGTGGGTCAAGAGGCAAGCGCCAAATTTGTTTTAGAGGTCCTCCAGCCAGGCTGTTGTGGGAAACCAATCCCATGGAAACTTTAGCTCTTTTTCTAGAGGTCTCGGGTCTTAGCTTCCTAAGCGGACTAAGGCAACTCTAGTGTATTCTAGGAAAAAGTGAAATGTTTTCTGAAATCCACTATCAGTTATGATGGTGGCTTACAGAAGGGCTTCTTAGCTAGAGGGTGATGTTCTCTTTTGTGATTTGTGGTTGGGCATATGTCCTCCCTTGTTTGTAGTGTTCTTTTTTTTCTATAGTTATATAAATTATTTTACCTATATAAAAATTATCTTTTAACTTTTATGGCATGCGCAAGACGGATACATATGACATTTTATGTTACCGCCGCTCAATCATTTTGGGAATAAGGCTTGGTTGTTGTTGTTGTATAGGCCTTACAAAAACCCTTCATCTACCAACTAGGAAAGCTAACAACGACTTCCTTAACTAAGAATTAAAAGCGAATAAAAGCAAGCAACTAAACATCTTGGGAATTCAATACTATGAACTTCTTTATTTTCTTCCTAAGAAACTAAAAATGCATGGAAAATGAACTACATCCTCAAATAGCATGGGCAGTCTTGGTGTCTTAGGAGTTAGATTATGTCTTCTCCATTGCCTATCCTTAATCAATTATTAAACATGAGGGAGTTTCCACTCAAAAAAGAAGAACATGAGGGAGTTAGATTATGTACTTGGCTTTCCAATGACTACATATGAGTTATGAGGGGACAAGTAACAAGGATGATACGGTCCACGAAGCAAAGACTTCCCAGATAATCCGAGTTTCCAAGATTCATTCAATACAACTTTAAGGCTATTTGAATTTGTGTTTGATGGTTCATTTTCCATGCATTTCCAGTTTCTTAGGAGGAAAATAATGGGGTTCTTAGTATTAAATTCCCAAGATGTTTAATAGTTCTATTTAATTTTAATTTCTTAGTTAATGAAGCAACTATTGGTTTTCCTAGTTGGTAGATGAAGAGTTTTTGTAAAGCATATATAACTGGCTTATTTCTTTTATGAAAAAGACATAACACATTGAAATTGAGTTTGAGTAGTGTGCAAAACAATCGTTACACTTTGAAGGTTTTAAAGAAAGTTTCTTTGTTAAGAGCTATAAAGTTATTTTTTTCTATCTTTGGTTTGCCAATAGTAGATTGTAGATCAAAGACAAAAGCTAAGAAAGGTAGTCTAGGGGTTGGTCGAGTTTGAGCATGTTAGTGGCTATTGTTCATCCATATGTTTTACTTATTTCTTATTGAGACAATTAAACACAAAAATTCCAAAAGAGTTGTATTTTCATTGTCGTATCATAAATTTTCACTTCGTGGTATCCAACAACAATCATAGCTTCCGCTCTAAATGCATCAATGAGTATTACCCCATGCATTGTGTTTGCGTTGAAAGAAATGAAGGGAAAGGGAGGGCTTTAAAATCCCTTGTTTGGATAATATGTAAAGAATGTGAGGCAAGAAAGGTGGTTGCTCTCAAGTCGCAATGTACCACCGAAGGTCATACTTCATGTGGGAATCTTTTTGAAATACAAATCACATGTGTGTAATCATGTGATCCTTTCCAAATGCACGTTGAAGAGGGTGAATTTATAATAGAGAAGGGGGGTGGGGAGGGGACTGTTGTTGTAATGTTTCCAACTTTTTGGGAGGATTTGTTTTCTTTATTAGGGGGAGGGCTTGGTTCCCACAGTTTCCTCCCCTCCCTTTCCATATCGTTTTATTAAGGAATTATTCAAACTATCGATTTATCAATATCTCATGCCCCCATCATTTTTTCATAATTAGAGGGTGGGATTTCATAATTTTGATCTCATCTCTTGTTTGGTATGTGAGGGGATTAAATGCTTGGGAATTGTATGATTTAGTTGTTCTTTGACAATATATTCCTTCAAAAATAAATGTTCTTTATCTCTCACTTAATTAATGCCAAATGTGTCAATTTAATTAGTTTTTATCCCACATCCTAATACCTGCCCCCCTAGGTATTAAAAAGGTGGGATAGGTAATCCCATTTAGCCTTATCCCACATACTTATCCTGTTTACCAAACATGGGAAATTAGATAATGGGGATAACTAAACTCATTCCGCCCTCTTATCCCTCAAAACAAATGACTCGTAACAGACTAACAGTATGGTCCCTTCCTTTCTCTCCCCTCCTATTCTCTCCAATTTCCTCTTTTCCTTCGGGCTTAGTCTGAACGGATCATGGCCAGCATGGTTCAAATGAAGTGTTAGGATCAAACAATGAGCTAATTTCCTTGATCAAAGTATTCTATCAGCTTGAGGGCTCTCGTCCTTTCTCGGTTTTCATTAGTTAGTCATTGTGGCTTTGCTTCCTGATCTGCATCATCAACCCACATCATTTTAAGAATATGGCTTTGTTGTTGTTTCTTCTTGTTTTTCCCCAAATCATTTGGAACATTCATGCCCCGTAAGGGATACTCTGCTGGGCTGGCAGGGAAGTCATCTTAGTGACATTCCTGATTTCTCTTGTGTTGTGAATTCACTCCTTGCCTGAAACGCTGAAACACTTGTCTGAATTTATCATTGTCAATGGCAGATGGTGTAATGACAATTGAATGGTCCACATCAAGCGAGTGGATTTTGATGACTGGAGGCTGTGATGGTGCAATACGTTTTTGGGATATTAGACGTGCTGGGTGTTTCCTTCTTCTAGATCAGTCCAAGTCTCAACTTGGCAGACGTCCGCCACTTTTAGAGTGTTCAACCATTCCTAAGGTGCCACTCTTTCTTTTTCGCAGTACTGTTTTTTTGGACCTTCACGGTATTTTATAGTGGATGAATTGCTATTTGTAAATTGTTGTTAAAGTTTTAAACTACTCTTAACTTGTGTCAGTTAAAAATTTGAAGTTATGATTTTTTTTTTCTTTGCAATTTAGGAGCTTGTGTACTCCTTCAAATGTGAACTCAGGGGCCCTCTTGCCTTCTCTAGTGAATAACGGTCTGGACTTAGGATAAACTTTGAGCATTAACTGATTTCGGCTTAGTGGAGCTCATACTGAGTATGACATTGTTTGTGGCTTTGTGCTATAATTGTGATTATTTTTCCCCAGATTTTAGCAACTAATTTTAATATAGTCCTTTTTGTGTATAGGTGGCAATGTCTTGGGAAACAGCGCAGACCTCATCTGCGAAGAGTAGAGGGCAACAAAAGAAACTTGGCTCTTGGAATGGTAGCAAATTTTCATCGAAGTCTAGAACGCCTGCCCACCTAAAGGGTTTTGTGAAGCAAAGGCTCCACCCTGGAATGATATCTAGTGAAGATCGCGCAATTGCTCACTATGGAGCCGTAACAGGATTAAAAGCAACTGAAGATGGCATGTATCTTATAAGTGCAGGTGACTTCTTCCTAATTCTAGAATTCGCTTAAATGCTTCTCTTCTAATTTTAAACTTAATGCCCAATAAGTTGACGGGTAAGTTCTATCGAATGGCAATTAGGCCGGCACTGTCATATGGCACTGAATGTTGGGCCGTTACACATTGTCACATTCATAAGATGAGTGTCGCGGAGATGCGCATGCTACGGTGGATGTGTGGACATACAAAAGGTGATCGGTTGAGAAATGAAGTTATTAGGGGGAAAGTAGGGGTTGCACCCATTGAGAATAAGATGATGGAGAACCGACTGAGATGGTATGGCCATGTGAGAAGGAGACCTAGTGACGCGCCGGTTAGACGAGTAGAAGGGTGGGGAAGTGATAATATTATTAGGGGTTGGGGAAGACCCAAGTTGACTTGGATAAGGGTCATTAGAAGTTATATGAGCGTCCTTGGGCTCGAAGAGAGTATGATGTTGGATAGGGCGGTGTGGAGGGAATCTATCCATGCGGAGGACTTAATTTGATTTTTTTTTTTTCGTGACCATGTCATCTTCTCTTAAAACATTTTCTTATTGTGTTCAAAGTTCATATGTTTTTCAATTGTTTTACTTTATTATTATTATTTTTATTTTTTATTCTTATGATTTTTTTCTTTTAATTTTAATTTTGATGGCTTTCTAAAACTAAAATTCCTTTTGAAAGGGTTTCAATATTTCTAAATGGTTCACTATGATTTTGAAATTTTATGGCATACACAAGACGGTTACAGATGACGATTCATGTTTGCCAACCCCAAATCATTTTGGGAATAAGGCTTGTTGTTAGCTGACCCCAAATCATTTCCCTGAGTACCTGACAAACTGAGAGCGGTAAATCCATGGAACATGATCTAACTGCTCGGTAATTGTCAAGATTGACTTATCGGCGTGCTTCTTTCGCATCTGTATGTGTGATGACTTTTCATTTGTATCTTCTACTGTAATTATCCTAGAAACTGTTCTGGTCGATGTTGATAGAGAAACATAGCCATTGTGAGTCTGTGACCAATCAAGTATTATAATATGGTGGCATGTTTTTTACCAACTTTTTTACTTGTTTAAGAAAATAAATTTTGCATGTTAAAAGTTACATTAGATTAGTGAAATGGTTGTCCGTTGATTTCAAAAAGTTTGCTCATGTTTTTCTCTCATTTGTCTAAAATTTCAGGCTCAGATTCTAGATTACGTTTGTGGGATATTGAATCAGGTTGCAACACTCTTGTGAACTTTGAAACTGCACGCTTGCAAAGCAGCAAAGGGATACAGTTGGCTGTTGCACAGGACTCATCACTTGTTTTTGCTCCGTGCATGACATCAGTCAAAGTAGAATTAATTCACTGCATCTTTGTAAATCTTCGAAGAGATCCGAAATCAATAATATTTACATTTCTGCCTATTTCTTGTCAGGCTTTTGATCTTTGGTCAGGACAGACTTCTCTGACATTTCGTGGCCACTACGAATGTGTCAATTGTTGTTGCTTTGCTGCACAAGATCAGGTCTGACATCCTTTCTGCTACAGTAATACTGTCTTCAACATGAGAAAATGCCTTTGAGTCCATCTGTCATGGTAGCTGCAATCATGATATCAAGTGCTCTTTACGTTATTTATCTTGTTGAATGTTGGTCCAAGTAGCTGATTACTTTCCTGAAGTGGCTCCTTAATTTGTCCTGCTTATCGTTTGTTGGGATGGTGGATGTGAGGGGATAAGAATATCATCTCAGTTTTAGAGGTCATTTACTCTGCACCTGCATAATTCTTGATTAGTTACTTTCAGCAGACTAATCTTTATAATCTTATATCAGAATCTTGATTTCGTCAGTAATCTTGTATTCAGGAGTTGTACACAGGTGGGAATGATAAGCAGATCCTGGTCTGGTCTCCATCTAAATTGAGTACTGATGAGCTGGTAATTGTTCGATATTATTCTTAATATTTGCGTTCTCTTTTGAAAGTTTATACATTATATATACACATTACTCAAGAGCCAATTTGGCTGAGATGGTTGCTTATGCAACCGAAATAACAATTGCTGGAAATTTTCTTTACCGATGTTGATTGATGCTGTGATTGCAGGAGGAAAGGAGCACAAAACGAAATTTCTCATCTCGAGATGAAGATAATTGGAGCGACTAGCTGTCCCGTATTTTGTTGTATTCTTGTACATATTGTTGTTTAAAAGGCTACTTCAAGGTAAATAGGTAAACTCCTTGCCAATATGTATAAGGTGAGTTGTTTTTCTATTTGTTTTTTACGGAATTTTGATGACGTATCCGTTAGAAGAACGGTTTTAGGTTCCCTAGTTAGATTTTTGCTTCAGTTAGACTAGATGTCACTGTTACAGGATACCATGTAAGATTGTAAGTAATGTAACGTCAGTCAATGACAGTTTCTGAGCTAGGTTTTTGGCGGGAAAGAGGTGTTATGAAGTCGGTGAGAGGTTGAGGTTAATTAGCATCTTCGAGTAAATATTGTATGGAGTATGGTTGAATGATGTAATGGATTCATCATACAGGTTCACACTCTCTATTGCAGTCTTTATGCTATGTCTCTTTGGTATCTGCGGGATGCGATACCGTCTTAAGAAGATCCATTTTCGTTCAGTTGTCCCCCAGTTTCATTCTGGCTCATTTTCAAACAAACAAAATCCCCCTTTAGTAAACATCACAAATAATGGCAGGGAATTGCAAGCATTGTTACAACGGCAGGACACTTGTAACAAAATAAATTAAAAAATAAAGGCAGGATACTTTGGAATATTATGTAAGCTAAAAAATAAAATAAAAGCGCACGGTTCGTTTCACAAGTTTGAATTAAATGTATGGATAACAGGCAATGAGTATGGTTAGAAATGACATTTGGTTTAGTTATATGACAATTTTAACACACAATCATATTGGTTTCATTAGAATTCGAAGATAAAACTTATAATTCAAAAGTAAGCTTAAAAGTAGAATATAAGCATTCACATTCGTTTCACAATTTTAAATTGAATGTTTGAATAACACGCTACGAATATGGTTAAAAATGACATCTAATACTATATATTAAAACCTGAAACCAAGTCTTTCCTAGGAGGACACTTGGCATTTATTAATTGGATAGAACATAAAAATAGCATTAAATACAATTATCGGTTAGGATATGGTAAGAAATTATCATAGGATAGTATAATATTATTAGCTAATTTATGGAAAATAATCATCATGGTAATTTATTAGAACAAAGATAAGATTTTTCTCATAAAACGAGTATAAACGATATAAATACATAGCCCGGGCGTGCCACGGGCATGCAAACTAGTTTAGTTTAATTATATGACAATCCTAACACACAACCATCTTAGTTTCATTAGAAATCGAAACTAAGTTTAGAACTCAATTATCACCTTAAAAGTAGAAAAGATGCTTGCACAGTTCGTTTCAAAAGTTTGAATTGAATGTATGAATAACAGGCAATGAGTGTGTTAAAAAATGACATTAAGTTTACTTATATGAAAATCTTAACACACACAATCATCCTAACTATATTAGAATTCGAAAATAAGTTTAGAATTCGAAAATAAGCTTAAAAGTAAAATAGAAGCATACTTCGTATTTTGAGTTGAATCTTTGAATGACACGCAATGACTGTGTTAAGAAATGGCATTTGTCTTACTTATATGACAATCCTAACACTCACAATCATCTTAGAGTGTGTTTCGAAACAAGGATTCGATTCTCAAATCCAAATTTGACATAAATCTCATGTTTGGGAATTTTTTTTCGAAATAGGGCTCAAAAAATAAATATTAAACAAAATGGGTTGGATTGAAAAATGTTCAATCTTATGGGGTGCACGTCACCCCATTTCAGGTCCGGGACAAAACCGCCAGTGCCCCTAGCGGTTTTAAGTGAAGAGAAATCGCCACCCTCCATGGCGGTTTCTTCACAAAAATGAGTATACAAATCGAGTGGGTGATATTTTGGCCGAGGGTGAAACCGCCATGGAGGATGGCGGTTTCACTTAAGTGAAACCGCCACCCCCCATGGAGGTTTCACCCATATTTTGGCCGAACCGCCACCCCCCATGGCGGTTTCACCCTTGGCCAAAATATCACCCCGATATAACGTCAATCCAAAAAAAAAAAAAAAAAAAAAAAAAAAAATTGAAACCGCCATGGGGGGTGGCGGTTTCACTTACCCCATGGCGGTTTTACCCTAGCCAAAGTATCACTTACAACCTCATAGCTACTGTTCAAGACACTTAAAATCGCCAGGGGCACTGGCGGTTTTGTCCCGAACTTGAAATGGGGTGACGTGCACCCCATAAGATTGAACATTTTTCAATCCAACCCATTTTGTTCAATATTTATTTTTTGAGCCCTATTTCGAAAAAAAATTCCATGTTTGGGAGCTCAAAAATTTAAGAATTTGGATTTTTGTCAAATCCTTTGGAATTTGTTTCAAATCCAATTAGGCCGAAAACAAATGACACCTCAAGAGGGGTGTCATTTTGAAATCTCACCCTCCCCAAACATTTGATTTATATTTAAATTCCACATTTTCAAATGATGGAATTGAAATGATTACAAATTTTTAAATTCTTAGTGTTTGAAAACAAGAATTTAAAAATTTGTAGTGTTTGGAAACAAGAATTTAAAAATTTGTAATCATTTCAATTTATTTCAGAAATTTTTTGTGAAAGAAAAGAATGGTTTCTTTTTAAGATTAAAATATAAGTATTTATATATAAGGAGGGAAAAGAAAAAAGAGAGAACCCGGTTTACTATTCAAAAAAAAAAAAAAGAATTTGGAAGTTTCAATTATGGGTTCTACCAAATCTCGCCTCTTTTGTACGACGCTTCACTCTCTTTCACCGAAAATCTCCTCTTCTCTCACTCCTGCCTTCTACCACGCAATTCTCGTCCGCTCATTCAGCCACCAAGCAGCCGCCGAGGTCAGCTAAGCACAGCCACCAAGCCATCCCACAAGGTGTTGTTCCCTAACCCTTCTTCTTACTTGTTTTTAATTAAATAGGTTTGATATTATTTCTATTTCTGGCCTTACATGGTTGTTTACTTAGAGAGTGTTTGGGAAAAATGATTTGATTCTCAAATCCAAATTTGACACAAATCACATGTTTGGAAACTCAAGAATTTGAGGATTTGAATTTGTGTCAAATCCTTTGGAATTTGTATCAAATCCAATTAGGCAAAAAACAAATGACACCTCAAGAGGTGTCATTTTGAAATCTCACCCTCCCCAAACATTGAATTTATATTTGAATTCTACATTCTCAAATGATGGATTTGAAATGATTACAAATTTCCAAATTCATGTTTTCAAACGCTACCTTATAGTTTTTATACCTAAAATCATGTATTTGAAGATTAATTTTTGAGGGTAAACTAGTAGATGTTATAGCAAGCTGAGCTGTTAAGTTAGTTACAAAGAATTCACGGTAGCGTTTGGAAACATAAATTTGGAAATTTGTTTTTGGCCTAATTGGATTTGATACAAATTCCAAAGGATTTGACACAAATCCAAATTCTCAAATTATTGAGTTCCCAAACATGTGATTTGTGTCAAATTTGAATTTGAAAATCAAATCCTTATTTACAAACACTCTCTTAGGTTATTAGTTGGTGGTTGCAAAACAAAATCTGCTTTCTGTTATAAATACCCACATTCCTGTACCTGTAAATCAGAACGATTAATTCAAATAATGCTCAAAAAAATAAAATTTATCAAAATGGGGTTGTAAAAAACTTATTTATGATAAATAAGTTTTTTACAACCCCATTTTGATAAATTTTATTTTTTTGAGCATTATTTGAATTAATCGTTCTGTAAATCATCTATCGTTTTGGCCACTAAATCGATTACAAGCTTCCTCTACAATACTCTTGTTATTGGTATTAATCAGTTAAGTTTGACGTACTCCTGAATACCATAACATTGGTATCAGAGCAATCGATCCTAAACACCACAATTCTTCCGCAAAATTCACCCATATCACAATCAATTCATTCTGTTCTTTCTTCAATTCCGATCGCGCGCCGCGAAATCACATCAATTTCTTCCTCTCACCTTCGACCACGATTCTGGCGCCAAGAAACAAGAAATCGTCCATGGAGGCTCAATGGCAAGTTTTGCAGCAACAAATTCGTGATCAAAACGAACAATTTCAGCAGAAATTCTTGGAACAGCAGCAGCAACAGCAAGCTCTGCAGGCGCAAATGATTGAGATAATGCAGAAATTCACTGCCAATTCTATAGCAATCAGGCATGAAACAGAAATTTCTGGGCATCCAAGATATGGGTATGAAAGTGTTGGGCATGGTTCTTCATTTTCTGGAAATGGGTCTTCGAATTTTTCTGGGTTTAACCATGTTCATCAGCAACCAAGATCACTTGGGTATGAAAGTGTTGGGCATGGTTCTTCATTTTCTGGAAATGGGTCTTCGAATTTTTCTGGGTTTAACCATGTTCATCAGCAACCAAGATCACTTGGGTATGTGCCTAAACTTGATTTCCCTATAATTGATGGTAGTAATTCCAGTATGTGGTTGAAGAAGTGTGTTCGATACTTTTCTTTGTGTAAAATTCCTGATAATCAGAAGGTTGATCTTGCTGCATTGAATATGGTGGGAAAAGCAGAAATATGGGTTTCTAGTTATTTGTCTGTGAATAGAGAGATTTCTTGAGACGTGTTTATGATAAATGTGGCAGCAAGATTTAGAGATGAAATTGGGTATAATCTGGTAGAGCAATTCAATAAACTTGAACAAAATTCCACTATTGAGGCATATGTGGATGAGTTCGAGGCTCTAAAGGGATTAATGGTGCAGAAAAACCCTGGTTTACCTGATAAAAACTTCTTGGACAGTTTTGTTAGTGGTCTGAAATCCACCATTAAACCTTTTGTTCGAGCTTTCCATCCAAGAACAATGGCTCAGGCCATTGAGTTTGCTAGGAATGCTAAATTTGCTAACAATCTCAGTAGATTTAGCCCAAGCTCTGTCACAAACAAACCGAATACTCCCAAGCTTGTCCCTGAAACCAGTAAAGTTAGCCACTTTAAGAGTATTGTGCAGCATCAGGGTTCACAAAAACCTGCACAAAGAATGACATTCATACCAGCAAACATTCGAGCAGAAAAGTTGGCTAAGGGTCAGTGCTACTATTGTGATGAACCATATGGCAAAAATCATAAGAGTGTGTTTGGAAACAAGGATTTGATTCTCAAATCCAAATTTGACACAAATTCCATGTTTGGGAGCTCAAGAATTTGAGAATTTGGATTTGTGTCAAATCCTTTGGAATTAGTTTCAAATCCAATTAGGCCGAAAACAAATGACACCTCAAGAGGTGTCATTTTGAAATCCCACCCTCCCCAAACATTTGATTTATATTTAAATTCCACATTCTCAAATGATGGAATTGAACTGATTACAAATTTTTAAATTCTTGTTTCCAAACACTATCTAAGTGTAAATTCAAGCAGACTCAGGTGTTTACAGTGGAAGTTCAGGGATATGATGACTGTGAAGAGGAGTGAGAAACTGAGTATGAGGAAGAAGATCAGGAACATCAGGAAATACTGATGGAAGATGCATTTATATCAGTAAATGCCATTTCTGGAAACCCAAGATTTCAAACTATGAGGGTGGTGGGATATGTCGGAAAAAAAACCCATTCATATCCTCATTGATTCAGGCTCCATTCACAATTTTATGGACCTGAAATTGGCTAGACAGTTGGGTTGCAAGATAGAGCAGATTTCTCCCCAAATAGTGACAGTAGCTGATGGCAATCACTTACCATGTCAGAACATCTGTAGGAATTTGTCATGAGAACTACAAAATCAGTCATCCTCTTCAGATGATCTTCTAATTCCTCTTGGGGGATGTGATATGGTGTTGGGAGTGCAGTGGTTATGCACTTTAGGGTCTGTTAAATGGGATTTCAAGCAACTACTCATGGAATTCTACTGGAATGAAAACAAGGTGACTAGAAAAAAATTGTTGACTGGAGAAAAAGCTAGCAAGGTCATATCTGAGTCTACACAGTTGTATTGTCCACAAATATTACCACAATCAGTGCATATGGGTGGAGTTGATGTCTCTTTAAACTCCACAGAAGTGGAGGTGAAATCACTAGACCCTTAATTGCAGGGGTTGTTACAGAAATATAAGATGGTGTTTGATGAGCCAAAATCACTACCACCATCAAGGGGAGTTTTTTTTATCACAAAATTCCATTAATCAATGGGGCCAGTCCTGTCAACACAAGACCATATAGGTATCCTCTAAACAAAAGGGACATTATTTAAAAGCTAGTCCAAGAAATGTTAGACAGTGGCATTGTGCAACACAGCTCCAGCCCCATTGCATCACTCGTGGTTCTTGTGGGTAAAAAGGATGGTTCATGGCGTTTGTGTATGGATTACAGGGATTTGAATAGCAAGACAGTGAAAGATAAGTACCCCATACCTGTCATAGATGAATTAGTTGATGAATTGGCAGGGGCTACTATCTTTAGTAAGCTTGACTTGAGAGCTGGGTATCATCAATTAAGGGTACACCCGGATGACATCTTTAAAACTGCTTTCAAAACCCACGGAGGACATTACGAATTTCTGGTTATGCCCTTTGGTCTCACCAACGCACCAGCTTCTTTCCAAAGTTGGATGAACTCAGTGTTCAAACCCAAACTAAGGAAGTGTGTATTGGTATTTTTTGATGATATATTGGTGTTTGGCACAAATGTAGAGGAGCATTGGCAGCATTTAAGCATGGTGTTCGAGATTATGAAGAAGAATCAAATGTATGCCAAGGCATCAAAGTGTGAGTTTGCATTGGAAAAGGTAGAGTATCTGGGACACTATTTCAGGGAAAGGAGTGGAAACAGACTGCAGGAAAATTAGAGCCGTTGCTGAATGGCCATCTCCAAAATCACCAAAAGAATTGAGGAGTTTCCTGGGCTTGGCAGGATACTACAGGAAATTTGTGAGAGGGTATGCTTCAATTAGTAAACCTCTAACAAATATACTTAAGAAAGGAGCTTATAAGTGGACTGAGGAGCTACAAAACTCATTTGAGAAGTTGAAAAGGGCACTCACTACTGCACCAGTACTAGCTGTTCCAAATTTCAACTTACCTTTTGTTGTGGAAACTGATGCGAGTAATGATGGAATTGGGGCTGTCTTAATGCAAAAAGGGCATCCTCTATCATTTATATCAAGAGCTCTCGGACCAAAGTGGCAGAAGTTGTCGGTATATGAGAAGGAGCTCATGGGCATAGTATTTGTTGTGCAGAAATGGGAGCAATACCTCACTAGCCAGGATTTTATAATAAAGACTGACTAGAAAAGTTTGAAATGGCTGTTACAACAGAAGGTGTCAACTCCTTTTCAACAATTTTGGCTATCAAAATTAATGGGATTTGACTATGAGATTCAATACAGAAGTGGAAAGGAAAATGTAGCTGCTGATGTCTTGTCGAGAATGCAGGGGTCAGAGGTGTTGTGTCTGGCTATATCTGTGGTATCTTCTGACATTTTACAAATGTTAAAGAAGAGTTACAACAGGGATAGTAACCTGGCAGCTATATACAACTCATTACATCAGCAACAACCTGTAAATCACTATAGTTTATAGGCTGGACTTCTAAGGAGGAAGGGCAAGTTAGTTGTAGGCCCTGATTACAACTTAAGGGCTCAAATCATCACATGGCAACACTCATCTATAGAAGGGGGCCATTCTGGTAGAGATGCTACTACAAGAAGGGTGAAAACACTATTCTACTGGAAGGGTTAAACAAAGGATGTGAGCAGCTTTGTCAGAAATTGTTTGGTTTGCCAAGCCTCTAAAAATGAAAGTGTGGCTTATCCAGGGCTCTTACAACCACTACCAATACCAGAAGAAGTATGAGTTGATATATCGATGGATTTTATCACTGGGTTACCAAAATCCCAAGGTAAAGAAGTAATATTTGTGGTGGTTGATAGATTCAGTAAAATGGCCCATTTTATTGCGCTGTCACATCCATTGACAGTAGTAAAGGTTGCTCAGGCATATCTAGATCATGTTTTCAAATTACATGGCTGGCCCAGGAGCATTTGTGAGTGACAGGGATGCTATCTTTTTGAGTAATTTTTGGAGATCATTGCTTGAGCTACATGGTACTGAATTCAGGCTTTCATCAGCTTACCATATCCTCAAACAGATGGACAAACAGAGGTGGTTGATAGGTGTTTGGAGTCTTATCTAAGGTGCATGTGTGGTGAAAAACCAAAGGATTAGAGTATGTGGCTCGAGCTGGCAGAATGGTGGTACAACACTCACTTTCATACCTCTACTGGATTCACACCATATGAGGTGGTCTACAATCAACCTCCTCCTCTACATCTGCCATATCTACCAGGAGAGTCTAGGTTAGATGCTGTTGACAGGTCTATGCAGAGAAGAGAGGCCATGATTTCACTGTTAAAGCAACAACTACTGAAAAGTCAGGACAGGATGAAGGCCATTGCTGATAAGCACAGGTCTGAAAGGGAATCTTCTGTAGATGACTGGGTATGGTTGAAACTACGGGACTATAAGCAGCAGTCAGTCCAGATAAGAACAAATAAGAAGCTATCTCCAAAGTTTTATGGTCCATTTCAAATAGCAACAAGGATTGGGGTTGTTGCTTACAAACTGGAGCTTCTTGCTCAAGTTAAAATCCATGATGTGGTTCATGTATCTCAACTAAAAAGATTCAGAGGCACTCTTCCTATAGCCAATCATATTCCTCCCTGGTTCCAAGGACAGTCACCTGAAGTAGAGCCTAAACCTGTAGCCATCCTGGAGAAGAAGATGGTGAAGTTCCAGAATGTTGTTCAGGTTCAATATTTGGTTCAGTGGGCAGGATACACTACAGCAGAAGCTACCTGGGAAATTGCTAAAGAATTTGTGAAGAAATTTCCACAATTTAAAGTTAAATGAATGCAGACTTGGGGTCAAGTCTTCTGTAAGGGGGATGGTATGTTATAGCAAGCCGAGCTGTCAAGTTAGTTACAAAGAATTCAGTTAGGTAGCGTTTGGAAACATGAATTTGGAAATTTGTAATCATTTCAAATTCATCATTTGAGAATGTAGAATTCAAATATAAATTCAATGTTTGGGGAGGGTGGGATTTCAAAATGACACCTCTTGAGGTGTCATTTGTTTTTGGCCTAATTGGATTTGATACAAATTCCAAAGGATTTGACACAAATCGAAATTCTCAAATTCTTGAGTTCCCAAACATGTGATTTGTGTCAAATTTGGATTTGAGAATCAAATCCTTGTTCCCAAACACTCTCTTAGGTTATTAGTTGGTGGTTGCAAAACAGAATCTACCTTCTGTTATAAATACCCACATTCCTGTACTTGTAAATCATCTATCGTTTTGGTCAATAAATCGAATACAAACTTCCTTTACAATACTCTTGTTATTGGTATTAATCAGTCGAGTTTGACTTACTCCTGAATACCATAACAATAGAATTCAGATTAGGGTATTTTCAGATAGGAATTGTGAAATAATGATTGAGGTCGATTATTCTTATGTTTGATTGTTGCTGGGAGAGTTAAGACTTAGTTTCAATTATCAATTGAAATTTAGGTGTTCTAATTAAGAAAATTTTGATAATTTAAAGTAAGTTATGGTTTGGTTAGAAATTGTGGATTTCTAGTTATACGAATTTGGGACTTAAATAGATGATGTTAGTGACGTTTATGGTGTTAGTAAATCTATTTTGATGTTTAAGTGATGAGAAGTATGTAGTTTCTATGAGAATTGGTTAATTGAACAAAACGAATAGAAGATAGTTAGTTTGGAACTACTTTGTGAAGGACTAGTACTTGGGTCGATTGGAGATGACATATATGAACTTATAAGTAAAGAGTGATGTAAAATTTAGGAAGGACACATGAACGTTAGCTGCTGCCCATCATTAAGAAACTCCCTACCTAGATTGCTATATATAGGGTATGGTAGGTGAACATAACTGGAGTTCAAAAGCTAAGGAGAGTCGAGCATTTATTAAAATGCCGCATTACACTGATTCTAAAAGTCATCATAATCTACAGATCCTCTTGATCAAAATCTGATCTGTAGTGCAGTCCCTCGTGCACGACGTCCTAATTGAAGTCATCAAAAATTTCTCCTCAAGATGGTTCATGTGACTCATGATATACCAAATTAAAGCTACACATGCTGGCTTTAATCTAGAATTTGAATCACTTACAATATAATCCTTGTGAATGAGATAGAGTTTTGTGAGTGACAGCCGGTCGTTCTTGTTTCTGGGGTCCTGCAATTTGCAGCCTTGACTTTGAGCGATTATAAATCCTAGCTCACAGCTTCGACGGAGTCTTAAAATACGTCATCGGAAAGCTTAAACAACGGTCTTTCCACCATATATACTACATAGTTGTATCTCTTCTATATCAAAAAAATATGAAGCTCCAAAGTAGCGTGAATGTTGCTGAATTGTCTGTACTCAAGTCAGATAGTTTATTAACATTCACGTCACTTTGAAGCTTCACATCTTTTGATTTGTAAGAGCTTTAGCTTTGGTTTTTATATTGCTGGCCAGGTCATTGTAAAGGCTTTTTAATGACACCTTTTAAGACCCCATTGAAGTAATGGGCTAGATTCTATATAGGCTTAAAGTCGGGGTGGTAGAATTTGTGACCTGCAGAACAGGGGACTGACCTGATGTCTATCTCACAGAACATTATGAATTTTGGAGTGATTCTTTTTTCAGATTAAAGCTAATCTCTCTATCTTTACTTTGATATATCGTGAGCTGTAAAGTTCATTCGGAGCTGAAAGTTATGCTATCCGAAAGTTAAAGCTTGTGCACGAGAGCTGGTAGCACGTCTCAGATTGTGTAAAGGACAGAATGTTCATCTGATTCACTTGAATGAGTCGTAATTACAAAGAATGAAAGTTGGTATCACCTCTCTCTATTTCTTATTTATTTAATTTTTTTTTTTTGGCTTGTAATCGTTTGTACAGGAACAAATGTGTGAGCATACAAACTACCGTGTAAGTAAGCGATCAATTCCGAACCAGCCATCGTGCATCTTCTTGTAATGACATTGAAATAGGCTAGAAATCATGCGGAATAAGCAAGGAAAGAAGCCGACGAACGTTGATATCAAGAAACGAGGTGGATGCAAAACTAGTTTTTACGTTAATTTGTACATGCCTTGTTTTTTTTTTTTTTTTGGGTTACAAGACTATTTGTACATGTATTAATTTTAGACTTTTGTATGCAAAGACAATTTGCATCATATGTACCCTAACTTTCTTTACATTATAAATTTAATTTTCTTTGTTCTTTGTCTAATTTATTTATTATATTTGTGAATACAATTGTAAAGGTGTTAGCGTACATTGGTTTGTACAAAATGAAATCGGGATTACCATTTTGCCACAATGTTGATAGCCACGGACATAAAAATCTCTTGCCACGAATATAATCTAGTGGCTAGGAAACATGCTTGCCATGGGGATAATAACTTGCCACGAGTTCTTCCGTGGCTAGAACTCGTGGCAAGAACTACAATTTTGGCCACGTTTTCATTTTTCCCGTGGCCATTTCCTTGCCACGGCCACTTGCGCCACGAAAGCAATTTTCGTGGCAAAACACTTGCGCCACGAATTCAGCTGTGGTGCAAGTGCTTAATTGTTGTAGTGTATAAAACTAAGTATCAGATGATCACTTTTGAAGATGAAGAGGTAGTACAAGTTGCATACCAGTCCTATTTCCTATTTCATATCTCAAATTGCCTGTGCCACTAATAATGCGCTTGAATTTCAGGGGCATCAGATGAAGGCAACCATGTTCAATGATGACATTGATGCTTATGAAAAGGTCATTGGGAATCAGAATATCTACGAACTCTCAAATGCCATTCTTAAGCCGATACCCAAGAAATTGCTTAGAGCAAATGCTGAGATCAAGTACCAGTTGACTTTTGGCACAAGAACTGTGATTCAGATGGTGGGGACCTTTGAAGAAGCAGGGGAACCCGACTACCTAACAATAGCAGATGTGCCAAGAGCCTCAGGCGGCGATAAGCGATTCAGTAAGAGTTTAATCCTTTTTAACTGCTACAACCTTACGTCCCAGAGTTATTAAACGCCTTAATAACCTTATTGAACATGTATGTGTTGCTGGTGCATTTTAATACACAGGCATTATTGGCATGCCAATTTACCTTCAGCCCACACAGAGTGTGAGAGGAGGCCAGGAGGATAAGGTACAGGTCCGTGAGCTTGTCATATTAGACAATAGGTACAATTCGAAACCTTTATATCATTAAGTCGCTCAAAAGACAGACAATACCATTCTTGAGAAAGAAAAAAAAAAGGCCCAATAAAATCTAATATAATGAAAATGAGTGCTCTTATATGCTAGCATGCACTTTTGATCCGACCCAGCACATCAAAAGGAACATACACAATGTAGTTCTCCATAAACGCATAGTTCTTTCCTTTTTTTTTTTTTTTGGGTATGGAGAACTACATTGTGTATGGAGAACATACCCAGCACATCAAAAGGAACTTGTCGCCAACATCCATTGTAAGGTCCTCCAACAAGCATATTAGACCTTACAATGTAGTTCTCCATAAACGCATAGTTGTTTCCTTTGTTGGGCGGTGCGTGTTCAACAAAACATACTAGCCTTGGTTCCCATCTGTTCTCACTTTTGAAACCAGATGAAATATGCTCTTCATTATGCAGGGTAGTTCGTATGCAGTATCCATATTATATAATTTCCAACGCACAAACAAATCATACAAAAACTGTAAACAAATCTTTGATGTCACAGGAGCAATATCGATTCTTTGTGAAGGTTAAGGAAGAGCTAAGGACCCAGAAACTTGGCTCGAGCTGGGGCCGACCATGGCCCTCTCCATCAGCTACGTCTTAAGGTGGGGTCTAAAGGGCGCGAGTCGGGTGGACTAGGCGGTTCGCTGGCGAATACCTCATTTTGAACCGGGTCCGAAAATATTCTGCCGCACCACCGAGTGTATTCGCTGTCTCTTTTAACCGGGATAGCTTGGGGCTACTGCAACTTCAGTGAACTCTGGTGTTTGGTTAATTATTATACGTATTTTACCCTCTTATATCATATTTTTAGTATCGTCTCTCGTGCTATTTGAGCTATTTGCCGTACTTTTATTATGAGTCGGGGTTATTCACTCTTGTGTTAATTTGGTGCTTAAAGGATTCCTTTTTACTCGTTTCGTTTGATTAATTGATAACCCGTATATTATCGATCGGAAAGTACACTAAATTCGTATTCCTGCAGGACTGTTTTGTATTTTGGCCATATCTTGCTCATTCGGAGTCGAAAATGGACGATTCAAGCGGCCACGGAAACCTGAGAACGAGACCTATAACTTTGTAGAAGGATACATCAGCAAATTCCAACATATGCCTGGTCGAAAAAGCCCAGCACAGTAGCAGGTCCAATATTGAAGCAAGTGTGAATTACATTGCTTGGGCTTGGCCCACATCAATCCCACCGCCACTCTTCTTGCACAGAAAGAAGAAAGATCAGAAAATTTACCATAAAAAAAAAGAAAAGCAGAAGATATAAAAAAAAAGAGAGGAAAGCGACTCAGAGGAGAACGCCTCAGAGGAGGACGCGCGAGTTCCGAGCCTTGACGCCGCTCGAAGTTCATCGCACAACACCACCATCAACACGATCAGCTCTTCGATTAAGTTGTTGATTTCTATTATTCCCAAACACTCAAACACTCAGTTAATTAGCTTTAGTTTAGTTTCAATCTTTTGGTTCGATTTTGTTCGTCGGATTTCGCAAGTACGGTTAGTTCTTAATTCGATTAGTTGTTCTTCATTCAAGGTACTCAATTTTACAACTCTTTTACTTTAGCAATTCAATTCCAATTTTAGATTCAATTGTTAATTTCTTTTCTAATTTCAATTCGTCTTTGTTACTTTTGATTTGTTCGTTTGATTTGCTCGATTAATTCCATGTCTTGGTGATTGATTGTTAATTAGATTAATTTTGTTCCAGTTAGTCTTACCTTGCTCGTTTGATTAAATTAGTTAGCCTGTCGTTTTGTTTGATTGTGTTATTAATTTAGTTTAGTTGTTTAATTTGTTTTTGTGTTCATTAGTAGTAGTATTCGTACGTATGTTTTGCTTCGATTTTAGGTAGTAGTTTGGTCTCAATTAGCAATTTCGCACTAATTTACACCGTAAAATAACTTGGTACAACATCCTTGTGGGATCGACCCGTAATTGCTAAGCTATAACAGCCGTGCGCTTGCGGTTATTTAAAATTATTCAACATCTGGCCTGGAGTTGTGGTATTTTTCAATGCCCCATTCACATCTACTGTTAATGTGCCTATGCTCATATAGACAACAAAATATGTAATAAGCTGCCCGACCCATGACTTAACATCTAAGACAAATAGCGTCTACTGTTTTCTTTTTCCCTGTGAACAATTTATTGCTTTGCTTTGTTGAACATCTATATGTGTAATTAATGTTGTGCCTAGGTTTTAAGTTCTCGAAAGCAAGGTACTTCTGCAATGCCGAAAGTGGCTATGATCCGCACAAAGAACGACACATAATTGCAAGAGTTGTGCCAAAGTCCGAGCGATTAAATACGAAAACCGAAAATGTTGGGGGCTGCGCGTGGGTAACTAGTTTGTTTACCTTCTAAAATCGGCTTAAACGCCTATTGTAGCATTGCTACATTACATTCCCCAAAACGCAACCTTTTGTTCGTCAAACGCATGTTATTTCCACCAAACGCACTGCTTTCCTTCTCAAAACGCAAAGCTCTTTACTGTTCATTATAAAAAGTGCCGCATCCAACGGGTGAGGCGCACCCATAAACTCTTGGTTCATCCTCACCATCCCTTCCTTACCTTAATTAGGTATGCTTACTCTCTCTCCTCTGTGCCTCTTTCCACTTTCCGCCTCGCTTATACTCTCTTTCTCTCTCCTTGGTCCAGATATTGTGAGAAGTGGAAGTGAGTTTATTGATCTGTAATTCTTTCGGTTTAACATTTTGGTGATTCGGATCATTTGGGTGGTGGATCGCAGAGCTACTGCTCTATATTTTTGTTGTTTTTGGGGGTTGATTGTCGGCTTGTGGTTTCATTGCCGATTTTTGCCTTCTTATGGAGACATTTATATGGCCTTCCTTTGTTCTGCGGTTGTTGCATCTTTTGATTATTTGTTATTCGGCTTCACTGATTGTTTAATTTTCAAGCTGTTTATGTTTTTCGGTGGTTTTGGGTCACAAACTGATGTTATTTTGCTTCTATCTGCTTATGTTAGTGTCTCAGGTCGTCTACCTTGGCTTAACTATTGAGGTATGTTCTGTAAAACTGGTTTCTTTATTAAATGCTCTTTACTTTCTAACACTGTGGTTTACACGTCTCTGAGATACGTGTTTCGCCTTGATCCGGTTGTTCCGCGAGTTGTGTTGTCTTGCTCTATGTTTAGTTCTACGTTGTTTGGTCTAGGTTATCTGTGTTAGGTGTGTTTTTTAGGCCGTGGGTTTATATTGTGTGGTGGTTCACGTTTGTGTTAGCCAAAAAGGAGGATGGGCCCTTTATTCTTGAATTTGGGTGAGGTTGGAAATGATTTGGACTTTGTGCAGGCTATTTAGTTTGTTTTAATCTGCGTTTTATTATTTGGAGTTGTCAAGGCTGCCTTGGTGTTGTAAGGGCCTGTATTATACCAGCTGGGAATTGTTATTTATTCTCGGTTCTGAAAACAACGGAGAATTTGTTTTGGACAAATTTTGAGGTATTTGATGGGGATTGAAATTTGATTTCGGTTCTGACAATCAATGGAAACTTTATTTGGACAACCTTTGAAGTGTATACAATTTGATTTGGGCTTTGTATTTATGGTGGCCTATTAACAGTCTTTATTGGATGGAAATGTGTTTTGGACAAATTTTGAGGTATTTGATGGGGATAGAAATTTGATTTTGGTTCTAACAATCAATGGAAACTTTATTTGGGCAACCTTTGAAGTGTATAGAATCTGATTTCGGCTTTGTGTTTATGGTGGCCTATTAAGAGTCTTTATTAGATGGAAATGTCGACATCCTTATATTTGACGGGAATTGGAATTTGATGGGATCTGTTTCCGACAAATTTTGAAGGGTTTTAATGCAGCTTAAAATTTGTTTCAGATTCTAGCAATCTTTGGAAAGTTTATTTGGACAAATTTTGAACTGTAAAATTCATTTTCGGTTTTGTTATAACGGTAGCGTACTAACGGTCTTTGTTTTGAGGTCTATAAATTTTGATTTCGCTATTGTGTTGGCAGTGGGCTATTAAGAGTCTTTATTGGATAGGAATATGGACATCCTTGTACCTAATAGGATTTGTTTCCGACAAATTTGGAAGGATTTTAATACACCTTGAAATTTGTGTCGTGTTCTAATAATTTTTGGAGACTTTATTTGGACAACCTTTGAAGTGTATAATATTTGTTTTCTGTTTTGTTATAACAGTGGCGTACTAACAGTCTTTGTTAGTCGGAAGTTTGGACATCCTTTGTGCTGATTGGATCATGGCCACCTGGGCTTGCCAACCTTTGTGCTATGCAGATTGGATGACCTGCTCATTTGTTGGTTGACTGTAAATAAGAATTGATATGTCGTAGTGCAGCTCTCAAAACTTGTCCTCGAAACTTTTGTGTCATTGATGGTGCATCTTTTTGGGACAAAGTTTTGGGTGTGTCGCCTGGTTGTGCTTTAAACTGCCTTGGTTTATGGGAACCTTGGTTTATTGGCTGCTGGTGCATTTCGGGGATGGGTAATGGGCCGTTTGTTCTCATTGAGGGTGATTTGGGGTTTGTTTAGGGAGTCGTCGTTGTTGCACCCGATGATTTGCCCTTTGGCTTGCTAGCATGGTCAAAGAGGCAGTTTGTTAGGTGTTTGTTTGTACTGTCTTCTGGAAGACTTGGGTTTATGATTGTGTAGTGGTTAGGCAGGAAGCTGTGTTATTGACGTGGATAGGCCGCGGGTGAGTTACAGTGATGCCGATGGTGTTGAGTCGCTGCCTTTGCTCCCCAGAGTGTGTAGTGCTCCTTCATCGGGTGTTCATGTGGCTTGCTTTAACTATCTCCATTTACATAACAACCGTTTCCTCTTGCTTGACAATGTGTGGTCTTTCCCCTTTGGATGTGTGGATGTTTGATGTTCTCTGTTGTGCTACGTACAAACCTAGGTGCTCGGCCTAATTCGGCTCTGCCTGTTGTGTTTATACTCCAAACCTCAACACTTGCAGTGTGTAGTTGTCAGTTGTTAGAAAAAGAAGTTGTTGTGCGTACATGGTGGGCTGTCAGGGGCGCTGCACTAATATTGATGGAATGGGGCCTACAGTCTTGCCCTTGGCTGCACCCACTTGCCTTTCGTACAGTCCCCTTGATACTTTGCCCTTTACGTGCTGGTAAGGTTCTTTTTTTTAACTATGGGGGAAATTAGTCTGTGTTGGAGCGGTGGGTTCTTATGGGGTTATATGGGTTTGCTTTTAAGTTGGTGAATTTGGGTTATATTGGGAATTTGGCTTACCTGAGTGGGTCTGGCCTCGGCTTGGTCTTTTATGTGGTGTTACCTTCGGAGTTAAAAATTGGTTTCTTGGTGAAATAGAATTGAGTTGGCCATTGTTTGCCTTAGGTTGGAGGTCATGTCCCAATTTCGGGTACAGTGCCACCTGAAAGCCGAACATTTGCATTCTGCCTGTGATCGGTGCATGCATGCCTTCCGTCAGCTTTCTATACTTACCATAGTCTAGATTATTTATCAAGTACTTCTACCCTGTTTGGAAGGCAAATATCTGATGGATGATTTGGACTATGTTAACTACAGAAAAGTGGCCGAAGATATGAGTGTGATGCTTGCATGCAAGATGCAAGTGCTGAAGTCTTTCATTTCTGGTAGCTCTGCGCTTTACACTTAATTCGAAGATGTAGGCAAGTTGTTTATACAATTGTTACATCTAGACTCTGTTACATCCATGTACAACGGCCGCTTGGAAACAAGGTCCTCATTGTTTTGGGTTTGTGTATGTTCAGAGATCATTATTCCCCACCTGGTGTTGTGATCTCGAATGGTTTTGTTAGCCTGGCTATTAAATAAATGTGCCTTTTCATGATTTCCTCAAGAAATACTTCTGCTCTTTATTTCTGCTGATATCTAATATTTTTCTTTTGATTTGGGTAGGTTGTCTGTTGTGGCGCATGTCTTGCACACTGAGCTATGGATTGGTGACCAGATGTGGAGTTCGTGGGCGCTTCTACGGCTTCAACTGATTCGGCATCCTGCTGCTGAGATGGATTATGGGTATGTTTTTCAGTGCATAACTGTACGTCTCCTAGACAAACTTTGTGTTTAAGAAGCTTTTAAGCTTGTTGGCTTAAAGCCATGCATCTTGCTCAACCCTCTTTGTTGGATGGCAAAAATTGCAGGTTAGGGTGGAGTCGGCTGACTCATGGGACACTGTATACAGCGGCGTACCAATCTTTGAGATCAGGTTGTGACTCAATGTGGATATGCTTCTTCCGAAGTTGCAATGCAAACGGGTTTTTACATTTAACTTGAGTACTTTTGGGAATTTTGATTAGGGCTATGGGTTTTAACATTGGGTCTTACTTAACTTACTTGGTTTGCTTTTATCACATTTTGAAATGCCAGGGGACATTCGGTGCAATGATGCTTTCGGGGTCTACGTCTATTCCATGGGCGACCACGATTGGATAGTTGCACATGTCCATTCCCATTGTGAGTCGCATTATATTTAGAAAACAATGGCTGGAATTTAATGTTGTACATGATATCGTTGTTAAATTTGTGAACTCTATATGTTGGCACCAGCTTTCTGTAAGGCTTCATTTTATAACATAGATGCACTGTGAGTTGAAAAAAAAAAATGTGTCCTACAAAAAAGGCGTCGTTCCAATCTGTTCATTGTTAAATCAGGAATTTTGGCATCCACACAACACGCTTATCTGACATTCGACCATGCTTTTGTTTGTGGGCGGAATTAGAACCTTGCTTATTGGATTCTTTTTAGCCTGGGGGGGGTGGGTTTGCTTCTCTTGTAGTGTTAGCTTGTCCTAATTCTGTTTAGAGTGGGCAATAGGGTTGCTTGTAGTTCTTCTGAGCCTTTGTGTTGCTTGTAGTTCTTCTAAGCTTCCTACTTGCTTGTAGTTCTTGTCAGTCGCTGGGTTCCTTTCATGGTCTTCTTATGCTTGCTTGTGCTTCTTATTGTAAGTCATTGGGCTCCTTTTCTCGCTCTAAGCTTTCTACGGTTTCCTTCGGTGTTTTACAGGAATAGCGTGGTTGAGGCCTTGCAGTGTCGCTGGTTTTTTTTTGCGCCGTCCACAAGGTAATTCTTCTTGCTATTTCGCAGTTATCGTTTACGATTCCTGGATAGAACAAGACTGTTGTGTTGGGTTTGGTTAATTGCTTGGCTATGTCTTTTCTCGAGGTGTTAATAGCCCTACCTAGGAATTATTGTGGGTTCACTTTGGTTAATAATATTGCTCAAACTTAAGCCGTGAGTGGTAGCCGTGAACTATTTAACTGTTTATGGGTTGTGACCATTGCAATGCTTTGACATTGTGCCTTTGATCGTGTCTTTGAGCTTAGTGTAACCCTCTGCGCTGTCACGTTTGTTGATTTGTTACAATCATTTGGGGGTTAGGCCTTTATTAAGAAACATTGTATATGTTGGTCGTACACTAGATCAGGCTTCTGATGGTGCGTGCCCTACCTATAGCTTTAGTGGATGTACCCAATCTTGGTAAAAATGCAAACACTTTATCATGCGTGGGACATCTGCCAATGAGAACGGGTGAGGGTACCATGGAGATGTCTACGTGATACGATTTGCTGGAGTTAGACTTCTTTGCAGGACACTATACATGTTGGTTATCAATGGCTCGCGCTTTTTTGGCCTGTGCTCTACCTATAACTTTAGTGAGTGCAATGGTTCAGGAGTAATAAGGTGGCTACTTTATCGTGCTTGTGATATTCTCCAGTGAGAAGTACAGGGAGCACCTTGGAGATGGCTCCATAATACAATTTGTTGTGTTAAGTCATTTAGTGCTCCCTTCTTTGGGTGGACCGAGTATGAACTCTCAAGTGGTTTTTTAGTTGTTTTATCTCAAATGAAACGCAGAGGCTTATACAATGGGGGTAGGGTCTGGATAGTTTTTCCTTTACAGCCGGTGTATCAATGATGCTTTAAACAAATTGGCATGCTTTATGTGTTACCATGTGGGGCTGTTGCTGGCAGTTATAGGATGCCTGTATCATCTTGTCTGGTTTGCTGAACTGACTAACAGGGTAGATCTAAGCTTGCCTTTGGTGGTATTGGTCGGCATAGCTATAGCCATATCCTTGGGGGGTTTAGGCCATCAAGGGCCTTTTTTGGGAAGCCTGCTTGATGGGTAAAGATTTGCGGGAATGCTGCCAGTTGATTATAACTAGTCTTTATTGATTTGGGTGTTGCATGTTAGGCCATATACTCTGATTTGTGTGTACCTAGGTACTGGCTGCGGTGATTACCGATTTAATGGTGTTGTACTTTGGGGTTTACAGGTCATGGAATGCAAGCGAAAAATTTTCAGGATTCCACACCAACAATTACTGAGCGAAATCACAGTCGCTGGGATGGGTTCAACCCGTTTACAGTAGGCAAAACCCTTTAGGAAATGTGGCCTCAGTTGTTGTTCACCTGAAAGATGAGAGCCCTGTGGCATACTATTTTGAGGGGGAATCGACTCATCCTTTAGTCAGCCCTGAAGATCTTGCAGCAGAGAAAGCCGTGCTCTTTTTAGTGGAAAATAAAAGAGTACTGGTACTGGATTTTAACTTGCGGAAGTGGGGGAAGAATGAAGCTTGCTTGGGTTACTACAAGGCAAAAAAAAGGAGAAACTGAGTATCTCTCCTGGGGAAAGAAAGCTGGTTGTTAGTGGGGATTACAATGGAGTCGTGTCTATTGACTTTAACGCTGTATTGGGTGATGTGCTTCGAGAATATTGCGTTACACTTACTGACATAGAGTGTGTGGAGCTTTCAGTAGCTCGCATCAGATGCTTTTTTGCAATTCAACACACAGGGTTGAAAAGGGAGTGGGTTATGAGTGCATCTTGTAGCACTGAACTCTTGGAACGGCAAAGCCTTGTAAGAAAGGCTCTAAAGTACTTACAACCTTTACTCAGGTTTGAGGTGGAGGATTTGAACTACCAGAAAATGTGAATGGCTGGGCTGCAATGTTCATTGGAGCGCGAAACTTATCTCACTGTGAAAGAAAGAGTAATTGGCGTCAAAGGAGGAGATGGTGCAACCACACTTGCCATAGTTGATGAATGTAGGACACCCGACCATGAGGAAGCTATGATCAGGGTCCCACAGTCCCCGCCACCTGCTCCCAAGAAAAGGAGAAGGGTTGCGCTATGTCGGGAAGAAAGCTCTAGGAGTGTGGATGATGTAGCCTGCCTTTATAATTTGCCTGACGACCTAAACACCATTTTCACAAGTCACGGGGCGTATGTGATTGTGTTTATAGGCCTGGTGCTTAGGTCATCTATTTTGGAGGTTTCCTGGTTGCCTTTACACCTTGTCTGGGTTGGTGGCTTAGCCCCATCTCTTTTGGTAGCGTTTAGTAGCGTTTTGGTAGCTCCTTGTAATATACAAAATTGATCGGCTCTAGGAGTCTTGATTTGTGCTAGCTACGTGTAAGTGCTTTAAGCACACAACTGCGCTTGTTTATATCGGATAATGTATTCCCGCAACGTGTCTTGCGTTGTTAAATAAGACCAGCTTCTTCCCTCTATAATTTCTGCCTTGTCACTCACGATGTATCCTTCTTTTCTTTTCCCCGTACCTTCGGTTATGGTTTTACTTTACGGTCTTTTCCACTCGCGTTGCTGTGTGCGCGCAAGTTTCTGCTAGATTCATTGGGGTTGTAATCGGAAAGTATGGTGACATCATCGTTATTACCTTATAAATTTATGCATTGCTGTTTAATGTTGCCTGACGTTCAACGTGTTATTTGTTAGTAAATCTGAGTCTAGAAGTATTTAATGTACGTGCAAAAAAATTGGTCTTCACGTTGTGACTCTGCTCTTAAATAATGCATATCCACAAGTACATTTGTGGTATTGTCTAGACTTTGCGTTTGTAAACTCCTTTCGTGTGCATATGACAATATTCGTATGAAGGGAGTGGATTCCATCATGGTTGTACTTTAATTGTAGTAGATATAAAAAAAGAAAATTAACCGTACCCTCTACCTTCACAAAATATACTTAAAGGAGGAGCCATTATTAAAATTTGGAAAATGATAGTTATGTGCCAAGTCAAATTGGAGTCCGAATAGTCGTGCTCATTATTTGGTATTAAAAATCGTGTTTCGATCTATTCACAGTTCACTTTAATAAAGTCGTGCATTATCTGTGGGTTCTCGGCGCTTGAGTCACTGGCACATAGATGTAGGCATGTTAAAGATTGTGAACACTGATTTGCAAAGCTATTTGACCGTACGAAGCAGACGCAGCTGGTGTATGTCGTAGTTTGCCTGCTAATGGTTGGTGGAAGTGTTTGATGGCCAAGATTGACGCAGGCGTTAACGAGTGCATTTGATGATCTATGTTTCTTGGCCATTGTTTATAGATTCGACTATTTGTCCAGCTAATAACACTGTATATGTGGTTTTTGTTTGGCAGCCATGGCAGTGAACTGAGGGAGACCACAGGCCCAATAAATTGCGGGTACATTGAACGTATCAAGAAGCAGTAGAGTCATCAGGTGCAAAGAGCTCATCTATGGGTATGTCTTCTTATCAGCTTTACAACATAATGTCTTCCAAAAAACTTGTTGACAACTGTCATGCATATATAATCTGTTCCACTTTCACCTGAGACAAGGGATCGTGCTTTGCTATCGTAAACCCTTAACTTGTGTTACAAATATTCAGAAATAAGTTGAATAGTAATAAGAATGGAGACGGCTACTCACATAAAGAAAATGCAGATAAATTTAGTTAGGATTCATGAATAAAAAAAAAACCAACTAATTTATGCGTACTTAAATTGATAAAGAAACATGTGAATCATCCACAGCAAAAAGCCGTAAGCGATCTGCTGCTGTGGAGCTGAATCGGGCGGGGCAGGGCTCAGCACCTAGGCGACAGAGCGCGGGTTATAGCTCCAGGCGAGTGCCATTTTCTGGCACAGCACCAGGAGGGGCGACTGCTCCACAAGAACCCAGTTCAGGGGATCCTCTGGCAACTGCTAGGCGGCAACATCAACGCCCAACAAGGCGCAGGGTGGCTGGTCATGGCGGAGATACCAACCCAGCCTTCTGTCAGGGCGAGGCTTCACCTCATGGAGCACCTGAGAATATTGCACAGCCTGCTGCACAATGGCAATGACGCAGGTCAAGGCGAGGCGTGGTTGCCCAAGCAGCAGGTGAGGTTCACATCTCATGTGGCTTAATTCGATGCTGACCTCTCTCCCAAAGATGCGAACTAAACGGATTTGAACTCAACATGCTTTGTGAAGGAAACCTGTTGGCTCAATTTATAAAGGACCAAACCAAAACTTCGGAATCAGTTGACAAGATGCCTTATGTGCCGATATGCAAGTACTCCTACGGCCATGGGTGGTCAACCTGCACCCACTGAAGCATTCACTTTGTCTCCGACAAAATTGTGCTCGGAATGTGGAGCTCTTAAATTTATGTATGAATCTAAAGGGTTCTGCTGTTCTAATGGAGAGGTTAGGTTAGCAACTAATGAATATCATCCTCAGCTGGTAAATCTGCTGACACCTGGATGATGATGCAGTGCATTTCCTTGCCTACGCGAGGTTCTACAATAATTTGTTTGCGTTCAGCTCCCTAGGTGAGTCTTATGAAGTGTTTAATGATAGAGGCCTTTATCTTTTCAAACTGCATGGCCAGTTGTACCACCATGTGCCAGACCTCCTACCTATGAACAAGCGTCCAAGATACCTGCTGATGTATTTTTACGACGCCCAAAACGAAAGACATACAGAATCGCTTAGGGTGTTACGAAGAACTGAGGCCAGCCGTTATTGACACACTGATGAGCATTATGGAAGACAATCCATACGCATGCTTCTTTAAATCGCTGAGGGAGCTAGACGTGACAAACACCAATCGAATTATCTTAAAATCATAGTACTGCTTGGGACCAACGAGTTTACAATGCTCCTACTGCCGACGAAGTTGTTGCTGTGTGGCTAGATGCCTCTTCCTCGCATGAGTCCAGCGGCCCACATATTATGGTTCATGGTAAATCCAGTCAATCTCATAGGGTCATGCACTATTACAGGTGCTATGATCCTCTGCAATATCCCTTACTATTCCCTAGAGGCAACTGTGGTTGGCATCAGGGCTTAAATCGAATACCAAAAAATGGTGCTCATGGGGCGGTTAACACTTCCGACCAAGTCCCAGCGTCGATGTTCCAAGAAACTGAAGAACTCTTAGCACACGAAGATCAAGGCGATTCTTTCAATCCTAATCATTTTATACTTCACACTGACACTTTCCCAAATTCCTAAATTTTGGTGCCCCTGGGGCTACAACTATTGCAGTGGCTAATCCAAGGCCTGGGAGAAGGGGAAGCAGATCACTTGCAAGGAGTACTACGCCTACAAGCTTCAGATACGACCAGGCAATTATTTGTTAATGGATGGTCGGTTGTTACAGCAGTACATTGTCGACATGTATGTCAAGCTTGAGAATATGCGCCATGATTTCTTCCGAAGATATCAGGACGTAATAAGGGCGGATTTGTATCAGGAGGTCGTGCAAACGGTGCAACATGGAGAAAATAATGCTCTGAAGTTCGGGCAACGAGTCATACTACCAGCCTCTTTAATAGGAGGGCCACGTGACATGAAACGATGTTACCTTAATTCTATGGCCCTTGTCCAAAAGTATGCGAAGCCTGATTTGTTTGTGACAATGACATGCAACTGAAAATGGCCAGAAATCAAGGCACAGCTCGACCCTAATGAAAAGGCGGATGATCGGCCAGATTTGGGGGTAAGAATTTTCCACGCAAAGCTGGTTGCTCTGAAAAAACAAATAATGGAAAAGAAAGTCTTCGGGGATGTAGTTGCGCTGATATATGTGGTTGAATTCCAAAAACGTGGGTGCCTCATGCCCATTTCCTAATTATTTTCAAATCTGGGCATAAGATTACCAATGCAGAAAATTTTAACAT
Source organism: Spergularia marina (assembly GCA_963680865.1). Lineage (NCBI taxonomy): Eukaryota > Viridiplantae > Streptophyta > Magnoliopsida > Caryophyllales > Caryophyllaceae > Spergularia > Spergularia marina. The sequence goes on along the minus strand of OY804551.1, from coordinate 9,215,836 downwards.
ATATGTGAGTGCAGAAATCCCAAGTGTTGAAAACCCTCATTTAGAGAATTGTCTTGAAATAGATGATGCATGGTCCATGTGGGTTGGATAGCCCTACAAATCCTTGCATGAGGCAGGAAGGTGGGGTTAATAGGTGTAAATCCTCTTATCCAAAAAAATTCAATCAATTTACAGCTACCGGGAAGGATTGTTATCCTATGTATCGGAGGAGGGACACTGGTGAGACAGTGCAGGTTAGGGGGAAGGATCTAGACAACAAAAGGGTCATACCGTACAATCCGTATCTTCTTGCTATGTTTGATTGCCACATTAATGTTGAAATTTTTTCGAGCATTAAGGCCTTGAAGTACCTCTACAAATACGTGTACAAGGGCCATGATCGTGTCTCGTTCTTGGTCGTTCAAGGAGAGGACGCTAAGCCCATTGATGAGATCGAAAGGTACCAAGCAGCACTAGTAGAAAAAGCCTAAGTAGCGTCGGTTGTAATAATCAAAAGGCGTCGATCCTTAATCGACGCGAATTGAGGGGACGCCTTAAGTGGAAGCTAAAAGGCGTCGGGTACGAACCAACGCATATTAGCACTTTTGGCGTCGGTTACCTTTTAGAAACTGATGCCTAAAGTGCTTTATGGCGTCGGTTGTGTTGTGAGAACCGATGCCTTAAGTGTACTTATAGCATCAGGTCTTCATTCACAACCGATGCCTTAAGTCTACTTATGGCATCACGTGTAGGTTACAACTGACGCCTTAAGTATGGTTTAAGCGTCAAGTGTTGGACTACAACCGATGCCTAAACTATACTTTAGGCGTCATATTTCTGTCTACAACCGACACCTTATGCTTTTTTTTTTTTTTTTTTTTTTTATCCATAGGGCTGGAATTTTCTTTCCAATTTCCGTACACAATTCCTAGAGAAAATTTGGCAGCACCTCCCCATAAACTGAACCTCCCATATATTAAGCTTTTCAACCTGCATTTCAAATACATATTCATATTCACCATCACACCTCCAAATATTCCCAACAAGCAAGCTCTCCACATTTGGATTACCAAAAAAAATTCCTTTTCGATTACCAAGGAGAACGTGACATTACTATTCTACATTAGGTCACACACAAGTGATATATTCTACAATCTCCGGAATCACGAAGTCTAGCTACCAAACTAACAAACGAAACTAAACCAATCCACTAGCTACCAAGAAGAAGCCGAATCTGAAGTTGCTTTACCACTAAGGAGATCAGATCGCTCAAGCAACTATCATCAGTCTCAATTCCCAATTTATGCAAGTCTGCAAAAGAGAAAACATATAACCCATAAATGTCATTAGTATTTATCTACCATTCAAGATGAGTGCCTCTACTTGAATAAAAAAAAAATAATATCAACACTAAAATCATACCAATTCAGATTAAATGGCTTAAAGAAGTGGAAAATGAACAAAGCTAAAGGCGTTATCTCGTAACATGCATACTTATTCATTCAATCACCACGTCACAACCTATTTGGTGTATATGAAGCCTTATATGAATACTGGACGTGCACGTATCATTCTTTGAATCACTACGGTCAACAAAGATGAATTCTGATTAAGGTTAGCCTTCATCTTCTTTCTAAGTTTTTCTAGTGCCATTTTCAATGCTAGACTGTCTCCACCCCACACATATATTTATAACTTATCAATGCCAGCTAAGCTTAGAGAATTGCTAACCTTGAATTCATTAAAAGAACTTATATGCAGGAGTCCATAAAATACTCTGACCAAATCTCTTGAACTTGGTTAAGATCAGCCATCGACAATGTTGAGACCTTGAAACACTAGGCAAAAATACAAAATCCAAATAAAATTTTAATCTTTTATAACCCATGAGAGATACATTTCTAGCTAAAAGAATTCACATATATAACTACAAATATACCTGGGTTAGTTCTTCGTTCTTTGAATGAATCAGGAGGATGTCGTATATGAATTTCATCACATAATATGCACACTCATAGCTCCCTGGTTGTTGAGGACACTAGATTTACGCATTTTAAGTGTCAAAAATATGTAAAGACATAACCTGATCTTAAATTTTTACATGAGAGAAAAGGCTACTTACCACCATTTTTGGCCAAGACAAAGAGTTTCCTTTTTTCACATCATGCTTTCCTCCTTTAGAACAATATATCCTAAAAGCACTGGAAAAAAGAAAAAAGACAATGTCTTACTTTGTTTTTTGAAACAATAATGTAAAGCAATGTTGCTGTCAAAAAAAAAAAAAAAAAAGTATAGCAATATTACTTGTTCAAGCAACCATTGGCTTTCCGAACTCGGTGCATATGTTTTTCACTCGTTCGTTGAACTGTTCACCATTCAAAGGAAAGGGACAGGGCCGAAACTCGGTTTTCCCATTGAAAATCTTCCTCTTCTTACGATAAGGATGATTGTCGGGGAGAAATCTTCTATGACCCATATACGTATATTTGCCACAATTGCTTAACCACTTCGAGTCGGTGTCATCGCCACATATGGGACATCCTTTCTCCGTTTTCAGCCTATAACCGGACAAATTACCATAGGCGGGAAAGTCATTAATAGTACAATAGATCATAGCATGCATCCGGAAATTTTCGCCACTGTATGCATCAAATACCGTTACACCATCATTCCACAGCAATTTCAAGTCTTCTATTAAAGGAGCTAAATACACATCTATGTCATTTCCCGGTTGCTTAGGTCCTGATATAAACAATGACAACAGAATGTACTTGCTTTTCATGCAAAGCCAGGGAGGCAGATTGTATATCAATAAAAGGACTGGCCAACAACTATATTGGGTACTCAAAGTTCCGTAGGGATTGATTCCGTCCGTGCAAAGTCCTAGCCGCAAGTTCCTAGGCTCTTTACCGAACCATTGAAATTTCCTATCAATGTTTCTCCACTGAGGAGCATCTGCCACATGTCTTAGTATATTGTCGTTCTTCTTCTTCCTTTCATGATGCCACCTCAAGTGTTTAGCGTCTTTTTTATTTAGAAACAATCTTTTGAATCTCGGTATTATCGGCAAGTACCATAGCACCTTCGACGGACCCCCTTTCCTATCATAATCTTTCACCTTGTACCTTGACTCTCCACATCTAGGGCACTCATTTAGGTCGGAGTACTCTTTTCGGTACAAAATACAATCATTTGGGCATGCATGAATCTTCTCATATTTCATACTTAATGGACACAACATCTTCTTACACTTGTATGTCGTATTTGGAATCTCATTCTCATCGGGTAGCATGTCTTTCAAGAGTTCCAACAAAGCTGGGAAACTCTTATCACTCCACCCATTACCGGCTTTCAATGTGTATAATTTCAACACGGCTGACAAACAAGTATATCTTGTACAACCAGGATACAATGGCTTTTTTGAATCACTTATTAGCCTCTCAAAAATTTCAGGGTAATCCACAAAGTCATGCTCTATGTCATGGATCAACTCATCCAACTTATCCGACTCTACATTATTCTCCTCCTCACACTCCTCATCAATTTCCTCATTAATCTCATCTAGGTAAGCATCATATGCAATCCCCTCATCTTCCGTCTTTGAATTTATGGCACTTGAGCTATTGATTTCTATCTCCCCATGCCATATCCACAAAGTGTAATCCTTTTTAAATCCATGGCATATTAAATGCTCCCGAACTTCCTTAAAATCACTAAGCTTGCATCGGTTTTGACAGATGGCACATGGACATATGATTCTATCATCTACGTCTCCTTGTTCTTTTTTATGTTTAAGAGCACAACTAAAAAACTCATCAAGTCTTTCGACAAAATGCACATCCCGCTTACCATACATCCAACCCCGATCCATAGTCTAACCAAGGAAACAAATATATATAAGCAAAAAAAAAAGTATGCATTACACTTTAGGTGAAGCTTTTAACTTTCAAAAACACAATTCATCACTAACAAAAAGGAATACAACTACAACAATCCACTACTGAAAATTCCAATAGCCAGAAATTAAGCTACCTCAACACTCCACTGAAACTCATACGCTACTACAACTAAAAAAACAAATCTTTTTTTATATAATCTTTCATTTGTTTAATTAATTGCTAAATTTTGATTGATTTTAGATGAAATTTCCATTTTTAATTAAGATTAAGAGTATGACCCTTACTAAAGACCTACTCAGTCAGAAATTCAAGCCATTCACAAGATTTAATCTAATTTGTGTTAAGACCCATCATAGCATTATGTTTTGATTGATTGAAGTCAATATAAACTTTAAGTTTGGGTTTTTTGGTCGTTTAGTTGAAATCAGGAGGTTAAGCTTCCAGATACATACAGTATACATAATATACAGTATCCATGAACCTTAATACAGTATACATGAAACTTAAACTTCCCATAACTTACAATTCAAACATAAACAATCACAAGATCACAAAAATTCAAACATAAACATAGAAATTGGACGGCGGTGCGTGTACCTGTGAATAAGATAACGACGGCGGTGACAAGGTGGTGTTCAAGGTCGCGAACGATGCAAATAGCCAGTCGAATTACTCTTCCGCGGTCCAGAAAAACTATTCAATTAAACATTCCCCCATATTAGTTAAAAAGATTCAAACTTTCCCCCAATTTAATTAAAAAGATTCAAACTTTCCCCCAAATCAATTAAAAACCTTCAAACTTTCCTCCAAATCAATTAAAAATCTTAAAACTTTCCCCCAAATCAATTAAAAACGTTCAGGCTTCCCCTCAAATCAATTGAAAACATTCAAACTTTCCCCCAAATTAATTGAAACTTTTCAAACATTCCCCCAAATCAATTGAAAATCAAACTTCCCCCCAAACCGGAAAAATAAACCAAACAATCCCGAAATTACCTTGGTCGTCGTCGGAGAAGCAGGTCGGAGATGGAGGTCGTCGTCGGAGAAGCAGGCCGAAGGTGGAGGTCGGAATTTGGCCGAAATTTAGAGCGAATATGCATGGAACTTGGTCGAAATCTACCGTAAATTTGGGGGTCGAAATTTACTGTGAATTTGGCGGTCGAAATCTACTGGAAATTGAGCGAAAAATTTTGAGCGGAAATTTGAGTGAAAAAATTTTGAGTGAAAATTTTTGAGGATAAAGTTGAGCGCAGGTTTGTTTGGTAGCGCGCGAAGGAATGGACAAGATTTTTGCTGCTTTTGCTACAGGGTAAGGGTTAAGGCATCGGTTCTTTGAAAAACTGACGCTAAAAGTCTCACATAACGCATCGGTTCTATTAATGACCGACGCCTTAACTGCATTTCACAAGCTCACGTCTTCCCTTTCGACTTTTAGCTTCAGTTTGCGGCTACAACCGACGCCTAAAACAATGAAATGCGTCGGTCCTTTAGGAACCGACGCCCTTTAGGGGATGCTATATTGCCATTTTCTACTAGTGCAGGCCGCTGGGTGTCGCCTCCGGAAGCAGCGTGGAGGATATTCGGATTTCCTTTATTCGAAATTTATCCGCCGGTTGTACCTTTGCCGATACACACACATAATGGTCAATTTGTTCGCTTCAACGAGACCGAGAATATGCAGTCTGTGCTTGCCAACGAAAACAACTCTAAAACATTGTTGACGGAATTTTTCAGGAAAAACGCTCAGGACACGAACAGCCAAAGATACCTCTACTCTGAGTTCCCTGAGCATTTCACGTGGCATCAACCAAGTCGATCATGGAGGGCCAGGAAACGTGGCGTAGTCATAGGTAGAATGGCTTCTGTTAGCCCAGGAGATGGGGAGCATTATTACTTAAGACTGCTACTTGCCAATGTACCTGGCCCACAGTCTTTTAATGACCTCCGGGTGGTTGAGGGCCATACATGTACAACATTCCAAGAGTCAGCCCTAAAGCGTGGACTTGAATCTGATGAGTCAGTGGAAAATTGTTTGGACGAGGCACTTCATGTGCAAATGCCACATGCTTTGCGGCGATTGTTAGCCACCATACTCATCTTCTGCCAACCTTCTGACCTAAAAAATTTATGGGAAAAGTACTGCGATGGCCTCTTCGAATATTATAGAAGGCAGTATCCACGCAGTGAAAACAAGACGCTTCAACTCACTTCGCAGAAAGTCGAGGAATATTTGGAAGGGATGGGTAAGACTTTTAATGACTTTGGCCTCGAACATTTGCACAAGCTACAAGATCAAACTCAGAGACAAAGTGGGGATATTTTGGATGCATTAGACGCCCCAATTACTGAACAGTATTAGCGTGCAAGGAAACAACTTAACCCTGAACAGAAATTGGCTTACAAAGCAATTGTCCACCGTGTCAAAAGTGGTAAACCAGGTGTTTTCTTCATAGATGGTCCAGGAGGCACTGGCAAGACATTCTTATACTGTGCATTGTATGCAAAGTTAGGCTCCATGGCAAAAATATGCCTACCAACGGCTTCTTCAGGCATTGCTGCATCCAATATACCAACAGGTCGTACCGCACATTCGCGATTCGAAATCCCGACTGATGAACAAGGCTCGATGTCATGTGGTGTTAAAAAACAGAGTGGTTTGGAGACACTGCGAATGGAAGCTTCTCGAATCATATGGGATGAAGCTTCAATGGCAAGAAAGGATAATATAGAAGCTGTTGATATGTTGTTACGTGACTTGTGATTTCCTGATGTGCCTTTTGGAGGGGAAGTGGTAGTCTTTGGCGGCGATTTCCGACAATTGTTGCCAGTCTTACCAAAGAGAACTCAACATGAAGCAGTTGAGGCAAGCGTTGTTAGTTCACGTATTTGGCCAGATTTGGAGAAGTACACACTGACCAAAAATATCAGGGCTCGAGAGGATCCTGCTTTTTCGGATTTTTTGCTTAATCTTGGCAATGGCTCACTGCAGAACAAAAACATTGGCCTTGTTAGGTTGCCAGAAGGATTAATGCTCCAGTGTCAAGAGGGGGAAAATGTGCTTCATGTACTTTCCAACTACCTTTTCTCAGAAATTAGTCATCACACTATGTCGCCGGAAATATTCACACAGAGGGCTATATTGGCACCAAGACATGATGATGTCGACGCAATCAACAGCTTGTTGATTGACAAATTCCCAGGCTACGCTCGGATATACAAAGGCTTTGACAGTGTGGTGGATGATAATTGTACCATGTACCCGGCCGAATTCCTTAACACACTGTGTCCGGGAGGGATGAGCCCGTACGAGCTTGTCCTGAAAGAAAATTATCCTGCCATTTTGTTGCGCAACTTAGACCCAGCGGCAGGCCTTTGTAATGGAACTAGGCTAATATGCAAAAGGTTCTCCAGAAACATGATCGGATGTGAAATATCTGTTGGCCATTATAAAGGAGAGCGTGTGTTCCTGCCAAGGATCATTCTAAAGTCGTCAGCATCATCTAAATATCCATTCCAATTCCAAAGGAGGCAGTTCCCTATCAAACTAAGTTTCGCCATGACAATTAACAAGGCACAAGGCAAACACTGCAACGTGTTGGAATCTATTTACCACGACCTTGCTTCTCGCATGGGCAGTCGTACGTAGCCCTCTCACGTGCTAAGACGGCCCAGCAGTTAAAGATAGTCGTCAGGGAAACCACGGAGGAGTCCTCAATGGCAAATTCAGTACAAAACGTCGTTGCTTTTGAAGTTCTAAGAAGGGCAAGTATCATACAAGCATAAGGTATTCACTGAGTTATGAAGTCAAGCTTCAACTGTGTAAATTAATTAATGGTTGGGATGTCTTTATGCTCCCTAAACGTTAATTTCTTGCGTTCTTTATGTGCTTCCCAACCCCGAGCACACCTGTTCAAATTCTTAGTTACTGACCAATAATTGTGTTCCTTGTCTTTGCTCAGGCCCAAGTTTAGTTGTGTTTTGCCTACCCGCTCTCAACAGCAAATCCAGGAATCTCCTTTCCTATCAAAAGAACGGGTCAGGTTGCTGCTAATTTCGTGTAATGTTGCAATGTTCTAGATATCTTCAAAGATTTGGTGATTCACGTTGCAATCATTCTTGATCTGTGCAGATGATCAACCTACTGCGAACGGTCATTCCAAGCACACATGCTAATACTAATAGGACAAATGTGATACAACTTGCTTTTTGTTGAACCTTCTGATGTCTTGAGGACATAATGGGACTAAGTTAGCCTTTTCTAGAGAGGGGCAATCAAGATTTCTATGTTCAGTGTTGCATTCTACAACCGTTTTTCCTCAGTTTAAAACATGTGTATGCTGTCAAATAGTGATCTGTGGCTTTTGTATGTTAATGTTATAAAGAACTTCCCATGTTTACCTTCGGAATGTGTTATGTACTCTGTTACACCTTGTTTCAGATGTTGTTCTTGTTTAGCTCCTGCTCTGGTACCTCCTCTCTAAAATGTAAGTGTCATGAGCTATGCATGGTAACATGTTTGTTCTGGTAATGCAGAGCTTTTCACCTGCTCCCATTTGAGAAATTGTGCCACCCATAATGACCTGGACTAAGTTCCGACCTGATCTGTGCAAAAACTGTCGGTGCAGCTGAGCAATGGTAACATCAGCTAGGGAAATTGTGGTAACAATCGAAATTCAGTAAGTTAAATCTCTCCCATTCGTCGTTGCTGACCCTGTACCTACTCTCTATTCAATAGATTTGTTGCAGCTGCAGCTTTAACAGGCCACATTGGATCTAGGGAATTTATTTGTCTCTCGCAAGGTATGTGCTCTTGCCTTAGTTGTCCTCGCTCTGCCTTGCCTTATTTCACCTAAGACAAGTGGGACTTTGAATACCGCACTTATTCAAGCAAGAGATCTTGATTTAGTAACACCATGTGTTTGTAAGTGCGGGTATTAATTAGGGTTGCTCTCTGTTCGAATTTTAACACTCTAAAAAGGGAGGTCTGCAGTTACACAGGTGGTATGTTCACTCCCGAGTTCATAGCAAATGTAGTTATGTCAAGCCAACATACCAAGCAAGCTTGTGTCTCACCTAACTTGTCAGCCAGTAAATTAAGTGATCTACATACCTTTCTAATGTCAATATCCGGATATTAATTCATCTCTATTGGGCTATAATAATTAAAAATACATACTAATTGCATCTCCTATTGCCACGTAGGTTGTGGGGATGTCATTTAAAGCAAGCCCAGGCAAGGATGTCATCCTCTCAAAATCGAATTAAGAAGTATGCATAATTAACTATATGAGCTTCATTAATAACCAAACCATTCTTCAAAGACTTGGGAGATACAAACTGCATGTTTGACCATACAAACGCCGAGTCAACAGGTATATTCTAAATTCCCTTTCAATGGTTGCGCACAACTTCTGTTCTGGATAGCCCACTTTGCTATAGAGGCGTTACTTTCTAAACCGTTTGTTTACAATTTTATAACAATGCTCCTTCAATTGGAACTTGCACCTTGTCAAATGATTAACCAAGTTACCAAATATTAACCTACATCAAACAATGAGCTACCCAATGCAGAAGTTATCGGTCATAAGTTGCAAAATAACAAGCCTAATTATAACCAACTTTGGTTGCCATAAACTTGGGGGCAGTCGAAATCCCCAGTTAAGTCGTTGATAGGAGAGGACAAACAGAGCAGTCCTTTGGGAATATGAAAACCAAGAAAAACCAATCAAAATCAATGAAACCCACGATTATTGCTTGTAATGCACATTTTAGATTTGGTGTAAACCTATGTTTATTGTGCTTATTCATTTATACATAATTTTAAATTAACAAGGAGATTATCCATAGCTCAAAGAATGGATAGTTAGAGGTCTGGGCAACGTTCCTTTGAGCGCCTTTTCTTTAATAACTACCAATGCTTTTGCCGCGCGTAAGGTGGTTATACTTTCTCACGACACAACATACATAAAAATGGCTGTCTAATATTGTACAACTACCGTTCTACAATTTTAGAAACACATCGTCGTTTTGTAAAGGCACATGTAATCTGTTTTAAACGTAGTCCCATTATTCTGGTCACTGTTCAATCCGGCCTGAGCTGGTAAACATTATTGCAGCCATGGGAAGTTTAATAGCTTTGTGGGAGGGTTAATTATGGGAGTTGATGAAATAAAGTTGTGCTCAATTAAGCTTAACCATGTATTATTATTATATGAAAAAGGCTTATTTGTTAAATGAAAGTTGCACCCACAATAAATCGACACCTCAAACCTGATTTGACACAGGCACGGGTAGCAAAGCAGACTCTGATTTCTGCTAGAAAAAGGAACAAAGTTGTCTAAATGTTGTCCATATCACATTCTTTTATATATTTGGTGTGCTACAAGGTCATATCTCACTTCAATAATTCAACACATGCTCTTTAATCCAGGAAAATATCCAAAGTAACAGAAAATAGCAAACTTCCTAAACAAAAAGGCAAGTATAATTGTCTTCTTTCGCTGCCAATTAATGATTATATAAAGATGCTAGTTGACTACCTACATTCCCATTGGTTATGTTTATGCTTGTGCTTTGCAGCTGCTATTCATGTTTTTTTTTTGTACAAATTGCGTGTGAGTTAGTACCAGATGTGCAGCTGTGTTCAAAGTGCTTGGTGAAACAAATACATGTCTCTTTCATATCAGCCTTTAACATATTGTACTATGTTTTAATCTACTGCACTGGTTTAGAAAAACAAGTGATACTCATCTCATATAAGATAAAACAAAAATCTCTTCACACTTTATGCTCAAATTCTGGACGTATAAAAGTCTTTTGTGTTGTATGCTGGCTTCATAGTTGTACATATGTGATATGTCTGGTTTGTTGTATATATAACCTTATATAACCTTATCTCAAACAACCTTACGTAAATCAAAGACAAATATAAGGCCCCTAACAATGTGTTTGCATCAGTTCTTTTTTTTCATGCTAACGGCGCAACATATTTACACTTTAACAAAAGGCACTACATATTTTACACTCGGCTCAGTGACAAATAAAGTGCATTATGCGTAGTACAAGCGTAGGAACAATCTCGAATACCTAATAATCAAGAAACTCAGGCTAGACAAATAAATGACTGGAACTTGCAGCAGGGAAGCGCTTGCGTGTGCTTACACTCCTTTGATTTGTTAATATCCGAACCATAGCTGCTTGTACATGCTCTTTGTTTCCATGTATTCGATCTATACTTTGTGGAGAGATGCACACATGTTGAGTGCAGGATGCTTTTCATATCTAACTCACTTGGTGTTCTGTTGGGTCTTAATTTGAGACTAACGATACATGTCTGCATCTATCATGGCATCTGTTTGTCTATGCAGGATGGGGAAAACAGAGCAGAAGTTTTTGAAAGAACTCACAGATCGAACCGGTCCTTACATAGTGAAAGTCAAGGTTATCGACAAGTCTAGGAAACAAATTTCACCTAGAACTAAGTACCAGATGATCACCTTCTAAGATGAGAAGAAGGTATTGGAAATCCTATCCAATTATGTTGTTTATCTGATAGCTCTAATTATTTAGCAAGAAATAAGGTTCCTTTGTTTTCAGTGGAGCCAGATGAAAGCAACACTATTTAATGATGACATTGAACCTTACAATAACATCATTGGAAATCAAAATATCTATGAAAATTCAAATGCACTAGTACGACCAATACCGAAGCAATACCTTAGAGAGAGCGCTGAAATCAAGTACCAGTTGAACTTCGGCACCAGGACTATAATTCAAGAAATTGGGGAACCTGACTACTTAACAATAGCTGACATTCAAAGGGTTGCAGATAATGATGAACGCTTAAGTAAGCACATATTCATTTTCCTAAGCATACACCTCCGCATTTAAAGTGATCCTTATTTAAATTACTTAACATGTTTTGGTTGCTGATCCATCCCGAAAAACAGGCGTCATTGGAGTACCAGTTTACATCCAGCCCACAAAAACTGTGAAAGGAGGCAACAACGAAGACATCCAAGTTTGTGAGCTTGTCTTGGTTGATAACAGGTACAATGTGCTACCTTTGAGAATTCAATGCTTACAATAACATACAATCCGGCTAGGATCGAATGTGTACACAATGACATGCAGCCTTCTTTTTTTTTTTTTTTTTTGAAAGAATTTAGCATTTGTGTTATCAAAATGAGGTTTACAAATACATTTTCCTTCCAAAGGAAGAGCAATGAGCTCACCTAGCTACCCACTATCTTATCTAAGGAATAAGACTACATTTGATCTTTCACTCTAATGCAAGTATTGAATTTAATTCTCAAAACAATTTGCTCTATTGTTCTAGCAATATCCTGGAATATCCTATTGTTCCTCTCAATCCAAATCTCGTAAATGGTTCCAGCAAAAGAAGCTCTCAACATATGATGCTTAGCTTGCTTTCCTTTCAGTTTGTGCTTGAACCAGTTTAACTCATGCTTCAAGCTCCAATTCCTCTGATCATAACCCAACCAACTCATAATCAAGTTCCATATCAGCTTGGCTATATCACATTCAAAATAAAGATGCTCCACACTTTCTTCCTGACACGTACAGAGCACACACCTGTTCGGGGCATTAATCCCTCTCTTTTTCAGATTATCTACTGTGGGCAAGGCATTTTGAATGGCCAGAACAGAAATTATGATGCTCTTTGGAGTATTGTAATGGCTTCAAATGGTCTTAAACCAATTAACATTTGCATTTTTGGTGCAGTAGAATTGGAAGATTCTTTGGCCTTTGTTCTGCATTTGTTCCACTCCTCTACAACTCTGTTTGCCTCAGTTTTACCTCCAGCTATCCCGATAATTTCATCCTTCGGGCTCAATATACTTCTCCAATTGGTAGAGCAGTCATTCATGGTGTCAATGTCCCATAGATTCCTACTCTTGACATAATAAGCCTTCATCCATATTGTCCATATGTTGTTTGGACAATGTAGTAGTTTTATCAGCCATTTTGCATAAAAGAGTTTTGTTCCAACTCAATACTTCCTTGATGCCAAGACCTCCCTCTCTTCGAGGCTTACAAACCTGCTTCCAACTGATGAAGGTGTGCTTTCTCTTTGCTTCATTTATTCCCCAGAAATATTCCCTACACACTCGACTGATGTTCTCCAAAATAACCTTGGGAAGCAACAACACTGATCCCCAATAAGTCTGCAGCTCCAAAATCACAGAATTAATGAGCTGCAACTTACCTACCTAAGAGATATACGTATTAGCCCAATGCTTCAGCTTGGTTCTGATCTTTTCTACGAGTGGAGAATACATATTTGCTATAAGCCTAGATGAATGGAGGGGGACTCCAAGATATCTGAATGGAAAGTGTCCAATGACATAGCCAGTCGCTTGCATTATATTCTCCTTTGTTTGATCCTTAACTCCACCAAGGTAGATGTTAGTCTTCAAAGGGTTGACACCGAGGTCTGATTGCCTTTCAAACTTCTTTAAAGCTCCAGCCACTGCTTTGACAGACTTTATATCACCTCTAGCAAAGATGAGGAGGTCATCAGCAAATAATAGGTGGTTTAGTCCTATTTGATTGCATTTTGGGTGTTGAGAGTAATGTTGATTGTGAGTTAGCATCCTGAGTTGTCTAGAAAGCCCTTTGATACATATCAAAAAGAGGTAGGGGGATAGGGGATCACCCTGCCTCGGCCCTTTCTGAGCAGCAAAGAAACCAACTGGGGAGCCATTGATGTTCAGAGTGAAGTGAGCAGAATTCAGACAAGCCATGATCCAGTTCACAAACCTTTGGGGGAAGTTTCAGCGTATTAGTTGCCTGAGATATTCCCAAGATACAGAATCAAAAGCTTTCCTTACATCCACTTTGATTGTTGCCCTTGGGGAGACATTCTTCCTGTCATATCTCCTAATTAGCTCCTGAGATATCAGAATGTTGTCAAATATGTTCCTGTTTTTCAAAAAAGTAGATTGCTCGACCCCGATAATATCATCTAACATTGGCTGCATTCTAGTTACCGACATTTTGCTTATTATCTTGTACACTGTGTTGCAGCAAGAGATGGGACGAAAATCTATCACAGAATCTGGGACCATTTTCTTTGGAATCAAAGCAATAAGGGTTGAATTAACATGTTTCAATAGTTTCTCCTTCTTGAAGAAGTCAAGGATTGCCAAGGACACATCATTGCCAACTATATCCCATGTCTTTTTGAAAAATGCTGAAGTGAAACCATCAGGGCCGGGACTCTTCATTTCATCAATAGAGAATAGAGCATGTATGACCTCCTCAGCTCTGAAATCTGCTATTAAAAGCTTTTGTTGATCTAGATTTAATTTAGCCCCTGAATACAAAGAACTCTCAAAATCTTCAATTTGCTGTCTTGTGCCAAACAGCTCCTTATAATAATTCAAAAAGGCATTGTTAACATCTTCTGGCTTCGTACAGAGGTTGCCCTGATTGTTTTTTATCTTACCAATATAGGAGAGAGCTCTATTTTCCATTACTTTAGCATGGACATACCTTGTGCTGGCATCATTCATGGATATGTCATTAATTTTTGCCCTTTGGTAATAGAAGCAGAGCTCAGCTTTCTCCAGGTTTTCTAGCTACTTTTTCTGCTTTTTCATCTGATCTATATCCACTTTAGAGAGCAGGTCCCCCTGTGCAGCAGCTTGGAGTTGGGTGAGAGACTGCCTACAGCTTTCTACTATTTTGGAGATAAATGAGTATTTTTCTTTATGGAATTTTCTCAGACAAGCTCTAACTGCCTTAAGTTTTTCCATCAACTGATACATTTTTGTCCCCTTTATTTTCATATCCCAGGTGCTTCTAATCAGGTGCTTGAAATCATGATCTTCACACCAATGATTGAGGAACCTAAATGGTTTTCTTCCCTCCTTAACTCCTAATTCTATCTCCACAGAGACTAGAGAGTGGTCTGAGAGCCCTGGCTGGTGGAACTAAGCTGCTGCCTTTATCTTCTTATCGATCCAGTGCTTGTTAACTAGTGCTCTGTCAAGTTTGGCCCAGACAGTGTCAACTCCCTCTTGTAGATTTGACCATGTGTACTGACAGCCTATTCCAGGTAAATCAGACAAGCAAGCTTTACTAGCACAGTCAATAAAGTCCTACATATCCCTTTTGTTCAGAGCACCTTTGCTGAGCTTTTCATTCGTGTTGAGCACAGCATTAAAATCACCCAGCATTAGCCATGGCTCCTGAACATTGTGGGCTTCCCGAGTGATAAAATCCCACAATTCTAATCTCTCTGAGCCTTTA
The DNA here is from genome assembly GCA_963680865.1 of Spergularia marina. NCBI lineage: Eukaryota > Viridiplantae > Streptophyta > Magnoliopsida > Caryophyllales > Caryophyllaceae > Spergularia > Spergularia marina. Next base: position 9,200,681 of record OY804551.1, on the reverse strand, counting down.
TTAAAGCCATACACTACTGTTACTAGACATTCAAACTGAGTTTTCAGGCAAATTACACTACAGTGGAGATATTGAGCTCCAGATTTGAGCAATTTAACTGAACAACTACACTTATTCCAGATGAGCAAGATTCTGCCATTATAATGGTGGCAATAACTATTAGCAGTGCCGAAATTCTTGAATTTCTTTTCTATTATCTGCATTCCCTTCCTTTCTTTAACCCTTGTCTCCAATACACCCTGAAGATCAACCTTATTTATTCTTAGGTATTGCAGGACTTCCTGCTGTTTATGAGGCTGATTGCAGCCTCTTATGTTCCAAGTGGATATTATCATTGTGATAATGGACTCCCACCAGGATCCACACCACTTTCTATCTCACTCTGAGCAACTAGATCCAACTTTATTTATTTCTCCATGAAGACTGGAACAAGGTCAGTCTCATTTCCACTTAATGCTTTGAATCTATTCTCCACAAATTCCAATTGCTTTGCCAATGACTTTTTTGTTTTCCTCCCCACTACAGGGGTAAATCCATCATTAACCTTAGCAACAATGTTCATAACAGTGCTCGATTTTGCTACTGGTGGAGTAACTTTCACATCCCCCTGTGTATTGTCCTTCTTTTCAACATCTGGAATAATTTTTGGGACATAAACATGTTTGCTTTGATCCTTTTTTGCAGCCCTCCTTTCTCATTAGTTTGCATCTCTGCTGCATATGCCCCAGCTTTTGACAGTGCTTGCAGTAGTACGGCACCCACTCGTATTTGACAGATTGCACGCTTTCTCCATATGGGGTACACATTGATATGTGTCTGGAAGTTCTTCTGCAACATCAACCTCAATTAGGACCCTCGCAAATCCAAGTTTTGCTTTAAGAGTAGTCCTTACATCTGCAAATAATGGCTTTCCAATCGTACTTGCAATCTTGCTAAGAGCTTTCTGTGACCAGAAATGTGGCTCCAAATCAGGAAATAATACCTAAACTGGCACTTTCGATGTGCATTCCATTTCCTTGCTGAAATTAGGGGTCCATTGCTTCAGGATGAAAGCACAATCACCATAGTACCATGGTCCCCCTTTCAACACCTCCTCCATGTCAGATTTTTCCCCAAATTTTATGAAGAACCAACCCCTCTTGAAGTATTGAATCAATGGAGCAGCAGCAAAGTTCCAATTCTCCTTAGCAAAGTCATCAAGGTTATTTTCATTTGGCTTAGTTCCAATCACATGACCAACCAAAGTGTTTTCCCAATGTTTCAGTTCATCCTCAATATCCTCAAGTTCAATGGTAACTTTAATATCATCAACCGGAATATAATCCAAATTCATACCAACTTTGTTCATCGTTTTGGTCTTATAGGATTGTTTTCCAGCGTCTTGATTATTCTTATTACCATTTCCAGACTTATGCACCTCAGAATTTCTATGTAGAACAGGGGTTTCTACATGAACATCAGCATTAAGGACAGAATTACTTACATTAGGCCTGATTTGATTTGTGGCAGCTGCGAACAAATTTGAGAACATGATTTTCCCTGGCGATGGTTGAGCCTCCTCAATTACCTCCCTTTCCGAACTCAGTTTTCCAAGATGGGTTTTACTTTGCTTCCCCAATTCTAACCCAATTCCATCGTTGTTGGTACCATTCAATTCGTCTTGTTTCGCTGATGAAGACTGTAAGTTTGGCTTTTTATTTCGCCTAGTATTAACCATGGAATCAAGCTATCAATGTTTAGTTCATTGAAGCTTGGAGAAGAAGTTACTAATTTTCTCTTAGATTCCTTTTTTAGTTCAATGTTTCTCATCACATGCAACCTTCTTTCTTAATTATTTAACTCGATTACATGGCTTGCACCCTAAACAACTTAACTTCAATGTCTTTATGTGATGATGAAGTTCCGGCCAAAGCCTGTTGATTTCACTTTGGAAGGACCTTTCAGAAGATGTCGGAAACAAACTAGAAGAATTGGTGCCTTCTTATCCAGAGGAGCGCAGGCTGCCAAGCTGACCAAATGGTGGCCTCACTAGATTTTCCTTCATTACCATTACTTGTAACTAACCTGCACAAATTTAATATGTAAGTTATTGTTGCAGGGCCAACGACAACAAATAGTTGCTGACCAAAAAAACAGAAATGATATGCAGTGCAAGGAATCCAGTGAAAGCAGAAAGAACCATCACCTTGGCCGATCTAAGGGCCAAAACGGTGAGCAATTTAAATGAGAGTGCATTCAAAAATCTATCTTTTATGCTACTACTTTAACGGTAAATCTATACAACTATCACACTACAAATGCAATGTAGGCTAATGATTTATGCCAAGAGGATCGTTTCTGGGTCAATGTCCTGGTCCCAGAATTTGATGTAAATGATGGTCGCGTGTTCTTTGCTTGCAGTCATTGTGGCAAGAGCAGCCACTGTGCAAAGGACACGACTTTTGACTGTGAAGAGTGTAAACACAAGAAAGTGAAGTTTGTTCCAAGGTACGTTCAAGAGTGCTTTTACAAGACTATTTGCTGAATCACGTCTGACATCGTTATAGTTAAACCATTAACACTTCCCAATGTAGGATTGGCGTGAGCTTTGAGGGTGTTGACAGCACGGGCTCTATGACCTTCAGTGCATACACTACCAATGCAAAAAAAAATACTAGCAATCACAGCCGATGAGCTCTGTTCCAAAACCAAAGATGTACGATTACCACTGCTCCCATTATTCTTGTTTCTTATGTGGTGTTTCATTGGGCGCTACACTAAACAACACCCTTATGTTACAGGAGCAGTACCGGTTCTTTGTCAAGGTCAAGGAAGAGCTGCTGAGGACACAAAAAATCTGCCTGGAACTAGGTCCAACAATGGCTCTTACAATCAGCGAAGCCTTGAGGTGGGGCCTCAACGGAGCAACAGGGATGACTAATCTGGTCACAGGACACCAAGCATTTTGCGGCGCTCCTCAAAGCACATCTAATCGCATGGGTGCCTTGCATTAGGGCAGAATCGCACAGACACACGGTAGTTTGGGGCTACCTCAACTTCAATAATTCGTTTATTAAAGTTGTGGTATTTTGGGAAGCCTCATTCATATCTTTTAGCCAGGCACTTATAGCCATATTGGCCATGTATATTTATAATAAGCTCCTCTAACCCTAATTTTAGTCTTAAGACTATGTTAATCTTTGTAAACGCAATTCGGCTACTTAAACATCGTGGCTCTACTTACGCAGCCACTTATTGTACAAAAATTATGCACGCATCTTTTAGGTGTTTCACAAGCAGTGCATCACAAAATGGGTTAAAAGTCTACACGTTTAGAGAGTCCATTTTAGTAATACGCTGTCAAACAGCATCAAGACGACAGTCGAACAAGGGCTTTGATAATGCGCGCGATCCAATGTCTAGTATCAATAAATATACATAATCTTGGTGAAAAAACTAGTATAGAGAATAAATAATAAATATACAAACAACTAGTTTCACTGGCATTAGTTTTTCCTTTTTCCTCATTCACTCAAACCGCAGCAGACTCACTCCTTTCTCTTTCTTTCCGTCTCTCTCCTTCGGCCTTCCCCGAGTCCCCGACCGCCGCCGCAGACACCGCCGGCCAACCACCGAGAAGGTATTTGTTCTTATTGAATTCGTTTTTTTTTTTTTTTATTGATTATTATACCAGTTTTTAGTTTAGTTCTCTTGTGTTATATGTGTGTGAGATTGTGATATTTATGTTTTTAAATTTGTTTCGAATTTTTAATTAGTCGAATTCACTCGAATTAGACAAGTTTGTTGTTTGTGAGCTACACTGGTTTGTGGAGCAACATTGTGTTGAGTTAATATGAATTTAAAGGAACTTTCATGTATCTATTTTTATGCTCTTATTGAATTGAACTTTAACTCGATACGAAAATGCAATATGCAATTGTTATGTACCCGATAGTAGGGCAGTAATATTCATATGATGTAATACAACATAAAAACCGACTGAGGATTATTCGGGCAATCCGCGGAGATAGCTTTTGGTATCCTCCTCAATTCCACAAAAGCCTCATCGTTGTAGCTTTTTTGTGTCTGCACCGCGTATATTTGTTGGAACATGGTCACGTTGTCCTTGCACGTTTGTTCCAGTTTGTTAGTACAATTGATTGCTCCTGAATACTCGGAGCAGTGCTGTTGTGTGGTTCCGTTCAGATTGGGTCCTTACTCGTGTCGCTTGTGCCATTTTGGAATTTTAGGGTTGTTATTTGTTAATTATTCATTCATTCTCCCCTTTTCTTGACTCGTGCCTTTGATCTTGCTTCTGCATTCTTTAATGATTGATTTTTTGCTGAAATTTGTCTGCGTTTAAAAACTTTGAAAGAGGCAAGAGAAGGTTGAATTGGGCCAAAGCGGTGTTCAGGCACGAGTGGGGCGGATTTGGGCTGACCAAACTGAGCATAACTGATCGGGTCAGTTTGCCCCTTGGCCTAGTACATGGTCATCTCTTGTGCTCACTCTGCTCAGTGTTCAGTTTAGACGTACAGTCCCTGCCCTTCGTCATATCTAAAGCCCTAAACGGCTAAACCCCAGTCACGTTCACACACTTTATCTGTCTTCTCTCTCTTTTCGTTCCTGAAGTGTGTAAGCTTTGTTCATCCTTTGTTTATTTAATTTAAAGTTTCCATACTACTCTTTCTGATGCTCATTAACTGTCTTCTTTTAATTTTTTTTTTAATTTTTTTTTTTTTTTGTGTTGATTGGTGTCGATAATATAGTCATGCCCATCAGCGTAGTACTGGAGTTGCATAATTTGAATTAATGATTTAAACAAAAGAATACTACTAATATGTACCTTCTTTCTTGCTGTGATGATATCATAACCGATTGAATGCACTGAGGCTTATTTCATGTCTTACCACAACCAAAATCATACATTTCTAGTTGCTGTAGATCATAGAATTTGAAAATCGCGCATGAACTAGAGTGTTCATCTTTCGATATTTCGTTAGGTAAATTTTAAAAAATTGATATGTGGTATAGCTGTTCTTAATTCATGGATTATTACTTTTGTAAAATTGTGAGCTCTTGCTCAATCAGGTGCTGACTTGCTGCTATGACTTGGTATGATGTTGCTTCGATTGCTAATGGGGTTTGTTGGCATCTGTGTTATGTACAGTGCACTATCTTGGGTCCCTTGTGAAGCCTAGAAAACACGATATTATGATACCTGCAGATCCTTCCAAAACGCTCTCTCTCATACGCCGGATTCAAGATGGAGACCTAGTGATAGTCTATGAACGCCATGACCAAATGAAGGCCATCAAAGTGACTGATGGTGCTGTGCTCCAAAATCGATTCGGAGTATTCAAGCATTCAGATTGGATTGGTAAACCATTCGGGTCTAAAGTATTCAGCAATAAAAGGGGGTTTGTTTACCTGTTAGCACCGACGCCGGAGTTGTGGACCTTGGTTTTGAGTCACAGGACCCAAATTTTGTACATAGCTGATATCAGCTTTGTCATAATGTACTTGGAAATAGTTCCAGGGTGTTTGGTTCTGGAGTCTGGTACTGGCAGTGGGTCACTCACCACCTCACTTGCGAGGGCTGTTGCTCCTACAGGCCATGTTTATACGTTCGATTTTCATGAGCAGAGGGCTGCTTCAGCTAGGTAAATCTGCCTTTCAGTGACATTGTTTATTTTGCCATGAGTGTGCTTATGTTTTTCTTTTGATCCATTAAATGTTGGTTAATCTTCTTTTAAGCTGTAATCTTTTTTCTTTTTTGGGATTGCTTCCTGTCCAAGTACAACGTCCGAATATGTTTATTATAGGTGAGCTGCTTTGTAATTCAATTGGAAGCCGTGTGAAGAGTTGAAAGATTGTACTTTTGGTTTGTTAAATGTATAACTGAAACACCTCTTAAGTTTCTAGGCTAGGTATGGTGTATCTTATTATCAAATACTATAGTACATGGACAAACAAAAAATAGAAGATTCACAAACAAGTCTTGATCCTTTGCTGTGAAGTGGTCATTTGGTTCCTGTGTATCTTGGATAGGGTGCGCTCCAGTCATCAAATCTACATTATGACTTAGTTTCATAATAATTGGTGTTATATGTTAGTAAGCACTAAGCAGTAGTGGGTCGGGAATTATGTTACGCGGACATTATATTATCTCTGATACCTATTTCGTTCACCCAACACTTGAACATGGGTAAGACACTTGGAAACTTCGTGTTAAACCAAAAACCTGAAGAGTTCAGTCGAGGTAGGCTGTCAGGACACATAACTTATTTCAAAATTGTTCTTGCAATGTGCTTTGGGAATAAGGTTTGGTTGATGTTTTTGTAATATGGTATAAAAAAATAAAGAAGCATTAGTTTTCAAAACATGTGTCTAAAAAAGAAGATATTTTGGTAGTGACAAAGGTCGACCTACATTTTTACTTGTACCCAATTATGATGATTGATATGTGTGGTACTGTGCTGAACAAGTCCTTTTGGCATTGCAGTTCTAGCATTACCTATGTAATATCCCGCTGAGTATTCACAAGTCACATCTGATTTGGAAAGTTTCTATTGTCAATAGAGCCATATACTTGCTATAATTTGGCCTTGGAATATGATGGGATTAAGCAAATTGACTCACTAAACCGTTTGGGCTTTTTATATTATTCATTATGGTCATGCATAATGTTTTCTTCTTTTGTTGTTGTTGTTGTTGTTTTTGTTGTTGTTTGACAAAGGTGGTTGTTGTTGTGTAGAGAGGATTTTGAGAAAACAGGAGTGAGCAGTTTAATTACAGTGGGGGTTCGGGATATTCAGGGTGAGGGATTTCCTGATGAATATGTTGGGAAGGCAGATTCTGTATTCTTGGATTTGCCTCAGCCCTGGCTTGCCATCCCTTCAGTTGGAAAAATGTTAAAACCAGATGGCGTTTTGTGCTCATTCTCTCCCTGCATTGAGCAAGTTCAACGCTCATGTGAAACTCTCGGCACAAAATTTACGGGTACTTACTCTATGAAATTTGACAGTACTTCAGGTCTTGAGTCTTGTAATTTGTTTATGCACTTTAGCTTGTTTATGATTCGAGGTTATTTCCTCTCACTAATTTTGGCTTCAATTGTGTAGATATAAGAACATTTGAGGTTCTACTTAGAACATATGAAGTTACAGAAGTGAAAGCTAAGTCAGGCGACGGAGATGAAAATGTCTTTCGATCCCCACCTCGCAAGAAAAGACAACACTCAACAGAGAAATGCAGTTCAGTTGAGGCTTCTGAGCCTTCGACAGTGATGGCGAAGCCATGTGGTGAAGCAAGAGGCCACACCGGTTACTTGACCTTTGCAAGACTTAACTGCTTTTCATGAGGGGAAATTGTGCCATAAGGGATGCCACACACTAGAGTCCAGAATTTGGATTTATACGGGCTTATGGCTGTATGGCTGGTTTAGTTCCACAGCGAGAAGTTGCTTTGCCATTTAGTTCCTGCTATTGGATTTTACTATCCAGTCTGCATTCTTAACAGATATCCAGACTGTGGAATCAACAGCCGGGGATGTTTTTGTTCTCAGGGCTAGCAGAGTAAGCACGACTACTTGTAAAAAGTCGGGAGTAATTGTAGTGATTTGAAGTGCTTCGATGAGTTACCTCATTCACTCTATTCTAATCTTTCAGCAGGCAAAATATCGATGCGCTTCATTGTACTGTGGTGTTACTGGTGGCTGGTGTAAGGTCTTACCATAAGGAGTATTTTTCGGAACTTGTAGTCCTTAATGGGCAGTTAGGCAGATTACACATTACACATTTTTCGCAGCTATAATTTCTCTTTGGTCCTGTTGATCAGATTGGTTGTGTTTCCTGTTTTATGAAGTGATTAGCACCTATAAGTCCCTTCATGTTTGTCACTTAAGTAATGTCATTATATCTTGTAAATTTGTGTTCAGGTTTTCCACAGCACCGGCTTCTTTTTTCCTTGGTGATTCTCAGTTCTGCCTTTGGATCTTGGGAGTAAAACAATCCGAGCGTGGCTGAGTTCATGGCCGTTTAGACCTCCATTTGACTAACTCAACCGCCTATTCTCTCAAGGTCTCAACTGTCAGCATTAGCATCCGCCATTCCGCTTTCCAATTCTCGGGGCAGGCGAAAACATCATTTACGTGGATTATATGCGATTTTAGTTTGAAAAATTAGCCTACTGAGTTGAGTGTCAAATTGGTGATTGACTTTCTAAAATCACTCAAGTTAGTGTCTAGCTACTTTTATGCATCAAAATGGTGGTCTCCATCCATCTCTGTTAACTCATGGCAAAGGTTACAACTTTTATTTATACAACCAAAAAAATAAATCAATCAATTCAATTCTATGAGCCATTCAAGTCACAAATCCTCAAAAAAAAAAAAAAAAAAAACTATCAAGAACACTAAAATTGCAAATTGCAATCATTTAATCACCAAAAAAAAAAAAAAAAAAAAATCTATTACAACAAATTCAGAAATTAAGAATGATGAACGAATACAATAAAAAGGGGGAAATTGAGGAGAGAAAAGTAAAGAGGGTGGAGTTTGTTGGAGGGATTGAAAATGATGAACCCAGTAAAAACAATTCAAATTTATAAACCCCAAAAACCCATCTTCGTTTTAATTCTAAAAACCAAACATTCAACTTTTCAACAATTTATCATACACTGGAAAAATGCCCAAATCACAATTTCAAATTAAACCCAAATCTAGTAATTATACAATCTGGAGTTCAATATATGATCGAAAGATTGATTTTTTGAGACAGAAAAGCTTGAATCAGAAGATACTAAATGGAGGTTCATAATTTTCGAAAAATCCCCAAATTGCATGGAGGCAGAGATGAAGGACGCGGGTGGTTGCAGTGGTGGAGGTGATGTTGAGGGAGTAGATTAAGGCGGCCACGGTAGTGAAGATGACGATGATTGCTGAGCGATGAAGACCAATGAAGATGGTGAATTTATGAGGAATTTGTGAATGATGATGATGAGCCATGAAGAGATGATAACGAATATATGATGATTGTAGATTTGCAGGGGGATAATGGTCACAATAAAATAGTAAAAACTATAATTAAATATATTATTTTAAGTGTGGTTCATGCCCCTCTATTTTGTGAAGGATCATCATACTTCTTGTATTTCCGAAAGTATGGTATAACTATAAGGGGATAATGGTAGTGATAAAAGAGAATTAGGATAGAGAAGAGAATAAAGAGAAGAATTAGTAAGTTAACTGACGGAAGTTAAGGGAGACACCAATTTTAATATATTTATAAATGAATCTTTTTTTCGTGGGTATTGAAGAGGTTTAGAACCCTTTGAATTTTCTTAGAACTTCTGATGAATAAGGAATTAATTTGTGTTATGGAGTTGTTGTTATACTACCATATGTGAATTTATGGTAATCATGTACAAAATTCATAATATTATGGAAATGTACTATTCCATATATAAGCTTGTGGTACCAGCAAGATATGACATTTTCATAATCATGAAATTATTTATGCATGTTAAGGAATTGTTGTTATACCATATGTGAGTTTATGGTAATCATGTACAAGGTTTATATATTAATTATGGAAACATAGTATATCATACAAATGGTAATCACGAAAATAACTTTATGGTAACCATGAAGATATGACATTTTCATAATCATGAAATTATTTTACGGAAAATGCACGTGGTACCCCTGTACTTTGGGGGTTTGCACACGGTACCTCTGTACTCCAACTTAGTGCACACGGTACCCCCGTACTTTTGAAAACTGCACACCATACCCTTTTTTGCTTCTTCCCTCATAATATCATTAGAGAATCTTTTTAGTGCTCTATTTAAGCAACCATTCTACATCATTAACATACTAACTACACATTAAACATTAACTTATCCCCCTTAATACACATTAACCTACTTTGTAAGTTAGTACGTGGTGGTGGTGGGCAGGGAAGGGAAAGGGGTAAGGGTTGATTTTTTCTAATTATTATCATAATTTTATTTTATATTATTTGGTAATTAACTTAAGTTAATTGTAGTCATGTCAACATAATTAAGCATAAACTAACGGGATCGGAGTTAAAAAAAAGGGCATACTGTGCAGTTCCTAAAAGTACGGGGGTACCGTGTGCGCTAAGTTGAAGTACAGGGGTACCGTGTGCAAACCCCTAAAGTACAGGGGTACCGCGTGCATTTTCTGTTTATTTTATATGTTATGACAAGATAATATTTCATAAGCAAAAGTTTAATATGACATTTTCTACATTTTAGTACATATAAGCAACAAATGATGACCTTTAAATTTGAGATACTAATACTAATAACTAGAAGTCACATTACTATAAATGGGTAGCCGTTTAACTTATTCAAATGAATTTTCCAATACTAACAATTAAAATTAAACTCTATTGAATAGCTAGGTTAAAAGCCCTACGAATTTTTTAGAGCTTTAGGTGAATAAAGAATTAATTAAGTGTTATGAAAATGTAGTTAGCATATGTAAGTTTATGGTAATCATGTAAAGAATTCATTTATAATTACTTATGAATATGTAGTGACCATATGTAAGTTTATGGTAATTTTGATAAGATGAATCAATATAAAATATTTCTTTTATCAGTTATAGTAAGATAATATTCCATACGTCGAACATCCATGTTAATACTTGAGACACATTTTAGTAAATATAATAACCAAATGTTTGTTTTTTTAATGGTAAACTTTGAACTAGAGATAGTAATACTAATAACGATATGTCACTCATTTTTTATAGATGGATAGCAATACAACTTATTTAGTAATTTCGCAATACTAATAAGTAGAATAGAAGTTAATTATGTTCCTCTAAACTATATATTATTCAATAAGATGTTCTTTTTTCTTTTTAATTTATGTTTTTTTTTCTTTGTATAAACAATTGGCCACAACCTACGAATAAAGACAGTTTTTATATTTTTGAATGAAAATGGTCTTATCTGCATCTAACTATGGGCTATTTATGCGAATAAATTCTTATTACAATTTTTGGTGAATAAAAATTTTATTTGTGAAAGATATTTGGTTAAATGAGAAGTTATTTGATCTGATATAAACATTTCAGATGTTATTTGATCTAAATTAACTAAAAAAATATTTGTAATTAATTGGCGAACCTTAGCATGAGGTTATTTGCATGGCAACTGATTATGTCTAGGTTATTTAAATTCTATATGATCTGGTATTAAGGTATATTATTAAATCGGAAGTTGTTTGATATGATTTGCACATTTCAAATATCTAAATTAAGTAGAAGATAACTGAGTTTAACTAGGTGAGTTTTGCCTTAATGGAAAAAATTAATCTGTATGAGTAGGTCTCTTTGCACTAAAACTATTACTATCAGCCAAAAATATTAGGTCAACCACCTTAATGTAATCTTCTTAGAAATACTCCTAGAGTTTTGAAAAAGTTTATGTACAATCCTAAAATATATAATATTCGAATTATAAATATATTCTATTTATTGACGTACTGATACAACTTTAGCCATCATATTGAAAATGTGAATATGAAATCTACAATGTACTTATGACTTTAAATTAAACTTTGTTTAGCTATACTATAATTGATTTCGATAATTGATGGTGCGTATATAATATATAATATTTTAATGTAACCGTGAAACGCACGGGCTTTAAAACTAGTCTATCTAATATTATATATTAAAACCTGAAACCAAGTCTTTCCTAGGAGGACACTTGGCATTTATTAATTGGATAACACTAAGTAATTGCATAATATGGAAAATATTAGCTAATTTATGGAAAATAATATAATTTATGGTGATTATGGGGGTAAGCTAATTTATGGAAAATAATAGTGTTGCTAATAATATCATAACAAAGATAAACTGACAATTTCATAAAATGAGATAACAATATAGATATAGATCCCGGGCGTGGGTCAGGCATGCAAACTAGTTTAGTTTATAAAAGTTGTCAAACACCAAATTATATTATTTTAAAAAGTTGAGACACCAATTTTACACTTAACTCCGCTTCACTTGTTACTTCATCTGAAGATAACTCAACTTGGCATCTAATCTAATTAATCAATCAATCAATATCAATATATATTTCAAAACAGGATTTTTTCGAGCTCTCACAATGATTGAAACATTATAGAATGTCCAAATTTCCATAATATGCATTAAACAAATTATATTTAAATCCTATATATGGTAAACGATCAAAGAACTTATATATATTATTAGGGCGATGATTTTGCCAACGCAGTAATTACTACCGCCAAGGTAGATTCATTTAATCTAGTCCATATAATGGACATATTTGCCTTGGAAGATGCTGATTTGTCTTGGCAAAATCATCACCCTATTATTAAAGCAGACTTTTTTCGACCTCCCACAACTATTGGAACATTCTAGAATGTCCAAATTTTCATAATTGGTATTAAAAAAAAATTATATTTAAATCCTATATATGGTAAGTGATCAAAGAACTTAATGTGAATTGTACTGATATGGTAATTAAAAAAGGATTACATAAGAATGGAACATTCTAGAATCTATATCGTAATTTTGAGCACTCGCAACTCTTGGAACATTCTTGATGGTCATAAAATATGTTTAGTAATTGGATTGAAGTCTTACATGGACTAATTTAGTAAGTGATATAGTAAGTGAACAAATAATTTAATGTGAATTATACATGATATGGTATGTAAAAAATAATTAAATAAGAACTATACGTGTTTAGGAAGTAAGAAAATGTAATTCAATAAAATGTAATTTTGACATAAAAAAGAACAGGCTTTTTTCGAGTAGTTTGGATCACCTGTCCTATTTTCTTATCCCACTCCGTGTATAGCCAATTTTCAACGTCTACATTAACCATCTCACATACATACTACAACGCAATCTCACATACATACATGAATAACTAATACGTACCTGTAGCTAACCTTAGCTTAGCTAATTCTCCTACGTACACAAAGTCATATTAATCCAATCCCACGTAAATAGCTACAAATCAAGACATTTTACGTTAAACTTATATATTTTAATTGTACTAAATTTATTGAAAATTGTATTCAAGAGGCTACGATACTTAGACATAGGCAAAGCCATTTGGGTTTATCCATCCATCTATGTATCTATTACTTTTAATAATTGCGTGCAAGAAAAGCTGACTTGGCGAGGTTCATCATACAACTGACATGCCAACAATCATTTAACACGTCATTATGTCCATCGGGGGGAACTTGGCAAAAAATGTCTGAGCCAAGATTTGAACCATTGACCTCTCAGTTACTTATTTATCACATTACCAATGTGTTGTCTACTACTTCATGCACATTATTACAATTTATTTTATAAAAAGGAAAGATCAAGTACAAATCTGATGCTGATTTAGTGTGAACAGCATTACAAAATCTTAAAAATAATGTGAAAAAAAAAATGCTACTCACTCCTAAATATGGAAACAAAATAGTTACATCATACTACAACGATCAACATAAAATGGGTCATTATGCTGATTAATGCAAGAAATTCATGTCCAACTTTAGAAAAAGAAAACGGAAAATTCACGTGGTACCCTTGAACTTTGCTTGATTGCACATGGTACCCAACTTGCCAACTTTCTACACAAGGTACCCTTCAAGTTTGATCTTGTGCGCGTGGTACCCTCATATCTAACGGTTTGTTGGCGCCGTTAAGTTGGAAAGGATCAGAAAAACTAAGCCATCCGCCTATTCCATCCGATGGTGTAGATTATTCTAAAGCTAAAAAAAAAAAAATCAAAACCCCACCCTTCTACTCTTTCTCCCTCATGCCCAGTTCATCATCCCCGACCATCGCCACTAGCGAGGCCATCCCCCTCCCCTACCTCACCACAAAAACCACTTACTCTCATTTGAACCCATCCTTTTACTTCTCATTTAACCCATAAATTTTCCTATTGCATACCCATTGTAACGACAAATTTGCCCAATCTTAATCCTAAAAACGCTCAGATTAAACCCAAAATTCGTCCAAATAAACCCAGATTCGAGCAAGAATAGAGAAGATGATTATAAGTGAGATGTAAGACTTAATTATGGAACATGGTGTGAAATCGTGAAGATGGATTGGTGTAGGTCTTCTTCATCCTCTTTGGCTTTAGGAATAATAGGAATGATAAGATGGAGTCATGATATATGGAGTATACGATGAATATGGTGGATGAAGATGGAGGTTTCCATGAGAGATACCAAAGCTGGAAAGAAAATAAAACGTGTGGAATTTGATTTTGAGGGGTTTTTTTTTTTTTTTGATGATTTGATCACAACCGTTCATCTGACATTAAAGGATGGCTTAGATTTAAAATAAAAATCAAGTTAACACCATCTGACGGAGTTAACAGATTTTTTGTACTTAAGGGTACCACGTGCAGAAGATCAAACTTGAAGGGTACCTTGTGCAGAAAGTTGGTAAGTTGGATACCATGTGCAATCATGCAAAGTTCAAGGGTACCACGTGAATTTTCCGAAAAGAAAAATGTCGTAATTTATTATCAAATTAACATTAGCCAATTAATGTTTCCAAGACATTAACACTAAGCATTCAAATTTTCGAGTCCCTATATCTCAAATCATGAATGATTTGTATGATGGACTATAGTTAAAAAAAATTAACATTTTCAGAATAGGAATAAATTCTAATGGAATCGACCGTAGTGTTTCACAATTGTAGATGAAAAAATCAATGATGATGACTTAGTGACTGATGATGATATGATTGAAAATTCGTATTACAGGATTCATTCTTCTTGGTATCTCAGATTACTAGGCCTCCGTGGTTAATGGTCACGAACTCTTGGGTAGGCAATAACATGAGGGAAGATGTTTTGGGTTAGTAAATTCAACAGCGTTTTTAAAACATTTACAAAAAAAAAAAAAGGAATTTCAATAAGGACAATAACACCACGAAAGGATTTATAGTTTTATACCTTACCTAGCTATTCTTATATGCTAATGGTCGTAAGGTACTTTTTGTTTTTATATATTATCATTTCTAATCTAAAAGTGAGGACTCATAATTATATTGACAAATGATGTGGTAAAACTAATACGTTGGTGTTAATTAAACTCATCTAAGTTTTTATGATTTTACTTAATCTATTTATGACATGTATCAATCTTACGTCAAAAGTAGGACATGTTTTAGTAAAACTGCGCGTCAACTAAATTTTGACAGGGATAGAGTGTCAGGTATGATCGTATGGATGTTAGGAAGACGAGTAGTTGATAGGGATTGAGGGTCAACAAGATATTTTGACAAGGGTATGAGTGTTAATTATGAAGAAATCGGCAGGGTTAAGAGTTGGGTAGAAACTTTGACATGGGTTAGAGGGGTCCGGGCTATCTAAAAAAATGTTATTAATCCCCATACATGTGCACGGGTACCAATTACATATAAATTAGTTTGAAAGTACAAAAGTAGGGATAAAGATATAAACAATTTAGTTAACGTATACATATAAAGGAAAATATTCATTTAGGGGGGTCGAGTTTCAAAGTTAATGGTGGGAGGGTCGCGCAAAGGAGTCGATGTGTTGTCATATAGAGGAGTTGATAGAAGATGTTTATATAAATGACTCACTTCCAAGAATCAGTGGCTGGGTGTGAAGGGGTGAGTAGAAATTGACCTGGTAAGGGAGTTCAGGTAAAGTAGAGCGTGAGATAGAGAATAAACTGAGTTGGAGGCTGGTGCGACTACCGGTTAAATAATTTGATGGGTATATAGATGTCTATTAGGGAGGTCATGTAAGAAATCGACGAGGAATGGGTCTACTAAAAAATTTGAAAAGAGGTGAGAAGATGTCTTCTAAAATTTTGTTGGATGTTGGGTGTTGATGATTAGGAATGGGGATGGAAGTGGGGTGTGTCAGATAGGGAAGCGGGTAGGGTGATGGTTGTCGATTGCAGGTTTGCGTAGACGATTGAATGCATGGGAAGTTGAGGTCACCTAGGAAACTTGGCGCATGAGGGAGGCGCCTAAGAAAGTTGATAAAAGTTGTCGAATACATACAAGAGTCGACGGGTGGTTATTGAGGGGTGGAGCAGAGACTTGGTATGAGACTATGACGTCGGACTTCTCAGACGTGACCTAAATTCTTATTTTTGAACATGATTTTTAAGTTTAAATTTTTTAAGAAGGTGCTTTGGAAATGTTATTCTCAAATCAAAATTTTAGCCAAATCATATGAATGGTAATTCTAAAAATTCAAGAATTTGGAATTCTTAATTTGAAACCAAATTTCCATGTATAAATCAAATACATCCCCCGAACCGCATTTTACTTTACCAAACAAATGAAATCTAATTGAAAATGAGTACTAAAAATTTCAAGTTATAGTTTCCAAAGGCTATATAAAATGGTTTTGTTTTAAATAATTTCATAACAATTTTATATTACATAACATAGATAATTATATTTAGAAAAATATTAGTAATTCCCGTGCATTTGCACGGGTAAAAAAACTAGTCACTAATATATATATATATATATATATATATATATATATATATATATATATATATATATATATATATATATATATATATATATATATATCTGTTATGCATTTTTTATTCTTCTTCTGATTTATAATATTATTTCGATATTTGACCACAAGTGCTTATATTTGTCGAACATAAATTTCAATTTCAATATTACGAGACCGTGCAATGCACGAGCTTTTATCATAGTACTACTATATATTAAAATTTGGAACCAACTCTTTCCTAAAAGGACACTTGGTATTCATTAATTGGATAACACTAAGTAATTACATAATATGGAAATTATTAGCTAATTTATGAAAAATAATATAATTTATGGTGATTATGGTAGTAAGCTAATTTATGGAAAATAATAGTGTTGCTAATAATATTATAACAAAGATAAACTGACAGTTTCATAAAACTAGTTTACTACCCGGGCTACGCCTGAAATAAATTTTATCATTTTATTTCTTTGTGACACAAATTATTTTATCAATAAATGTTATCATTTATAAAACTTTCACTTTCAATATAGATGATGTAATTCCAGTTCAAATAAATAAATAAGGAATGTATAAAATAATAAGGTAAAGATGAAATCAATTAATAGTAAATATTGATTTTTCATAATAAAAATATATTGTGAAATTTTTGATATGGAAAACATCACTCATATATAACCATGGATAGAATATCCATTTATACTCTTGACCATAAAAGTCATTTTCAATGAATTTTTTAAGGGAAAATTAAAGAGACATGCCACGTGGCATGATAGATCGTCTAACTAAAGCAGGTGAATGAGGTTGTTGCCTCTAACACAACTTTTAATATATAGTATAAGATGACTATAACAATATAGATATACAGGGCGCGGGCCGGGCCTGCATAATATGGAAATTATTATCTAATTTATAGAAAATAATATGATTTATGGTGATTATGGTGGTATGCTAATTTATGGAAAATAATAGTGTTACTAAGGGCCCGTTCGGTATCACTGCCGTTTTCAGTTTTTAGTTTTTTTGCGTAAAATATTTAGTTAAATAAGTTACAAAATTAACTTTAAATTGTTTGGTACTATAATAGTCATATGAAAAATGAAAACTGACAACTGAAAACTGTAAACCACTTTTTCTGGTTTTCAAAAACGGGACTTTGGTTTTCCAAAAAACAAAAAACTGCAAACGAAAAACGATACCAAACAGGCCCTAATATTATAATAAATATAAACTGACATTTTCATAAAATGATTATAACAGTATAGATATACTAGGCCGGACGTGGGACGAACATGCAAACTAGTAATTCTTTATCCTACGTTTCATACAATTTAGTGTTCATATACATCCCGGATCTTTTGAAATTAGGAAAGGGTATTATCTACCTATACGACTGTCTTGTTCCAATCCAAAACGTTTATGTTATTGGTTTTGACATTTTCAACCTAACAAGGAAATGACATAGATGCTTGATCAAAATAGTTTGGTCTCATGTCGTTGGTTCACATTGTTCACAAGTAGTTCTGGAGTGATACATATAAGTATGCAACACATTTTTGGCGTAATTACAAATACTATGAGTAATAAATTTTTGTACTAAAAAAAAGGTTTTTGGTCAAACCACACCTATCTATCGAATTCTACTAAAACAGAAGCCACTAGGACACGTGACACTCTCTCACTCAATATTTTCCCGCTCAAATTTTTCTTCCTTCTAATTCCGCTAAATAAAATATTATAATTTTATATATTAACCTAAAAATGAAAAGAATAAAAAAAATGCATGTTACAGAATAAGAAAAGTAAAGAATTAAAAAATTCAACCATGCCTCTTTTTCGGTTTCTTTTAACACCCTAGCTAACAAACATAATCAAAATATCCCTAAATCTTCTCCAAGGCTGTTTTTTATTTTTGTTTTTTATTTTATCTTCTCTCCATCATTCGGCTCCTCATGATTTATTGTTTGTCCTATCACTCATTCACTCCATCTATTAATTATGCTCTAATTTTGTTTATCTCAATAAATATGGTTTTTATTTAATTTTTTTATTCTATCTATGATCGTTGTTTCAATTGGTTTGATTTATATAATTGTTTGCTTATTAGTCTTATGAGTGATTCTACAATGGCTACCAAGGCTTGGTAGCCATAATAAGTTTGACCTTATTTAATAATTTTTTTTCAATTAATTAAATCTAAAATAATATAAAAATAATTAATCCAGCCTCATATTTTTCTCCCTCTTCTCCTCCCTCTCCTCAACCCTGCCACCGCCCTAGCGCCACCTCCGGTAGCACCCAACACCACCATTGTACTCGAGAGAAATATCCCCGGACAGCAAATGAAGGCGACCTCTCCCCCTGGGCTATGGGTGGCTATCGTCATCGCGTCCTTATGCACGCACGATTCTCTCTCCTCCCAACACTCCTCTTTTCCTTCCTCTCCGCTTTGATTCCCGGGCCCCCGTCACAAGAAAACTCGTGTGCTCCCTCCCCACGAAAACCCGCTACCCCGCCGACGACGCCCTAGCAACCTCCAAGTCGCCGCCCCTCATAACCGTCACCGCCTATAGAAACGGAGAAGAGAAAGACAAAATGAAGGTACAATCAGATGGGGTCGGTGACACATTAGGTGAGGCGTGTGGTTGTAGGTGACCGTGGGTGGCAATGGTGGTGCCAAGCGACAGTTTGGTTGTGGTTTGATTGGACTTGCGGTGGCTGTTGGGGTGGTGGAGGGAGAGAAAGAAAATGAGGTTTAATAATATTAATTATTTTATTAAATTTAATTATCATATCATGGTCAACTTAATCAAAGGTTAAGATTTATTTAGGGGAATCAAATGGTCATAATTGATCTCTTTACAATGGCTACCAAGCTCTGGTAGCTATTGTAGAATTGTTATAGTCTTATATATATTAAAAAAAAATTGTACTTCTTTATTAGTTTGATTTAATTTTCTTAGAGTCTTATTGAGAAGATATTAAAATTGTGCACTCAGATTGAAATGTAGGTTTTGTAATCAAGTCTCTCATTATTTCCCACTCAACCAAGAATCCAAGATCATACTTTTGTATGAAATTTTCTACTATGCAAAGCATAAGTTACACGTTTGTCTAATTGCCTTTGTTTTCTTTTGTTTTTCAACAGTCATAATATATATTATGTGAACGCTAGATGATTGAATTCTCTTTTTTAACCTTTATTTACATTCATATCATAAATTGTATGTTTAGATGGTTCGATTTGTCTTACACTTCTCCTAATGAGAATCTATTAATTTCATTATGCATTATTACATTATTAATCAATTGTAGCTACAATAATTATTGAAGAACGATTTAACAACCGTGCAAGGCATAAGTCACTTCCTTTCAAAAAACAAAAAAGGGCATAAGTCACAGACTTAGAGACCATAACAATAATATGGTAACAAAAAAAAAAATAGATAGAATACATATATAACAATAATATTCACTCTTATTAATCTTTACGGTTAAACAGATGTACATCTATGAAACTGCCATTTTGGTGATATCCAATTTTAACTCTCATAGTAAATACAAAAGTCTTGAGTTGTTAAATAAATTACAAACTTATTAATCAAACAACATAGTTTCATGTTATAAAACTTAAGTTTAAAGTTAAACTATATATTTCCGTGCATGGCACGGGTGTTATACTAGTTAAGTCTAAAATTTTGTCACACACTCATACCACACCTATTCTAATTTTTTTTTGTCCAACCACACCTAATAAACTCTTCTTCTTGGTTGAACTACACCTTATACTAACTCCGGTTATATTTCCGCCCAATACTCACCCAATGCAATACCGCCCATAACCACCCATTGCTGCCGCCAGCCACCCCACTACCACCACCACTTTTTTTTTTCTCCAAAATCGATGTTTTGCTCCAAAAATTTCCACCAAATCGATTTTTTTGTCATTTTCTTTGAATCTTTCTCTCTCTTTCTCATTTCAGATTTCTTCATCTCCAATGCCTTCAGTAGCAATAAAGGAAACCTTGAAAGGGAGTGGAAAAGCGTGTTATAGTTTTGACCACAAATCCCCACCGACGCGGTGTGCTCTGTCACAGGCGATGGACGATGGAATCGTATAGGTATGATGATGGAAGATGAAAGATGGAGAAGAAAAAAGGGGGAAAAATGTGAAGATAGTTGGGAGGGAAAGGGCGTAAGATGATTAGGGATTTACAATTTTTCTTTTGTGTCATGTGAAAAGCAAGTGGTGAGGGCGGCAGTGGGTGGTGCTTAGCGGCGACAGTGGGTGGGTAAGTGGCGGCAGTGGATGGATGAAAGGTGTGGTTCGACAAAAAACCCAAAAAAAATATCACTATTCTCCGGTACACTCAAAAAGTCAAAATTACATTTTGTTGATGAGACAAATGACTTTGCACGTACCACCAAATTTTGTATTCCAAGAGAGCGATTAGTGATAAGTTTGTTAAGAATGTCAAGTGTTAACAACTCCATCAAAGATCAAACCACTTTATTTGAATGCCTTCTGTTAAAAACAATCCATTTTCTCCTTTGAGGCGGCTCTTTCCTGATACGTGATGGCTAATTTGACGGCCTACATAAATGCATACAATATGTTACTTATATCTTTCCTAACTCCTAAGACAATATTTGAGAGGACTTGAAAAATAGTATATTCAGATCAGATCAGAATCATACAAATCAAATTAAATTAGTTCAGCCGTATTTAAATCAGATCAAATCAGTTCATAATTGTTGAAATAAATCAATTAATTTAGTCCATTTTTATGTAAATTCGTGGAAATTCAACTAACTTTACAACAAATTCAGACCAGATCATATCAGTTCAGAGTCATTCAAATTATATTAGATTAGTTCAGTTGCACTCAAATCAGATCAGATTAGAAAGATGCAATCCTATCAAACAGAGCCTAAGATGATTTATGTTAGTCTTATGTTTTCCCAAAAATTAAACATTAAGTCGAATGACTAATAAGTCATATTTTCCTATTCATTTCTATGTATTTTCACTCGATATTGTGCCATCACTTTTTCGTGGTATCTGAGTAACTGTGTAGATCAAAATCACTCATAATCCAACTTGCCATAATTAAAAAATGTAGTGAACCGTAACCATGAATTGTTACCTGCATATGCCGATTCCGAAGACATGCCAACTTGACTCATGACCTTATAGTGACTCAATCTAAAATTGACGCAATTGTTAAAAAATGTTTAATTTTATCTATTAGCTACCTAGAAATCAATTGATTGTTAAATTATACTTTAGATCCGGAATAAAACCGAGAACCGTATTCATGTCAAATTATTAAGATGGGAGACTGTAGCGGAAGCGTACCTTGATTCATAGAGAAAGGTTGTGGTGGTGGGTATGGATCTTCTGACTCTTTAACCTTCTCCTTAGGTCACCAACTGATGATGGGATGTCAGAGGGCGAGAGAAAGATATGAGTTAGGGACCATGACCCTGAACCCTAGATATATATAGGGTGTCTTATTCCTTAATCGGCCCATCATTGAATAAGGAATAACCGACTGGTCTCTACACATATTGAGTCCATACTCTTATTAGATGTCATAAGCCCAATAACTTAATAATATACCAGATCACTTTATGGGCTAACCTTAAGATGGTCTAATACACACACATATTATAGAAAACATGTAGGCCCACACGATTGTAATTCCAACAATCTCCCACTTGGGCCACATGTGTTTCTGTATATCATGTGTAAAACTTTATGAGCTCAAAATTGTTGTCATCATAAAAGACATCTCCGAACAATCTCGTCCATTGATTACGCCAACATAGGACCAAAGCGACTTTTGTCATCCAATGACTAAATCCTCAATGATCACGTACATCAAACATAACCAAATGACATAGATCAAGTATGGATGTGTAGCATGGAAAATTACATGAAATGTGATCTCAACATGTCTATTTCCAACTAGTCCAACTTTATTATTTAGTGAGATCTTACTAAAGAATAGAGGGTAAATCTGAAACTTTATTCTGAAAACCTTAAACCAAAACCAAAGTCAAAACTTAAGTGTGTTTAGAAAATAGAACAACATAATACAAACTCCCACTAGTCCTTCATAACCTTAATCTTAACCGAAATGACACCCATACATATGAGCCCATACTCATTATATACCTTGGGTGACAACCTTTAATAAACCATAGTAAACGGATCCGTATAATGGAGTTTGTACAAATATGTTCTATAAACACATTTCCCCTCTACATTCTTTCTTTTACAGAACTTGAACCTAATGTTTTGGACTTTGTTGCGCTCATGTTGTTATTCGAATACAACATAGCCACTCTATTATCACAAAACAACTGTAGTGATCTTTCGACCATATTCACAATAAGAAACCCGAAAATTAAGTTCTGTAGCCATATTGTATTATTGGATGCCACAAAACATAATTCGAAGTAGAGTGACTACTATCGGAGCATCCACTTAAGTCGGAGTCAAAATACAAAATGATCTCTAGTTAGCTGATCCGACCTCTTAAATATGAGCAGGATGTTTGACCTTAGAGGTATTAGCCAAATGAGTACTTTTATGTCAGTCTTTTCTTACTTCAATCTCTCTCCCCCTTGCATACAATGCAAGAGATCCCAAAACCAAATGCACGAGCAAATCATCTAATAGCTCTAACTTTAGTGCCTTAAATTTTTGAAGCAAGATGAGACATCTTCACGATGTACTCCCTTAGATAGTTAGTAGTCTTTGCCCTTAAACTTATTAGAAATCAAGTTCAACAGAACTTTACCGATTTCCGCCATATTACTTTTGCAAAGACTATCACTTATGGCATTAACCTTATTGGACTCATCGTCCATAAACCCTCCCTTCCTGGTCATAAGATACATGCGATCTGAATATATCACTTCTCAAAGTACCAATTTTCCTTTAGAGTACTTACATCCGAAAGAGTAGTGATCTTTCAGTTCTTATTGCAATGTCTTATCCACACAACCAAGAAAAAATGCTCACATAAATTCAATATCAGACAATGGCAGGGCCCATCACAAAGTACCAGCAAATATCTCGTCTTTGGACAGAAGTATTAACTTGTAATTTGACACTTCCCTTAGTCATAGTAAAATAAGTACTAACAATAAGATCCTGTCAAATAATGAACAACCTTTGGGTTGCTTTATTATTCACATGGAAACCGAATAATCGTCACATATTTATTACTATACATGTATATATAATTCGGCCAAATATTAGCCTTCCTTTGGGCCGGGTAATATCCGCATGAATTATATACACACCATCTAATATCCAAATAAAAATAATCTCCACAAGAGAGGTCACTTTGGCGACATGTTGTTTCAATTAGATTTACTGTAGGAAATAAGATATCCTTATTTGATATGTACCAAAAGTCTGATCGAACAAACTTAAATTAATAACCTTATGACCATGAACCGAATGTCTATAAGACGAATTTTGGCTTGGACTGAACGCCAAAATAATACATGGTCCAAAACTTTATATTAACTTATTATAGTATGTTACAAAAGTAGGAGGCAGTAAGAGTGTCTTTACTTTACGGGATAAAAAAAAAACATAAACTCAACCAAAAAATCGAATGTACTCGTGATTGATACCACGCATTAATCAAACCAAAATTGATCAAGCCAAATCCGAAGGACCAAACTTTACTTATACTTATTCACATATCAATTCAATAATTCATGCCATCATGCCGTATCAATATCAACGAAAACAAAGCATCATGAATCTTGAACAAACATAATAGAGACAAAACCCACCTCCAAAAGAGTAATGACTTGATTAGGTCGTACAGGTTGATAAAAAAAAAAAAAACAATCCTTAAACAAAACAAACCTTGATCAAACGGAACGACCAATGCATACATAAACTAAATCCACATATCCGATCAATACACAACAGGCGAATAAACATGCGTGCGAACCGAATCAGTAAACTTAAAATTGTGAATTGTCTCGCAAAGACGAAACCCATCTCCAAAGAAGTAACCTTATCAAGAACAAAAACAATCCTTAAGACCAGAAATAATCTCCACCGCCGAATTGATACCACGGACATTAATGCTTAATTCGATCAAAGCAGAACAACTGAATATCAAACTTAATCACGTACACAAATAAACGTGCTTGCCGAATTGCAATAAAAAACAAAATCGAATAGCAATTCCCATCACACATAATCGAAACATGTAAACATGCACTACCGAATCGAATTGCAATAATACTTTAGCCGAAAAGCAACTCGATAAAACATGTAATTATGTCTGAAAATTAAAACCTTATTCTCAATAATTTGACATGAATTGGCTCTGATACCAATTGTTAAATTATACTTTAGATCCGGAATAAAACCGAGAACCGTATTCATGTCAAATTATTAAGATGGGAGACTGTAGCGGAAGCGTACCTTGATTCATAGAGAAAGGTTGTGGTGGTGGGTATGGATCTTCTGACTCTTTAACCTTCTCCTTAGGTCACCAACTGATGATGGGATGTCAGAGGGCGAGAGAAAGATATGAGTTAGGGACCATGACCCTGAACCCTAGATATATATAGGGTGTCTTATTCCTTAATCGGCCCATCATTGAATAAGGAATAACCGACTGGTCTCTACACATATTGAGTCCATACTCTTATTAGATGTCATAAGCCCAATAACTTAATAATATACCAGATCACTTTATGGGCTAACCTTAAGATGGTCTAATACACACACATATTATAGAAAACATGTAGGCCCACACGATTGTAATTCCAACAATAAAAACTAAGGGTCTGTTTGAATAGAGGGAAATGGAGGGAAAGGGATGGGATCAGGGGAGGGGGAAAAATTAAATCATTTGTTTGGATACATATTTGTAAAGCGAGGGAAAAGAAATGGAGCCATTTGGGAGGATGAGTTTTCCTCTCTTTTCTCTAATTTCCATCTCTCCAAAGTTGGAGAGATTTGGAAGGAAAATGAACATTTGTTATGTTAATTTATTAAATTACTCCTAGATATTTATAAAACTACAACTAAATTAACCCCGTTTATTTTCTCTCTCCTCCCCTTCCCCACCGCCACTTCCGCCACCCACGACCCGCCGTCGGCCCACACCAACCACCACCATTTTCGACGAAATCACCACCATTACAACCGCCATCATCCGGCGACCATTTCCCCCTCAACCACAAACACTAACAACTACCCTAACACCACGTAATTTTAGATCTAGGGTTCTCAAGAAAAATGAAAAAAGACGTTTGGCGGTGGAGGAAGGAGGAATGGAGGCCGTTGATGGCCACCGAGGACTCGCCGGGGCCTGGCGAGTTGGGCGGTGATGTCCTCGCTGGTGAAATGCGACGGCGGCAGTGGGGCGGGTCGGGGGAGGGGGGATGGGAGAGGAGAGAAAATGAGAGGAGTTGGGGATTTGAGGTTATTTTTAAAATTTGTTTTATTTCATCATTATTATTATTATTATCATTAATTTAAATTAATTAATTATCAATAATGGTATTTCCCCTCCCTTTCCTTCCACCCATTTTTGTTATCCAAACAATGGAATTCATCTTCCTTCTCCCTTACCTCCCCTCCCCCTCCCCTCCCCCTCCTCTCCCTTTCCCTCCTAAAATGCTATCCAAACAAACTATAAAAGTAACTCAATAAATAATCAATAATGACATGCCCTAATTAATTAAGTCTAATCGAAACCGACTAGCCAAAAATAACAATTGACCCATATCGAACCCTACGATAAATGGGATTAATTACCAAAACGACTATTTTTATAAAACTACTTACCAAAACGATCATATCCTAAAACTAATTCCCGAAATGACTATTTTCTCCTAATTTTCTTCTTATGGTCCTTTTTTTATTAATAAAAATATAAATATAAAATAAAAACAAGCATTTTTATTTCTCTAATTAAATTACTCAAGTTTTTTTTTTCAAGAAAAATCTATTGACATCCAGTCGAACCACCACATACATCACCCTTCCTTCTTCTGCCCCCACACGGCTACTCACCCAGCTGAATCACCACATCACCCGCATAACCCACATCCCCACCATGCCCCAATTCAAAAGGCGCTGACTGCTTGACCCATGTGACTGACACTCGATGCAGGTGTACGATTATTTTGTTGGGGCATAGGAGAGGAAGTTGATGGAATGGACGGGATGGGGCCATGGAGGGCTGGTCGCAATGGTGGCG
This sequence comes from Spergularia marina, assembly GCA_963680865.1. Classification (NCBI taxonomy): domain Eukaryota; kingdom Viridiplantae; phylum Streptophyta; class Magnoliopsida; order Caryophyllales; family Caryophyllaceae; genus Spergularia; species Spergularia marina. The sequence goes on along the minus strand of OY804551.1, from coordinate 9,173,890 downwards.
GAGGGGATGGCCGAATGGCCCCAAAGTCGAATTGTGTCGGGCTAGCAGTGGTTGTTGGCGGGGCAGGCGCGGGGGTTGTTTGGGTTGAATTTAATTTATTATTTGTTTTTTATTAATAAAAAAAGAATAATAGAAGAAAATGTTTATCATTTATGTTACTATTTAGTCATTTTGGGAATTTCTTTTTAATATTCATGTTCTTTTATTAATAAAAAGAAAATGGACCCAATAAAAGAAAATTAGAGATTGAAATAGTCATTTTGCGGAATTAGTTTTAGGATATGGTCGTTTTGGTAAATAGTTTTACCAAAATAGCCGTTTTGGTAAATAACCCAAGATAAATGCCTATTTGATTATTAATATTTAATTAATATGAAATAGAAGCAAGCAAGCATGGGTTAAAACTATATATATAAAAAAAAAAACTATATCCAATTTGCAAAATTTGTTTACCTGCCCATGCATATCATGATTGAGATTTGATCAAGAACATTTTGGAAAAGTCATGAGGTAAGGTTCCTTTTCAAAGGGATGATTGTATAAACTTTTGAAAATTGTCTGCTAATCATTAGAGTCTGTTACTAAGCTGGTCATATACTAAATCACTTTGACACGGTCACACCCATTTCCTGGTGTCCAACTCGCTAATAAGTTCTCCTTTTATTGTTTTCTTATTTTTTTGGGTACAACTAGTCAACTATCATTGTTTTCGTTCTAGTTTCTAGCTCGAACGTCTCTCTCTGAATCCGACAAACCAATTACGGAGTATGTAAATTTAGATCAAATCACATTTGATCATTTCGAGCTATTTATCGTGATTGGTGGTTGCTCGAAACGTATCTTATGACTCGATATCACTTATAAATGATAAGGAAACACGTGAAAAGCTTAATTGTATTGATGTACAAAAGTGAGTATAAATACAAGAGTACAATTAGGGTTAATCCTAGGGTAGCCGACATTACAAAGATTACGAAATACACATTTACCTAAGATAGAGGAATACAAGATATTGACTATCCTAAAATATAGATAATATACAATATTCACGAGATATTATATACTAGGAAATATATTATTTCCTTATACGCCCCCGGGACGATCGTAGAGGAAGACCAATCTTGAGAAGTAGAAGTGAATGCCGTCGTTGTTGAAATAGGAGTGGTGAGATCGTAGAGTCCTGAAAGATGATTCGTTTTTTTTTTTATTGAATTTTGAGTCTGGAGGGTTTTGGAGTTTGTGAGAGGGGTTCCCGAGATTGGGAGAGAGTTTCCCAATTTTGGTTTAGGGAAAGGGTGGTAGGAGTGTTGTGATTTAGGTTGCATCGGAAAATAATATCAAAGGAGTTTTCGAGTTCTAAAGAGTGTGAGAGTACGTAACAATGCCTCGGTGAGCATTGTAACAAAGTGTGAGAGTTTGGGGAGGATATGTGCCGTTTTACACAAATATGTGTAAAAAAGGAGGTTGAGATCTAGTGTTCCCGGATGAGTGAGCAGTTTTGATCAAGTCGACGATCGGGTGGCCAAAAGTGGTCCGCTCGTACGAAATTTGGTGGAGTTGTCAAGGACATTAGGGTGATCAATCTCAACGGTGGAGATTGAATTTGGAGTTTTGGGAGTGTAAATTTATGAGGAGTTTACCGAGAGGATGATTTCCTTTGGCTTTGAATTTTGAGAGTAAAAGAAAGGGAGGAGAGTGTCGGAGTGTGAGTTTTACTTAGAAAGAAAAAGAGTTTATTTATATTGAGAAAGTCGTATAAAGAGTTGATGAGGGACCAAGGAGGGTTTAGATTTGTACGTAAGAAAAAATAAGGAAAAAGTAACTTTTAGTTTAACAAGATTTCAAGAACATCAATGATCATGATGATCGGAAAAAGAGAGGTATTGTAGAGCACCAACAATAGCACGATAGTCACTAGGATTGGAGATGGGTTGGCCGTCACGGAGAGTGAGGGGAGGGTGAGTAGGTAGTGGTGTATTTACAGGTTTCGAGTCAAGCATGTTGTGACGGGTGAGGAGATCTGTTATATATTTTGTTTGATTAAGAAATAGACCAAGATTATTAGGAATTACTTCAACTCCAAGGAAAAAGGATAGTGGGCCCAAGTCTTTGAGAAAAAAACGTGCAGAGAGTTGGTCAATGAATTGTTGAATTTGTTGGGCAGAGGGACCAGTGATGATTATATCATCAACGTATACAAGCAAAAACATGGTAGTGGACTTTTGTTTGTAAATGAATAAGGAGGGGTCGGCTAGAGAGAGACGAAAACCAAAGGTTACAAGATAATTTTTGAGTTCGGTATACCAGGCGCGGGGAGCTTGTTTGAGTCCATAAATAGCTTTGGATAGACGGCACACATGGGTCGGATGCGTCGAGTCTTTAAAGCCAGTGGGTTGGGCCATGTAGACAGTGTCAGAGAGGGTACCTTGGAGAAAGGCATTATTGATATCAAGTTGGCGTAACGACCACTGGTTGCTAAGGGCAAGAGAGAGGATAAGGCGAACCGTAGTGGGTTTGACTACAGGACTAAAAGTTTCGGAGTAGTCGATGCCAGGTCGTTGGTGAAAGCCTTTGGCTACAAGGCGGGCTTTATAACGTTCGACCTATCCATCAGGGTTGTGTTTAATGCGAAAAACCCATTTACAACCTACAAGATTTTGGTCGGGAGAAGGTGGTACAAGAGTCCAGGTTTGATTGCGGACTAAGGCATTGTATTCGTCTGTCATAGCATCTTTCCATTTTGGATCTTTGAGTGCTTGTGTAGCAGAGGTAGGGGTGGAAAGAGAGGCAGTGAAGAGAGTCGTGTTTGCATATTTCGTACTGGCCGAGGAGGTGGGTGTGGTCGGACTGCTGGGGGAAGTGGATGGAGGAGTCGGAGAAGCAGGGGGTGTAGCAAGTGGTGGATACGGAATTGGAGAAAGTGGTGTTGTCGGAGTAGGAGAGGGAGGGGGGGAGGAGTTCAGAGGTGGGGTAGGCGTGGTCAAGGGGACATAATTAAGTTGGGTAATTGTGGTGGGTGTGTGATCTGTGAGTTTAGGGTTGACCGAGGGAGAGGGGTTAGTGAGATTGGGAAAGGGAAAAATGTCCTCGACGAAGTTGACATGGCGAGAGACATATACACGATTTGTTTTTGGGTGAAGACAATAATATGCACTTTGGGTAGGAGAGTACCCTACAAAAACACACGCAATGGACCGTGGATCAAGTTTATGATTTGTGTATGGCCTAAGCCAAGGGTAGCAAAGACACCCAAAGCTTCGTAATTTCATGTAATTGGGTTGGTGATTGAATAATTTGAAGAAAGGAGATACAAGATTAAGTGTTGGGGTGGGCATACGATTGATAAGATACGTAGCCACGGTGAACGCATGTGTCCAATAAATAAGAGGGAGACGAGCATGTGAGAGAAGAGAGAGACCAGTTTCGACAATATGGCGATGTCGGCGCTCGGCATAGCCATTGTGCTCGGGAGTGTGAGGAGGAGATGTGAGAGGTTGAATACCATTGTCAAGGAGAGTTGGCTTTATTTTGATATACTCACCACCATTATCGGAGAAGAATTGTTTAATTGTGGTTTTGAAATAATTTTCAATTAAAGCACGAAATCGTAAGAAGGTTTTATAAGAGTCAGATTTTTGTTTAAGGGGATATATCCAAGTATATTTCGTGTAATGATCGACAAAAATAATGTAGTATTTATGTCGATCATGCGAGAAAACTGGTGAGCTCCACACATCAGTAAAAACAATGTCAAACGGAGCATTAGATGTGATCGATGAGACGGAAAAAGGTAGCTTGTGGCTTTTATTAATTGCGCACGAAGTACAATGAAAGGACGAACAAGAAAAAGGTAATTGCGAGGAAATAGTTTTCAAGATATGAAAGGATGGATGTCCAAGTCGATGGTGCCAGTCCAGCGACGGGGACTTGAGAGTCGTGTAGAGTTGAGGGTGATGTCGGAGTGGTGGTGGAGGGCACCAGTCATAGGTACCAGCGCCTATGGGTCCTTGAATGAGTGGTTGACCCGTGTTAATTTCCTTCACACAGAACAAATAGGGTAAGAATTCAACACAAACATTGTTATCTTGAAATAATTTGGAAACAGAGATAATGTTGCGAGAAATATTCGGAGCATAAAGAACATCTTGAAAATGGAATTGTTTCGAGTTAAGAGTGAGAGAGAAATAACCAGTATGGGTTATTGGAATGGTTGAGCCATCTCCAATGATAATTTCGTCCGAGCCATCGTACGGAGCGTGGAGCGAGAGGTTGAAGATGTCATTTGTGACATGGTGCGTCGCACCACTGTCAAAGATCCAAGGAGACGAGCTTGAGGGTGGAGCAGAGTGGGTGGCCATGTGAGCCTGTGGAACGAAGAAAGGAGGAGAAGGTCGTGGTGCACCTCGTGCAGGAGGGGGTGGCACGGTAATATTGGGGTACTGGCGGCGGAATTCAGGACACTGGCTAATAACGTGACCGGTTTGCCTACACCACTGGCATTTCCCAAGGAAAGGCCTAGGGGCAGTGGTGTGAGCAGCAGGGTTAGTAGGGGTGGGAAGAAGAGGGGGAGTGCCCTGCTGTGACCGGGATTGGGAATTGTTGTTCTGGCCGCGGTAGTGGGTGTTGCGGCGATAGCTGGCAGCATGAACAGAGGGGGAGAAGTGGTCGGTGTCAGTAGGGGTTGGGGTGTTGAAAGTGAGATCAAAATTGAGTAACTTCTCGTGAAGTTCATCAAAGGTAGGGGGTTTGTCTCTGCCATTGACGGTATCGATCACGGATCGATAGGTGTCATAGTCAAGGCCAGAGAGGACCTTAGTGATAATGTCCTCTTCGTCCATAGGTTTGCCTAGGGCGGCAAGGCGGTCGGTACAGGTCCGGATGGCTTGCATATAGGCGGTGACTGATTGGGTTGTTTTCTTGATGTTCTTGAGACGAGTCTTTATCTGGAGGATGTGGGCACATGAGGGGTTGGCGTAGGTGGTTTTCAGTTTTTCCCAAAGTTCAAAGGAGGAGGTGGAGCGACCAACGAGAGGGGCGACATCTCTGTCGAGGGTGCCGATGAGGGCTCCAAGGAGATGACAGTCCTGGCGTTGCCATGTTTTGAAGTCTGGGTTGGGTTGCTTGTTGCCTTCAGTGGTGGTGAGAGTTTCAGATGGTGGTTTGGTGCCATCAATATGATGCAGGAGATCATAACCCTTGATGATGTTCTCGACTTGGGGTTGTCAGGTTGTGGTGTAGTTATCGGGGGTGAGTTTGACATTGGTGGAGAAATGAACAGAGAGGAGAGGGCGAGAGGGTTGCTCGGTGTTTGGCATGGTGGAGGTGATGGGTTGTTGTTGCGGTTGCTGCTCGTTGGCCATGGAACTTGCTGGTGATGCTCTGTTTTGGAGGGGTTAGGGAAGCGTTTTTCTGAAGAAAAAAAAAGAAAAGGATTAGTGCTGAGATACCATATTAGAATAGAAGTGTTTGATGCTAATTGAATTGATTTCCATTGATGATTGTCGTATAATATATACTACTATACAATGAAGGTAAGGATCAAACCTACTTTAGTTACAAAGATAATTTTGCTATATTTACAGTGAATGAGATATTTAGAACTAGGAAGTAAGACCAATTACAGCAATATAATCGTGATATGATGACGATAATCAAGGAAGAGATAACTTTGATTGATCGTGATTGATTTTGTTATTGGAGGAAACATGTGTTTCCTTATCAATAAAAATTTTGGTTATTAGATAATAAGATTATTATAGAACGGTATATTAACACATTTTTATAAAGTTAACCTGTGCGAATTTTAGGTGACGCTTACAAGAATGATGGGGAAGTGAACAATACCCACGACATTTACAGATGTATGTAAACCCATTGAGTAGGAAAATTCGTTATGGATTTATTTCATAAAACTTTATCTTAAAATTGGACCGCATTAAACTTGCTAGAACGTATCTTATACAAATTCCCCTCGTGGTTTGTTTTGAGGAGTGCTATCGAAACTCATTTTTCCAAGTGTGCTATGTTATATTGGAAAATAAATTATTTTTGGCTCACTTGAGGATTGTATTGGAGTGTGCAAGTGTGCAACAAAACTCATTTTTCCTAGTGTGCTATATTAGTATATTATATATATTGATATTGAAGAAATGATGTTTGGATGGAGGCAAGAGTTAGAGATTTGACTAAATTTGAGGCTTTATCACAACGAATGTGATGACTACCGAAAGATACCTTTGCTAAAATGTTCAAGTCAAAAGTGATGGACCTATAAAAGGACTTATCACCAACCCCAAAGAATAAAAACAAGAATTAACAAGCAAAAACAATCTCAAACTCCTCTTTAATTAACTTGAAAGCTTAGCTTTCTCCACCCTTTACATAGATTATTATTCTCTCCTTCATGAAACCACAAGAAAAATCTCCACCATTTTCTACAAAAAAAAATTGAAAATTTCTTCATTTTTTCATACAGTTATATATAATAAAAATGGAGGGTTTAATTCCTATGGTTTTCAAGGCCATAAAGAGGAACAATACTCGTAGACACTACAGATGTCTTTCAACAGGAGTTGCACAATCTTATGATGAATTGTTATATGATGATCACGTAAATAATGATGACGGTCGTCGTCACAGCATCAATGATCGAGGCAATCCGTTGGAGACGCGTGGCGGCTATGCTGGAGGAGCAAAGGGGCATCGACGGTTCGGATCGACCGGAGACTTTGAGATGAGAAGTGATGGGTATAACAATAACTTCAACTATACGTCATATGAGGCAAATGGAGTTGTTGGTAGGTATCCAAGTAGTCCTCCTAAGGAACTCAAGCGTTATAGGAGTCATAGGATTTTTTCATGCATTAGTGGTGAAGCCTAATTATGTACTAGTAACTTACACATACATACATAATACATGATACATGTGTTGGTGGATATGAGAACTCGAACACAGATTCGACTCTCAGTTTATTATCGAAGATTTATTGCATTTGGTTAGCAATTGTACAAAGTTGTGTCTTTGTTGATGAAAAACTTTTTTTTTTTTTTTTTTTTTTTTTTGTTTCGAGTATCAGGGGGGAAATGTAATTGTACTTGAATTGTACAGTTGTACATACATTAAGTCATGTATAAGAAACCCCCTGAATCTGATTGAAATTGTTATGAAATTGAAGATTTGATAACTGTAATATATGTGGAAAACTGTTGATTTTTGGTAATAAGACATTTGATGTGTGGTAATGAAGCATGATTTATTGCTTCTGGATCCTTATGCTTGAAGCCTTGAACTCGTCTTATTTTGGCTCATAGTTGGGTTAATTGGATTTCTGCTTTTCTTGAGGAAAACAATATTATTCGCACAAAAAATAATGGATTCAGATCATCTGGAGTTATTTTTCCCTGGAGTTGGTAGAGTTTACTATAAATTGAAAATATAAATGAAAATGTATTTTTGAATCCAAGGAATAAATCCACATGGTCAGTAGAGTTAATTTGCTATTTTGAGTAAACTCTATTATGTAAAGTTACTTTTAAACTTCAGGGGATCTCAATCCAAACATAACTGTGGCAAATAATTACATACTTTCTAGGGTAAAAACATCGTAATTGATCTTAACAAATAATCAAGAATAGTTGAGCGTTTAAACATTTGGTGGAAATTGTTGAGGATATACACACACACACTCATTTTAGTAAACCTTTTTGCTTAATACTCCCTTGGTTCTTGTCCTTACTTAACGTCAAATGTCAACAAATGAAAAGAAGTGGAGAATCATTGAGCAGTAGTTGAATTCTTATTAAGCAGATCATGAAAAGCAAAATATATAATATATAAATCGTCGAGCAAGCACTGAAAGTCATTAAACATGTTTTGAGGGTAAAATTCTGGATTCACCTTTCGCATACTCAAGTCAAACATAAACTAAAAAAAAAACAGTTGAGTATCCCCTAATCTATAGGCAAGTGTTTTGTTGTAAAGAAAATCACGGAGTAGTAGGTTACCTACAAGATTGTAGAAGTGCAACAAAATCATTACACCCATGTAAACAATGCAAGATTCCAACGTCACAGGTTCTAAGGTTTCTAACTCATTTATATTGCATGATGATAATCCATTGATAATTGAGTAATTTAATTAAAGAATAGTTGGGTTGAAGAAAGTGGAACAATTCTTTTCTTGCTCCAGAGAGACGTTCTTCCATTTGAACTAAATTTAGATCTATGATCAAAATGTAGTTTTTATTTTGGGTATATATGCTTGAGGTTCCTAGTGGTTCTGTCTTGTATAGACGGGTCTCAAAGCAACAAGCACGATATAAAAAATTTAAATTCTTTACTTCATCAATGATCGCAAGGCATAGTCGAGCAAAGGCATAAGCGCTGAGACCGGACTGTTCTTTGCCCAGAAAACCGGAAATCAGAACACATCAGCTCAAAACCCGCCACAAGTAGAGCTTTCCTAGCCAGTCATGACTCATAAACATCAGTGTACTAGTAGTATTTTCATCATATTCACCCTGTCAAAGACCATGTTCTGCTAAACCAGCACTAAAGAATGATTAATCACACCATGAGATAACCAAACCTAGAGCTCAGATTGTTCAAATAGTAAACAGTAATGCTGGTCTGGTTTACACACAATGAGTCTTTTCAAGCAGATAGTCAATTACGGCCAGCAGCCCGGAAGTCCTGCAGTTGTGCGCCTGAGGTGTAATAACTTTTGCAGCTCTGCTACTGTTGCCACAATTTCTGTTCTAGTTTCTGTTTGAGGATGGAAGAGCCAGTAAAAGAATCTAGCTTTGGCTCAATTTGCCCCTAGGAAAGAATAATTAACTCCCTAGGTCTCCGACAGTCCAATCTATAGGATAGGATTCATTCACACACCTGCACCATACAGCAAAGTCGTGGAGAGTCAGCATTTCATGACGGCAAAAAAAATTCCAATGCACCCAAGTTCATCCAAAAGTTTGAATGCCGATTGTAGTTGTAACGCCATACACCAGATGGGTTGATCATCCACAAGCCATTATGATTTTGGAAGGATCGCCCTATATCTTAAAAGAAAGTGAAAATCAAAAACAAATCTGTGAGGAACAGGAAGGAACATTTTCATTAATAGCAAGACATCATGTGACAGTTCTTTCTGCAGAAAGAGAGCATCCAGAAGAAAATATCCTGATCCAAGTTTCTCACAATCCAGATGTACAATCTTATTCTAAAACGAGATGGGTAAGGAAACCAAAAAGAAAGAACAACATCAAACTGCATCATCCACTTTTCATTCACATCACAACTAAATTCTTTATAATTGCAAGCCAACAAGCACAGAATCTTGAAAACACGTCAGACTATAAAGTTGACACTATCCAAACTCTGTAAAAGTCCGAAAATAGAGCAAACCTAGATGTAGGGACAGAATGTCAGTAGCAACATATTACAAGAGTTAGCTTGAAAAAAAAAAAAAAAAAGACTGGCCATATTATATAAGTAGCTTGTATGGCCAAGAGTCCATGACAGTAAAATCAGTCTTATTGCCAAGTAAATATTCTGAATAATGTGGAAGTCTGATTTATCCTGTACATATGAAGACAGTTACTCTCGGTTGTGTGACATTGATCTATCAGGTGGGATCTTGCGACCAATAGAAATTGTTTGGATAGAGAGAAATTGACAGAAAGGGAGAGATGAAAAATTCCTGTCTGGATATCAGAACAAAATAAAGACGAAAGGAAGGGAAAATGGCTAATGTGATTTTATACTATGGCAACAGTCACATAGAGCATTTGTCTCCACTTTCATACAAAAAGTAAGATTTTGGCTCAGCAATCTGTGTGGTCAACTCAAAGAGTTGCCTCCAGTTTGATTTACACAGTGGCCCTCTTCACTTTAAGCAGGAGATTTATGTACTCACTTCGCTAAATTTTGCAAGCAAAGCCAAATATGAACCACAACCCTACAGACACAAATCAAGAGAGGGGTAGAAGTTTCCTTTCAGATATTTCCAACTTCGGAAGGATTTAAGCTATTAGAAGTGGAAGGAAAATGCCTCCTCTCAATTCTCTCCCCTCCCTTTCTCTTTGGTAGGGACGTCATTCTCCCTTAATCCTCTACTTAACTCTTTGATAAGAGTACTTACCCATCAATTTCTCACCTCCCTTTCCCTCCAATCCTCACCTTAACTCTTTGATAAGAGTACTTACCCATCAATTTCTCACCTCCCTTTCCCTCCAATCCTCACCCCCTTCGGCCTCCCCCCCCCCCCCCCCCAACCTTTCCTTCCAATTTTCTATGCAAACAAACTCTAAAAGTGACAAGTACAACAAAAGTCTAGCCTTTTGAAACACCAACTGATTTTAAAGCCTAAAAAAAAGCACCACTATCCCTATCTAGGATAGAAAAGCTACCTACACAGATAAATCAACAACCAATTTAGAGGTAAAAAAGAAACGTCAAACACAAAATTATAGATAAATAAAAAATTTTATGCAAAGTTGATTGTTAGAAATAACAACAATTACCTTGCAGATAGTCTGCCACCTTGTATCAAAGGGTAAAAAGATAATAGGCTCTTATCTTAATCACCACAAAAGCCTTAATCCAAAAAAAAATTAGTGGTCAGCTAACATGAATTTTCATGTGAACCTGTCACTGAGGTAAGACAAAGAAAGTGTAACAAAGATTGAGGAATAAGGAAAACTAAACAGGAAACCGACTGCAAGAAAATGACCATCTCGTGACTAAGGAAATACTAATACATGTTTAGAAAATTTGTAGAATACAAATATCTGGGTGTCTTATAACTATGTGGAGCCGAACAAAGAGGCATAAAGCCACAAACAGCAAAAACTAACTGAAGAAAGGTAGAATTAAAAGTTTAGAAATCCACATAGAAATGAGTGTCGCTTAAAGAATCCATCTAAGAAATAATAGGATGTTATGGCTACTCTTTTTTAATCTATTCAAGGAGTCAAATTGACACATTCTTTAAGAGAGGTAATTCATGTAGATCTTGAGAGTGATGAATATACAGGCAAGAGCACTTATACGAATGTTTTTGCTGATGGTCATCTAACCATCAACTATATTCTTATTTTCTGAAGCACGCCAAAAAAGAACTTCAATAGTTAGAGGACCATCAACAAAACATATTCATTCCCGCAAAACAAACATAGCTTGCGCTCCAAGAAGAATTCGGACAAACAAAAATGAAGGAATAGGGCCTTTTGTGTTTGTTGTAAGCCTATATATATAAGACAAGATCATGAATTCACAAGGAATGGAAAAGGCATATTCTTGGCATAATTCCTTCACTCACCAACCAAATTGAACTCGTCAAAACTTGAAAGTGACTGGCCATAAGTACTGGTCTCAAGTGAGAAAATGAGGCTTTGAAACCAGGTGACTCCCGTATGCAACTATCATCTACTCGTAAGAAAGTCCACAGTTGAGGTCCTTTAAGGCAGACCTCTATAACAAAAATACTGGGGAAATCACTATTAATTGCTATTTGCTTGATCATTAACTGCAGAACTTCCTTGATCAAGTGGACAACACGACGCATTGCTATTTGCTAATGAATAGTGAATTCATGACTAATATGAAGTTCTAACACACTTCCACAACAACAACATCCAAGCCTTATTCCCAAAATGATTTGGGGTCGGCTAACATGAATCGTCATGCAGTATCCGTCTTGTGCGCGCCATAGCAATTCAAAAACGTTGTGAACCATTTAGAAATGTTGAAACACTTTCGAAAGGAGTTTTAGAAAGTCATCAAAATAAATAAAAAGTTTTAGAAAGTTCTAACTCACTTCGCTGTCCTAAAATAAAAGTTCTGGTAACTGTAGTATACTACTACTATACACTGCAAGATGTTTTCCTAAACAGATTAGAAATCTAATGCCTTAAGCAGGTTCCTTAAAAAAAAAAAAGGATAGTCTATACAACTCATCCAAGACACTATCATCATAGCTACCTATATACTCACATGCTAGTAACAATATCATATCTTATAGGCCATGCTTCCAAGCCAAGTGCAGACCCAAATCAGAGAACGATAATCCGATACAACTATAATCTGAAAGCACCCTTTAGTGGTGCGGGTCAGTGTTTGTCTTGTTGCAATACCAATCATGAGTCACATAATCCACATTTCGAACAGCGACATTATATATTTGACAACATGAAAATCAATGTTAACATAAGTACTTGACAAACTAATGTGAAAACATTAGTCATCTCTAGTTGAAGCCATCAACAAAATCAAAACTACAATAAATTTACACGGAGAAATATATAAGTTGTACTTCATCCCTCTCTCATAAGTATCTCCGACAATTAGCCCAAAATACAAGCTGAGACGGCGGAAAGTAAAGCCACACAGAGGGAAATTCGAATGTTACACATGAGATGAGTTTTTATAAGCTACTTATTTACCTAGTTAAGCCTTTATGTTTACCAAGGTTTTCATCATCAATGCATATTACAAAAGCGAGAAGCAAACAAATACCTTAATTGCAAACAAATATCTGTTGTCAATGGTTCTGTCATGGCTGGGCCGACGGAATTGCTTCTTCACTATTTCCTGTGAAATCGAAAAAAGAGGGCTTTCCGGCTCCATAATAAAAGAACGCCATAATCTTTGATAGATCATCACCCGATCTAATTGCTGTCAGAAATGGAGAAACAGTTAGATGCAGATCAATGGGAACTGTAAGAAGGAAATCTCCCTAGGCACTGAAATGAACGAAACAAGATAGATAACCTTTCTCACGATATAATATTTTCCCTGCTTTCGTGAAGATGAGTTCCGGAAAATTGGAAACCTTCAACGCAGAGACCAAATCACAATCAATGACTGCATCTATGGCCACACACTGCAATAATTCATGATATTCTGTCAGTTCTGCATAAACAAATTATATCAAAGAAAAAAAGCGTTGACAAGGTTGGCAGAGGACACACTGACCCGGGGAGAAGGTAGCCTGCAGTTCCATATTATATTCACAGCTTTCTCCAATTCATCTCGACAACGTTCATTTTCCTTTGGTCTGAATGATAGTGTGCATTCATTAAGTCAAGGGGTATAGACAGGAAGGATTTCTACGATGATTTCATAATGAGAGAAAAAATAAATGAGACTACGTGGAGAAAGGTATGGGTAATGTATCATCACATCAAAATAGCACTCGACAATGAGAATTACAGAAGCAATGCTTCAGTCTTTTAACATTTCTTCCTAAATTGAGAATAAGAAAACACTAAATCTCATTATCTAATAATTACCAAAATAGGAAAGAATATGCTATGACATTATGAAAATGTTTAGCAGCACTAGCAGGTCCACTTTATTTCCAAAGGGGTGATTTACAGTGACCTACCTCGAACACACATGGTAACATTACAGAACAACTCAGCAAAAAGAATCACAAAACAAGAGCAAAGAGCCCAAAAGAGATTATCAATCTACAAGATTAGAACCACTAGTGTGCATGATACCTCAGCCCTCATGGATGATGAAATCAAGCTCAACGACGTGTGAAACCAACACTAGAACCTTTTTGGCATACAAAAAGCAGTTGAGCAAATACAGGGAAAAAAATGAGTTGACATTTACAGGTGAGCACAGAAAAGCTACAGGAACTTTGTCACTAAGCAGAATAAAGATAGTCTTTTCTTTTTTTTTGTGAACGAAAACAGATTGATCATGCCTAATGTTGAAAGTGAAAAAACAGCTATTCGGAGGCGTTCCAGCCTTATTAGCAGCATACACTTATAATTAGTAGGTGACACCAAAAAGATAACAGACCGTGTTAATATCATCCCAATAAACAAAAACATTTTGTTATGCACCCCATATTGTACTTTACATAATTTGGGACTGTAGAAGCAAAAAAGGCAAAAGGGAAAACATCATAGCTTAGAAGGCAGCTAATATCTTTGTTTAAACTTAACACACATATCATTGAATGGTGTAAAAGACATTTAGAGAAACTGCTCAATTCAGCCTACAAGCAACCATTATTAAACAATACTGTGAACTGATGAAATCTCAGGCAAGCTGACCTTTTATAGCGGTTATGCACCAAAACAATTAGAGGACTTATATCCTTGAACACTGTCTCCTCCCATTCAGCAGAGGTAATATCTTTGATAGGGCGAATATAATCATCATCTTGCCACACAATCTCTTTATCACTATCATAACTCTCATCATTACCATCCTCCTTCTTCACATTCTTGATACTAATCTTATCAAAAAATCCATCCAAATTGAAACCCCGTCCATCCGCATCTTCCGGCCAATCAGGATCTTCCTCCTCAACAACAAGAGGATACTCAGCTAAAAGCTTCTGCATTCTCTTCCTCTTTTCCTCCGGATCCACATCTTCCTGAACATCCGGAACCTTATCAATCACTTCCCAGATCTTTTTTCTCCATTCACGTCTCTCCTCTTCATCCATGAGATTATCCTCATCATCTGATTGCACTTTTTTCGCGTTTCTAGCATAGCCATTCCTCCATCTTTTGTAATCACGCTACTTTTTACACAAAGCACGATAACATCATCAAAGATTAGAACTTTAACAGCATCATATCACGTACATAAAGAGTGCTAAAGAACCACACCAGTAAAGGAAGAACATACTTGAGAATTAAACTCCCATTTCGCACCCTTTCTTGGAAACGTAACGAAGGTGCTACATTGGCTACGTACAGGATTACTGACCCAAGAAATCGGCCAAAGTTTTAAACCATCCTCTCCCACCAAAGGTGAGAACAAACACTGGAACCGGGCAGCGAATGTCAAATTCATCCTACAAACAAAAAATCAACAATCACAGTATTCTTTATTTGTAAAAGCAAGTAACAAAAGCAAAATGAAATGAAATTTTGATGATTACCCAGACACCCAGAAAATTATAAAATCAAATTACTAAAATCCCCAATTTGGAACCCTACTAAAATGCCCACATAAATTACATGGATATGGAAATCATATGAAAATGACCATTTGAAGCCACAAAAACCTATGATTTTAGATTAAAAACGAGTAAGAGCAAGGATTAGGGACAACACCTCTTGTGGGATTGCTTGGTGGTCGTGCTAGCTGGTCTTGGTGGCCGAATAGGCGGTAGAGAGTGGCTTGACAAAAGGTAGGAGTGAAAGATGAGAAAGTTCGGGTGGAAGAGATAACATATTTTCTGTTTCTTTCTATTTGGGTCGGTTAATAAACCCAAGGATGAAGTTTTTTTTTTGAATAATACCCCTCCAACCCATTTTCTCTCTCCTAACCTTTTCCTTCACCCACGAGCCACCCTTATCCAGCCCTCTTGCCCGCCGTCGTTCACTCGCCACACCATGAAAAAAGTCACCGACCCCTCTGGCCGCGAGCCTAATTGAGCGATTATGGTAGGCAAATGTCGTGTGTTGCACCATATTAAATCAATACTTATCCTAAAACTAAATAGTAGGGCAAACAAGTTCGTATCCACAGGGAATTAGTTAATATTTATGTATGTAATGTCGATTGGGTAACCAATTTGGGGGGTTTTAGTTGAAAGTTGATTAATCTAAGCAAATCGGAATGAAAAGCAAACAAGTAGATGATGAATTCAATCAATGACAAACATTGGCTTTATACTTCAACACACCACAGTTTATCAATTGATCCTCAAAGGTCACCTATCTATCAATGTGAGCACGTTGTTGCGAAATTAATATTTCTATTCTTCTTTCTTTAGCTATTTAGAACGAATCAACGTATCTAAATAGCCCTAACTATCAAACAATCTAAATCACGCGTCTAGATCTATTCAATAGAAGAAATTAGGTCTAAGAATATCAACAACAATAATTAATAAGAACACACGCTGTTCAAATCAAATAATAAATCAATTATCTCCTAATCTATCTAACGTTGAATCAGCAATCGATCAAACAGATTAGGTTGCTACTTGTTCCAAACAATTAAATCATAAAAGGCCTAACTAGTAGTACTCTTAGCAAGAATAATTATGAAATATAGGAATTAAAATAAGAGAAATGAAATTACTCACAATTGAATCAATAGGAACAATCTCACAATAGGACAATAAACTGCAGCTTCAATCCGTAATAAACCAAATAGGGAGATTAGTTCTCCATAAATCTTGATTAGAAGCTTTAAAATAAGTTCTGAATGTAAAGTTATGAAAATAGACGTAAACCTAGGTATTTAAATAGTCATACAAATAAAATAAGGAAAATATAACGTAATACAGAAAACCGGGTCTCGTCGCCCACCGCGGACCGCCAGCCTTAAGCCGCGGACCGCGCACAACAAACCCGCGGACCGCCTAAGACTTTCCGCGGACCGCGCCATATTTTCTGACCTCGTTTTCAAACTCGCATAACTTTTTCGTTACTTATCCGTTGAAGGTGTGTGACCACTTTTTAGAAAGGTAAGATCATGAACTTTCATCTCCAATTGGTTTTAATGCAAAATACCAAATATTCTGAAAGATATGAAGCTCCAAAGTTTTCCTTGCATAACCAGACCGAATTTCAGCATTCTTGAGATTCCAAATGGTCATAATAACCACTAATTCTTGATCAAACAAAAATCACACCAAATAATATAATTAGCAGTCAAATGATACAAAAACCAACATTAAACACCCCAAAAACCTGACTTTAACCACATCGAAATAGCGCACATCAAATTTTCCCATGCTTAGACCTTTACTCGTCCTCGAGTATATTGATATGTTGTAAATGTAGTGTGTTAATCTGCATGATTTAGGCGCTTTAGGGGTTATTTGGGCGTGGTATTATCGTGACTCGTAAACCACATCATTCGGAGTATAGTTGAAGTTTAATTGATCGTTTTATGGGATTTTGGTGGCTCAATACCCTTTTGATGAGAGTTGGATGGGATTAGAAGATCAAGCTACGAGTTGGAGCGACATTCAAGAAGAAGATAGCTTGACCACACTCAGAGAACCACACACCATCACCTTCAACTTCACTGGATCATAATTCTCTAACCAGAAGATATTTTTCAGAAATTCCAATTGGAGAGGAAAGTTCATCGTCTTAGCTTTCCAACGATATATTATGAGCTCGAAAATAAAGTTTGAAGGTGAGAGTTATGCCCGTTCGAAGATTGCCATGCGCACAATTCCTCGACTCGAGAGGAAGTAGCCTCGAGTTGGGGATTTCCTCGCTCGACTCGAGGAGAATGTTCCTCAAGTCACTACAATAATTGAACACTTGGGCCACGAATTATGCCATGAAAATGAGAAATTCGTGGCATAATCCTAGTTCGCCACGGGAAAAATAATTTTCAACTATGAATATAGAAAATTATGCCACAAATGAAAAATTATTCGTGGCAAAGAGTCACTTACGCCACGAATTGAGACACTTCGTGGCAAAACACTTACTTGGGCCACGAATTAAAATGTAATCGATTCGTGGCCAACACTTAGAGCAAAGGCAATAGACAAACCCAAATTTTGGGTTTGTCTATGCCACATCATATATTGAAGACCTCAATATATAAGAACACAAAGTATACAATAGATGTATTTTGTATAGGGATCTTTCTTTCAACTACTACCATTTTGCCCATTAAATTAGGTTTGACAATGAATGCATCATATGGGTGTCTCCTCTTATTCAACACTAACCCAAGTTCATTCCTAAGAACGAGGTGCTTATTTTGAGGAACGACCTTGAGCTATGCAATAGATGAACTCCATTTTTTAGTTCTTGTTGTCAAAACCAATGCCCATGGACAACTATTGCTTTTGCTCTTAGTCTACCGGGAGTCGTGAAATTTAAGCGCCACTATACCCCAAATTGAAAATAAAATTAATAGAAAAATAAAAATAAATGAAAGTGACCCACTTTCTCATTCATCTCCCGACTACTCATCTTTTGCCCAGATCTTCATCACTATGACATTATCATTCAGCCTTGTTAATCTTGCATCTTCTGTCATCGCCCCGACGATCACTGCTGCCATTTCTCATTCTTGTTCGTGCGATCAATGAAGTCATGGTTTGTGGCACCTCGTTTCACCGCCAGCAACTGGTACGTCATATACTCAGATGGTAATTTTCCTCCTTTTATTTATTATAGAATTTCGTGTTCATAATTTTAGAAATTAGATTTGATTATCGGAGTACATCTTTTGAGTCAGATTTTAGAAGTTATATTCATAAACTTTCTGAATTTTCTTTGGATGAAGTTGATTAGTTTTGGAATTGTGTTTATGAATATGATTTGGGGCTTTGGATTAATGTTCGAAATTGGTTAGATGATGAGACAATTGTGTTCATATGATATGTAATAGGTGTTCTATTCGAACAGATTCCTAACAAAGAGCATCTAAAATTTAAACATTGAACAACAATTTCTGTTTTCAGATTTGTTTTTGTGCGAAAACGGCTTTTAGGCTTATCAAATGTCATCTGGGGATGTCCTAATTGGTACCATCAGAAAGCTATCTTCATCAACTTCACTCTGAACTCAAATTTCACCCAATTCCATTATCTATAGAAGGAAATATAAGCTCTCAAAGATAAGACCTGTAATCTGCGGATTCCGATGAACTGTTGTTGTTAGTTCGGTTTCAATATTAAACTGCAAGCAATCTATAACTCTTTTGTCATTAATCAAAAACCATGATTTAGTTTCATTGTTTACTTGTTTGTACATTCTCCTACCGAACTCTGGTGGTGAAACTGGTTTACTACATTATTGAAACCATATCTGATGCTAGCAAAATTGTGCTCTAAATGCAGTAGAAAATCCCATTTTTATTGAGACCATTAGTGATGCATTATTTCTGAAAATCAGTGACATTTCAGGAACATTCATGCAACTTTGAAGCTTCATATCTTTTGAAATAGAAGAGTTATAGCTATGCTTTATATATTGATGGAAAGCTCGTTGTTCAAGCTTTCTAATGACACCTTTAGTGACTCCATCAAATCTGTACGCAAGTTTTGATAAACGCTTGAAGTCTGTGCAGCAGAATATGTGACCTGAAGATCAGTGGACTGACCTGATGTTACTCAGAGGTCTGTATCTCTTAAACCAGGATGAATTTTGGATTGATTCTTTTTCCAGATGGAAGCTAAGATCTGTAGCTTTAGTTTGATATATTATGGGCTGAAAGTTATGATGACTGCGAGAAACAAGTTATGCACTTGAGAATGCAAATTTTCAAATGAGAGCAATATTCTTGTTTTAATTGTTTGAGTATGGGTCAGTGACCACCTAAATGCTGAGAAATGAATTGTAGGATGATGTTTGATCTAGCTCCTAATACATACTGTTTATATTTTTTCGTTAATTATCTATGTTGACAGAGTTTTGTAACCTCTCTATTGTTACCACAAAATCTTAGATGTTCAATTCATCTTGTTTCTCAGGATTCATTATACATATTGGCACCTGTGGTATCTCAAGGAACCAGATTACGGCTTATAAGTGTATCAATATACCACTATGCCTTGATGTTCTACCGGTAAGAACTAAGATACCTCTGCACTTGTTGCTGTATTGAAGGCATATGAAATGGGTTTTTACGTTTAAGATAATTACAAATTTTAAAATTGTATTCTATCCCCATGATCAAGGAAACGACAAAAACGATATCGGTTAATAGCCTAGGCTGTGATTGTGTCTCTAGGTAGTGGACTAGCAACTCTTGTTGTGATACGTCTTTAGCACACACTTAGAGTAGTGTTTACGTGGGTGTTACTGTTCAAGCTTGAGTGTGTGGTAATAATATTGTGTTCTGGTGATAATGGTGTTGAAGAGAGTACAAGTGTTTTGATGTGGATTACTCACGTTGTTTAATACCATAGGAAGGCGTTGTCCTATAGTCGACACCTCCAGTTTCATAAGTTAAAACTCATGGCAGCTTTGCTGCGAAAAGTTGATCATTAGATGCTTTGTTACCTGAATTCCCTTCACCACCAACTTTAGGATTTGCATAACTGTTAGGCTGTAAATCAGGGGCTCCTTGGTCGACTTCTAATTTGTAGCTGCTCGTGCGTAGAATTCATCCACTGAGTTTTGAGATTCTGTTAAAACAATATAAGTAAGCATTCCTATACTTTTGTTCAATTTCATTTCATTCAGATTAGATGATAGGAAGGGAGACAGGCAGACTCGAGTCATGAATCGATATTGTCTTTGTCAGAAGGGCACTGTGCTTTTACTTGATAAAATGCAGAGCACATAGTAGGAGACCGACAATTAGACCTAGCTACTCAAGCGTAAAATTGTGATATTAAGAAATTGAGACAGGTCCAAAACATTGCATCATTGTATGTAATATCAGGTGACCAAATACTAAACTGGTGTAGTGTAAGAAGATGAAATTAAAGTTGTAGAAATGCAATTTAAGACTGTATTTGGGGTGTGCTGCTTTGTTGAGCTTTATATACTGGGGGTCATTGTTATCTGTTAGTGATATAATTCTCTTTTAAGCAGGTAACTTTGTTTGACATGAGTACTTTCGTGAAGCAAGAAAGGCAGGAGCGATGGTTGTGACATGATTTTACAAGGCGGAACCAAAGGCATTTGAAGTAGTAGTTTTTTATGTGAAAGTAAAATACATGAGAATCAGTAGTTTGATGTTTAAGTTTGCTGTTTCGGTACATGACTCGGCAATATATACGATTGGAATATATAAGACTTTTGTATAAAAAATATTAATACTTTGATAAAATTTTTATGTTTTTATTATTCGCCTTTATGATATATTATCTTGATGAATACAAATAAATGGAGCCAGTTATTGATGTTTGCCACGACTGATCGTAAGGATTGGCTACGGGAGTACCACTTCTGCCACGAAATGCCACATAGGTAGAATATTGATGGCCACGGAAATAAATGTATCGGCCACGAATGCTATCTTGTGGCTAGTTAAAATGTTGGCCACGGGAATATGGTCTTGTCACGAATATTAACGTGGCCAACATTCGTGGCAAGAAATCCAATTCTGGCCACGTTTTTGGTTTTCCCGTGGCCAATTCTTTGCCACGGCTACTTGGGCCACGAAAGCAATTCCCGTGGCCAAACGCCTTAGCCACGGGAATTCAACACTTGCGCCACGAATCTATTCGTGACGCAATTCCATCGCTCAACTCGAGGATCCCATTCCTCGAGTCGAGAAAGGTAGCTTCCGGGAAGCTTCCTCGAGACTTTTGACGGTTTTCTTTTGGCCTAAATATCTATTTTGTCTTCTAGTGTTTTATACTTAGATTAAATAAAGGGGCCTGAACCCCTCAAGAATACTAATTACTTTTCATTATATTTTTGCATCTTGTTCTTAATTCTAGAGAGTAATTAGTTTCATTATGATTTCCATCTCAAATATTAGTGTAATAATTAGTATGAGAGGTTAATCCCCTTCCTAGACTCTTGGTGTAATCAAATCTTTCATCCTATGTATTAGTAAGTATTTTTCTCTCTAATTTGCCTTTAATTTCATTATAAATAATTCTTTGTTCTTCAATTGCGTTATTTACCTTTATTTTCTCTAATTGGTTGATTAGATTGAATTGGGTATTTCTTATGCTTGGTTGATAAATTGGTGGTCATTGATTATTAACCCTAAATGAAGCAACTTTCACATGATTAGTGTATGGTTATGACTAATTTGTGACTGGGGGAATTAATTAGGCAACTAATAGATTAGATTTGATTTGTGTCGCAGTTGCGGCTAATTAGATACTAATTTAGGTTGTTCTTAATCCTTTATTAATCCTTGCTCTTCATGCCTTTGGTTGTGATTTGTTTGAGTGGTCACTAGACAAATTAGGACTAAAAGGAGTAGCGGTTGCTCAACTTCCCCATAAAAGAGGATTGATTGGTTAAAACCGCGATTATTAATGAATTGGTAATATTAGAGAGAGGTAAAACTTGTTATATTAGGGTGTTAGAATAGATTATCACCGTGAGTCGCTTTAATCAATTTGATAAATCGTTTATTTCTTTGTAATCCAACTTTCAAACCAAAACACCCCTTTTTAATTGCTTTATTTATTTTGTTTTAGTTTTTCCGCACTAGAATTGCATATTAGACTATCCCCTCTTCCTTGTGTTCAATACCCGCTTATCCTATCTTCTTAGTTAGTATTTAGCGGTAATTTGACTAATAATAACGACTTATTAGCTGACAAATTTGGCGTCGTTGACGGGGAGGAGGCGTTTTTAGTCTTTTTGCTATTTTTGTGTGGTTTTTGTACGCTTTGTTGTGTTCTTTTCTTCTTGTTATTTTTTTGTTATTATTTTTTTTTTCCTAAGTGTGTTTGAGGCTTGTTCTTATTTGTTTCTTTCGGTGTTTGGGCCACTAGCCTATGGTCCAAACTCGTGCTACTAATCCTGATTTGAGTGAGTTTCAGATAGATCTAGAACTTGAACGGACTCTTAGGCTACGGAGGAAGATTCCACTGGAGCAAGAGGAACATTTGTTTGAAGAGGAGGGGAACATTTTTGCCGATTTTGGGTTGTTTAGAGAAGAAAGGTTGTGGACCTCCGCCTCTTCCGAGTTTCTCGAATCTCCACCAAAAGCCATGAGTATTAGGGAGTTGACGGCTCCGGATCTAACTCAACAACCGTCTTGTATAGTCTTCCCCGAGGATGAGGCTACGGCTAGGATTGAGATCAAGGGTGCTCTATTACACCATCTACCCACCTTCTACGGACTTAGCACCGAGGATGCTAACAAACATATCATGGGGGTGCATTTGGTCACATGAAGCCGGCCGGGGTTCCTCAAGGTATTCCCATTTTCCTTGAAAGATCGTGCCTTAAATTGGCTCTACAATCTCCCCCACAATAGCATCACATCTTGGGAGTTGTTGAAGAAGGCCTTTATTCTCAAGTACTTCCCCAACACTAAGGCTTCCGCGTTAAAGAAAGAGATATCTACGATTGAGCAAAGGGGAGAGTCGCTTGCATCTTATTGGGATCGCTTTCGAGAGTTGGTAGCTAGTTGCCCCTACCACGGCTACAAAGAGCAAGACTTGATCTTGTTCTTCTACCACGGCCTCGATGATCAAGACTATAGGCACGTGGTAGCTTCTAGCAATGGGGGCTTGGATAAAATGACCCGGGCCGAGGCTTGGGATTTGCTTGAGGAGCTATCAACAAACTCACGGGACCGAGAATCCAAGAGGTGCGTGAGGAGGGTGAATATGGTGGAGACTCCCTCCAATGATTCCCGGCCAAGTGGGAGAGTTGACAAGGATGGTCAAAGAACTCTTACGAAATCAAGGTAGAAGCTCACCCCCGAGGGAATTTGAGGAAGTTGATGCGATTAATGGCTTCCAAAGCAATCAAAGAAGGTTTGACGGTTTCTAAGATGGGAATAGAGGCTACAATCAAGGTAGTCAAAGCAATCGATATGATGGAAAACGATTTCAAGATCAAGGGAATTACAATCAGGGAGGCCATGGTAACTTCAATCAAGGCCAAGGGGTGGAAACAATTTTCAAAATGGCCGTTTCCAAACTAGACCACCTCTCTCCGCCCAACAATCCTAAGGTGGTTCCACATCTACGATGTCCGCCGAGGACATGATCAAGGATTTGACACAAAATGTCAAGACAAATGCAATCCTCAATGGTGAGTCATCAACAAGAAACACAGGCGAGCATTCTAAATCTTGAGGGTCAAATGAGCAAGTTAGCTACCGTGATCAATCGACTCGAGTCTAGGGGCTCCAACAAATTTCCATCCCAAACCGATCCAAATCCTACCAAAAATGTGAGTTTCATTGGTCTACGAAGTGGTAGGAAACCTCACATCGAGTTTGAGGGTGGAAATCGAGATATGGGAATGGTTGAAGAAGAGTTTGGGCGACGGGAAGACCATAGAGAAGGTTTAGAGCAAGATTGGGCCGAGGAAGACCATCCTCGACTCAAGAAGGGAGTTCCTCGAGTCGAGGAGGAACAACCCCGAGTCGAGGATTTGGCCTCGAAAAACAATAATCTTGTTCAGAAGTCTCGACTCGAGAGGGATACACCTCGAGTCGAGAATGATGCTCCTCGAGTCGAGGGGAAGGTGCCTCGAGTCGAGAAATTAACTCCTAAAAAGAGTTTCACTGATTATCCTCCTCGACTCGAGAAGGAAATGCCTCGAGTCGAGGATTGTGCTTCTCGACTCGAGAAGGACGTCCCTCGAGTCGAGGATTCCTCTCTCGGGGCTGGTTTGTTGGGCTCTTCTTCTATAGTACAAGACGGGGATAATGATGATGATGTACCGTTTCCCGAGGCACTAAAGGATACTCGGAAGTATGCCCACAACTCCGACATGTACGCTCTTTTTCAAGATTACAAAGTGAATATACCATTTTTTGACTATGTGAAGAGCGTTCCAAAGCTGGCAAAGTTTGTCAAAGACATATGCACGGTCAAGAGGAAACCGAAAACTAAGGACAAGAAGAAAGTGGTGATGAGTGAGCAAGTTTCGGCCGTTTTTCAACAACGACTACCAATGAAATGTGGTGATCCCGGTATGTTTACCGTTCTGGCAACCATAGGTAACACTAGTTTTCCTAAGTCCATGCTAGATCTAGGTGCATCTATTAATATTTTGCCACTCTCATGCTATAATTTGATGATACTCAAACCGATGCATGAAACCGATATTGTGATAGAACTAGCGGGTCGTTCTAAGGTTTATCTTGAAGGAATTGTAAGGGACGTGCATGTTAGGATAGATAATCTTGTGTTTCCCGCTGATTTCTATGTCCTTGATACAAATCATAGTGAGCATGAACCCCCTCTCCTTCTAGGACGACCCTTCATGAAAACCGCAAGAATGGACATTGATATGCGCACCGGTATTTTTGCACTAGAAGCTAATGGTTGTCGAATTGAGCGGCATGTTTATGATTCAAAGCATGATGTTGATAATGATCATTCGGTTCACTCTATTGGTACATGTATTGTGAAATCCCCAAGGCATGATCCCCCCGACCCCAAAATTGAAAATGTGAAATGCATGTCCTTGAATTGCATGAAAAATATGAAAAGAATGCGTGCTTCGCTAACCAAGTCACCCATAGTATGTGGAACGTCTTTTGCAACAGTTTTACAGATTTCGAAAGCTAAGAAGACTATTCCTCATACTCGAAACAAGAAAAGGAGAAATGCCACCAAAGTCGGGGTCAAGAATGCCCCGAGGTGGAGGGTGAAAGGAGAAGGGGTGAAGTGCGATATGCATGACTTGAGGTGTGGATTTGGTTGATAGAATTGAATGTCATGCGTCGAGCTAACGACGTTAAACAAAGGCGCTACTTGGGAGGTAACCCAACCTTGTTATTTTCTGTTGTTTTGTTTGTTTTGGTGTATTTTTAGCTCGTGACACTTGCCATACAACGGAGAAGCCAGGTATGATATCACCATCCCTTACACCTTCTCTTCATCTCAATTCTAATCGAGTCACTCCATCACCCTGTTTTGTCCCATGTTTTATACCAGCTCTCTTCATATTGACCCCTCCGGTTTGTTCCACATACTTGTTTGTCCCAAACCATCTACATTTGGCCCCAAACTCACAAATTTATCACAAAATGGCCTATTTTGTTTTGGTTTTTGGACAACTATTGTAGTGGGGTCATTATGCTCCGATAAACACGAGTGAGATGAGAGTTGGCAAGGTGATAGGAGGCGACTCATTCTGAGGAAGACGAGGTTGTGAGGTGAGAGAGTGGCTTTTTACCGGTCTTTTGACGATGAGCCACTTACTTTGACGATTGTTGAGGGAAATGGAGCTCACACGAGGTATGTTTCTTTTCCTTTTAACTTTTCTCTCTCTCTCTCTCTCTCACGATTCTAACTACTACTCCACACCCGTTTCACTAGCTTGTTTCTATACCATCTCTCTTTGTGCCCCCGCCACGTTTGCTCCCCTACTATTTTGATTGTTCTACCCACCCCATTTCCCCCTTAAACCACTAAAATAGCCTTTGTTTGGTTCATTTTGGTTGGGTGTTTTGAATTGTGGTCGTTGTTGGAGGAGGACGTAGTGGTGAGACAAGGGTAGATACATTTTCAAGAATGAGAATAGGGGAGTGAGTTAGAGTGGGTGTCTCTTGACTAGGGATGGGCATGGGTCGGGTCCGCTTGGACCCGACCCCGGACCCGTGAAACTTTGTTTAGACCTGGACCCGACCCAGACCCGTTGGGTCCCGATTTTTCAGACCCAGACCCGGGCCCGTCGGGTCCGAGTCTCGTACGGGTCCTGTACATAAATACGTATAATGCTTAAATATATGATATTTTCGGTCATAATGCGACTTGCTTAAACGTATTCCGTCGACCTTCCTGAGGTTTCGACGATTCATCTTCTACATATCCTCAATTGGAATCTTATCAACATCCTAATAAGAAAAAATAGAAATGAAAAAACATAACAAAACCAATAATAAAAACAAAATCGTATAAAATTAACAAATTCGATGAACAATTAGCACAAAAATTGTGGAATGATCCCAATTCCTCATTATATTAACAACAACAACAACGTTTTAAGATTCGTTGGGTCAAGTTACAATTATTACTCAATAAAATAGCACAATTTCAATTCACATTAACAACAACTTGCACAAAAAATACTGAATATCAACAATAAAACAATATTTGGAATCGCCAAAAATAAAAATAAACAATGCTAAGGAAATCCTAGGAGAGAGAGATATAGTACCTCAAAAGTTGAAGTCGAACAGATTTTAGGCGAAGTGGATCAGTGGCAGCGTAGAGAGTTTTCGGAGATGAGGATTGGTGGCGGCGATGAGGAGTTGAAAGGATGGAAAAATCAAGAGAACAACTCGTGAGAGAAGAGGAGAGGAGAAGAGTGGAGGAAATTGTACGTGTTTGAGGGGCAATTGGGCAAGAGAGTAGTAGAAAATAGAGTTTTTAAAAGAAAAAAAAAATAGACGGGTCTGGGTCTCAATTGTTGGACCCAGACCCGGCCCGTTATTTATATGCACGGGTCTGGGTCGGGTCCGGACCCATCGGGTCCAAAATTTGCTGGGCCGGGTCCCGAGTCCATGCCTATCCCTACTCTTGACCCGAGAGCTCGTGCTTCTTTGATGAGATGAGGCGGTTTGTTAATTGCTCATGTTGTAGAGGATAATGGATGTTGTATTTGTACTCCCCCTAGTTCGTTGTTGAAATTTTGATTGGTGTTGGGTTGTCATTGTGGGCAATGATGGGACTTAAGCATGGGGAAGATGTTTGATGTTGTATTGTTTTTGGCACGTGCACTTAGTTTGTAATATAGGTGTGCTTTTATCTTCCGCTTTGAAAAAAAAAAAAGTAATCCATGGCGGGCGACATAAGACGAGGAGTTCGGGGTGCCGGTGGATTGATTAGAGGTGAGTCGTGTTCGCTAGCTTCATTTTGAGCATGGCTTTGAGGGAGTCGTTGAGCCAAGTAGGGGGAAACTTGGTTTGGGTTAGCTCCCCCTAAGTTGGAGTGTGTGAGAAGGGAGGATAAGATGGTTAGAGTTGGGGTGTTGAGCATTTCATCCACTCCAACTCTAGCTAGCACCGTTTGAGTGTTTTGTTGGCTTTCGATTCTTTGGTTTAGACAAAGTTGTTTGTTGCAACTCGCCCTGTGTTATAAGAGAGACCTAGGTGTTAAGTATGGAGATATGGATAACTCGAGGACGAGTAATGGTCTAAGCATGGGGGAGTTTGATATGCTGTAAATGTAGTGTGTTAATCTGCATGATTTAGGCGCTTTAGGGGTTATTTGGGCGTGGTATTATCGTGACTCGTAAACCACATCATTTGGAGTATAGTTGAAGTTTAATTGATGATTTTATGGGATTTTGGTGGCTCAAGACCCTTTTGGTGAGAGTTGGATGGGATTAGAAGATCAAACTACGAGTTGGAGCAAGATTCAAGAAGAAGATAACTTGACCACACTCAGAGAACCACACACCATCACCTCCAACTTCATTGGATTATAACTCTCTAACCAGAATATATTTTTCAAAAATTCCAAGTGGAGAGGAATGTTCACCGTCTTAGCTTTCCAACGATATATTATGAGCTCAAAATGAAGTTCGGAGGTGAGAGTTATGCTCGTTCGAAAATTGCCCTGCGCACAGGTCCTCGACTCGAGAGTATGTAGCCTCGAGTCGGGGATTTCCTCGCTCGACTCGAGGAAGATGTTCCACGAGTCTAGGATTCCTTCGCTCTATCCTCGAGTCGAGAAAGATAGCTTCTGGGAAGCTTCCTCGAGGCTTTTGACGGTTTTCTTTTGGCCTAAATATCTATTTTGTCTTCTAGTGTTTTGTACTCAGATTAAATAAAGGGGCATGAACCCCTCAAGAATACTAATTACTTTTCATTATATTTTTGCATCTTGTTCTTAATTCTAGAGGGAGAAAATCAATGAGAGATTAGTGAGAATTAGTATTTTCATTATGATTTTCATCTCAAACATTAGTGTAATAATTAGTATAGGAGGCTAATCGCCTTCCTAGACTCTTGGTGTAATCAAATCTTTCATCCTATATATTAGTAAGTAATTTTCTCTCTAATTTGTCTTTAATTTCATTATAATTAATTCCCTGTTCTTCAATTGCGTGATTTAGCTTTATTTTCTCTAATTGGTTGATTAGATTGAATTGGGTATTTCTTATGCTTGGTTGATAATTGGTGGTCATTGATTATTAACCCTAGAGGAAGCAACTTTCACATGATTAGTGTATGGTTATGACTAATTTGTGATTGGGGGAATCAATTAGGCAACTAATAGATTAAATATGATTAATGTCGCGGTTGCGGCTTATTAGATACTAATTTGGGTTGTTCTTAATCCTTTATTAATCCTTGCTCTTCATGCCTTTGGTTGTGATTTATTTGAGTGGTCACTAGACAAATTAGGACTAAAAGGAGGGGAATTTGGTAGCGGTTGCTCAACTTCCCCATAAAAGAGGATTCATTGGTTAAAAGCGGGATTATTAATGAATTGGTAATATTAGAGAGAGGTAAAACTTGTTATATTAGGGTGTTAGAATAGATTATCACCGAGAGTCGCTGTAATCAATTTGATAAATCGTTTATTTATTTGTAATCCAACTTTCAAACCAAAAACCCTCCTTTTTAATTGCTTTATTTATTTTGTTTTAGTTTTTCGTCACTAGAATTGCATATTAGGCTATCCCCTCTTCCTTGTGTTCGATACCCGCTTATCCAATCTTCTGAGTTAGTATTTAGCGGTAATTTGACTTATAATAACGACTTATTAGCTGTCATATATCCTAACTTCCCCTTTATAATTTCTCCAAGGTCTTTAAAACAGTTAGCACGGGTGGAAAATGATCAAATCCTACCTCCTCTACTCCAATCGAGGGTGGTGAGTCCTCTTATTGCTAGTTAGCTCCGCCACAGATGTAATCTCACGCAACGGACCAAGCCATCTTATACCATCAAACCGAAACACAATCAAAACCAAATGGCAAAGGGACCTACAATGTCCTAAATGTCCCTAAGCCGCTCACACACAACTCCCTCGTGAGCCTAGGTCCGGAATAACACCGTCGAATCAAAGACTATCTCGAAATAGCCACCAATCGCCCCAAACAACCAAGGGAATCGAGGTTTTTCTATCCTATCACCTATATTATTCAGTCCAACCGAACCTCCTTATATCAGCCAAGAGAGACCTACCCAGACACGACCTTCAATACACCTTTCTTATTGTAACACCGGTACAGTAGCACACTCCACTCATTTTGCCTAGGCGCCCTTTCGGGTTTGCACCTAGCCTCTCGTTAAATTTTCCATGCTCACCGGCTCACTTTCTTCTCTCGTGTCTTTTCCTGACTTTCTTTTCCGCTCCTCTCTCTTTTCTGACTTTCTTCTCTCTTTTTTTTTTCTTTTTTTTTTTTCATTTTTTCATTTTTTTTTTTTGGTTTTGAAAAGCAATAAAATTACAAAGTAGATACAAAATGCAATGAGAATCCACTCCCCCATGCTTGAACTGAACATTGTCCTTAATGTGAAACACAACAACCAAATAGGACAACAATAAAATAGGGGAAGGTAAAATATCGTATGAATGCAATGACAAACAAAAAAAGATGCACTCCTCCCACATGAATTAAAACATGCTCTCTAACAATGACAAACCAGCATCATCTCCGCAACCTTTTGAAAACAATGAGCTCATAGAAAAAGAAAATAGGGTGTAGAGCCACTCTCAACTCACACCGTATCCCAAACACCCTCCAAAAAAGTCGCCATCAATCAACCACATTGTCCTCACAAATCCTTCATCTCCCTCTCACAATAATACACATAAGAGCACAACTACCTCCTTCAAATAGCACAAATCCACCCTCCAAACACACCAAAAGTTATCATGTGGTCCAAAATGGAGGGAAATGGTTAAAACTTGGTAGAAAGAACAAGCAAAAGTGATAATTGTGGGTAGGAAACAAAGAGAGATGGTTTTAGAAACATGGTGAAGAAAATTGTGGTGGATAAGAAAGGTGAGAATAAAAAGAAGAAGAGAGATAAGGGAAAAGAAATTGCATACCTTGCATTCTAGCATCGGGCATCCTTATTTTTTTGTTTCTTTTTTTCTCTTTTTTTTTTATCCTACACACACAAGCAAACATTAAAAAGTAAAGGAATAAAAATACAACACACAAAAGAAAAATGAAATAAAACTACTTGGGTTGCCTCCCAAGAAGCGCTGTTGTTTAACGTTGTTGGCTCGACGCATTGCGACTCAATCAATATCAATAAAAAAATCTTTTGGGGTCCCTTTGTCCTTCACTCTCCAACATAAAATACTCTTACCACCGAATCTCACAAAACCCCTCAATTTTCGAATTGGAACACAAGGGGGTTTCTTCCGTTTTGCGTGAAATCTGCGGAAAAGAGACAAAAACTTTCCACTTGACAAGTGAGAAGGGGTTAGTTCACATCTCATCACGCCTTTCACATTGTCATTCAAGTCACAGCCCTGGTGATTACTACCAATACTTACTTTCATCTTGGCTACCTCAGGAGAATCGGGTGGCTCCTAAACTATGGAATCAAACACATCAATAGCACAAGCAGAATTATCATCAATAATATCCTCTCTAAGACTGTTGAAGTTAAAACTCACAACGTCTCCATCAAATTCCATTGTAAGTGAACCAAAATGCACATCAATCTTAGTTTTAGCAGTTTTCAAGAAGGGTGTCCCTAATAGAATTGAGGGTGCAAATTGGTCACAATCCATATCCAAGACATAGAAATCAACATAAAAAGTCAATTTATCAACTCGGACTAGCACATCCTTAACCACACCTCTAGGTTTCACATGGGATTTATCAGCCAATTGAATCACAATATATACTAGTTTCATGCAGAGGGCCACATTTCAAAGTATCAAACAAAGATAAAGGGATCACACTGATGGACGCACCTAAATCTAACATAGCCTCACGAAACACAGTATCTCCTAAAGCACAAGGTATAGTCAACATGACAGGGTCGCTACATTTTGGGGGTAATTTCTTTTGAAAAATAGCTGACACATATTCACTAACTTGTATTTTTTTAACTTTCTTTGAATTTTGCTTCTTTTTCATATTCAAAATCTCTTTCAACACCTTAACAAATTTAGGAATGCTTTTAAGAAAATCAAAGAGAGGTACGTTTACCTGACACTGCTGAAAAGTAGATGTCCTTGTCATGTTCATATTTTCGAGTATCCTTCAATGCCTCCGAAAAGGGAGGGGTAGGCTCATATGAGACCAATGGAGGGTCCTTGGAAGATGTATCATAACCTATCAGCTCAGAATTAGAAGGTAGTTCAATCTCGCCTTGACCAGTCCCCGGCGGACCGCCGTTCGTCACCCGCGGACTGCCAACAGGGAGGCGCGGACCGCCGACATTTGCACGCGGACCGTCGCAGAGCTCCTCTTCGGTACCTTCTCTCCGTCTAACTCCACACGTTGCCTCTCCAGTTGCCTTTTTGATGCACCTCCTTTTAATTCTTTACCACTACGCAATGTAATAGCAAAGACTTGATGCTTGGGAGGTGGCTCCACTTGAGATGGTAGTACCCTTGCATCCTTTGCTTCCAAACGGCTTATAGAGGTAGCCATTTGTCCAATCTGACCCTCAATGTTGTGGATGCTAGCTTTGGTCTCTTGTTGGTATTGAACAATATTGCTCTGCATCTGTACCCCATTATGGGTAAGAGACCTAAGCATGTCCTCAGTAGACATAGATGAACCTGAAGGTTGAGTTTGTTCGGATTGGGACTGCTGCTTCGGTGGGAACCTACTACCTTGGAAATTTTGATTCCTGGGAGGAACGTTGTCTTGTTGTTGGTTCCCATACTTGAAATTTGGATGATCCCTTCATCCTGCATTGTAGGTTTGGGAATAATGATCATACTTACGCTGTTGAAGACCAATAAATCCAACTGGTTTAGCCTCCTCCACAACATCTTCTTGCAAAGTAGGGCATGTATCAGTGGGATGCTCAACTTCATAACAAATACCACAAGCTTTCACCTATTGAGGTCTAGTAGATATAACAAAATATTTCATCAACGAAGCCAGCTGCTGCACCGTATCTTTCAACTTATCAGTGGAACTAGAGTTAACAACATTAACTCCTTTCTTCATTGGAACCTCTCTCACACTTGTGGGTCTCGAATTCTCGGCCAAATCAGCAATAAGTGCTCTAGCTGCACTTGGGGTCTTGTTCACTATACCACCACTACTAGTGGCATTTACATGTTTACGATCGTCTGCAGAAAGACCGTTGTAGAAGAACAATATGAGATCTTGTTCGGTATAGCCGTGGTAGGGGCAGCTAGCACATAACTTCTCAAATCGCTCCCAATAATCATACAAAGACTCATCATAATTTCGCTCCACATTGCTAATCTCCTTTTTCATCTGCGATGATTTAGAGGCCGGAAAATACTTAGCAAGAAAGCGCTTTTTCAACTCAACAAACGTGATTATGCTACCAGTCGGAAGGTAGTACAACCAATCCTTAGCCTTCCCCTTCAGAGAAAAAGGAAATGCTCTCAATAGCAACTGATCTGCTGGCACACCTGGAGGCTTCATATCCATGCAAACAATATGGAATTCGCTCAAATGTCGAAGCGGATCCTCGCTGGGCTCGCCATAGAAGTTGGGCAACTGATGAATCAGCCTGTACTTGATCTCTATCTTCTGATCATCAGCGGTAGCCGGAAAAGTAATACACAATGGTTGCTGATCAACATTAGGAGCAGTGAGCTCCTTCAGTGTAGGGTTGTCAGGTGTAGGAGGCATGGTGATCTCTTCCTCTTGAATTTCTAGTGGAAACGGAAGCTGTAGAAACAAATCACGAATATCCTTGCGCAACCTGAAAAGAAATCTCTCTATCTCTAGATTATATTCCAAGATTTCGTGGTTAGTAGAACGGGTGCCAATCATAAACCAACAACACGAAAAAGAGAGAAAAATCAACGCCAAACACACAAAACAATTAAAACGGCAACTCCTCGGCAGCGGCTCCAAAATTTGGTAGGCAAATGTCGTGGGTTGCACCAAAATTAAATCAATACTTATCCTAAAACTATGTAGTAGGGCAAGCAAGTTCGTATCCACAGGGAATTAGTTAATGTTTATATATGTAATGTCGATTGGGTAACCAATTGGGGGAGGGGGGTTGGTCGAAAATTTATTAATGTAAGCAAATCGGAACAAAACGCAAACAAGTAGATGACGAATTCAATTAATGACAAATATTGGCTTTATACTTCAATCCACTACAGTTTATCAATTGATCCTAGATGGTCACCTATCTATCAATGTGAGCATGTTGTTGCGAAATTAATATTTCTATTCTTCTTTCTTTAGCTATTTAGAACGAATCAGCGTATCTAAATAGCCCTAACTATCAAACAATCTAAATCACGCGTCTAGATCTATTCAATAGAAGCAATTAGGTCTAAGAATATCAACAACAATAATTAATAAGAACACACGCGGTTCAAATCAAATAATAAATCAATTCGCTCATAATCTATCTAACGTTGAATCAGGAATCGATCAAATAGATTAGGTTGCTACTTGTTCCAAACAATTAAATCATAAAAGGCCTAACTAGTAGTACTCCTAGCAAGAACAATTATGAAATATAGGAATTTAAATAAGAGAATTGAAATTACTCACAATTGAATTGAAAGGAACGATCTCACAATAGGACAATAAACTGCTGCTTCAATCCGTAATAAACCAAATAGGGAGATTAGTTCTCCATAAATCTTATTCTAACAAATTTGATTATGAGAATTGTCGGTAGATCTTCGCTCTTATTCACTTCCATAAACCTCTTCATGTAACACCCTGTATTTTTGGGTAATTATTTAATAAGGGTGTTACTTTTTAAATCGATTATTGGAAGATAAAATGAGTTCCTATAATTGAGTTTGGGTCGGGTTTATGGATCACTCATCTCACCCAACGAATAAAGCCCAAACCCGAGTCTACCCTCATACCTATATATACATATAATAAAGAAAACCCTTGCTTTATTTCATAACCATTCGGCCTCCTTCTCTCCCTCGCTCTTCTTTTCGTAGCCTCCACCCGCATAAGATCTCAGCACAACTGTGTCAACTCCAAACACACATAACTTTCTCATACGACCTTTGATTAAGTCGTGGTTGGTGGCGTTAGAACCGTGCTTTCGATACAAATCTAACAACATGTAGAGCATGCAAAAATTCTATGGGATTCTCACTGTAGAGGTGTTTTAGTAGAGCTGTATCTATCTACCCGGAAACTGTGTCGCCGCCTCGGTATTCTGATGATTCCTGTCGACTCAGAAGATATTTTAAGACGATATTTTGTGGGGATGTTCCTAACTCTATCTTTGAAAACATATCCAAAATTGGTAAGGCCTGAACTTTTGTATTAAAAGTTATATTATATTTCGTGAGTAACCCTAATTCGTGTTTATGGTTCAGTGTGAGATCAATTCCCGTTGATCCACTTGGAGTTTGTGGACAAAATTTGTAGGAAACGTTCCTGACATTACCCTTTATGTCGTACTAAATTTTGGTGGTCATATGATGTCGGGGGTAGGAGTTATCTATGTTTCAATACCACTGTCTTCTTTTAGATTCATGATATATTTGTAAAGTTGTGAGATTATGGCTTATGATTATACCTTGTGAATTAGGGGATCATCAATTGATTTTGTGATTGATTGGGCGTCTAGATTGTGGATTCGAGGAGGTGTAGTTCATTGACTTGGTTATAAGAGTTTAATTTAAGAATTAGCGTTGAAAGGTAAGAACGTTTGATCATTCATCTTTGGACTATTCTATCCTCTCACTTGATTCACATGTTCACTTGCTCATTGTTCCTACGTTTGATTCATAACCATACACTTAATTCAATTTGCCTACGCTTGTTTCAATGTATATATATTCGTTCATAACCCGTTTGAGTTTGCTCGACCTCGGCTTATCGGCTTCCTTACTCGGCCTCGGTCTTTTGTGATCCGAGCCTCTCGACCATTCGGCCAGTCGGCTTCTCGGCCGAGGGTATGCTTTTGTTGATCTTGGCTTGTGTTTTTCGATTGTGTTGAATTATTGAATCCGGCTGTGGCCATTTATAAATTGTATTATCGAATAACGTACCATCAAATAATGAACATAAAACGGATGAAAGAAAATGACGATATGATTACCACCTAGAGTGAATGTGATGCGGCACGGACCGATCACTGTTTATACCTCTGATCAAGGTACTGTTTCGGTCGAAAGAGCTACCGACTGCCTATTAGGCTTTCCTCCTAGAGGTACACATCCTACTGGATCTCTAGCGAGAGGTGTGCACATTTTAAGTCTTTAGGAATCGTTTATATGTACTCTAGCTCGCGCCGGTTCGAGATTGTGGTGGCTGCGGGGTAGGAGCCCAGCCGTGTATGATAGACAAGACCGTTTGTCTCATCAGCGATACGTGACTATCGCACTGCCGTGTCCCGATGGTACTCTGTATTCATTATTATATCCAATGCTTATTATTTGTTAGCTACGCGCCTCCAGGCGCGTATCTTTGTTTCTCTGCTTTATGTTTCTTACTCAGCCTGTGCTGACGTTCTGTTTTCTGGTTTGTTCCTTACCTTATTCTGGGGCCTACGTCATTCTCGATGGCGTAGTTGACAGGTCTTGATGCTTTGGATGCTTGCTTGAGGAGTCGATTTGCATGTTGGGGATTCACAAACATTTATTGAAACTTTATTTCTTTTGGATTATGTAATTTGAGTTTGGTTTTGAGAATTGTAGTTCGACAGTTTTAAGACTTCCGCTGTATCTTTCTTGTTTAGTTTGTTGTGTCTGAATTTATAGCCTAGCAATTGACTCGATAGTCAATTGCGGCGTGACAATTCTATATATTTCTTTGAGCAAATTTTAGGGTTGTTACAGTTGGTATCAGAGCGTTAGGTTCTGATTCGTCGAGTCTACAAAAGTTTTCAAAACAAATTTTGAAAGTTTTAAAATGGGGGCGAGTCGGGTGCATTCATTCGCATGCTAGTTGCTACGTGCTACTTGTTTCTTGTACTACACCATGGAGTTCTTGGATTGATTTTTGGGTGTTCTAAAAGTGAATATTTTACACCGACCCACTTTGGAGATTATCTTTGGTGCTAACAGTAATTGATGATCTATTGATTTATGAGTTTCGAAATTTAGTTTATTGTTTCGAATGTGATATTGAAATGCTTAAGGCGACTAGGGTATTGGAATAGATCGACAGTATTGCAAGTTAAATAGAGGCATTAAGCACCTTTTGGGTTTATATTAGGGATGAGTTGAAGATGATGATAGTATGATTGTATTTGAGCACTGAATGTTTATAGTTATCGAGGATCTGGCCATTTTAGGGGAGATATGAGACAGAACATACCCTTAGGTTTGTGTATTTGAGAGGGTGGTAAACCAAAATTTGGAAGCAATCGTCTACTTCCTCTTTTCCTAACCATAAAACTCTATTCATGGTATTGAATCAAATAAGATCGTTGGGAAAAATGAATCGAGACGAACCTATGCTTATTCCTGTAGAAACAGCCGACACTACTCAATCTAACTTTGCTCCACCAATTGAATCTAGTACAACGATTATTTTAAGAGAAAGTGAAAAGTCGAAGAAGGGACTAGTAATGGTGAGTCTATGAAGGAGCTAAGCTTATGCGTGGTAGGTTCTTGTATACTCGACCTTACGTCATTCAAATGCCATCGACGCGGATTTTAAGTAACGTTAAGAGAACTGAGAAATTGGGAATGCCAAGTAACGTTAAGAGAACTGAGAAATTTTATTGAGGATATCAGGCATATGATTGTTTTCGACATTTTGGGGTTAGATGACAAGGATTTGTTATGCAATTTACGGTACTGGAAGCACCTAAATTTTGAAGGAACTCTCGAAATGAATCAAATTCTGTTGGGACAAATTGAAGGTCAATATATATTTCTGCAAGAGTTGTGAGGTTTTAAAGTAGTGCAAGCTAGAAGTGACACGATTTTGGGTTCGATACTTTAAAATTGAGGATTTCTGTGATTTCCCTTGCTTTGTTTTCTTTGCATTTAGACTATGTGTCTTGTAATCATTTTAGAAAAAGGAGACAATGCCCCTATAAATATGTTCAGGTCAATGTTATTTGATTGAGATCACGTGCTATCTGAAAACTTATATGTCTGTGTGTTTTGTGTCCTCGACTCACCCGTTCTAAATGGCCGGACTCGGTTTGACCGATGGCTCACGTTGGCACCAGGGAGAGTGTCCACCGGTCTTGGCCAAGGTGCAGCCTGCACTACTTTCCGTCTTTCTCCTTACAGAATTTGAATCGAATCAGTAATTGATAAATCATATGGACGAGTTAAACAGGAAAGCACTACTCTAATTTCGTATGATCAAATAAAACACTCGAATAATACGGTTGGTTAATTATTAGTATTACATGGGATTTCATACTTGGTTCATTTGAAAGTCGTACCATAAAGGTAAACTATTTACCTCGGGACCCATAACAAGATTCTTCAAGTTAGGGCCGTTTGGGTAAATTTGGTGCTTATGGGTTTTAAGTGAGTAATCAAATTTGATTTGGGACTATATTGTATGAATTACGACTAGCGTTGGTAATTACTGCCTATGCATGATTGTAGTATTATGGAATATAAATGAGCAAAGGGACACATTCATGAGTTCTCGAATCATCGATATATTTGTATGAGTTTTCTTTCGGTAAGTCATATGATAGAAGTGTTGGGCGCCTAATATATAATGGGAAGTGAAATTTTGAGGTTATCATGAGGATTGATCAATTAAATTTGTGTATTAAAATTTTAGAGGTACAATTAGATGGTTTAGGGACAAAGATTCAACGTTCAAGGTCAGTTACACCCATTGGTACGTGATTGGTATAATTAATAAAATGGAATAGATAACATGGTTATGACTTCAACAATTGTTCGAAAACCGGAGTGGTGAAGGAGATTCAACTAGTCGCGTACATGCAAGACTCAAAGGAAATGAGACACATTTGTTTGTTACAAGGTTTGAACCTCCAACCTACAAGTCAAACATAACACAACAGAACCACTAGGACAATATTTGTTTCATAAGTTGCTTCTGGACTTTCAACAATGGAGTGTAGACGTAAGTAGAAAAGGAACGTCGCTGTGCTACAACAATATCGAGGTCATAAGTTAGTAGGACTGATGTACCATATAATGTGTAGGGCAAAGTCGACATAAAGATATTGTTTGAATCCACTACTGCAAGGTTAATTTTGAGACTTCATATGCATGGAATGCTATTATTCATGAGTGGTGTTTGTACACTATGCCCTTGGCATTGGTCTTTCTGAAGGCATTGTAGATCATGTTTTGGTGGATAAATTAAGATTGAGATGGGGCGTGCTTAGTGATTGACACCCAAGTCTAATGGAAAAGATAACGTATGGGGCGCTATATCTAATTTGGTTAAATTTACATTCTTGACGTTGTGGCTTGCGACAAATGAACTTAGTCTATATGGATTGTTAGTGTTTACCCTGACAAACAAGTTAATGGAATGTGAAGTAATTTCGAGGTGGTAGCGTTGTTGCGCCCTTTGAGTTCAAGGCACTTTGAGCATCATATCTCGAGATTTGAAGTCGTTGGAGGCTTTGATTTTAATTTCAAGTTAAAGGATGACTCCTAGTACATTTTGGTTTAAATAACTAGGAAAGGAATGAGAACTTCGAAGATGTAGAGTTATGGGATTGGAATTGTCGTGGAAGAAATTTAAAAGTGTTAGATAATCGAAAAGGACTTTGTATAGAGGATCTAGCGATTGTTATTATGATCAGAGTTGATACTACCTACATAACGCCTATGGTATTGAGTTACTGAAAATAAAATTAAACCCCTTTTTGAGAAGTTACAGTTGTATTGCATTAGTTCAGGCGGCTTTGGTGTTATGAAACAGATGAGAAGACAACAAAAGAGAATTAAGGATAATCATATCAGTTTTAGCTTGACAAGTTTGAGACTTGAGGCTACATGTTTACAAGGACGAAGTTTCTTCAAGTCAATTTAGGATGATGGTCTTAATGACTAAGGCTAAAAAGTGCGTCAACACTTGGGAACTTTGGATACGAATATGTGTTTGATCAAGTCCCGAAAGGGTTTCCTTGCAGTTACATAAAGCTTGTGTATTGCTTTAAGGTCTACACCTGTGAGACATGGATTCAAGAAGACTCCAATGTGCAAGAAACAGAGAAAAGTGACTCCGAGGCCTGTACAATATGTTTTGAGGATCAAATGAGAACTGGATATGGAAGGAAAACTCCTAGCTAATGGGTGATACTCTTAACACATTAAGGTCATATGATTATATGATTAAACTCGTTCGCACAACCAAAGAAGTTGACTATAAGTATTACTTAAGGGTTGATGTGAGTCATGAACGGATAAAATTTGGAGAACTACAGCGGGCGTGTTCAGGAAACCCAATGAGTATGAGAAGAATGACCTACTTGAATTGAGGTTAAAGTGATGATTATAGTCTTAAACTTTAGAGACATTCGAGTTTAGGCCATCATGAAAAGGGTGAAATAGGTGTATAATTCAAGGATCAAACATCAGACATTCAGCGAGATTACTAAAACTTAATGAGTAGTATGAGACGACAAGTTAACGATGAGGTGAAAACTCAAAAGTTGTGGTCAACAACTTAAGGAGTTATGGAACCATCGTGAATGGCATAGAGAATATAAAAATCCCGGACACACCAAGCAAGCATAAAGGTCTATGTAAAGTCATTAGCAAAAAAAAAAATGAGTCTACTCAGTGCGATAAAACAGTTATTAGATGACGACAATATCTTGTCGGGGTAAAACGACACTAGATGACAACAATTATGGAGATGAAAGTTTAGCTTAAAAGGTTACAACGTCTTTTATGAGCTCACAACAATATAACGAGGATGACGACTTGAGTGGCTCACAATTGAGGGACGATCGATGTCAATTCACTTTGTCGAACAAGAATGTGAAGGACACATGGAATGTTAAGATATTGTTTAGCCAGCTGCCTATATGCATTAAGAAATATGACTGTGGAAGTTCAACTTACATGTGAGTTGAGATTTTAGATACAAGTTCTACGACGGTGGTCTTGATACTAAATAGTACTCTGAGGTTTAAATAACAATACCTTGTGTAGATGGGAACACTCCAATAAAGGTTTGACATGGAAGTGGCAATGATGAGATTCAAAGGGACATAAATATTTCAGTAAAACTTCTAAGGATCGAGATATGGTACAAGTTTGAGTTGCCGGCCGACTTCAGGAAAGGTTCTATTATAGTAATGTGTTCCATGTCTATCAACGACAATCACGAGGAAATACGACAAAGCATGGTCGACCTGGGGATGAGAAAGAGACAATGAAATATTAATTTGGGAAACACAAGTAAAAAGTAGCATTTATCGATGGTCAGATAATTTCCTCGCATGATACATAAAGTACATTGGTTCGAGGACGAACCTTTTCTTTAAGGGGGATGAGAACGTCGCATGTTCGTCCTTGGCTCTGAATTATGTGAATTACGTGATTTCACTTGTTATTATATGAATCGTGTTGCATCTTATCGAATTATTCTAAATTGACATACTTACTACATGCACTGACGATGCATGTATACCTATTCTGTGCACTAATGATGCACACGTACTCGTTTTGTGCACTGACGATGCACACGTATTGACATACCATTTCTCACTCCTTTCCTTTCATACATGCAATTATGTTGTTGAGTCACTACTTATTCTCATCGTATATGGTGTCCTAGTACCATGTATATTATCAAACACATATAAGCCTATTTACTTTCATCTCCCTCTCTTTGCTCGAATGCTCAAGCGGTTGTAAATGGAGTTGTGTGACTGAACAAGTGTTTGGAGAACTATAAACTTGGAAGGACGGTAATTGAGGACACTTTGGAGAATGAATTTAAGATTCGGGACGAATCTTTGTTTTAAGGGGGGAAGACTGTAACACCCCGTATTTTTGGGTAATTATTTAATAAGGGTGTTACTTTTTAAATCGATTATTGGAAGATAAAATGAGTTCCTATAATTGAGTTTGGGTCGGGTTTATGGATCACTCATCTCACCCAACGAATAAAGCCCAAACCCGAGTCTACCCTCATACCTATATATACATATAATAAAGAAAACCCTTGCTTTATTTCATAACCATTCGGCCTCCTTCTCTCCCTCTCTCTTCTTTTCGTAGCCTCTACCCGCATAAAATTCCCAGCATCACTGTGTCAACTTAAAACATACATAATTCTCTCATACGATCTCTAATTGGAGCGTGGTTGGTGGCGTTAGAACCGTGCTTTTGATACAAATTCGGGAAGATGTAGATCGTGCCAAGATTCCATAGGATGATACTTGTGGAGCTGTTTTAGTGGAGATGTGTCTATCTACCCGAGAATCTGTTCCGCCCCTCGGTATTTTAAGGATTCCCGTCGACTCCTAAGGAATTTGAGAACGATATTTTGTGGAGATGTTCCTTACTCTAGAATTGACAATATATCAAAAATTGGTAAGATCTAGATCTGTGGATAAAACGTTATATTATATTTCGTGGGTAACCCTAATTCGTGTTTATGGTTCAGTGTGAGATCGATTCCCGTTGATCCACTTGGATTTTGTGGACAAAATTTGGAGAAAACGTTCCTGACATTACCCTTTATGTCATACTAAATTTTGGTGGTCATACGATGTCGGAGGTAGGAGTTATCTATGTTTCAATACCACTGTCTTCTTTTAGATTCATGGTATATTTGTAAAGTTGTGAGATTATGGCTTATGATTATACCTTGTGAATTAGGGGATCATCGATTGAGTTTGTGATTGATTGAGCGTCTAGATTGTGGATTCGAGGAGGTGTAGTTCATTGACTTGGTTATAAGAGTTTAATTTAAGAATTAGCGTTGAAAGGTAAGAACGTTTGATCATTCATCTTTGGACTATTCTATTCTCTCAATTGATTCACATGTTCACTTGCTCATTATTCCTACATTTGATTCGTAACCATACACTTATTCAATTTGCCTACGCTTGTTTCAATATATATGTATATATTCGTTCATAACCCGTTTGAGTTTGCTCGACCTCGGCCTCTCGGCTTCCTTACTCGGCCTCGGTCTTTTGTGATCCGAGCCTCTCGACCATTCGGCCAGTCGGCTTCTCGGCCGAGTGGTATGCGTTTGTTAATCTTGGCTTGTGTTTTTCGATTGTGTTGAATTATTGAATCCGGCTGTGGCCATTTATAAATTGTATTATCGAATAATGTACCATCAAATAATGAACATAAAACGGATGAAAGAAAATGACGATATGATTACCACCTAGAGTGAATGTGATGCGGCACGGACCGATCACTGTTTATACCTCTGATCAAGGTACTGTTTCGGTCGGAGTAGCTACCGACTGCCTATTAGGCTTTCCTCCTAGAGGTACGCATCCTACTGGATCTCTAGCGAGGGGTGTGCACATTTTAAGTCTTTAGGAATCGTTTATATGTACTCTAGCTCGCGCCGGTTCGAGATTGTGGTGGCTGCGGGGTAGGAGCCCAGCCGTGTATGATAGACAAGACCGTTTGTCTCGTCAGCGATACGTGACTATCGCATTGCCGTGTCCCGATGGTACTCTGTATTCATTATTATATCCACTGCTTATTATTTGTTAGCTACGCGCCTCCAGGCGCGTATCTTTGTTTCTCTGCTTTATGTTTCTTACTCAGCCTGTGCTGACGTTCTGTTTTCTGGTTTGTTCCCTACCTTATTCTGGGGCCTACGTCATTCTCGATGGCGTAGTTGACAGGTCTTGATGCTTTGGATGCTTGCTTGAGGAGTCGATTTGCATGTTGGGGATTCACAAACATTTATTGAAACTTTATTTCTTTTGGATTATGTAATTTGAGTTTGGTTTTGAGAATTGTAGTTCGACAGTTTTAAGACTTCCGCTGTATCTTTCTTGTTTAGTTTGTTGTGTCTGAATATATAGCCTAGCAATTGACTCGATAGTCAATTGCGGCGTGACAATTCTATATATTTCTTTGAGCAAATTTTAGGGTTGTTACATTCTCAATCTTTCGTCCACTCTTTTCAATCCAACAACCAAATATTCAACCCCACCTACAACAATTATACTGCACGTCCTCCTTCATCTTCTTCATTCATGTTCTTCATTCATGTTCTTCATTCATCTTCATCCACCAAACTCATCTTTATCATTCATTCATTCATCTATCTCATGCATTCATATACAAATCACAACTTTAGTATTCATTCTTGCATCCCCAAATGCCACCTATCTTCATGTCTTCTCTCTCCTCTGATAATCTCTCTCTTGTTTTTTCAAATCAAAAAAAAAAATCAAATTGGGGTTTTCTTCTGGGAATCATTTTATTTGCACTATCAATTAAACGAAAACAAATTGTTTTTTTTTTTTTCTGGGTTTCATTTAGCATTTTCAGTGAAAAAGAGAATCAAATTGGGGGTTTTTTGGATTTCCTTTTCTTTTGCATTTTCATTAATAAAAACAAATTGGGGGGTTTTCTGGTAATCCTTTTATTTTTAATTTTCAATTAACCGAAAATCAATTTGGAGGATTTTCTGGGTTTCCTTTGCATTTTTAATCAAAAAAATCAAATTGGGGGTTTTCTGGGTTTCCTTTTCTTTTGCATTTTCAATCAAAAAAATCCTACCGGGTGAAGGTGGTCCGATCAATGATCAGTTCGGTGTATGGGCATTGCTCGGATCGAGTTTGACGGAGGGAGGTGGTGGCGCGACTCATGAAGGATGATCAAAATGCCGAGCTCAAAGGCTTTCGCCTTATCCGTTGCATGATCATATATTTATATGTAGAC
Source organism: Spergularia marina (assembly GCA_963680865.1). Taxonomy (NCBI): domain Eukaryota; kingdom Viridiplantae; phylum Streptophyta; class Magnoliopsida; order Caryophyllales; family Caryophyllaceae; genus Spergularia; species Spergularia marina. The sequence goes on along the minus strand of OY804551.1, from coordinate 9,129,408 downwards.
CATGATGTTTTTAAGTGTAGGCTGATCGATTCTTAAATTATCACAAAATAAAGCAAAGGAGAAGGGGGGCGACATTGATAATTGGGTGGTGGGATGGGTTGATTTTGAGTTTGTTGTATTGTTTTTGTGTTTTTTTTTTTAGATTCTCTTATGATTGAGATTTGTTGATTTTTCTGCTTTTTTGGTGGAAGAGTAGAAAGGGGTGACAATGATAATTGAAAATTAGGGATGAGAAGTTAGCACTTAACACTTAATTAATCCACTAACAAATGCCCTCATTATTTTTCTAACTACTTCTCTCTCTACCCACCTAGGTACTCCCCCACTTTCTCTTTGTAAAGAAACAAAAAGAATGGAGGGAGTACTTGTGTTTAGGATTTCTAATAACAAATAATGAAATAAATGTTGGTGTGGTTATTTTTTTAGGCATGAATATAGGTAAAGCGTATATCAAGGGGAAAAATTAAGATTTCATACCTTTATTAATATGTATTGCTACTCTACACAATTGTTAATTTCTTTAAATACATTTATATATTAGCCAATATTCTTTAAATATATTAGTCTATTTTGTCAATTATGATGTAATTACCTACATTCACACGGTGACCTTCCCATCGACAAATACGACAAATTATAAACAAATATTGCTAGAATATTACGTTATTTTTCTTGAGACAATAATATGTATCTTTAAATTTGGTGTCGATGATTTTTTAGGCATGATATTTTAGGCATACGTATCTCTACACAGTGACCTTTCCAACGTCAATTACGCCAAATTTTAAATAAATTATCAACGAATATTACGATATTTTTTTAAAGATAATTGGTTAATCTTGATTCAATTTTTATATCTTATAAGATGTGATAAACATATGCATAATGTGAGGTATAGGATTTTCTTATACCCTAAACATAATATCCTAGGCCAGATTGTGTAGTTCTTAGAAATTTCACCAAAATATTGCTTAAATTACTCGACAACCTCCTATTTTATGGGCATTATCTGATATAAGTAATAATTTATCTTTAAATTTGTGAAGAATATAAATTCATATTATCAGGCGTAAGACAACCTTCTATGTTACAAAGTTATTTTTATGTCCGAGTTTGGTAATGTCCAGCTAGGTGAGATGTGAAAATGAGCTGTTCATGATACGTGATATGGATTTAGTGCTTACTAGTATATGTTATGCTAATGACAAAATCATATTATATCACTTTTTATTAGTTTTTTTTTTTTTTTTTTATCCTCGCTGTGAATATTACATATTGTTATTTGGAATTGGAGTCTAGTGGTAGAACACCCTTATGGTTTATGTGGAAGGTTGGTTTATCAATTTGATTTTCATATACAAATCGTAGATATTAGAACAATCTTGCACTGAATATATAATATATAAATAAAGATAATAATATTATAAATTAAGATAACATTTGGCAACAATAATTATTACATTAAGACAATATGTTATAATAATATTAAAACAACAATGCGCACTTCAACTCAAGTTATGATAATTTGAGTTCAATCTTAGATTATCAGTTCTTGCACGTAGAATTGTAATTCGTGTTCTATGATTAATGTTATGCATACTAAAATGAAAAGTATGGGAGTTAGAAGGTCCCTAAAGGATAGTGGGATGTATGAATGTTTGTTGGTTAGATTGCGAAGTTATAGCGTTCTCCCGATATATGTGTTCGTCCTTTTGGTTACGGTGCATAGTAGATGTCATGCATATTATAATCATATTCATAAACACACTCTAGGAGCATATTTGATTTAAATGCGTATCATATATTCATGTAGAGTCGAGTTCGTAGAGGAGCAATTTTAGGACATGCTGAGCTACCGTGAGACTACTTGGTTGATCAAGGTAAGAAGATTTCTCATCTCCTTGAAAAGTATCTATTTACGATTTGTTAATAAAAAGTGATTTAAGATCGTTTGGCAATGAATGTGTTTTAAAGAATGTGTGCTAAGAAGAGAACTTTAGAACCAAAAGTTTATCGATGAATTTTATTAGAGCTTGTGTTGCATCTTTGCCAAACTATTTAAGAAATGATTGAAATGGTTATATAAGGATTTTCTTATTTGGCGTTAACTCTGTTGAAGGAGTTAACACGAGTACAGGGTGACCGTAATGATCCGTTTGATTATTTGTGCACAATGTATATATAGATGGGGTGGATTGATTCTCCACCCTAAACCTTTATCTCCTCCCTTTGGAAATAGGTTCCGAGGGGGATGCATGCTTTCGGGAATACTGGTTTGAGGAGACGACCCTGTACTGAAGGAAAACAGTTTAACAAGAAGTAAAGAGTTGTTGAAATTCTGATTTGGATTGTTGGTTTTCTTTTTCCTTCATTTGATTTGTAGGCATGTTATTTGGTTTAAATGCTCTTAATACTTTAAGATATTGAGAAGAATAATCATATTTCGATTTAACTACCTTCGTTTCGTTGAGCAATACAAGGATTAAAGTTTCAATGTCCTATATAATTGAGTTAAACTTTACAACAATGTTTTCTAAATAGGAGACTTCGATTCTTACTCAACCCTTTTTGGTTGACGTTTTTTGTTTTAGTCTTGCAGGTTGGTAGTTGTTTTCCTCCCGTTTTCCCAAGGGCAAGAGAGGCGATCACCAATTAGTTTATAAGTCTTTACTCGGCTTATTACCTTTTGGTTTCGCTTCCGCACTCTATTAAGACTTTTGAGAAGTATTTCGGTTTATACAATTATTTAATAAGATTTAAATTTGTATTCGGTTTTTGTAGATCACTAGTATGTTTCCCTTTTGCCTTAACGATTGATTTTAGGAGTCGATCGTGGCGGTAACACTCCCAATTATCCGTGTTTTCAACCAATGATTTTTTTTCCTAAAATCCAAGGAAATTGGGGGTGTCACATTATGCATCAAAATGTCCAAATAGAAGGGTAGTCACGTTTACGGAGTGTATTGATTTACACTATGAGACAAAGGAGCCTGACATTGTTCAGGATTCTGAAGATGAGGGTAATTAGGGGGACATAACTGATGTTACAGCAGATAAGGGGGAATTGTTGGTGCTCAGGAGAGTTTTGAGCACTTCTCTATCAGCTACAATCAATCCACAGCGAGAAAATTTATTCCATACCAGGGGTACAGTGTAGAGCAAGGTCTGTAAGGTAATAATTGATGGTGGCAGTTGTGCTAATGTGGCTGCGAGGGAGATGGTGGATAAACTCAACCTGGTAACTGAGCTGCATCCTGAACCTTACAAAATTCAGTGGCTGAAGACGGGGAATGACATCAAGATAACCAGGAGGTGTCTGGTGTCATTTTCTATTGGGAAAGATTACCGGGACCAGGTGTGGTGTGCAATTTTGCCAATGGATGCCTGTCACATTCTATTTGGAAGGTCGTGGCAAACTGATCGAGATACAAACCACAAAGGGAGAGACAACACATATTCCTTCAAATTTAACACAAAGAAAATCGTGCTCAACCCATTATTACCACATCAAATTAGCTCCAGCAACAAAAATCCTAACACAACCACTACAACCCCAAACACTTCCTCATCAGCCCTGAGTTCGATTAGGGAGATTGTTGAAATCCCTAATTTTGGTTTAGCAAGTCTCGGAGAGAAGCAAGGAGAGGTGGACGATATGAACCCAGCAGTCCAAGGGGTGGTGAATACTATTTTACCCGATGAAATGCCAGTAGGGTTACCACCGATTCGAGATATACAGCATCACATCAATCTCGGCCAGGTGCATCACTACCGAACAAGGCAGCATACAGGATGAATTCTAAAGATAGAACAGAAAATTTAGAAGCAGGTTGATGAATTAGTGAGCAAGGGCCAAGTCAGAGAGGGTATGAGCCCGTGCTTAGTGTCTGCCCTACTCGTGCCATAAAAGGATGCCTCCATAAGAATGTGTATAGACAGTCGAACAATCAACAAGATCACCATTAAATACCAATATCTCATACCTAGGCTCGATGATCTATTAGATGAGCCTTATGGTTCAAAGGTTTTCTCTAAAATCGATCTGAGGAGTGGATACTATCAGATCAGGATTCGAGAGGAGGATGAGTGAAAAACTGCATTTAAAACTTAAGAGTGGGCTGTATGAATGGCTGGTGATGCCATTTGGTTTGACAAACGCCCCTAGTACATTATTCATGAGATTGATGAATCATGTTTTCTGACCTTTTATTGGGAAAAGTGTGGTGGTCTATGATAACATCCTGATTTACAACAAAACGGAGCATCAAGACATGATTCATGTGAAGGAAATGCTTGAGTTGTTGCAGGAACATCAATTGTATGGTAACCTGAAGAAATGCCACAACCTGACAAACAACCTTACCTTTTTAGGCTAAATTGTCTTTGAGGAAGACATTAAGGTGGATGAGAGCAAGATTGAGGCAATACGGAGTTGGCGTACACATGATAGTATGACTGAAGTGAGGAGTTTTCATGGATTAGCATCGTTTTACCAGAGGTTCATCAAGAACTTTAGCATCATTATAGCACCCTTGACCGAGTGTTTAAAAGAGGATCATTTTCAATGGAATGCTACAGCATAGGAGAGTTTCATTCTCATCAAAGAGAAGCTCACCTCGACACCAGTCCTGGCACTGCCGAATTTCGAGAAAGTATTTGAAGTGGAGTGTGTTGCCTATGGAGTGGGGATCGGGGCTGTATTATTGTTGGAGTAGAGACCCATAGCTTTCTTCAGTGAAAAATTGAGTGAAGCCAAGAAAAAGTTCTCGACTTATGACAAATAATTCCACGCGATTATCAGAGCACTAGAGACATTATCTACTGCAGAAGGAATTTATACTACACTCTGATCATGATGCCCTCAAATTTATCAATGGTCAGCATACACTAAACTCAAGACACGCCAAATGGGTTGAGTCCCTGCAACCATTTACCTTTGTCATCCAACATAAGTCTGGCAAGATGAACAAGCTAAGGTGGCCGATGCCGTGTCGAGGAGGCATTCATTGGTGAGCCTGTTGGAGACCAAGCTACTTCGAATGGAGGTCATCAAAGAACTACCTTGGTGATAAAGACTTTGGAGAATTATTCCAATTAGCTCTACAATAGCCGCGCGGTGAGTTCTTACAACAACAAGGGTTTTTCTTCAAAGGGAATTTACTGTGGATAAGGTAGACTTGATGATAACAACTTTCCACTTTCTCGACAACATATCAGATCACATTTCCAAGTGCTAAGCTTATTACGAATTATTTGGACAAGAGTCAAGATCGCAGCTTTATTGGGCCTCTTAGCCGCGGGCGGAAAGCCTAGATAAACACCGAGATTCTCACTAGCTTTCACACCTAAAGAGCCTTCAAATTTTTGTCTCACATCAGTTTGTATATTCTTTTAAAAGAACATTTTGGTTTTACTTCTATTCATTTTTTGGCCAGAAAAATAGAAGAATTGACACAACATGCTATTCACACTTAATAAGGTGTCATCACTAGTATTAGCAAACAAAAGCACATCATCCGTAAAAAATAAATGAGAAGGTGAACTTCTTAAGCTTCTTTGTGCAAGAAATCACGAGACGAAACAGGCCGAGAAACGTAACATTGAAGGTCACCCTTGATATTACGAACTAGGTTTGATCAACCGAGGATGTTAAGATATATATTCCAAACTTTGGTTGGCGCAAATGCTGGATTTTGGGTTAAAAAATGCATCAAATTGGGTCTACAAAAGATTATTTTCATAAGTTAGAGCATCTTTGGGGTTTGAAGATGCAATGAAATCGTTATCTCTTGTTGTCTATAAGACTATAACCCCAGACTTTTGTTAAAGCCTTTAATCCAAAATCTATGGAACTATGCTATGAAGAATGTAACAACCAATCGTCAAAACCGACTTTCTATTATGACAATTATTTCACCTCCTTAGCTTTTGTCTATCACCATCGCAGAATAACCCGACAATATGCCTCAACATTTAATCCTGTGACCTAGGTGGACATGATATCTCGAAGGATTGTCCTAATATTGTGATCAGCCTTATGATAGATTGAAGGTTTGCTTTGTCAATACGGAGTACATTTAAGTATTTAACTCAGAACAAAAAAAAAAAAAAAAAAAAAAAAAAAAAAAAAAAAGTAAAAAAGTCCTAAACAGTGTAAACACATCTAATATCACCCTTGTTCCAAAAAGAAATTAAATATGGGACCCAGAAAGCACTCAGTGGTACTGGTAAATGGGGACTCAGAACCACCAACTAGCAATAATACCCGTCAAGCCTTGACCCCTCCGATCCTCACCGACCCACTCAAGTCCCAATCCTCTCTCCTGTAATAACTTACAACTCAAACCAAAACAGTCGCCCTTTATTATTCTCATCAACTCTTAACTCCCAATTCAACCGCCACGTCCTACAATCATTCCGGTTCATGAAACTGCAATCAATGGACACGAAGAATAAGCCTTCTAATTTTACATACATGGGACGGAATTTTAGCGATTTAAACATCAACGACAACTCTTCTTCGGCTTTTAGTGAGTGTAACAGCGACATTTCCGGCGAGTTTCCTTCGGCTTCAGCCGAAAGTCGCCAGCTCTGGCTCGCCTGCGCCGCCGCTGATGAGCACTCGGATGATCTGATCAGTCAATTGATTATTCAGCTAAACTCCTCTTCAATCGACGATCAGAAACAGGCAGCCTTGGAAATTCGCCTCCTGGCTAAAAACAAGTCGGAGAACCGGCTCAAAATCGCCCGAGCCGGGGCCATCAAGCCGCTCATCTCTCTCCTCTCTTCCTCCGATTCTCAGCTTCAGGAGTACGGCGTAACGGCGATACTTAACCTCTCGTTGTGCGAAGAGAACAAGGATCACATCATGTTATTCGGGGCAGTTAAGCCGTTGGTCAGGGCTTTGAGAACCGGAACCGCAACGGCTAAGGAGAACGCAGCATGTGCACTTCTTCGTTTATCTCAACCCGATGAGAACAAGGTTCTGATCGGACGGTCAGGAGCGATCCCGCCATTAGTGGATCTACTAGAAACAGGAGGAGTCCGCGGGAAGAAAGATGCTTCCACGGCACTCTACTCGTTATGCTCTGTAAAGGAGAACAAGATGAGGGCCGTTGAATCCGGGATCTTGAAACCTCTGATTGAGCTGATGGCGGATTTTGATTCCCACATGGTGGATAAGTCGGCCTACGTGTTAAGTTTATTGGCGCCGTTGCCGGAGGCGAAGGTGGCTTTGGTTGAGGAAGGCGGGATTCCCGTTTTGGTTGAGCTGGTCGAGGTTGGGTCCCACCGCCAGAAGGAGATTGCGGCGGCTGTTTTGCTTCAGTTGTGCGAAGACAGTGTTGTTTACCGTACTATGGTGGCGCGTGAGGGCGCCATCCCGCCTTTGGTTGCCTTGTCTCAATCCGGCACTTCTCGTGCAAAGAAAAAGGTTAGTTTTTCTTTATAAAATTGACAAGAGATTGTTGTGTTCTCTTCGATTTGCTGGTTACTGGTTACTACATCCAACAAAAGTTTAATTCTTCTGAGAAAAATGAAATGTTAATCAAATTACCATAGCTAAATTTTGCTAAAAAATGTCACATTAACTAAATTCGTGATTAAGGCTTAAGAATAATTAAATCTCTAATTGTCCAATTCGTCACAACAATGATGTTTGATAAATGTTAATTATTATTAGTTCGTCGGTTCCACGATTTACTTATAAAAGATATCAGCGGAGTTGGTTGTTTCTTGAATTTCTTTTATTGTTCTTGTTGACTAAAATCAAAATTGTTTGTTGATATACCGTTTGATTCAAACTAAATACGGAATACTTGCTTTGTTTCCTTGGATTGTTGACTTTGGATTTCATTAGGTTTCTCACCAAATAGGCAAATATATTAAACATAATGAATTGAATATACATACCTTTCAAAACACACGTCATTTGGAGGAACAATAAATATATTCGAATATATCATTTAAATTTAATAGGAGATACGGAAACGATATTATAATCGAGAGATATTATATATTGTGAAAAATGCAAGTTTAAGAGCTTCACAATGGTCTAGTGGAATGCAAAAGTGCAATATTAGGTACTCTGATATTTTATCGGTATGGAATTTTCCAAGTCCTTTTCCAACAGTTGGTAGGTTTTTCGGTTAGGCTAACAATTCTGTATCTTGAATCCAGAATGTTTTTCGGCATATATACTAATATATCCTCCGTTTATTCTTTCCGAATTATTTCAATCGGTTTCTTAAAAATTGATTGATAAAAACATACTCGTATGTAAGATGGAGTATTCATAAGAAAACATTGCAATGGAAACCAAAATGGGGGAATGATCTAACCTAATTTCATAAGAAACTCTAGGAAAGAGAAGAGTAAAGAATTCGAAATTATAAGAAAGTCAGTAACTTGAAGGAATCAAGTCTTTAAGGTGAGTAGTGGAAAGTTGACCTCCAATATTATTGTAGTGATTAATTAAAAACGTTGGGTTCCTTTTGAATCGTATGTTACTATCAGGACTTATCTCAAAATGACCAAAGGGATGGGATCTATTGCCTTTTGTCTACCACAGAAATCCTTATAGTAAGCTTGAAGTGGACTTCTGTCGGTTGAGTAGTTTTAGCTTATTAGCCTTGTGGTTTTTGCTCCGTTTGGGTAAAAGAAGATTTGTAAGTCGTATACTACTGGTAGTCTGGTATACCAAATCAATTAAGTTGATTTGTTGAATTGGTAGTTTCTTTGGAAATTTGGAGTAAACTTTTATGTACGTACGGTTTGACATTCCATTTTTTTTTTTTTTTGGAAAATTCAGTTCAGTTAACCTGAAATATTAGTACCATCGTCTCCCTGAAAAATAGAAATGTATGACAAAGTTTAATTTCAATAAACAGCTTAGGTGAAAAATACAGACTCTTGAAAAAAAAAAAAAAAAATGAGCGAGAGTGCTTACATTTCAATCATTGACACTTTTGGAATCAGCAACCTTTACAACGCGTTTCACAAGTATGTTAGGGAACAGACGTAATCATATGTTCCATTTCAACTATTAACTTGACGCTTCTGGAATGAGTAACCTAATTGTTCTTATTTTACAAATTTCTTGAGCCATCTTTGTCATTTGTCAATGAACCTGCAAACTTCGCCTCCTTTCAAAACAAGAAAAAGCAAAAAAAAAAAAAAAAAAAAAAAAAAGACACGTCCCTCTTGTACCTTTGTCTTTCTTGAGTTATACTTCTTTAGTATTCTTCTCTGAACATGGTATTAATGTAAAATGTTTATATCTTCTTTCTTTGAAACACACAATACGTGTTTTCTACGAATAAACTTAGGGTATGTGGGCGATAATCAAAGGCTTACGTAGAAACTAGAAAGTGAAATATTCTTGGTTGATATTACCGTTATTCCTTTTGATTCTTTTCATTTCGTTTGAATATGTGAGTATTTAAAGTGTATAGATTTGATTAATTATATTAATGGCAAGTTGGCAACTCCTTATTGGTTCCTAGATGTTCAACAAACAAAATTCAAGTTTACGAAAGGATATTGACTCTTCGAACTTTTGATTAATCAATTTCTTAATGCATCAATTTCATATAACTAGTGTGCATATAAGGTATGACTAATAAGGTGGACGGAGGGAATAATAGGTAATGTTGTATGAATATCGTACGTACATAAGTGTACTGTACAATTTTAGATCTTTCCGATACATATGATTGATATTGGGTGTTGTGTTGTTTTATGTGGGACAGGCAGAGACACTGATTGAGCTTCTACGGCAACCAAGATCCGGCAATGCCGCTGCGAGAGAAAGAGACATATGATTTTGTCAGACCATTCTGTCTCCACATGCCCTGCACTCTCACCATAATTCTCCCTGCCTAATTCTGTTCACGCTTAGGTTTTAATCAGTTTTCTAGAGGGAGGTGTCTTGGGTGCATGTCTCTGAATCTTAAGAAAAACAAATGTTATCTTCTTCGCGAGCATGTGAGTGGATGCTCGTGTTTGACGTGTGTAGATACTCATGGACGTCGGTGTATGTTTCTATTGTAGAGAGGAAACATGGAAACCAAAATAGAAAAACATAAAGAGGCTTACTGAAAGTGCTCTTTTTTTTTTTTTTTTTTTTTTTTTTTGGTACATTGGTGGAGATGTGGGATCAAACTCAGTATAATCCCAAGACACGACAGACTGGTTTTTTAACCACTTGGTCAACATTAATCTCAAGTGTGTAGTGAAAGTGTATAACAAAAGCAAAAGGGTATTACCAATAGTGTAAATAGTTGTTTGAAAGTTTGTAAAGAGAAGAAAACAAGCAATACATAACAGAAGTTGTTGGTCCATCTTTGTATATACTCCACTTATTGTTTACTTAATCATTCCTACTTTAGATTTCTCTCATTTGCACATGCCAACATCGGGAATCGTCTTTTTAGGCTACCCGATTCAAAACTTGCTAAAAACTGATACTCGTACCTAACCCGAAATAAACACGATACCTGATTTTGCTTGTACCCGAAAATAGGGTACCCTAATCTCGGGTACTTGTACTTGGTATTCCTTAGTTCGTAGTTTTAAATTGTCAACATTCAATAGCACATAAGTTGGTAATTACACGAAGTAGAATTCTTGTGCAATTATGGGTTGGATGATAATGTCTACTAAATGCACGAGTGTGTGAGTTGTTATTCTAGCTTCTAACATTGAGTTTTGAAGAGTTTTTATTCAAAAAATTAGAGATCAAGTTACAAATCGGGTACCCTATTTGCTATTTTCAATACTCGTACCCGACTCTAATTAATACGAAGTATAAAAAAAACGGGTCTGTAACATCTCAAGAAACCGAGTATTAAAAATCCGGTACCACGTAGCTAAACAGGGCTGGTATTTGCTCACCCCTCGAGGCCCGTCCGATCATATGCAAGCAGAAGATTGTTGACATACATGATACATCAAACTGTCCCCAGGGGTAGTTGTCAAGTTCATAGCTTTACTGCAGTCTTGACCATTTAGTTGAAAAACCTCAACTGGAGCCTATGACTCTCTAGGCATTGTGGAACGCTAAAATTTAAGGGTACTTATATGAAGTATCCTAACTAAGGAGCTCTAAATTTATGTGACCGTAAGGAACAAAATCCTACATAGTAATAGTACTGAAAATAAAAAAATTTGTTGAAATACAAAGAGGATTCTTCCAAACTAAACGACTAACATAATTCAAAGTAAGTCAGGCTTGCTAATGAAGAGTCAAGGAAGATACAGGGCGAGACACTCATCATACTTTTGTTCAAGGGACTCTTTTAATAGTATTTACTTTATTTCTTAACGGACCCTTTGCTATATAAATATCAATGAATCATACAAGAATCTAGAAGAAAAAACAATAACACAAAAAAAATATTCAAAAAGGCAACCATAGTCCTCTTAAACTATTCAACCACCTGTGCTTCGATTTTGGCACAACGTGGGGTGAAACTCGTACAAAGGGTGGCTAATGGCAAAAATATGATTTCAAACTATTTAAACTATAATTTGCTAGGTAAAAACTCGAGTTTGCTCGGAGAAGACTCGATGCTGACACGGGGGCGATTCCGGACAAGTTTTGAAGGGTTTTGCATGTGTCTTTGGACATATGTGGCATCAAAATGTCTCAAATGTGATTGATATGCCCAAGACACACCATTAGAATGCCCCACAACGAATTTGAGCCATTTTCAAGTCGGTGCTTCGATGGGTGATTCGAGCACCATAGTGTATTTGCACCAATTCTTTAATTATTCAATATCAATATAAAAATAACTCATTGTATTATGGTTGAAGGGACTCTTTAAAAGTATTTACTTTATTTATTAACGGACCATTTGCTATATAAATCTCAATGAATCATACAAGAATCTAGAAGAAAAAACTGATCGTTCATTCCCAACTGGCCAGCCCTCTCTCTAATATCTCAGTTTCTATCGGCCGATGTTACTAAATTTTCCCTTCGAATCTATTCTTCAGCCCTGTAACCAATGCCACCATGATGGTTATGGAAGTCAATTTATCCAGTTGAGGCATTCTTAGTCCAGTCCTGAGTAGGGAAGATTGCTTCTATCCGTCAAGCATTGGAGTCGTGCCTGAATCCTTTGTTCGCACCTACAATGTCATGATTACATTAGTTTACCCTTTTTCTTTGGTAGTTTAACGGACGGTCGCCCCTCCAACAAGAAAGGGTGTATCAATTGCCCCTTTCACTCTCAATAAGTTGGTAGAGCAGACTCCAACAGAGGAGTTAAATTGTAAGCAAAGGACCAATGGCTTGTCCAATTCATGTTGCATTAGCACGAGTCATGCATGCGGTCACGGTTACGCCTTATGGATCCGGAATCGCCCACGTGTCAACATCAAGTCTTCTCGAGCAAACTCGAGTTTTTTCTTAGCAAATAATAGTTTTAATAGTTTGAAATCATATTTTTGCCATTGGGCACCCGTTGTAAGAGTTTCACCCCACATTGTGCCAAAACCGAAGCACAGGTGGTTAAATAATTCAAGATGACTATGGTTGCCTTTTTGAATATTTTGTTTGTGTTATTGCGTTTTCTTCTAGATTCTTGTATGATTCATTGAGATTTATGTAGTAAAGGGTCCATTAAGAAATAAAGTAAATACTATTAAAAGAGTCCCTTCAACCAAAGTATGATAAGTTATTTTTATATTGATATTGAATAATTAAAGAATTGGTGCAAAGACATTATGGTGCTCGAAACAATGACTCGGAAATGACTCAAGTTCGTTGTGGGGTTTCCTAATGGTGTGTCTTGGGCAACACATTTGAGATAATTTGATGCCATATATGTCCCAAAACACATGCAAAACCCTCTAAAACTACCCCAGATTGGCCCCCGTGTCAGCACCGAGTGTTTTCAGAGCAAACTCGAGTTTTTTCTTTGCAAATGAGAGTTTTAATAGTTAGAATCATATTTTGGCCATTGGCCACCGTTTGCACGAGTTTCACCCCATGTTGTGCCAAAACTGAAGCACAGGTGGTTGAATAATTCAAGAGAAATATAGTTGCGTTTTTGAATATTTTGTTTGTGATATTGTTTTTTAATTCTAGATTCTTTTATGATTAATTGAGATTTATATAGAAAAGGGTCCGTTAAGAATTAAAGTAAATACTATTAAAAGAGTCCCTTCACCCTAAGTATGATGAGTTATTTTAATACTGATATTGAATAATTAAACAATTGGTGCAAATACACTATGGTGCTCGAAACACCTAGCGAAGCACCAACTTGGAAATGACTCAAATTCGTTGTGGGGCGTTCAAATGGTGTGACTTGGCCATATCAATCACATTTGAGACACTTTGATGTCACATATGTCCAAAGACACATGCAAAACCCTCTAAAACTTGTCCGGAATCGCCCCCGTGTCACAGCGAGTCTTCTCTGAGCAAACTCGAGATTTTTTCGAGCAAATTATAGTTTTAATGGTTTGAAATCAAATTTTTTTTCATTGGCCACCCTCTGTACGATTTTCACCCAACGTTGTGCGAAAACGAAAGCAAAGGTGGTTAAATAATTCAAGAGGACTATGGTGATTGCCTTTTTGAATATTTTGTTTGTGTTATTGTTTTTACTTCTAGATTCTTGTATGATTCATTGAGATTTATAAAGCAAATGGTCTGTTAATAAATAAAGTAAATACTATTAAAAGAGTGCCTTCAACCAAAGTACGATGGTTTTTTTTATATTGATATTGAATAATTAAAGGATTGGTGTAAAATACACTATGCTGCTCGAAATACCCAGCTTAGCACAGACTCGGAAATGAGTCAAATTTGTTGTGGGGCTTTTTTATGGTGTGTCTTGGGCTTATCCATCACATTTGAGACAATTTGATGCCACATATGTCCAAAGACATATGCAAAACCCTCTAAAACTTGTCCGGAATCGCCCCCGTGTCAGCATCGAGTCTTCTCCGACCAACTCGAGTTTTTCCGAGCAAATTATAGTTTTAATAGTTTAAAATTATATTTTTTTCCAGTGGCCACCCTTTGTATGAGTTTCACCCCATGTTGTGCGAAAACCGAAGCACAGGTGGTTAACAATTCAAGAAGACTATGGTCGCCTTTTTGAATATTTTGTTTGTGTTATTGTTTTTTCTTCTAGATTCTTGTATGATTTATTGAGATTTATAAAGAAAATGATCCTTTATTAAGTAAAGTAAATAGTATTAAAACAGTCTCTTTAACCAAAGTAAGATAAGTTATTTTTATATTGATATTGAATAATTAAAGAATTGGTGCAAATACACTATGGTGCTCGAAACACCCAGCGAATCATTGACTCGGAAATGGTTAAAATTCGTTGTAGGGCTTTCTTATGGCGTGTCTTGGGCATATCAATCACATTTGAGACAATTTGATTCCATATATGTCAAAAGACACATGCAAAACCCTCTAAAACTAGCCCGGAATCGCCCTCATGTCAGCTCCGAGTCTTCTCCGAGCAAACTCGAGTTTTTTCTTAGAAAATGATATTTTTAATATTTTGAAATCATATTTTTGCCATTGGCCACCGTTTGTATGAGGTTCACCCCACGTTGTGCCAAAATTAAACCACAGGTGGTTGTATAATTCAAAAAGACTATGGTTGCCTTTTTGAATATCTTGTTTGTGTTGTTGTTTTTTCTTCAATATTTTTGTATGATTCATTGAGATTTATATAGCAATGGGTCTTTTAAGAAATAAAGTAAATACAATTCAAAGAGTCCCTTCAACCAATGTATGATTAGTTATTTTTATAATGATATTGAATAATTAAAGAATTGGTGCAAATACACTATGGTGCTCGAAACACCCAGTGATGCACCGACTTGGAAATGGCACAAATTCGTTGTGGGGTTTTATAATGGTGTGTCTTGGGCATTTCAATCACATTTGAGACAATTTTATGCCACATATGTCCAAAGACACATGCAAAACCATCTCAAACTTGTCCGGAATCGCCCCCGTGTCTGCATCGAGTCTTCTCCGAGGAAATTCGAGTTTTTTCAGAGCAATTTATAGTTGAAATAGTTTGAAATCATATTTTTGCCAGTCGCCTCCCTTTGTACGAGTTTCACGGCACGTTGTGCTAAAACGGTAGCAAAGTTGGTTGAATAATTCAAGAGTACTATGGTTGGCTTTTTGAATTTTGTGTTTGTGTTATTGTTTTTTCTTCTAGATTTTTGTAATTTTCATTGACCTTTATATAGCAAAGAGTACGTTAATAAATAATGTAAATAATATTAAAAGGGTCCCTTCAACCAAAGTACGATGAGTTAAATTTATATTGATATTCAATAATTAAAGAATTGGTGCAATGGTTCTCGAAATACCCAATGAAGCACCGACTCAGAAATGGCCAAAATTTGTTGTAGGGCTTCCTAATGGTGTGTCTTGGGCATATCAATCACATTTGAGACAATTTGATTCCATATATGTCAAAAGACACATGCAAAACCCTCTAAAACTAGCCCGTAATCCCCCCGTGTCAGCTCCGAGTCTTCTCCGAGCAAACTCGAGTTTTTTCTTAGAAAATGATATTTTTAATATTTTGAAATCATATTTTTGCCATTGGCCACCGTTTGTATGAGGTTCACCCCACGTTGTGCCAAAATTAAACCACAGGTGGTTGTATAATTCAAAAAGACTATGGTTGCCTTTTTGAATATCTTGTTTGTGTTGTTGTTTTTTCTTCAATATTTTTGTATGATTCATTGAGATTTATATAGCAATGGGTCTTTTAAGAAATAAAGTAAATACAATTCAAAGAGTCCCTTCAACCAATGTATGATTAGTTATTTTTATAATGATATTGAATAATTAAAGAATTGGTGCAAATACACTATGGTGCTCGAAACACCCAGTGATGCACCGACTTGGAAATGGCACAAATTCGTTGTGGGGTTTTATAATGGTGTGTCTTGGGCATTTCAATCACATTTGAGACAATTTTATGCCACATATGTCCAAAGACACATGCAAAACCATCTCAAACTTGTCCGGAATCGCCCCCGTGTCTGCATCGAGTCTTCTCCGAGGAAATTCGAGTTTTTTCAGAGCAATTTATAGTTGAAATAGTTTGAAATCATATTTTTGCCAGTCGCCTCCCTTTGTACGAGTTTCACGGCACGTTGTGCTAAAACGGTAGCAAAGTTGGTTGAATAATTCAAGAGTACTATGGTTGGCTTTTTGAATTTTGTGTTTGTGTTATTGTTTTTTCTTCTAGATTTTTGTAATTTTCATTGACCTTTATATAGCAAAGAGTACGTTAATAAATAATGTAAATAATATTAAAAGGGTCCCTTCAACCAAAGTACGATGAGTTAAATTTATATTGATATTCAATAATTAAAGAATTGGTGCAATGGTTCTCGAAATACCCAATGAAGCACCGACTCAGAAATGGCCAAAATTTGTTGTAGGGCTTCCTAATGGTGTGTCTTGGGCATATCAATCACATTTGAGACAATTTGATTCCATATATGTCAAAAGACACATGCAAAACCCTCTAAAACTAGCCCGTAATCCCCCCGTGTCAGCACCGAGTCTTCTCCGAGCAAACTCGAGCTTTTTCTTAGCAAATGATAATTTTAATAATTTGAAATCATATTTTTGCCATTGTCCACCCTTTATACGAGTATCTCCCCACGTTGTGCCAAAACCGTAGCACAGGTGATTGAATAATTAAAGAGGACGGAGGTTGGCTTTTTGAATTTTGTGTTTGTGCTATTATTTTTTCTTCTAGATTTTTTTATTTTTCATTGACCTTATAGCAAAGAGTACGTTTATAAATAAAGTAAATAATATAAAAAGGGTCACTTCAACCAAAGTACAAAGAGTTAAATTTATATTGATATTCAATAATTAAAGAATTGGTACAAATATTCTATGGTTCTCGAAACACCCAGCAAAGCACCGACTCGGAAATGGCTCAAATTCGTTCAACGGCTTCTTAATGGTGTGTCTTGGGCATATCAATCACATTTGAGACAATTCGATTCCATATATGTCAAAATACACATGCAAAACCCTCTAAAACTAGCCCGGAATCGCACCTGTGTCAGCACCGAGTATTCTCCGAGCAAACTCAAGCTTTTTCTTAGCAAAAGATAGTTTAAATAGTTTGAAATCATAGTTTTAACTTTTTCCACCCTTTGTACGAGTTTCACCCCATGTTTTGCCAAAACGAAGCACATGTGGTTGAATAATTCAAGAGGACTATGATTGCCTTTTTCAATATTTTGTTTTTGTTATTGTTTATTCTTCTAGATTCTTGTATAATTTATTGAGATTTATATAGCAAAGGGTCCGATAAAGAATATAGTAAATACTATTAAAAGAGCCCCTTCAACCCAACTATGATGAGTTATTTTTATATTGATACTGAATAATTAAAGAATTGGTGCAAATACAATATGGTGCTCGAAACACCCAGCGAAGCATCGACTTGGAAATGGCTCAAATTCGTTGTGGGTTTTATAATGGTGTGTCTTGGGCATATCAATCACATTTGAGACAATTTGATGCAAAACCCTTTAAAACGTGTTCGGAATCGCCCCCGTGTCAGCATCGAGTCTTCTCAAAGCAAACTCAAGTTTTTTCTGAGCAAGTTATAGTTTTAACAGTTTGAAATCATATTTTTGCCGTTCGCCACCCATTGTACGAGTTTCACCACACGTTGTGCCAAAACCGAAGCACAGATGGTTGAATTATTCAAGGGGACTATGGTTGCCTTTTTGAATATTTTGTTTGTGTTATTGGTTATTCTTCTAGATTCTTGTATGATTTATTGAGATTTATATAGCAAAGGGTCCGGTAAGAAATAAAGTAAATACTATTAAAATAGTCCCTTCAACCAAAGTGTGATGAGTTATTTTTATATTGATATTGAATAATTAAATAATTGGTGCAAATATACTATGGTGCTCGAAACACCCAGCGAAGAACCGACTCGGAATAGGCTCAAATTTGTTGTGGGGTTTTATAATGGTGTGTCTTGGGCATATCAATCACATTTGAGACAATTTGATGCCACATATGACCAAAGACACCTGCAAAACCCTCTAAAACTTGTCCGGAATCGCCCCCGTGTCAGCATCAAGTCTTCTCAAAGAAAACTCGAGTTTTTTCTTAGCAAGTTATAGCTTTAACAGTTTGAAATCATATTTTTGCCATTGGCCACCCGTTGCACGAGTTTCACCCCAAGTTGTGCCAAAACCGAAGCACAGGTGGTTGAATTATTCAAGAAGATTATGGTTCCCTTTTTGAACATTTTGTTTGTGTTATTTTTTATTCTTCTAGATTCTTGTATGATTTATTGAAATTTTTATAGCAAAGGGTCCGGTAAGAAATAAAGTAAATACTATTAAAAGAGTCCCTTCAACTAAAGTATTATTTTTATATTGATATTCAATAATTAAAGAATTGGTACAAATATTCTATGGTTCTCGAAACAGCCAGCAAAGAACCGACTCGGAAATGGCTCAAATTCGTTCTACGGCTTCTTAATGGTGTGTCTTGGGCATATCAATCACATTTGAGACAATTTGATTCCATATATGTCAAAAGACACATGCAAAACCCTCTAAAATTAGTCCGGAATCGCCCCTGTGTCAGCACCGAGTCTTCTCCGAGCAAACTCGAGCTTTTTCTTAGCAAATGATAGTTTTAATAGTTTGAAATCATATTTTTGCAATTGGCCACCCTTTGTACGAGGTTCACCTCACGTTGTGCCAAAATTAAAGCACATGTGGTTGAATAATTCAAGAGGACTACGGTTGCCCTTTTGAATATCTTGTTTGTGTTATTGTTTTTTCTTTTATATTTTTGTATGCTTCATTAAGATTTATATAACAATGGGTCTTTTAAGAAATAAAGTAAATACCATTAAAAGAGTCTCTTTAACCAAACTATGATAAGTTATTTTTATATTGATATTCAATAATTAAAGAATTGGTGCAGGTACTCTATGGTTCTCGAAATACCCTCCGAAGCACCGAATCGAAAATGGCTCAAATTCGTTGTAGGGCTTCCTAATGGTGTTTTTTGGGAATATCAATCACATTTGAGACAATTTGATTCCATATATGTCAAAAGAGACATGCAAAACCCTCTAAAACTAGCCCGGAATCGCCCCCGTGTCAGCACCAAGTCTTTTCCGTGCAAACTCGAGTTTTTTCTTAGCAAATGATAGTTTTAATAGTTTGAAACATATTTTTGCCATTGGCCACCCTTTGTACGAGGTTCATCCCACGTTGTGCCAAAATTGAAGCACAGGTGGTTAAATAATTCAAGAGTGCTATGGTTGCCTTTTTGAATATCTTGTTTGTGTTATTGTTTATTCTTCTAGATTCTTGTATGATTTATTGAGATTTATATAGCAAAGGGTCCGATAAGAAATATAGTAAACACTATTAAAAGAGCCCCTTCAACCAAACTATGATGAGTTATTTTTATATTGATACTGAATAATTGTAAAATTGGTGCAAATACACTATGGTGCTCGAAACACCTAGCGAAGCATCGACTCGGAAATGGCTCAATTTTGTTGTGGGGTTTTATAATGGTGTGTCTTGGGCATATCAATAACATTTGAGACAATTTGATGCCACATATGTCCAAAGACACATGGAAAACCCTCCACAACTTGTCCGGAATCGCCCCCGTGTCAGCATCGAGTATTCTCGGTGCAAACTCAAGTTTTTTCTTAGCAAGTTATAGTTTGAACAGTTTGAAATCATACTTTTGCCATTGGCCACCCGTTGTACCACTTTCACCCCACGTTGTGCCAAAACCGAAACACAGGTGGTTGAATTATTCAAGAGGACTATGATGACCTTTTTGAATATTTTGTTTGTGGTATTGTTTATTCTTCTAGATTCTTGTATGATTTATTGAGATTTATGTAGCAAAGGGTCCGGTAAAAAATAAAGTAAATACTATTAAAACAGTCCCTTCAACCAAAGTATGACGAGTTATTTTTATATTGATATTCAATAATTAAAGAATTGGTGCAAATGCTCTATGGCTTTCGAAACACCCAGCAAAGCATCGACTCGAAAATGGCTCAAATTTGTTGTACGGCTTCTTAATGGTGTGTCGTGGGCATATCAATCACATTTGAGATAATTTGATGCCACATATGTCCAAAGACACATGCAAAACCCTCTAAAACGTTGTCGGAATCGCCCCTGTGTCAGCTTTGAGTCTTCTCAAAGCAAACTCAAGCTTTTTTTTAGCAAGTTATAGTTTTAACAGTTTGAAATCATATTTTTGCCATTGGCCACCCATTGTATGAGTTTCTCCCCACGTTGTGCCCAAAACGAAGCACGGGTGGTTGAATAATTTAAGAGGACTATGGTTGCCTTTTTGAATATTTTGTTTGTGTTATTGTTTATTCTTCTAGATTCTTGTATGATTTATTGAGATTTATATAGCAAAGGGTCCGGTAAGAAATAAAGTAAATACTATTAAAATAGTCCTTTCAACCAAAGTATGATGAGTTATTTTTATATTGATATTGAATAATTAAAGAATTGGTGCAAATACTCTATGGCTCTCGAAACACCCAGCAAAGCACCGACTCGAAAATGACTCAACTTCGTTGTACTGCTTCTTAATGGTGTGTCGTGGGCAAATCAATCACATTTGAGACAATTTGATGCCACATATGTCTAGAGGTGGCAAACGGGTGGATCGAGTCGGGTTCGGGTCGGATGATCTCGGGTTCGGATCATAATTGATTCGGGTTTATTCGGATCATGTAAGCTTTCGGATCGGGTAGGGTTGGGTCGGGTCATGCCGGGTTGAGACTGATATCGGAACTCGGGTCACATTGGGTCGGGTTACATCGGGCGTCGGGTGCCCATGGGTCGGGTAATTTCGGTTAGTTGATCTTATCGGGTCAATAAATATAATATAATTATTTTTGGTTCATATGATAGAATTCACTTGTTAAAGTTTTTTGGATCCAAAATTAATCGCTTAATGTCTATGTGAAATTATTTGTTTTCCCTCCATACTTAAAACTAATTATGCGATTACACTCCAAGATAAAAATTTCATAATTTTTTCAATTCCCTCTATATATACGTTTTATTAGTCATTTCCCAAACCCTAAACAATAGAGTTGTAATTTTATGCATCATATGAGTAGTTTATACATGTGATTTGCTAATAGAGTTTTCAATAAAAAAAATTTATATATCCGGGTGTAATCAGATAATTGGGGCCTAATCAATGCGGGTACTATTCGAGTCGGGTTTTAATCAGGTCGGGTGTTGGCGGGTTCGGGTTATATCGGTTACAGGTATATTCGGGTATCGAGTTATGCCGGATAAGATCGGATCGGTTACGAGTTGCATCATTTTGTCATATAAGCAGGTGTCGGGAGGATCGGGTATCGGGTGGGTCGGGTCGGTTTTCTCGGGCCGGGTCGTGTTTTGCCACCTCTACATATGTCCAAAGACACATGCAAAACCCTCTAAAACGTGTTCGGAATCGCCCCCGTGTCAGCATCGAGTCTTCTCAAAGTAAACTCAAGTTTTTTCTTAGCAAGTTATAGTTTTAACAGTTTGAAATCATATTTTTGCCATTGGCCACCCATTGTAAGAGTTTTACCCCATGTTGTGCCAAAACCGAAGCACAGATGGTTGAATTATTCAAGAGGACTATGGTTGCCTTTTTGAATATTTTGTTTGTGTTATTGCTTATTCTTCTAGATTTTTGTATGATTTATTGAGATTTATATAGCAAAGGGTCCGGTAAGAAATAAAGTAAATACTATTAAAATAGTCCCTTCAACCAAAGTATGATGAGTTACTTTTATATTGATATTGAATAATTAAAGAATTAGTGCAAATACACTATGGTGCTCGAAACACCCAGCGAAGAACCGACTCGGAATAGGCTCAAATTCGTTGTGGGGTTTTATAATGGTGTGTCTTGGGCATATCAATCACATTTGAGACAATTTGATGCCACATATATCCAAAGACACGTGCAAAACCCTCTAAAACTTGTCCGGAATCGCCCCCGTGTCAGCATCGAGTCTTCTCAAAGCAAACTCGAGTATTTTCTTAGCAAGTTATAGTTTTAACAGTAAGAAATCATATTTTTGCCATTGGCCGCCCGTTGCACGAGTTTCACCCGATGTTGTGCCAAAATCGAAGCACAGGTGGTTGAATTATTCAAGAAGATTATGGTTGCCTTTTTGAATATTTTGTTTGTATTATTGTTTATTCTTATAGATTCTTGTATGATTTATTGAGAATTTTATAGCAAAGGGTCCGGTAAGAAATAAAGTAAATACTACTAAAAGAGTCCTTTCAACCAAAGTATTATTTTTTTTATTGATATTCAATAATTAAAGAATTGGTACAAATACTCTATGGTTCTCGAAACACCGAGCAAAGCACCGACTCGCAAATGACTCAAATTCGTTCTAGGGCTTCTTAATGGTGTGTCATGGGCATATCAATCACAATTGAGACCATTTGATTCCATATATATCAAAACACACATGCAAAACCCTCTAAAATTAGCCCGGAATCGTCCCTGTGTTAGCACCGAGTCTACTCTGAGCAAAATCGAACGTTTTCTTAGCAAATGATAGTTTTAAAAGTTTGACATCATATTTTTGCCATTGGCCACCCTTTCTACGAGGTTCACCTCACGTTGTGCCAAAATTAAGGCACCTGTGGTTGAATAATTCAAGAGGACTACGGTTGCCTTTTTCAATATCTTGTTTGTGTTATTGTTTTTTCTTCTATAGTTTTGTATGCTTCATTGAGATTTATATAACAATGGGTCTATAAGAAATAAAGTAAATTCTATTAAAAGAGTCCCTTAAACCAAACTATGATAAGTTCTTTTTATATTGATATTCAATAATTAAAGAATTGGTGCAAGTACTCTATGGTTCTCGAAATACCCAGCGAAGCACCGAATTGGAAATGGCTCAAATTCGTTGTAGGGCTTCCTAATGGTGTGTCTTGGGCATATTAATCACATTTGAGACAATTTGATTCCATATATGTTAAAAGACACATGCAAAACCCTCTAAAACTAGCCCGGAATCGCCCCCGTGTCAGCACTGAGTCTTCTCCGAGCAAACTCGATTTTTTTCTTAGCAAATGATAGTTTTAATGGTTTGAAATCATATTTTTGCCATTGGTCACCCTTTGTATGAGGTTCACCCCACGTTGTGCCAAAATTGAAGCACAGGTGGTTGAATAATTCAAGAGTACTATGCTTGTCTTTTTGAATATCTTGTTTGTGTTATTGTTTATTCTTCTAGATTCTTGTATGATTTATTGAGATTTATATAACAAATGGTCCGATAAGAAATAAAGTAAATACTATTAAAAGAGTCCTTTCAACCAAAGTATGATGAGTTATTTTTATATTGATATTGAATAATTAAATAATTGGTGCAAATACACTATGGTGCTCGAAACACCCAGAGACGCATCGACTCGGAAATGGCTCAAATTCGTTGTGGCGTTTTATAATGGTGTGTCTTGGGCATATCAATCACATTTGAGACAATTTGATGCCACATATGTCCAAAGACACATGCAAAACCCTCTACAACTTGTCCGCAATCGCCCCCGTGTCAACATCGAGTCATCTCGGTGCAAACTCGAGTTTTTTCTTAGCAAGTTATAGTTTTAACAATTTGAAATCATATTTTTGCCATTGGCCACCCGTTGTACGAGTTTCACCCCACGTTGTGCCAAAACCGAAGCACACGTGGTTGAATTATTCAAGAGGACTATGGTTACCTTTTTGAATATTTTGTTTGTGTTATTGTTTATTTTTCTTGATTCTTGTATGATTTATCGAGATCTATGTAGCAAAGGGTCCGGTAAGAAATAAAGTAAATACTATTAAAATAGCAGTCCCTTCAACCAAAGTATGATGACTTATTTTTATATTGATGTTGAATAATTAAAGATTTGGTGCAAATACACTATGGAGCTCGAAACACCCAGCAAAGCATCAACTCGGAATTGGCTCAAATTCGTTGTGGGGTTTTATAATGGTGTGTCTTTGGCATATCAATCACATTTGTGACAATTTGATGCCACATAGGTCCAAAGACACATGCAAAACCCTCTAAAACTTGTCCGGAATCACCCCCGTGTCAACATCGAGTCTTCTCCGAGCAAACTCAAGTTTTTTCTTAGCAAGTTATAGTTTTAACAGTTTAAAATCATATTTTTGCCACTGGCTACCCGTTGTACGAGTTTCACCCCATGTTGTGCAAAAAATGAAGCACAGGTGGTTGAATTATTCAAGAAGACTATGGTTGCCTTTTTGAGTATTTTGTTTGTGTTATTGTTTATTATTCTAGATTCTTGTATGATTTATCGACATTTTTATAGCAAAGGGTCCGGTAAGAAATAAAGTAAATATTATTAAAAGAGGTCCTTCAACCAAAGTATGATGAGTTATTTTTATATTGATATTCAATAATTAAAGAATTGGTGCAAATACTCTATTGTTCTCGAAACACCCAGCAAAGCACCGAAAATTGCTCAAATTCGTTCTAAGGCTTCTTAAAGGTGTGTCTTGGGCATATCAATCACATTTGACACAATTTGATTCCATATATGTCAAAAAACAAATGCAAAACCCTCTCAAACTAGCCCGGAATCGCCCCTGTGTCAGCACCGAGTCTTCTCCGAGCAAACTCGGGCTTTTTCTTAGCAAATGATAGTTTTAATAGTTTGAAATCGTATTTTTGCCATTGGCCACCCTTTGTACGAGGTTCACCGCACGTTATGCCAAAATTGAAGCACAGGTGGTTGAATAATTCAAGAGGACTACGGTTGCCTTTTTCAATATCTTGCTTGTGTTGTTTTTTCTTCTATATTTTTGTATGTTTCATTGAGATTTATGTAGCAATGGGTCATTTAAGGAATAAAGTAAATACTATTAAAAGAGTCCCTTCAACCAAACTATAATTAGTTATTTTTATATTGATATTGAATAATTAAAGAATTGGTGAAAATACACTCTGATGCTCGAAACACCCAGCGAAGCACTGACTCGGAAATGACTCAAATTCGTTGTAGGGCTTCCTAATGGTGTGTCTTGGGCATATCAATCACATTTGAGACAATTTGATTACATATATGTCAAAAGACACATGCAAAACCCTCTAAAACTAGCCCGGAGTCGCCCCCGTGTCAGCACCAAGTCTTCTCCGAGCAAACTCCAGTTTTTTTCCCAGCAAATGATTTTTTTAATAGTAAGTAATCATATTTTGGCTATTGACCACCCTTTGTACGAGTTTCACCCCACGTTGTGCCAAAACCGTAGCACAAGTGGTTGAATAATTCAAGAGGACTATGTTTGCCTTTTTGAATTTTGTGTTTGTGTTACTGTTTTTTCTTCTAGATTTTTGTATTTTTCATTGACCTTTATATAGCAAAGTGTACGTTACTAAACAAAGTAAATAGTATTAATAGGGTCCCTTCAAACAAAGTACGATGAGTTAAATTTATATTGATATTCAATAATTAAAGAATTGGTGCAAATCCTCTATGGTTCTCGAAACACCCAGCGAAGCACCGACCCGGAAATGGCTCAAATTCGTTGTATAGCTCTCTAGTTATTTGTCTTGGGCATATTAATCACATTTGAGACAATTTGATGCCACATATGTCCAAAGACACATGCAAAACCCTCTAAAACTTGTCCGGAATCGCCCCCGTGTCAGCATTGAGTCTTCTTTGAGCAAACTCCAGTTTTTTCTTAGCAAATGATAGTTTTAATAGTTTGAAATCATATTTTTGCCATTGGCCACCCATTGTACGAGTTCACTCCACGTTGAGCCAAAACCGAAGGACAGGTGGTTGAATAATTCAAGAGAACTCACTACTACAAAAAAGCCATATTGCAACGCCCCAAAATCGTTGCATTATGGCCTAAATTGGTTGGATTAGCCCTATTGCACCGATTTTTGGTCATTGCATCTGCCTCCCTTGCAATAGGTCTAATGCAACGAAATTTCAGACCTAATGCAATGGTTAAAGGTTGAAACTAAAAATCGTTGCATTAGGGTCTTGGGACCGTTGCATTAGATATGGCTAATGCAACGCCGCTAATGCAACAATAGATACCTATTGTGACGCTACTAATGCAACAACTAAAGCTAATGCAACGATAATGATGACGATAATGATAATAATAAATAATTATAATTTAGGCTATGTGGGAATCGAACCCACACGTTTGTGTAAATTTACACAACGCTCTACCATTGAGCTAATAGCTTTTTAATAACAATATAAAAAAGTACTAAAAAGTTGAGTAACAAATGACATTAAAATTCAATAATAATAAATAAATAAAAAAAAAAAAGAGAAAAAAAGAGCCCGGAAGCCAAAGTAGAGAACATGCATTAAAGCACAACATGGACAAAATGAATATAATTCAAGCTATAAGTATAAGAAACCAAGTTGCGATGAATTGAAGTAGCCTTGATCAGCCATAATGGCTACGTATACTACTAGTGAATTACAAGTGAATGGAACCATAACGAATCACAATTAGCACACTTAACACACCTTATTAATAACAAGAGTCTGAAACACAAGACTAAAAAACACGACAAATAATCTAAGATGACTGGTATAAAATAGATGAGCTGACATAGAAATTCCTATCTTTGGAGTTGGTTCAACATTGATGACAGAAATATACACGCAAGAATTGGTGGGGTTGACAGATTGATCTAACCTGTGTTTGGACATAATCTCTAGTAACGATGTTTCTAGGTTCCAGCCGTACAAAGAGCAAGAATCAACACTGAAGGAGATGGTTGCCTGAAGGAAATGATATCAAACTTTCTTATTAATTTGATTCATACAACAGATTTATACCAAATTAAAAGAACCCATTGTAAAGGAAACAAAGGCCACGTCCACATCCATAAGTAAGTAAGAAAGGGCCATCTGATAAGTAATTAAGAAGGTACCGAGCAGCCATGTGTCAATATTTCATCATCATTTGAACGAACAAGACGTTCAAGGGCATGGAGAAAAAATGTTTGCGTAAGTGACAGATTATGCATTCCCTTGGGAAGCTTAATGTGAGCAATATAAAACTAGCAAGAAGCCTAAGAATCATGAGACATGGAGTAGCAAAATAAAGTGAAAAAGTTGCCAAAAAAGCATCACCCATAGCAAAAACTAAAACATGGAGATTTAAGAAACAAGACTTGTTCCACTCCAATGGAAAAACAAAACGAAGACTTGTTATGATCTATGATCCTAATAGGAACAACAAAGGCCTCTTTTTACTCCAGAAAACTTAGCAAGCTTAGTATTGAATTTTGCAAATAACCAACTGCTACACCGAACCATATGCTTGGTTGAGAAATTTTCGTGGTATATTATACACTTAGTCGTATTCTTAGAACATTGAGATATATATCTCGGCTCCATCACCAAGCAAAAACTACTAGAAAAGAACAAGGACCAGAAAGCAAGAACCATACAATCTCTGACCTCAATAATCATATCATTTGTCTACACATTCAGAGTAGAATTCAAGGGCATTTATTTTTCAATATATAAATAAGACTCTAGAAGAGTTGCATCACCAAGCAAAAACTTGTTCAACAAAAAGTATGCATATCGTAAATGGACTAATTTCACAGCCCCTTGAGGAGAAATACACTCAGTTTATACCGTCCAAATACCATGAAGTGATTGAAGCTAACTGCGTTAGAAAAAATAAATCCATTGTAATATGTATCTTAAACTAGAGGCAAATATCTGAATCCAGGTGATACAAAGTTCAAAACTAGCATATATGGTCAATTACTTAGAGTACAACATGTAGATATCCTTAACTTCATTCTAGAGGAAGTCTTACATCCCACGTAGAGGCCAAATTTCTAATGAGTAAACTAGACAATGCAGCATAAAAAATAATTGTACCTACATTCCCACCAATGAACCCCAATCCTAAGCTCAACATTGTATATGCCTATAATCAGTGTAGTTGACAACTATAGAGAGTCTTTGAATCCAACCTTTATTAGAGTCATTCAAGTAATCATCACCGACTGCTCTTGAACAATTTTATTTCCCATTTGAAACCAAATCCATTTCTAATACAATGAACTAGTGCCCGAAATGACCCTTATACTAGCTACACTCGGGCTCTTATAAATTATTCTAAGTCTCCTACTTTATTTTGAACAACTTCTCTTCATCTTCCTCATTACTAATAACACTAAACTCAACTTATTTCATACCAAACAAAGTCACCAATAACATGTGATGACCAGCTAACATTTAATAGCCAAAGCAAATATTCAATTGAAACCAAAATTGCAGTACAATGAACCATGAATACTCACAACATAGGTTTAAGATGAGCAAATCAAGGCACCGGGAGCCTCAAAGTAGGGAATAGATATGCCATCTGGTGAATCTATCAGGCGTCCTTTATGAGATGGAGGGAAAGATGCGCTGCGTTGGGTTGTCGGAGAAGAAGATGAGATGCGTTGGTTAGCGAAGAAGAAGATGCGCTGCGACTGATCGCCGGAGATGAACTTGATCGGCGCAATCGGTAGACCGAGAAGACAGAATTAGGGAGGGAGAGAGAGAGAGAGAGAGAGGAAGAGGGGAATTTGTTTGGGAGACGACTGAAATTTGAAGGGAAAGTTTACCCTTTTGTTTCTGGTTCCGTTTTTTTTTTTTTTTTTTTTCGAATCATAAAAATATCTAAAGTCGTTGCATTTGCCCACCATAAGTGCAACAACAACCATCATAAAAATATCTAAAGTCGTTGCATTTGCCCACCATAAGTGCAACAACAACCATCTAATGCAACGACAAATGCGAAACCGTTGCAATAGATAGAAACCTAGGGTAGTAAAAGAACTATCGTTGCAATAGTTCACCAAATGCATCGACTTTTACATTCTGTTGCATAATCACTGTTGCGTTAGGTCCTTTTTGTAGTAGTGACTATGGTTGCCTTTTTGAATATCTTGTTTGTGTTATTGTTTTTTCTTCTACATTTTTTAATGATTCAATAAGATTTATATCGCATAAGGTCTGTTTAGAAATAAACTAAATACTATTAATATAGTTCCTTCAACCAAAGTACGATGAGTTATTTTTATATTGATATTGAATAATTAAAAAATTGGTGCAAACACACTATGGTCCTAGAAACACTCAGCGAAGCACCGACTCGGATATGGCTCAAATTCGTTGTGGAGCTTCCTAATGGTGTGTCTTGGGCATATCAATTACATTTGAGACAATTTGATGCCACATATGTCCAAAGACACATGCAAAACCCTCTAAAACTGGCCCGAAATCGCCCCCGTGTCATCATTGAGTCTTCTCTGAGCAAACTCGAGTTTTTTCTGAGCAAATAATTGTTTTAATAGTTTGAAATCATATTATTGCCATTGGCCACCCATTGTACGAGTTTCACCCCACGTTGAACCAAAAATGAAGCACACGTGGTTGAACAATTCAAGAGGCCTATGGTTGCCATTTTGAATATTTTGTTTGTGTTATTGTCTTTTCTTCAAGATTCTTGTACAATTCATTGAGATTTATATAGCATAGGGTCCGTTAAAAAATAAAATAAATACTATTAAAAGAGTCCCTTCTACCAATGCACGATGAGTTATTTTTATATTAATATTGAAAAATTAAAGAATTGATGCAAATAAACTATGGTGCTCGAAACACCCAGCGAATCACCGACTGGGAAATCGCTCATATTCTTTGTGGGGATTATTAATGGTGTGTCTTGGACATATCCATCACATTTGTGACAATTTGATGCCACATATATTCAACGACACATGCAAAACCGTCTAAAAGTTGTCCGGAATCACCCCCGCGTCAACATCGAGTCTTCTCCGAGCAAACTCGAGTTATTTTCGAGCAAATTATAGTTTTAATAGTTTGAAATAATATAATTGTCATTGGCCACCCTTAGTACGAGTTGCACCCCACGTTGTGCCAAAACCGAAGCACAAGTGGTTGAAGAATTCAAGAGGACTATGGTTGCCTTTTTGAATATTTTGTTTGTGTTATTGTTTTTTCTTCAAGATTCTTGTATGATTCATTGAAATTTATATAGCAAAGGGTCCGTTAAGAAATAAAGTAAATACTATTTAAAGAGTCCATTCAACCAAAGTATGATGAGTTATTTTTATATTGATATTGAATAATTAAAGAATAGGTGCAAAGACACTATGGTGCTCGAAACACTCAGCGAAACATTGACTCGAAAATGGCTCAAATTCGTTGTGGGGTTTCCTAATGGTGTGTCTTGGGTATATGAATCACATTTGAGACAATGCGATGCCATATATGTCAAAAGACACATGCAAAACCCTCTAAAACTACCCCGCTATCGCCCCCGTGTCAGCACCGAGTCTTCTCGAAGCAAACTCCAGTTTTTACCGAGCAAATGAGAGTTTTAATACTTAGAATCATATTTTGGCCATTGGCCACCCTTTGTACGAGTTTCACCCCACATTGTGCCAAAATTGAAGCACACGTGGTTGAATAATTGAAGAGGACTATGTTCGTTGCCTTTTTCAATATCTTGTTTGTGTTATTGTTTTTTCTTCTTGATTCTTGTACAATTCATTGAGATTTGTATAGCATAGGGTTCGTTTGTAAATACTATTAAAAGAGTCCCTTAGACCAAAGTACGATGAGTTATTTTTTTATTGATATTGAAAAATTAAAGAATTGGTGCAAATACACTATGGTGCTCGAAACACCAAGGGAAACACCGACTCGGAAATGGCTCATATTCTTTGTCGGATTTCTTATGGTGTGTCTTCGGCATATAAATCACATTTGAGACAATTTGATGCCACATATATCCAAAGACACATGCAAAACCCTCTAAAACTTGTCCAGAATAGCCCTCGTGTCGGCATCAAGTCTTCTCCGAGCAAACTCGAGTTTTTTCCGAGCAAATTATAGTTTTAATGATTTGAAATATTATTTTTGCCATTGGCCACCCTTTGTACGAGTTTCACCCCACGTTGTGCCAAAACCGAAGCACAGGTGGTTGAATAATTTAAGAGGACTATGGTTGCCTTTTTGAATATTTTGTTTGTGTTATTGGTTTTTCTTCTAGATTCTTGTATGATTCATTGAGATTTATATAGCAAAGAGTCCGTTAAGAAATAAAGTAAATACTATTGAAAGACTCTTTTCAACCAAAGTATGATGAGTTATTTTTATATTGATATTGAATAATTAAAGAATAGGTGGAAAGACACTATGGTGCTCGAAACACTCAGCGAAGCATTGATTCCAAAATGGCTCAAATTTGTTGTGGGGCTTCCTAATGGTTTGTCTTGGGCATATCAATCACATTTGAGACAATGTGATACCATATATGTCAAAAGACACATGTAAAACCCTTTAAAACTACCCCGCTATCGCCTCCGTGTCAGCACCGAGTCTTCTCTGAGCACACTCGAGTTTTTACCGAGCAAATGATACTTTTAATAGTTAGAATCATAGTTTGGCCATTGGCCACCCATTGTAAGAGTTTCACCCCACGTTGTGCCAAAACTGAAGCACACGTGGTTAAATAATTCAAGAGGAATATGGTCGTTGCCTTTTTTAATATCTTGTTTGTGTTATTGTTTTTTCTTCTTGATTCTTGTACAATTCATTGAGATTTATATAGCATATGGTCCGTTTGTAAAAACTATTAAAAGAGTCCCTTCCACCAAAGTACGATGAGTTATTTTTTTATTGATATTGAACAATTAAAGAATTGGTCCAAATACACTATGGTTCTCGAAACACCAAGGGAAGCACCGACTCGGAAATGGCTCATATTCTTTGTCGGATTTATAATGGTGTGTCTTCGGCACATAAATCACATTAGAGACAATTTGATGCCACATATATCCAAAGAGACATGCAAAACCCTCTAAAACGTGTCCGGAATAGCCCTCGTGTCGGCATCGAGTCTTCTCCGAGCAAACTCGAGTTTTTTCCGAGCAAATTATAGTTTTAATGATTCGAAATATTATTTTTGCCATTGGCCACCCTTTGTACGAATTTCACCCCACGTTGTGCCAAAACCGAAGCACAGGTGGTTGAATAATTTAAGAGGACTATGGTTGCCTTTTTGAATATTTTGTTTGTGTTATTGGTTTTTCTTCTAGATTCTTGTATGATTCATTGAGATTTATATAGCAAAGAGTCCGTTAAGAAATAAAGTAAATACTATTGAAAGAGTCCCTTCAACCAATGTATAATGAGTTATTTTTATATTGATATTGAATAATTAAAGAATCAGTGGAAAGACACTATGGTGCTCGAAACACTCAGCGCAACATTGATCCAAAATGACTCAAATTTATTGTGGGGCTTCCTAATGGTGTGTCTTGGGCATATCAATCACATTTGAGACAATGTGATGCCATATATGTCAAAAGACACATGCAAAACCCTCTAAAACTACCCCGCTATCGCCTCCGTGTCAGCACAGAGTCTTCTGCGAGCAAACTTGAGTTTTTACCGAGCAAATGAGAATTTTAATAGTTAGAATCATATTTTGGCCATTGGCCACCCTTTGTACTAGTTTGACCCCACGTTGTGCCAAAACTGAAGCACACGTGGTTGAATAATTCAACAGGACTATGGTCGTTGCCTTTTTGAATATCTTGTTTGTGTTATTGTTTTTTCTTCTTGATTCTTGTACAATTCATTGAGATTTATATAGCATAGGGTCCGTTAAGAAATAAAGTAAATACTATTAAAAGAGTCCCTTTAACCAAAGTATGATGAGTTATTTTTATATTGATATTGAATAATTAAAGAATAGGTTCAAAGACACTGTGGTGCTCGAAACACTCAAAGAAGCATTAACTCGAAAATGGCTCAAATTCGTTGTGGGGCTTCCTAATGGTTTGTCTTGGGCATATCAATTTAATTTGAGACAATGTGATGTCATATATGTCAAAAGGCACATGCAAAACCCTCTAAAACTACCCCGCAATCGCCCCCGTGTCAGCACCGAGTCTTCTTCGAGCATACTCGAGTTTTTACCGAGCAAATGAGAGTTTTAACTGTTAGAATCTTATTTTGGCCATTGCCCACCCTTTGTACGAGTTTCACCCCACGTTGTGCCAAAACTGAAGCACACGTTGGTGAATAATTCAAGAGGAATATGGTCGTTTCCTTTTTGAGTATCTTGTTTGTGTTATTGTTTTTTCTTCTTGATTCTTGTACAATTCATATAGATTTATATAGCATAGGGTCCGTTATGAAATAAAGTAATACTATTAAAAGAGTCCCTTCAACCAAAGTACGATGAGTTATTTTTATATTGATATTAAATAATTAAAGAATTGGTGCAAATACTCTATGGTGCTCGAAACACCCAGGGAAGCACCGACTGGGAAATGGCTCATGTTCTTTGTGGGGATTTCTATTGGTGTGTCTTTGGCATATGAATCACATATGAGACAATATGATGCAACATATATCCAAAGACACATGCAAAACCCTCTAAAACTTGTCCGAAATCGCCCCCGTGTTAGCATCGATTCTTTTTCCGAGCAAATTATAGTTTTTATAGTTTGAAATATTGTTTTTGACATTGGCCACCCTTTGTACGAGTTTCACCCCACTTTGTGCCAAAAACGAAGCGCAGGTTATTGAATAATTCAAGAGGACTATGGTTGCCTTTTTGAATATTTTGTTTGTGTTATTGTTTTTTCTTCTAGATTCTTGTATGATTCATTGAGATTTATATAGCAAAGGGTCCGTTAAGAAATAAAATAAATACTATTAAAAGAGCTCCTTCAACCAAAGTATGATGAGTTATTTTTATATTGATATTGAA
Source organism: Spergularia marina (assembly GCA_963680865.1). Lineage (NCBI taxonomy): Eukaryota > Viridiplantae > Streptophyta > Magnoliopsida > Caryophyllales > Caryophyllaceae > Spergularia > Spergularia marina. The sequence goes on along the minus strand of OY804551.1, from coordinate 9,095,498 downwards.
TAATTAAAGAATAGGTGCAAAGACACTATGGTGCTCGAGACACTCAAAGAAGCATTGACTCGAAAATGGCTCAAATTCGTTGTGGGGCTTCCTAATGGTGTGTCTTGGGCATATCAATCACATATGAGACAATTTGATGCCATATATGTCAAAAGACACATGCAAAACCCTCTAAAATTTCCCCGCAATCGCCCCCATGTCAGCATCGAGTCTTCTCTAAGCAAACTCGAGTTTTTACCGAGCAAATGAGAGTTTTAATAGTTAAAATCGCATTTTGGCCATTGGCCACCCTTTGTGCGAGTTTCATCCCACATTGTGCCAAAATTGAAGCACACGTGGTTGAATAATTCAAGAGGACTATGGTCGTTGCCTTTTTGAATATCTTGTTTGTGTTATTGTTTTTTTTTTTTCTTGATTCTTGTACAATTCACTGAGATTTATATAACATAGGGTCCGTTAAGAAATAAAGTAAATACTATTAAAAGAGCCTTTTCAACCAAAATACGTTTAGTTATTTTTATATTGATATTGAATAATTAAAGAATTGGTGCAAATACTCTATGGTGCTCGAAACACCCAACGAAGCACCGACTCGTAAATGGCTCATATTCTTTGTGAGGATTTCTCATGGTGTGTCTTCGGTATATCAATCACAGTTGAGACAATTTGATGCCACATATATCCAAAGACACATGCAAAACCCTCTAAAACTTGTCCGGATTCGTCCCCCTGTCATAATCGACTCTTCTATGAGCAAACTCGAGTTTTTTCCGAGCAAATTATAGTTTTAATAGTTGGAAATAATATTTTTGCCATCGGCCACCCTTTGTACGAATTTCACATCACGTTGTACCAAAGCCGAAGCACAGGTGGTTGAATAATTCTAGGGGACTATGGTTGCCTTTTTGAATATTTTGTTTGTGTTATTGTGTTTTCTTCTAGATTGTTGTATGATTCATTGAGATTTATATAACAAAGGGTCCGTTAAGAAAGAAAGTAAATACTATGAAACGAGCCCCTTCAACCAAAGTATGATGAGTTATTTTTATATTGATATTGAATAATTGAAGTATAGGTGCAAAGACACTATGGTGCTCGAAACCCTCAGCGAAGCATTGCCTCGAAAATGGCTCAAATTCGTTGTGGGACTTCCTAATGGTGTGTCTTGGGCATATCAATCACATTTGAGACAATGTGATGCTATATTTGTCAAAAGACACATGCAAAACCCTCTAAAACCACCTTGCAATCGCCCTCGTGTCAGCACCGAGTCTTCTCCGAGCAAACTCGAGTTTTTACCGAGAAAATGAGAGTTTTAATAGTTAGAACCACATTTTGGCCATTGGCCACCCTTTGTACGAGTTTCACCCCACATTGTGCCAAAATTGAAGCACACGTGGTTGAATAATTCAAGAGGACTATGGTCGTTGCCTTTTTGAATATCTTGTTTGTGTTATTGTTTTTTCTTCTTGATTCTTGTACAATTCGTTAAGATCTATATAGCATAGGGTCCGTTAGTAAATAAAGTAAATACTATTAAAAGAGTCCCTTCAACCAAAGTACGATGAGTTTTTTTTATATTGATATTGAATAATTAAAGAATTGGTGCAAATACACTATGGTGCTCGAAACACCCAGGGAAGCACCGACTCGGAAATGACTCATATTCTTTGTGGGGATTTCTAATGGTGTGTCTTTGGCATATCAATCACATTTGAGACAATTTGATGCCACATAAATCTTCTGTAGTAACCTGCAAGACCTAGAAAGCTTCTGATCTTCGGTACATTCTTAGGAGCCGGTCAGTCCTTTACTGCCTTAATCTTTGCTGGATCCACTGCGACATCGTTCTATGATATCATATGTCCCAAAAATGCCACTCTGTTCAGCCAAAATTCACATTTCGAGAACTTACCATATAGTTGCTTCTCTCTTAAAATCTCCAGGACAATTTTCAGGTTCTCCTTATGCTCATCCTCGTTTTTGGAGTAAATCAGAATGTCATCGATAAATACAACCACACTGAAATCACGGTTCATTAGGTCCATAAACACTGCTGGTGCGTTGGTTAACCCAAAGGGCATCACTGCAAACTCGTAGTGCCCGTACCTGGTTAAGAATGATGTCTTCGGTACGTCCTCGTCAGCTACCTTCAATTGGTAATATCAAGATCTCAAATCGATCTTTGAGAACACACTTGCACCTTTTAGTTGGTCAAAAAGGTCATCAATCCTGGGTTAGGGGTATCTGTTTTTGACGGTGACGTTATTCTACTTTTGGTAGTCGATACATAGTCTCATTGTCCCATCCTTCTTTCTTACAAACGAGACCGGTGCTCCCCAAGGCGACACACTTGGTCTCACATAACCCTTTTCCACCAATTCATCTAGTTGTTTCTTAAGTTCTTGCATTTCGACCAGTGCCATCCGGTAGGGTGACTTAGCAATATGACCTGTCCCAATTGACTACTGAGTAAATATGGAAATAATTTAAAATTGGCACGCCGCAATTGACTACCGAGTCAATTGCTAGGCTATAAATTCAACTACAACAATCCAAACGAAAATGAAACAGCGGAAGTCTTTAAATGTCGAACTACAGTTCTCAAAACCCAATCCAAAATACATAAACCAAATGAAAATGAGAGATCATTAAATGTTTATGAAACCCCAGCATGCAAACGAACTCCTCTAGCAAGCATCCAAATCAACAAGACCTGTCAACTATGCCATCGAAGAATGACATAGGCCCCCAAATAAGGTAGGGACAAACCAAGAAAAGAACGCCAGCACTGGCTGAGTAAGAATATCAGAGGCATCAAGAAAAACAATTAAGATTTAGGCGCGTAGCTAACAAGAACAGATTAACGATATCAAAGAGGTAAATCAACAACTAGTAGATTGTAATTCATTCGAAAGAACTCAGGATGGAAGAAGATTACCCTCTCCACCCATCTTATTTTCGTATTCTAGTTGAAATTGATGCTTCCAGGGATCTGAAGAACAGTGCCGCCTTCTTCGATCGTTCCACTTCGGAAGTCAAGGAAGAAGCCGTGAAACCCTATAAATAGATCGTCCTGAAGACGGCTGTGACGGGAAGAAGTGCCAATTCTTCCATTCCAGAGCCCAGAGGAAGAAGAAAGAGCATTCCATGATGTGAAGCATCGCTTTTGGGGAAAATTCGATAGTACTACAACTTGGAAGCGGAAATCCTACCTTTTGCTTTCTGCGCAAATCCGGTAATAAAGCGTTATGGTCAGCAAATCCGCCTCGCATCGTATTGATAGCGATTTATATGCGAACCACGAGAGGGCCTCGCGGCCAGAAAACCAAAGGTCATTTTCCTTTCAGGGTAAAGCGGCGTGTAAAGAAAAACTGGCCCGTCAAAAGTCTGGTTCCTTCGTGAACGGGATCCATAGTTCTCCCATCTCTTACCAATACAGGACTTTAGACATATGGCATAAAGTTGAATCCCGCATACACCCTACCGACTAGTTTGACTTTCCCATTACTATTTGGTATGGTGGTGTGTTGAGCAAGTGTACCTTGGTAAGCGCTTCACTAGGAATGCCAGCCAATTGTTGGCTCTGAATAAGCAGCCTAACAATAAGCTCAATTCTTTTTCGTTTTTGAAATGGTAAGTAGCGGTCAGAGGGTGGCCGATCCTTTGTAGGAACTACCCGTAATAACGAACTTGAAAAATGGATATCAATAAAGAGATTTGTTGTTTCTGACCCTGCTTCACCTGAAGAATAAAGGGGAAGATAAGATAATAAGAAATGGCGTGTGGGCTCTATATTGACCTAAGAGTCACGCTTGCAGGAGAGTATCTACTTTCTCGACAGGTTAACCTATTCTTTTTTATTGTGAAAGAAAAAAGCCGCCTCGCCACAGCAGGCGGGTTGGTTCCTCTGTCGTCACCGAGGAGATCTTGGCGAGGAGACCTTAGGCTCCCTAGGAGGCCTTGGCTGTGGAGCTGAGTGAACTCTTCTGGGCACCCCTTGGTCTATATCATGCGAGTTATAGCAGTGCTAGGGAATTTATTCGGTGTCTTGGGGTTGTAATCTTCTAACTAACGAAAATAAAAAGGAACTAGATGGATTCTAGTTTTATAGCACACTCACGTAGAGGTATCTTTCCGAGGCTAAGCGCGCTGCATCTCCTGTCCAAGTTGAGGGTATATGATTCTTCTTTAAAAACCATTTACATTAGAGGGAGTATCAGCGCAGCTTGGTATGATCCAACTACTTGATACAACGATCAATTAGAAGACCGAGAGGCACGAGCTGGCCTAACCCATTCCCTTACCACCAAGCCCGGATAAGCAACATCTGAAACTTCTTTACTTGGGCATTTGCAAGTGTGCTAGATCATCAATTAATGTCCTGTTCGGTTGAATTGACTTGAAAGAATGTTCAGGCGTGCCCGCCTATTTGTCGCACTACTCGATGGTCTGTATCTATTGATATAGATAGGTGTAGTGTCCCGTGGGCGTTACATCTGCTCGAAACGGTCTTTTTGCTCACTACTCTCCGAGGCCAAGGACGAGGTCGAACCGTCATTACAGGATTTGCAGTCCGATACATTTCCATTATGTTACCTAGCCTTGAAATTGTAGCTACTTGGTCAGCGAATTGTAACTGGAACTTATGGAACTGCTTATTCCCCGGGGGGGCCGCGGGCTCGGTCGAACCCCAAGTCCCCGCCCCTGCTGAAGCGACGGTGACTAATGACCTACGGCTCGATGCGCACCTTATTAAGAAGCCCCTTATATAGTGCAGGAACTTTAGTAGGTCCATTTCCGGTAACTTAAAATAAAAAAGAAAAGACAGATGTTGAGAGAAACTGTTAGAGTTCTTTATTGCGTTGCGCAAAAAAAGCGAATCAGTCAGAATGGACGAAAGCTCCATTTTCGAGCCGGCAAGTTGAAAGCAACAGCGGCTGACAAGTTGTTGCGCGCTAGCTTGGGGGCTTCCACGAAATGAAAACGGGCGGCATCGTCATATGCTCGACATTTGTTGCCAAGGTTTTCCAAGTCGCTACGAGAGAGATTTCCCTGCTTGCTCTTCTCGGTCTCCGGAAAAGCACTCTCCGGGAAATCCGGAGCTTTCTCAACAGGGACAGTACCAAGGATATCAGGGTTAGATAGCTTTTTCTCTCAAAAATAATTATAGTAAGAATAGAACAATTCATAGTTGAGAATTGCCCTTTTTCTCCGGCAGTAAGGAATGCTTTGACAGGAATTCAAGTTCAAAAAGGAAATCCTGGCGATTTTACCAAACTGTTCTTCCGGCGAAGTGGTTTGGCACCTCCGTTTCAGCAAATGAGAGTTTTCGGTGGAACCGGTGAACCGCGCGAGCTGGTTAGATGCGTGGGACAGAGGGCTCGTAGTACCTGGTAGCGTAACTATGCAGTTGAAGGGAAGGAGCGTAAATCAACCCCCTTCTTTCCGTAATGAATATGTCTGGAATAGAAAAATCCAAACCACCCAAGTAGAGAACTATTACAAATAATGAAGAGACTAGAAGAACTAGGTCTTTAGTAGCGTTTACTTTGGAAACGCGCTAAAACAGACCTACTCCATTTATTCCTTTAGGTTGGATGGGGCCAGATATTCAATTTCTTCTTCGATTCACCATTCATCATTGATAGGGGGCGCCATTACTACTTCAGGGAAAAGAATGTACCCCCCATCATGGTGAACCTCTCCTTGTCATGAGCTCGGCTGCTACTCTTCCACACTTCTTATTTCTGTGTCCGTTCCGCATGCGCTTTGCTCTCTTCTTATTCTCCATCACGATATCGAATGAAACTATCCATGGATCGTGCGCCGTGTGAAGAATGTTGTTGAAACGCTCATTCTCGATACTGAAATCCCATTTTCTTATATCGAGCCCGTAAAGGATCGAGTTTAGACATAACATTCACATCCGGTTCTTCCCTCCCAAATCCGTAATCTCATATGTTTCCCCCTATTCTTGTTGACTAGGTAGTATCCATATCAGTAGTCCCCTTTACTCGTGCCGCAGTAGTCGAGTATTATGGCATAGCTTCGGGAGCGATCCTTCCTTTGTTCTTATTGCTTAGTTCTTGTCTCAAATTTCTAAGGATTTTTAACCTCGTGCGAGTCTAGCTCTTCATGTCCAGAGACGGTGGGATGTGGGACTTCTATACCCTTGACAGAGGTGGAAATTGCGCACCCCGCAAACTATAAAAAAATAGTGAATCCCTAAAAGAATGGAATAAGGCTAAGGATGAGGAAAGGTTTCATAAAATCACACAATTTAATACCGTTCACTCAATTAGGGTGACACAAGGCGAACTCGAATAGTAAGTCTTTCAGGGCCAATTATTTCTCCAGATACCACTGCCGCAATTGAGAGCATTAAGGGCCATCCCGGGCCAAGTAAGGCAAGGAGAAACTTTAAAATAAGATAGCAATACCAAAGAGAAAAATGCGCTTGGAGCTGTCCACTTGAACTGATATCAAGAACCTACCAAGAAGTGCTTACTCCGTGTGGGACCTAGACCAATCTTGCCTAAAAGAGAGCCGGACAGAGGTTCTTGATATTGGCAAGCTCACCGTTGATCCACCAGCCATCTAGGTCCCACCCGACCCTGCCATTAACCATTCTTTGTATTTCTATTATATATATTCTTTCGAATGAATACGAAATGGAGTGAAGTTAAACCTTAGGGTTCAAGCTATGAATAAAGAAGACCGATTCCGATGACTGTTGACAAAAGTAAACCCCGGATTTCCTACCAGCAATGCTCCGCGTTCTTCATATTCCAAAACAGCCGCCACTGGCGATGAATCGATAACTCTAGCTACTAATGATCTTACTCGTGCTTCTGGCTACGTCATTGGCTATGCCGACTCAGATACCCTCGCCACCTTTTAGATCGGGTTTTTGGCGCATCGGCCATTACATCCGTTAAGGCATTTTCGACTACACCCTCCATTTCCTTGGCTTCGTTCACTCAACAATCATTGAATCCGGGTCCTCTAGTGACTGCACTCCCTTTTAAGCTAACTGCATCGGTTATGCTGACAACAACATATTCTCTAGCAAAGGACCTTCTTTCTTCCCGGGGATGCTCGACCACATAAGGTCAAGGATTGCTATATTCAGCTATGCGGGATTCGCGGGGTACGGAGTCGTGCTCTCATATCATATTTCACGCTAGATGCTGTTACGGGACTCTAGGTCAATCAGATAAAGTTTTGATATCTTATTTAGTAGGAGTCTGAAAGGAACTCTACAGTCCTATCAAAAGAAGTAATGAATGAACGAAACTCCTCCACCTCACTTTGGGCGTAAGGCATGTTTTGAGACATAAGGACTCTTATTAGATAGCTCGCCCGCCAAGTCTACCTACAAGCCCGGCTAACTCCGTGCCAGCAGCCGCTGTAAGACGGGGGGGAAGGGGAGGGTGGGGCAAGTGTTCTTCGGAATGACTGGGCTTAAAGGGCACGTAGGCGGTGAATCATGTTGAAAGTGAAAGGCTACTTCAATCTAGGAAATGGTCGGAACCTCGAGACGGTCGCCTTTGAAAGCGTTCGCCGGTAAGCGTCACATCTTCCTTTTGATTATGACGTGACTCTGTGAATAGGCAGATCAACAAAAAGGGGGTTCAAGTGGGGTGTTAAGGATACCTTCGTCCCCTTTAAGAATTTGGACAGGTAGGACAGTACGCCCACTATATCACAAGAGCGAGGCAAGCAATAAGCAACTAATGCGAGAGGGACGCCTCGCCAGGAAGGGGTTTAGGTGGTACAAGGAAATGTCTATAGGCACGACAGCAGGTTCATGATGACCTCGACACCCTTAAGGCGTAGTGGGTTAGTGAGCAATCAAACAAGAATGTGTGGTTAGCCCTACCCGCCCAGTCATAGAATATCGCATAGAAAGCTCCACATTTCCGCTATAAAAAAAATCCAATCCCGCAAAGGATTGTTCATGGAACTACTATCGAGATTATTCGGACCATCTTTCCTAGTATCATCCTGATGTTCATTGCTATACCATTATTTGATGGCAGCTAATTAGAAAGGACTTTCATTAAAGTTAACTCGGCACTCTGGTGGGATCCTCACGTACAGAAAAAGATTGCTGATAATAGCTCCGAATATCTCCCTTTCTGTTTCCACTCTATCTGCCAAGGGGAAGGTTCCATCATCTGGCTTCAAACCTCTCCCTCCCGACGGTCGCTCAATCGCAGCTCCACCGACTGCCGCATAAATAATGGATCCAATGGGCTGGATGAGCCGATGCCAATGCCCTTTCTGTTCTTGAGTCTTTGCAATCTTCTGCCATTCCTCGACTACCTGCAACACGGCCTCCGCCAAAGCAGAGGGCGTCCACCATAAGTTTTATTACATCGCCTTTAGTTCGAAATTTAGGAGCCTTCTTCCTTAACCTTCAGTCCCCTTCCCAAGACCAGAGAAAGCAAGTTCAGTGCATTACTTGTGACGTTCCCTAAGTTGCCCGTCTTTCTTGCATCTCCTATGAACTCGGATAACCTTTAGGCTGAGTTAGTTAAGAGTACTTTTTAATTCAATCTTTGGGGAAAAACCTCAATCAAAATAGAGAGAGAATGAAAGGCAATAGAGGACGTACCCTAAGGAAGAAGGGAAGATTTTCTTGACTTGTTCAAATAACAATTCAGGTGAAACAGGGTCAGGAACAACAAATCTCTTTATGATATCTGTTGCGGGGTGATTCCAAGATCAACCCACCTCCGGTATATCAAGAAGAGCAGTCACAAACAGCCTGGGAATAAGCCTCTTATAGGAGCTTCCTAGACTAACTAACCAGCCTCCGCATGAGCTGGTAGCTTATCTGGACAAGCTCGTCAAAAGCTATACCAGACGAGCTGGTCAGAAGCAGGCCAGCAGAAGCACACCAGTTGATCTGATATAGACCTGGTCACCTCACCAGGTAGGAGCTGGTATGGACCCTGCCAGCTCACCAGATAAGAGCTGGTACGGACCCTGCCAGCCCACCAGGTTGGAGCTGGAATGGACCCGACCAGCTCACCAGGTCCAGACCCCGTAGGGTCAACACTCCAGGACATCTCCTGAGGTGGACCCCATTTTTATAAACTGATGACGTGGCCAAATGATGTCCACACACGTGCATTGTTTACAACCACACAACTGAGGCAAAGTTAATATAAATACCTCATACTCAAAGCTATGAAGGGACAAGTTTCTCTCTCCACCCCTTACACAAATACTAACTAAACGCTGACTTAGGCATCGGAGGGGGCTTCCTCGGTCACCCCCCTGAGGCTAGCTAGTGACATTTCTCTATGCAGGAGCAGGTCCGGAGGCTGGTTGTAAACTCCTCCAGGGCGTCCCAAAGGCGTCTTCTCAACTTCATTACAAATCTTGATTGTCCTATGAAAGAAGGCCAGCTTGGTCGTTTTTCATCCAGAACAGTTTGGCGCCGTCTGTGGGCAAGACATACAGCCATACATACATTTTCAACGCCCATTGAGATTCGTAAGTTTCAAAAGATCAGTATTTGGAGAGACCGAAGAACCACTCATTCTTCCATTTCAATCTTCATCTTTTTTCATAAGTTGTCAGATCTACTCGCACATGTGCGATTGTAGACTCCGAAACTTTCACAAATCGGAGTTGCCTAGCACGCACAACGGAGTACGACAACATGCAAGCTTTTCACCACCCGTGGTAGGAGCATGACGCAAGGAGAATGAAACTAGAGCCGACGTCCCTTGTTGGTACACTATCTACCATGACAAGGGTATAGTACACAGAGGGGATGCCCACGCTCATCAAGTCATCAACGCCCCACAAGTAGGAGAAGGTCCACGTAGCCAGCTACCGAGAGGCTAAAGAGAACATGAATCTCTATCTCTTGCAAAGCTAAGTGTTCCTACTTATTTGTTTAAAGTCAAACACTCCACTATTGTCGAAAAAGTTTTGCTCAAACTTTGAACGCTCATAACTTTTGATTGGAATGTTCGATTTGCGAAAATTTTTGAGCTAGTTAAATGTCCCTAAAGCCGAGTTCAGAGAGCTTAAAAGATTAAACGCCCATAAAAACGGATTTGAACTTACTCGCTTTTGAAGCCTAAGTGTCTCTCTTTTTTCTCATTTACTAGATGAATAAATCTAACAATTGATTAAAGTACCACACAACATCTTCTTCATATTATGCTTGGATGTCACATTTTAAATGAATGATCATGTGCTTACCTCCATACACATTGTGTTTCCTACAAGGTACAAACCCAGACTAAGGGGCAGCTTAATAGTGACAAGATTCACTTTCCAACCCCGATAATTCATGAGAAATCAACCTTCAATGAGCTGGCAGACCTGCTACCGAGAGCAAGCAGACCTGTGCCCACGAGCTGGCGGACCTGCCTCTAAGGAGTTGGTAGACCTGCCTCTAAGGAGCTGGCAGACCTGCTCCCGAAAGATGGTAGACCTATCCCCGCAATCTAGTGGACCTGCTCCCAAGGAGCTGACAGACATGCTCCCCGAGAGCTGGCAGACCTGCCCCTCGAGAGCTGGCAGACTTACCTCCAAGGAGCTGGCAGATCTGCCTCTAAGGAGCTAGCAAACATGCCTCGAAGGAGCTGACAAATCCAATGAGCTTACTATTCCAGCTTAGCCAACAGGGGATGGTCCAGCTCAGCCGCCAAAGAAGTTGTCCTTGAGCAGAAGTAGCGGAACTGCCCTAACCTTCGTCACAAAAGACGTGGAGCTTACAAAGTAGCCGACGAAGAAAATCGGAACCCTCTACAACCTCCTCCAATTATCCGGAGAGGTCACGAGAGCTGCCATAAAGAGTCGAGACAGCTTCCTTCGTCAAACATTCAGAATAGCGTAAAGCTTGCGGATAAGTCAGGACAACTTCTTCATGGAAGGTATCCTGAATCTTATAATCCTTTATCATCGCACACGATATAAAGGAGTAAGGGGCAGTAGATACCGGGAAGATCACGGCAAAAGAGTAAGTCAGCCCGAGCTGGTACCTTCACTAGCAGGAAGACCAGGTCAGCTCAGGCTGCTACCTCTACCAGCATGAATACCAGGTCAGATCGAGCTGGTACCTTCACCAGTAGGCAGGCTACAGACAACCCGCACTGCCAGGAAAATCATATGGCAAGCTATCAGGTGATAAATATACACCACCTGATAAGCCAGCTCAACCACATGGCAAACTACCAGGCGGCAAGGATAAACCACCTAGTAAGCTAGCTCAAGCACATGGCGATCTACCAGGTGATAAATGTACACCACCTGGTAAGCCATCTCAACCACATGTCGAGCTGCCAGGTGGTAAAGGTAAACCACCTGGTAAGCCATCCCACTTCGTGTAGCCTCACTAAAGATTACCCCTGGGAAATAAAACCAGCACACCCGTATAAAGTACGGGGCACACGCCTGGTAACAACAAACTTCACATAGCTCGTCTAAGATGCGTATCTATCACAAGAAAAGAGTACCCTACCTAGGCCAGTTGCGCTGGGACACATAGCTATATTCCTACCCCGGACACACAGCTATACCCATGCCTAGCCCTTAGCGGGACCCAACAGAGAACAGAAAACTCAGAAAAACATGACTAGTCTGGCTTGAAGGTCCTTTGAAACATAAGGAAACCCGGCAACAGGCGACTAACGGTAAAAGGGAAAGAGGAAACTCTCTCCCTAAAGGAGCTAAGTGTACCGGCTAGGGATGGGAATACCAGTGAGCTAGCATACGCAACATAGCTCCGGACATGGGTCGTTATTTACACCATCAGGAGTCCACGTAAATGATAGACGTGAGGGGGATAGGAAACAAAGGAAGGAAGTTCCTCCTGATAACAAAACCCCGAAAACGGCCACGGGCCAGCTACCAATGCCTGTGTCCCAGGAGACCTGGTAGCAGGCCCACCCAGCCGTGTTACCAGTGTCAATCAGGCTGGTAGGACATAAAACCAGCTAGGCCAAGCATAGTTCCTTGCTATCAGTGCCACACATGCACAATCACTTAGGACAGCTTAGGCAAACTCCTAAAGTACTAGACAAGTCAAAGACAACCACAACGGAAAAGCTAGAGAGGCTAACTAGGCAAAAAGAACAGTTCAACCTGGCCCTTTGTCGCCAAAAGGAGAGCCGGTCCAACTAAGCTGGTACCGACAGCCATAGAGCAACTCTTAAAGTGATAACTATTTAGCTCATGGAGATAGTTGATAGCTAAAGGAAAGACGTCTTGTCAAATCTTAGCTATACACCAACACATATTGGAAGGCTAAGACCAGCTCCAGCTGGCCCCTTTTACAAAGAACAAGGTACGGTGAGCTCGAACTGTACACCAACATCATTAAATTTGTACGGTCGGCTCAAGCTATACACCAGCACCTATCGAAAGGCTAAGACCAGCTCCAGCTGGCCCCTTCTACAGTAAATAAGGTACGGTGAGCTGTAGATGTACACCAATACCATTTAAAATGGTATGGTCAGCTCAAGCTATACACCAGCACCTATCGGAAGGCTAAGACCAGCTCCAGCTGACACCTTCTTCAAAGAACAAGGTACGGTGAGCTAGTGTTGCACACCAACACCATTTGAAATGGTACGGTCAACTCAAGCTATACACCAACACCTGTCAGAAGTCTAAGACCAGCTCCAGCTGGCACCTTCGACAAAGAATAAGGTACGGTGAGCTAGAGCTGTACACCAACACCATTAAAATGGTACGGTCAGCACCTATCAAAAGATCTCGACGAGTCCAAGCTGGCAGCTCCACACAAAGATAGGGTATGGTAAGCTAGAGTTATACACTTCCACCATTAATATGGCACGGACAACTCAAGCTATACACCAGCATGTATAAGAAGACTCGACCAACTCAATCTAGCATCGTCTTCACTAATTAATAAGTGGTCCGACCAGCAAGCTGGCATCACCCTCATTGACAAGGTAGATCTTTGCTGTAAAGTCTACACGAACGCCATAGAAGAGAAGATGCGGAAGGATAAGGGACAAGTACTCTCACACAGATTATGTGGTCTTCACCCGAGCTAGCAGAAGTTTCCTTTGGTTTCACTCCGATCTACCACTAGAGCTCGCTAGCAAATGAGGCCTCAACGTAGTAAGCTCGGGGCTCGGGGCTTGTAAATCCTTTGAAAATAGCACGAATTCTAAAAGGATAATCCTGATTCTCCAGATATCTTGCAAAGAATACACACAATCCAAGAATGAAGATTCCTACTAAGGAACACCTATCGACGAGGGCAGGATGTATGAGCATCCGAATGAGTCCGAACAGCTTCCATCGACTAAAATCCCAAGCTATATAAAGCATTCGGATAAGTCTGGACATCACCCTTCGATCACGCTCGGACCCTTATCTACCATCTGGGTAAGTCTGGACAATATCGTTCGACAACACCAAAATCCATACCGAATATCCAGGTAGATCGAGATAGCCTCCATCGACTAGAATCCGAAATCACAAGGAGCTTTCGGAAATGTCTCGACAGCTACATACTAGGTAGAAGCGTAGATATACCTCCGTAGATATTGATCGGAGACGCATACAAGTACCCAACTCCGCTCGGGGCTATTGTCGCGGGGTGATTCCAAGATCAACCAACCTCTGGTATATCAAGAAGAGCAGCCACAAACAGACTGGGAATAAGCCTCCTATATGAGCTTCCTAGACTAGCTAACCAGCCTCCGCATGAGCTGGTAGCCTATCTGGACAAGCTGGTCAAAAGCTATACCAGACGAGCTGCTCAGAAGCAGACCAGCTGAAGCACACCAGTTGATCTGATATAGACCTAGTTAGCTCACCAGGTAGGAGCTAGTATGGACCCTGCCAGCCCACCAGATAGGAGCCGATACGGACCCTGCCAGCCCACCAGGTAGGAGCTGGTATGGACCCGGCCAGTTCACCAGGTCCATACCAGGTAGGAGCTGGTATGGACCCTATTTCTGTAAACTGATGACGGGGCCAAATGCTGTCCACACACGTGCATTGTTTACAACTACACAACTAAGCCAATGTTAGTATAAATACCCCATACCCAAAGGTATGAAGGGACAAGTTTCTCTCTCCACTCCTTACACAAATACTATCTAAACGCTGACTTAGGCTTCGAAGGGGGCTTCCTCGGTCACCCCCCGAGGCTAGTGACGTTTGTCTATGAAGGAGCAGGTCCGGAGGCTGGTCGTAACCTCCTCCAAGGCGTCCCAAAGGCGTCTTCCCAACTTCATTACAAATCTTGATTGTCCTATGAAAGAAGGCCAGCTTGGTCATTTTTCATCTGGAACAATATCGGTGGGTTGAGCCCTCTCCTTTTCTTTAGTCAGGTTGAGCGGCTTCTGCTTTATAGCCTCTGCGATCTCCTTCTTGCCATTACGCCTCGCTGCCTCTGGTTTAGTGGCATGGCATTCTTCTCCTGGAATGGAACAAAAGAAAGGCTTTCCCTCCCCCTGAACTGTCTTCTGCAGATCTCTTTGTTATATAACCGGTCCCATCTCTCTCCAAACCTAACGTGAGAGTTTCCTATCATAAGGCACAACCCATGACCAATACGAGCTCGAAGCTTCCTTCGTAACTCCCGGAACTTCATCGTAATGGCAACCTTTCGTGCCTGATTTCATATCAGAAAGAAGTCAAGCGCATCCGCAGAAAGAACAAGACCATTTATTAGAAAGAGCCACATCAAGAACAAGAGCGGGTACCGCATGTGCCGCAGGAATGGGATAACTATTTGAAAGCAGGGAGAGGCCCAGATGAAAGAAGAGCCGACTGAGGTTGAATGAATTATTCCACCTGGCAGCAGCAAAGAGTTTGTTTTCAACAAGGACTTTAGGCTTAATAAGAAAAGGGCTTTTTTCGCTTGTTTAGTAAAGTCAAGTTTTTGGCGGCTAGGCAACTATGAATACTTCTTTTCTTCCTTCTCGCCTTTCTTCTAACTTTGCCCTTTCTCTATTAAAGAACAGAGCATGCACTCAAAACACCTCATAAACCCCAACAACTTTGTTTGTGTATTGGAACAACTACCACTTCCTTAGAACAACACTAACTGCAACTGATGGAAAGGCCCTATGGAGTAAGGGAAGCATGTACGTTGTCACGCTCCCTGCCTTTGAGCAAAGCTACGAAACTACGCTATTCAAAGCAATCCGCCCCAGAAGGGCTAGCTAGTTTAGTCAAATATACCAAGCAGAATCGTCTGTCTGAGTTCGAGAATCGGATGTGAGGGATGGTACCCTATAAGAGCTACGCGATGTCGGCTAAAGAACGCGAAGGAGAATATTTTGAGGATCAGCTCTTATTTGCAATCTTCCTTAAAGAAAGTCTAAGGTAGTTGCTCTTAGGCTAGAGGTTAACTCATTCCCTTGAGAAAAATCTATGCTGCTTCTATTTCACTAGCTCCGAGAAAGACCGAAAGAGAAACAGACGAGCCCAGCCAAAGTGGACAGTCAGTCGATCGATCGGATCCTACCTCCTCCTAATTCATTCTATCCAGCAGGCTGAGTCCTTTCATCCGATGGTCTGTCAAAGGCTAGAGCATAGTGTGGAAGCCCTAAAAGGGTAGGTCTCACACAGAGCAACGGGGGTTCTCCACCCGTGGCTATGAACCACAATGTCGGGGGGTTCGAATCCCTACTCACCCAAAAGCGACTCCGAAGGGAAGGACCTTTCCCTTTTGGGAGTAGGAACGCCACCCTTTAGGGCAACTAAGCTATCGACTAGGTCTGGATAAGCCCTTCTTTCTAGCACATCTAGACGAGCCTTCTTCCGTACATGGCACAAAACGAGTCAAAGTAGTGACTGCAGCGCATCGAGGCATTTGTTCGACGGTCCCCGTCCGCTTGGAAGAATTCACGGACCGGCAGGCGGTCTTGAAAGAAAGATCTTCTGGTCCAACACAAGAAACGGAATATGATTACAATTACGAAAACCAAAATAAGAATGACGAAAAAAAAGATATCGTAATGTAAGTCTATGATTCCATGCATCATAGGTGAATTCGGAGGAAAACTTCGGGCAAGAATAATGGGGTAAACCCCGAATCTGTTCATTTCGGGTCCGAAATCAATGTTTCTAGTAGAAACATACAGCAGCAGATGGACGGGCCATGCCTGAATTCGGACCAGACTTTTCTTTGTTTGAGCTGTTCCCGGGCACGCAGAACGAAAGATCTCAATTGTCCTGGACTGGCCATAGCAGGCGGGTTGGTTCCTCTGTCATCACCGGGGAGCTCTTGGCGTCTTTGTGTTAGTTGACCTAAGCCGCACCATTACTGCTGGGGAGGGGCTCGGTCTTCGAACCATACGTGAGACGAGTTTCTGCCTCATACACGCCGAAACCGATCGATCTAGCCATGAGCAGGTTGAAGAGATCGTATGGTAGGTCCTAAACTGGGAGAAGTTGCGCTGACTCTCAATCTTAGGGGACATGTAAAAAACAATAAAAAATCTCGTCAACAAGGGTATGGCTTACGAAGCGGAAGAGCTCAATTTCAAAGCAACTTCGGAGAGGGAAGGGGAGACAGTCTCTAGTCCAGTCTAGCGGGCATGTTTGAATCTGAACTAGCTAGATAGACTTTTAAAATATAGGACAAAAAGAAAGACAAAGTCCCAGCAGGAGCGGAACAGAAGGCACAGGGGTGAGAAGTGTTTAGATTATCGATACGAAGGTACAAAGTGAGGGAAGGAAAACGTGGTTGACAAATCAATCATCGGGGGCGACATGAGTGCTAACTTGGATGCCCGGGCATGGGCTAGACTTACAAGGAGACCTAAATCTCCTTTTTCACGTTTTTTGCTAAGAAGCCCGTAGGTTGTACGCCAGCCATACGTAGCTGGAACTGTGATGGACACTGCAAAACCAAGAGGTTTCCTTTCATTCCCATTCCAGGGAAAGCAAGCATGCTGACTTCTTCTAGCTGGGACTAGCTAAGGAGCTCATTGCTTCGGCCTAGCAGAGCGGATTCCCACACTTGGACTAGTTCCAACTTCTCTCGTCTTAGTTCTTCTAACACCTAATTATGATTTATTAGCCCCAAATTTTCCAAAAAAACTTGGAACTGACCCGGAGTAAATGAAGACTCCTAGAATGGCACGCACGAGTATCGCGAGGAGTGCTCTATATCGATAAATTTCCACCTTTTTTTATCTATCGCAATATGCGAGTCTCATATGTATATCGAATTGATAGAACACTTCTTTTTCCTACGTAGTGGAAGCAAAGCCGGCAGTTCGCCTTTTTTTAAAGGTGAGAGTAGAGCCATCGCGTCCACAGACAACGGGCCAGTCGTTACACCATTCGTGCAGGTCGCTACTTATGCGACACCGAAGCTTGTTTAGCCTATGCGAAGCAAGCCTACATAGATAGAAGATGGAAAAGAATGCCCCGAGAATCCTCCCTTTTTAGGAGTTAGGAGCCCTCTCTCGCCAGTCTCGGTGCTTAGTTCATGTCTCCGTTTGCGGGATCCTCCAGGGACTCCTAAATTCATTTCTTCGTTGCTCATTCTCATTAGTCCGAAGTGTTTGCTTCTGAGTGACTTCATCTGAACCTTTTTGCCACCATTGGTTATTAGGGGTAGCCCGAAAACGTCTAGGTCGATCTGAGCGATTTCGGTCACCTAGCAGCACCCGATTGCTTCCTATTTAGCTCAATCTGCTTCACGGAGTGAAAAAAATTCCTCTTCATTTTGTTGCGCTCGGCTCCTTCTTCCAGAACCTAAGCTCGTAGAAGGAAGAGATAAGAGGGCCCTATGGAAAATGTGACTTCAAAAATGAAAGTTGGAGGGGGATATTCTCGAGATGGGGGATATCACAAACAACGTGGCTGAGTATGAAGCATATATCCTCGGTCCAAAAGCAGCTCTTCGGGTTGGTCTCCTTTACAGTACGTTCTTTTTACTATGTAGGGCCAGACACGTTGTTGGAACATGACTCCGAAAAGTGAAGGAATGCGGGATCATGTTGCCCTAAAACCCGCAGACATAGAAAGTCAACTTTCAAGCAATTTTCACCGGCGTTCCTTTCTATTCTAAAGGCAGTAAGTGAAGGTTCACGCTTTGGCCCTACGAATACGAAGACTCCCATCCTAACGAGCTAAAGGGATGTACCATTATCGTTTAGAGGGCGATCGCGGAGTCACTGAATAAGTCCTCCATTTAGTTCGGAGATGCTGACCCGCAGCGAAGCAGATATAGCTATAGCTTTATCAATCGCTCCTACGGGAGAATGTCGTGTCGTCCAGCGGAGCCTAGAAGAAGGTGACTCGCGCAGACAGCTAAGTCCTTTTCAATAAGAAAGGAAAAAGCGACTCAAATAGGAATAGCCGTAGTAAAGCCGATAACTGAGCGGCCTTCTATCTCTGATTTATGGCAAAGGTGTTTCGGTAAGCCTCGTTATCTAGTATGACCGAAGCATTAGCCCTGTCTCTATCCTTGGGCTAAGGGCACATGCTCTATCAAGACCTTCGCTCACTTACCGGTAAGATTTTGCTTTCCTTCCTTCTACCAGCGGTTCTGGTTGTTAACAAGGCCTGGGCAGCATAGGCCCTTCGGTCTCAATTAGTGGTGTCCACGCCCAACGAGATGAGCCAACCTCAGGATGCTTTACTCCTAACTCCACATGGTTCCGAGACGGAGCTTAACCTGAGTCTCGGTTAAGAACGACTATGATCTACGTTTCACACGGCACACGATTCAATGGATAGTTTCATTCGATATCGTGATGGAGGACATAGTGGAGGTTAGGTAACCCAGAAACTGTGGGCCAGAGGATTCCGTTAGTGGGTTGATTTCGTCAATGTAACCAATCGTCCTCGAAAGGGCGATTCAAGCCAAAGCTAAGACTCTCCTTTCTTTGAGCAGTGAGAACGACCTTTGTCCAGTGTGCTTCTTTCACGACATGCTTTGGTCCCGGGTGTCTTCAGTAGTCTTCTAGCATTAGAAGAAGTCGTGTCCGTTCTGGACATCTGCAACGTCCTCCCACGCCCTTAAAAATGGGAAAACGGGAGGTGACCCATTCGGTGACTTTTGCGGTCGCCCTCACTGAACCAACTTGAAGCTGAACTACGATTCAGATCAAGTCTTACCGAAATCGGATCTTTTTCGGGTTTGGAACGCTATACAAGGTGCTGGTCTCGATTCAGCACATAGCGAACGAAAAAAACGTTCATCCTGGATTCTTTTCCTCAAGAAAAATTTCTATCCGGATAGCATGCCTATTCATTCGGTAAAAGTCTCCACGGCCTTTTCACGCCAATCCTTGACTCCTCGAATACAATGGGATTTAACACCTAGCGAATCTAGCCGATGCGATTCTATTATTTTCCAAGAATGTTGGTTGAGCTCTAAATGAATTTCGATCCCGTCCTAGTTCTCAAAAATTTCGTGGCACCGGGCGTGCTTGAACCATTTACGATGAAGAGATCTAATGCGCAAGGAAGAAGCTTAGATAAGAGAATACATTCTCACATCGCTTTTTTTGTGGAAAGCTCGACCGGCGAGACAAAGTCTTTTGCCGAATCCAGTTCGGTCGATATCGACAATCCAGTTCCGCAGGATACCTACTTACTACCATACTTTCCTTGCTTTAGACTTGCATTCCAAAACTAGAATTCTCCAACTTCTGACTTCCACGCAACCCCACCTTTCCATGGCTCCTCCACCTCTGCTCCACTCCCCCTTGATGCCAGTGCTTCCACCCCAGGAAAGAGGGAAGGTTAAGCAGACCAGACGAAGAATCAAACACGAATGATGAGAATGAGAAAGTCGAGTTGTTAGAACGTGCAAAATCAATCGGTGACGGACCTGCATAACCCATTAGATCCAAGGATAGATGCTTTAGTAGCAGCAAAACGCATAGCATTCTTTTCACGACTCAAGGTTTCGTCTTTCTTTTTGGACTGGGTTGCGTGCCAGCTCTGTCTTCAACGGCCAATCAAAACGAGACAGCTTTTCCTCTGCTCTAGTTTCCTAGAGACTTCAATCAATATATTTCTTCTAGCTCGGTGGAAACAAAAAACTTTTCCTTAGGATTTTTTCATCCGAGGGATAGAACTCCGGTCCTGCAATTCATTCACTTAAGAGCCTATATTTTATATTAATATTTTAGAATTATTAATTAGATTACTGTAGTGAAAATTATTTTCAATAATATTTGTGAGTCGTTTTCAAAAATAAATTAGGAAATAATTTCTAGAATCGGACATTGTATTTGGACTTCTTATTTTCTGGTTTAGACCGATCCTATATATTTCAACAAGCCAAACCAACACAACTTGACCCAAACACGACTATATCCAAACCCAAACAAACAAACAAACAAACAAACAAACAAACAAAAACAGAAAAAGAGAATAACTAAACCCCCTATTCTCTCTCCTCGCACACGCAGACCCCCCTTCCTTCTTCTATTAAAACAGCCCCTGCTTCCCCTTCCCCTGCTCATCCCAAACACGCACGAGCGCCGCCCAACTCGGGTTTCTGCCGCCCACACCGCCGCTGGTTCACGCCGTCCGTTCGACCACCTTCCCACCGTTTCTCCTTTTTCTCTCCTCACCGTGAGTAACGCCCCTTTCGACCTTAGCTTCCCCTGCTTTCGCGTTTCTTCAAAATCATGATTATTGAGTTGATTTTAATATTTTAATTTGTGTTAAATTGATACTAATAGATGTTATGATTAGTGGGTAATCGATTTAGGTTAGTTTTATGCATAAAGAATTGGTTTTGATGATTGTTTTGAGTTGATTTTCAATAATTACAAAATTGGGATTAATTAGCTTCATTATTCGAATTGATTCAATTAGTTTCGTAAATTATGACTTTAGTATGTTTATAATTTGTTAATTAGGGTTCTTAAAATTAATTTGAGATTTGATTGGGGTTTTGTTCAAGTTTGTAGAAATTGCAATTTGGGGGAAATTTGGCTAATTGTTTCTTAATTAGGTTTATTAGCCCAAATTAATTTTGATGATCAATAATTCGAAATTCTGATAATTTAGGGAATTATAAATTGATTTTCAAATTTAGATTGAATTAATTCGTTTTTATGTAAATTTATGTAATTTAAACATGTTTTTGATAATTAAAACATAATATAAATTGTATCAATAAATCCTAAATTAATTATAATAATTAAGAATTGTCTTTGGGAATTTTTAAGAAAACTTGGGTATTATTTGAGTATTGATATTTAATTATTGAAGTAGAATTATAATTGTTAGCTAAATTGATAATTGTTGATTAAGAAATTGCATTGTGATGGGCAGAGCTAACATAAGTATTAGATCAATGATTGGGTGAGATTAGTATTTATTTGGGATTATTGATTGTATGATTGTAGCCACTGAGTTCGTAGACGAAAAATACTAGTGACCGTTGTGCTGTCGTGTTCTTCTGTGCATTGAAAAGGTAAACTAGCATGTTCAACCTTTCTTAAACATGTAGAAACATTTCAAAACTTATGTGCTATATGTGAATGGTGTGATTGGATGAGAACTTAGTATCATGCTAGGTGGAGAACGAATCAATTTCCTTTGTTATTATTACGTTGTACTTGTGTGGTTATTGCAATGGAAAGGTAGGGTGAATTTTGTGTTTGGTATTGGTCGTGATTGGCTTATGAATAATTTAAATTATGAATGTGGATTATGATAGTGATGTGGACATTTGATGGAGAATGGTGGTATGATTATTATGTTGAAGCCTAGGAGTTACTCCTAATGATTGTGTCGGAGCCTTGGAGTTGCTCCTAATGATTATGTCGGAGTCGCGGAGTTACTCCTAAATATTGCGTCGGAGCCTCGGAGTTGCACCTAATTATTGAACGGAGTCGCATCGGTTCCTAATTACAGCCCCACCGCATCGGCCCTTAAGTGAGCTTGGCTCTAGTACTATTCTATTAGGTTAAAATACTTAATAGGGGGTGTGCACACTTAAGGTCTAGTAGTCTTGGATTATGAATTATGGATTGTGGATTGTGGATTATGGACTGTGGACTGTGGATTATAGCTCATGACTTATGACTTATGAATTAATTATCATTAAGCTTCGATTTGTTGGATATAGATTGTAGAATGTTCCTATGTTATGAGTAAGTGATGAATTGAATGGTTGATTGTGGAATATGACTTTTGATTATTGGTTTGGAATTCCTATTGGTTAAAGTATATGTTTATGTGCTAAGTGTGTGTTCGAAAATAAAACTAAAACGTTTTCAAAATCTAGGTAAGGGTTTTGGTTTTCTACATGTTGTTGTGTTAGCTTACTCAATTTTTCTAACTTTTTCAACTGTGGTTTTTGTGTTTTAAATTCACCACAGGTTTGGAGTATTTGATGCATGCGGGAATCGACGACTCATTAGTTATTAGTTGGACTAAACAAATTTAGCCCCTCAATTATTAGACCATCAATAATACTTAGACTATTTCATATTTCATATCTCGGATTGTTGTAATTTGGTTAATGAATTGTAATAGCTATTTTAGATCATTAGACATTTGTAGTTCGGCTTCTGAAATCTCCTTGCATACGGGTTTTTGACTCGAGTGCGGAGTGACACCTCTGAATTTCCTTAATTGTATTTTGGATCATCAAAAAATATTTTTAAAAAGGAAAGGAAACTTGAGGATGTTACAGTTGGTATCATAACCTAGGTTAGGTCCCACGCTAAAAGTTGAACTAATAAGACTAGGAAAAAAAAAAGAATTAACTAGCAAAAACAAATAAAATGAACCAAGCCGTATGGGGGTATAAGGGTATCGCTTTGTTCGTTTATGTGTGATTAGCTTTTATTTATGAATTCGTACTTGTTTTCACATGTGATTTTTATATATAATTGTCATTGAATGATTTGATTGTTCCAATTCATTAAAATATGAAGGTAGATATTATTTGGTATTGGAATTAGAAAGTACGAAGTTGATGGACATGTATTAAAATTGTTGGTTTTGGAAGGTCAAACGTACCTGATCTATTTGGAATGATATTCAGTGAATTAGAATGAGAAAAATGTATGTCTAATTTAAGTATGCTCGGCATGTATACGTTTCTTAGTTTCATGGATTGTGCCTCAATTGAGACATATATTATTTTGATATTTATAAGTGTTGGAATTGTTACTAAGTGATTGATAGCTAATTATTGCATCATTCTTAAAGGGTTGAATTAACTATAGAGGAAATATACCAAAGCATATATGGTGCCCTCCCACCCTACCCTTAGTAGTGTGACAAGTGGCTAATGTGTAGATTATTATTCTCTATAATTAAATTTTAGACATGTGTTTGGACATCGTTGTGTCGATGATTTATATGAGATTTTGGTCAAACATGAGATATATATAGTGGGGGTTATATGGTGATGACTATACTAATTACGGATTTTATATTATGTGGAGGTCTGTTTCAGAATTGAGTTGTATTGTTCGAAGGTGATTTTCACGAGTTTGGTAAGGAATATGATTGTGGGATGTAATTAAGAAACTTAAGAGCGACTATGAAATTGAGTTTAGGGTTTGGTTGGTATTAAGAGTTCGAAATTGTTTTGTGTGGTGGAATTTATTGGGTTGAATTTGAAATTTATTAACTAGTTTCTTTTGAGATATATGATTTGATTGTTTAATGGATTTAGGTTGTTATAATTAATACCGTCATGGAAGGATACAACTTTTTGGTATAATATGATTTTTGGATCCATAATCTTAATTATTTTCTTTGCATGGGTATATCATAAGGAAAAGTGTGGTGTCTTAGTTTGAGTCTTTTGGGGTATATATATATATATATATATATATATATATAATGTAATGAGGTTTTATTTCGATAAAAATCGGATTAGATTGGTGATTTACTTGGGTCATAAATATTTATCTTTAGGGTTTAAAAACTCTATCATTGTTACCATGATATGATTTATTGCATTGTGATTTAAGAGTTGAGTTTATTTGGGGGAAAAAAAAAAAAAAGTGAACCTAGTGAGTTCATTAACTTCAAATTTCATTTTGGGTTACTCCGTGATTGAGTTATATTTTTAAAGGTGATTCTTATGATTTTTGTATAATAAAGAGAGTATGTTCTTTATTACATGATTGAGGCGAAAAGATCTCTTTTTAGATATAATGGTTTTGTTTGCTTTTGATATATATGATTTGTGGTACTCGAGGAAATAGCGGTGATATTGGACCTTGGATATTTTTGGGTGTTGAGGTATATTGTGACTGACTAATATTGAGAAATGATTCTAGTAAGTTGAGGTATGACAATGACTAATCAAATTCTTAAGAGGGGTTGAGAAATTTGGGATGTGTATCCAATAGTATTAAGCTGTGTTGATTTAAATGAGGAGATTGGTCGATAAGGTTTTTCTATTCATACTTTGGAATCTATGTATTTAGCTTTGAGAAGAGTCTTATATCACAAGAAGTGAGAACCACTGTTGAAGAGCATGGTTTGATGTTATTGTATCTAATGTAAGGTTATGTGATTGAATGTTATGGAGTATTTGGGTAGATATGTTGTTATTATGGGGAAGGAGGTTGAATTTTGACACAAAGAGATTATCTTTTGCATTTGCAATTCGAGGTTTGATGGGTAAATCTTCTTTCGTATGTGGTTCCTTATATTTCAAAGTATATTTGTAGTTTACCGAACAGGTTAATAAACTATTTGAGGTTGACTGTCTTATTGGGTTCAACTCTATAAAGGGCCTTGGTTATAAAGAAAATTTAATGATCTTGCCGATGCTAATTTTTGGGTTACAATAAGATTGATATAATAGTGTATCTGTATCGGTTTGATAACACAAAATTGATGAGAAGATTATATATTTCAATGGCGTTCCTTTACGAGTGACTCATGCAGCAAGACGTTAGGATTAGTTACTTACATATACGATTGTTTAATTCGCGAGTTCGAGGACGAACTCTTCTTTTAAGGAGGGTGGATTGTAATGTCAACTTTGTATTAAACTTAAAATCATGCATTGCATTCATACATTTGCTTCATATGAGTTTGGTATGAGTTGTGTGGTTGTGTAATGAGTTCACCTAGTTACTTTGCGCTTCGAGGACGAAGCGTTGTCTTAAGGAGGGAAGGATGTAATATCCCGAAATTTAAAAGTATTTTACATCAATATTTTAGAATTATTACTTATATTATATTAGATTATGTATATTAGATTATTGTAGTGAAAATGATTTTCAATATTATTTGTGAGTCGTTTTCAAAAATGGATTAGGAAATAATTTCTAGAGTCGGACATTGTATTTGGACTTCTTATTTTCTGGTTTGGGCCTATCCTAGATATTTCAACAACCCAAACCAACACAACTATATCCCAACTCAAACAAACAAACAAAAAACAGAGAAAAAAATAATTAAACCCCCTATTCTCTCTCCTCACACACGCAGAACCCCCCCTATCATCTTCAACTAAAACAGCCCCTGCTTCCCCTTCCCCTGCTTACACCAAACACGCACGAGCACCGTCCAGCTCGGGTTTCTGCTGCCCACACTGACGCTGGTTCACGCCGTCCATTCGACCACCTTCCCACCATTTCTCCTTTCTCTCTTCTCACCGTGAGTAACGCCGCTTTCGACCTTAGCTTCCCCTGTTACTTTAATTTGTGTTAAATTGATACTAATAGATGTTATGATTAGTGGGTAATCGATTTAGGTTAGTTTTGTGCATAAAGATTTCGTTTTGATGATTGTTTTGAATTGATTTTCACTAATTACAAAATTCGGATTAATTAGCTTAATTATTCGAATTGGTTCAATTAGTTTTGTAAATTATGACTTTAGTATGTTTATAATCTGTTAATTAGGGTTCTTAAATTTAGTTTGAGATTCGATTGGGGTTTTGTTTAAGTTCGTAGAAATTGCAATTTGAGGGAAATTTGGCTAATTGTTTCTTAATTAGGTTAATTAGTCCAAATTAATTTTGATGATCAATAATTCAAAATTCTGATAATTAGGGAATTATAAACTGATTTTCGAATTTAAATTGAATTAATTCGTTTTTATGTAAATTTATGTAATTTAAACATGATTTTGATAATTAAAACATAAAATAAATTGTATTAATAAATCCTAAATAAATTATAATAATTAAGAATTGATGCTGAGACTAAAGTCGTGATTATCTACCAAAAATAAATCTTAAATCCTAGCAACAGTAGCAGGGAAGTAGGGATCAAATCCACAGGGAAATGGGTTGTCAAATGTAATGAATTAAGTGCCTAAGTAACAATTAATGGGGGATTGAGAGTTGTGTTTATCAAACTAACTAGAGTGAACAAAAGCAATGTGTGAAATGTATTCAATAGTTAACGGATCTTGATCAATTAATTCCCACAACGCACTAACTAATCGGTCCTAGTTATCACTATTCCTCTATCAATCTCAACTACTCTATCGTGGAAACAGAATTCCCAAATCTCTCCTTAATAGTAGCTAAAAGGCGTGATCGGCACTACCTAATAACCCTAACTATCAAATAACCTAAGCGCACGATTAGATTCAATTTGATAATAGCAATACGAATTAGAGAAATATCGATAAAGACATGCAATACTAACGCACGTTTCGTATTTAACATGTGAGTCAAATCTTTGCCCTAATTCACTAACGATGATTACATACAAATCAATGAATTCGGGTTGCTAAAATGTAAAGATCAATCAAACAATAGATTCCTTTGACTAATCTAAACTAGCAATCAATCAATCCTAGGCAATTAAACTAGTTGTACACCTAGCAATCACAACAGATAATTGAACAAATTGAATACCAAAGATAAGACAATAATTGAAAACAATAGATCAAACTCACGATATTGTCAATGCGATGCTTCGATTAATCAATCAAGAAATAAAGGATTAGCTCCTCATACAATCCATTGAAAGTCTTGTTTTATCTAAAAAGTCTGAATAATTAACCTAGGGGTCGGGGATTTCTTATTTATAGAGTCTAAGAAAAACGTAAAATAGAAAATACGAAATTAAGGAAAATCGCCCTTCGCGGTCCGCCAAGCCGACTACCACGGGCCGCGTGGGCCGCCAAGCATCACCGCGGTCCGCCATGGTCTCCTTGCGGACCGCCAAAAGTTACTGGCGCAAATCGCCAAATTATGAGCCGCGGTCCGCCATATACCGGCCGCGGGCCGCGGTAAGTCTCTGCCTCGAAGTTTCAAAAGGCTGCAGATTCTTCGTTACTTATCCGATGAAGCCGTGTAACCATTTCCTGGAAAGCTAAGAACATGAAGAATCATCTCCAAGTGGTTTCACAGCAAAATTCCAAACGTTTTGAGAGATATGAAGCTTCAAATTTGATCTTTCTATAAATCAGCTCCAAATCGCTTCCAAATGAATGGCCGCTTCCAAAAGATAGCCAAAACAACCAAAATCACATAGAAATGTTGTCCATGATACTCTAACACAAATTAGAAGTATATTACATCATTTTGACTGTAAAAGCAATATAAAAACCGGCCATATAGAACATATAAACTGAGCACATCAAATTCCCCCATGCTTAGACCTTTGTTGGCCCTCAAGCAACCTAGCTCCCCTCTAAGATTTCTCCAAGGTCTATTGACAGTAGCACGGGCGAAGTTCGATCAGAAACCTATCTCCTCTACTCCAATCAAAGGTGGTGAGTCTTCATCTTGCTGGTAAGGTCCGTCACAGATGTAATCTCACGCAACGGACCAAACCATCTTATATCATCATGCCGCAACTTAACCAAGAAGCAAGGGAGGCTAAAATGTCCTAAATCACTCCCAAGCTAGCTCACCTCCAACTCCCTCATCAGCCATGGTCCGGAAAAGACACCGTCGGAGCCACAACTACCTCGGATTAAACACCAACGCCACTTAAATCTTCAAACGTACAGAGGATTTTCTAGCCTAAACACCACTAAGGAGTTCCAACCAAACCTCCTTATATCATCCAAGAGAGACCTACCCAGACACGACCTTCAAACACCCTACTTATGCACCGGTAAGTGACACGCTCCGCTCATTTTGCCTAGGCGCCCAATGGGTTTTCACCTAGCCTCTCGTTAACTTTTCCACCTCACCGGCTTACTTTCTTCTCTCGTGTCTTTTCCTTACTTTCTTTTTCGCTCCTCTCTCTTTTCTGGCTTTCTTCTCTCTCTTTTTTTCTCTTTTTTTTTTTTTTTTTTTTTTTGTCAAATTACAATACATAAATAAACACATTACAAATTTACAATGAGAATCCACTCTCCCATGCTGGAAATAGACACTGTCCTCAATGTTATGCACACCAACAAGATAAGTAGGACAACAATGAAATAGGAGAGGGATGAACTCACAAAATTGCACCGGTAGACGCATCAGGTTCAAATATCCTGAAGGATGCACTCCTCATGTATAGTACCAAAGTTCATCTCACAAAAACAAGATCTCAATTTCTCCTCCTCATTCTCCTCAAAGCAGTTGGCTCATCGAATAAAGAGACAAGGTGTAGAGTCACTCTCAACTCACACATATCCCAATCACCCTCAAGGAGAAGTCGGCACCAAACTACCACAATTTCCTCACAAAACGCCCATCTCCCTCACATAATAATGTGCATAAAATGAACTACCTCCTCACCACCATCAAATTAAACAACCACGCATCCTCCAAATACACCAAGAAAACAATCAACAAGGCTATAAAATGGCTGTGAAGGACAACATTTGGGGTGGTATACAACAAACAAAGGTGGTGAATCGTGGCTATGAAAACAAAAAGAGATGGTCTAAGAAACATGGTGAAGAAAAATTGGGCTGGAAAAGAATGGTGAGATAGAATAAGAACAGAGAGAGAAAAGGGAAGAGAAGAACAAACCTTCTTGCGTACTAGCACCGGCATCAAATTTTTTTTTAATTAATTACCTACACAGGGAACACACACATAAAAAGATAAAGGAAAATAAAACAACAAAAATGCTCGGGTTGCCTCCCGAGAAGCGCACTCGTTTAACGTCGTTTGCTCGACGCATCTTTCTACCTTTGAATGGTAGGAGCTATAGAAGCTCTCAAGTGAAAATCCTGCAAAATTTCTCTCAACAAGCATAAATAGCACAAAGAAAAATACATATAGGAGAGAATAAAACTCAGTGATCTTGTTAACTTATCAATCAATCGAGAATAGTTGCTATATGAGGCTAGCAAATTAACCCAGCTCAACACCTGCGGAATCTTCTCAAAAAATTCTCGATATGGCTTAAAAGATAATTCAATATTAGCAACATTGTCAAACAACAACAAATTCAAGTCAATTTTGGGCTCAAAAATAAAGCACGAAATAGGTGACGGAGTCACAGAAGATAACAAAGCTCGATCAAAGATAGGTTGAGACATAAGGTCCAACACACAAGTCTCTTCAATAGGTATTGTCAATAGTTGATCCTTAGTATTATAAACATCAATGCATGCATCCGTCTCATCTTCTATCTCATCATCCAAAAACCAATCAACCTTCCTCATAAAAACAAACATCTCACTCTCTTGGGAAGTTATATGCGGTTCATCGACTTTATTTGGCTCATCATGGTCAAGAAAGCATTTGTTGGGCTCCTTAAATTCATCACTCCTCATCAAACAAGGGGGCGGTGGAGTATTTAACTCCACTTCTAGACATTGAAATGACATGAACTGAAAGAAACCCTAACACTCATCAGGTGGCATGTATGAAACGTTTCCACCACTCATATACTCCGCCAAAGACCAAGCTTGAGGGTCCATACCCTTTATGACAGCATTACATAGTTCAAAATCAGAATGGCAATAACCACAAGAACCAGCATAGTCAACATAAGCTTCTAATCTAGAAAAGTACTCATGAAAGAGTTCATTGTTAAATTGAATAAATTTGAAAACGGCCGTGAATCACAAGTGAGGGACAAAAACATAGAAAACTACACAAAAATTCACAACAAAAAACAAAACCCAAGTCCCCGACAGCGGCGCCAAAATTTGGTGAGACTAAAGTCGCGATTATCTACCAAAAATAAATCCTAAATCCTAGCAACAGTAGTAGGGAAGTAGGGATCGTATCCACAGGGAAATGAGTTGTCAAATGTAATGAATTAAGTGCCTAAGTAACAATTAATGGGGGATTGAGAGTTGTGTTTATCAAACTAACTAGAGTGAACAAAAGCAATTTGTGAAATGTTATCAATAGTAAAACGGATCTTGATCAATTTATTCCCACAACGCACTAACTAATCGGTCCTAGTTATCACTATTCCTCTATCATTCTCAACTACTCTATCGTGGAAACAGAATTCCCAAATCTCTCCTTAATAGTAGCTAAAAGGCGTGATCGGCACTACCCAATAACGCTAACTATCAAATAACCTAAGCTCACGATTAGATTCAATTTGATAATAGCAATACGGATTAGAGAAATATCGATAAAGACATGTAATACTAAGGCACGTTTCGTATTTAACATGTGAGTCAAATCTTTGCCCTAATTCACTAACGATGATTACATACAAATCAATTAATTCGGGTTGCTACAATGTAAAGATCAATCAAACAATAGATTCCTTTGACTAATCTAAACTAGCAATCAATCAATCCTAGGCAATTAAACTACTTGTACACCTAGCAATCACAACAGATAATTGAACAAATTGAATACCAAAGATAAGACAATAATTGAAAACAATAGAAACAATAGATCAAACTCACGATATTGTCAATGCGATGCTTCGATTAATGAATCAAGAAATAAAGGATTAGCTCCTCATACAATCCATTGAAAGTCTTGTTTTCTCTAAAAAGTCTGAAAAATTAACCTAGGGGTCGGGGATTAAAATTATTATTTATAGAGTCTAAGAAAAACGTAAAATAGAAAATACGAAATTAATGAAAACCGCCCTTCGCGGTCCGCCAAGCCGACTACCGCGGCCGCGCGGGCCGCCAGGCATCACCGCGGTCCGCCATGGACTCCTCGCGGACCGCCAAAAGTTACTGGCGCAAATCGCCAAACTATGAGCCGCGGTCCGTCATATACGGGCCGCGGTAAGTCTCTGCCTCGAATTTTCAAAAGGCTGCAGATTCTTCGTTACTTTTCCGGTGAAGGCCTGTAACCATTTCCTGGAAAGCTAAGAACATGAAGATTCATCTCCAAGTGGTTTCACAGCAAAATTCCAAACGGTTTGAGAGATATGAAGTTTTGAAGTTGATCTTTTTGGTAAATCAGCTCCAAATCGCTTCCAAATGAATAGCCGCTTCCAAAAGATAGCCAAAACAACCAAAATCACATAGAAATGTTGTCCATGATACTCTAACACAAATTAGAAGTATATTACATCATTTTGACTGTAAAAGCAATATAAAAACCGGCCATATAGAACGTATAAACTGAGCACATCAATTGACTTTTATGCATTAGATTCTGTTTTAAAATTAATTTTAAGTCTTTGGGAATTTTTAAGATAAATTGGGTATTATTTGAGTATTGATATTTAATTATTGAAGTAGAATTATAATTGTTGGCTAAATTGATAATTGTTGATTAAGAAATTGCATTGTGATGGGCATTGCATATAGAGTAGAGCTAACATAAGTATTAGATGAATGATTGGGTGAGATTCGTATTTATTTGGGATTATTGATTGTATATGATTGTAGCCCCTGAGTTCGTAGACGAAGAATACTAGTGACCGTTGTGCTGTCGTGTTCTTCTGTGCATTGAAAAGGTAAGCTAGCATGTTCTACCTTTCTTAAACTTGTAGAAACATTTTAAAACTTATGTGCTATATATGAATGATGTGATTGGATGAGAACTTAGTATCATGCTAGGTGGAGAACGAATCAATTTCCTTTGTGACTATTACGTTGTACTTTTGTGGTTATTGCAATGGAAAGGTAAGGAGGACTTTGTGTATGGTATTGGTCGTGATTGGCTTATGAATGATTTAAATTGTGAATGTGAATTATGATAGTGGTGTGGAGATTTGATGGAG
Source organism: Spergularia marina (assembly GCA_963680865.1). Lineage (NCBI taxonomy): Eukaryota > Viridiplantae > Streptophyta > Magnoliopsida > Caryophyllales > Caryophyllaceae > Spergularia > Spergularia marina. The sequence continues at coordinate 9,063,504 of OY804551.1, read as the reverse complement.
AATGGTGGTATGATTATTATGTCGGAGCCTAGGAGTTGCTCCTAATAATTGTGTCGGAGCCTCGGAGTTGCTCCTAATGATTATATCGGAGCTATGGAGTTGCTCCTAATTATTGCGTCCGAACCTCGGAGTTGCTCCTAATTATTGGACGGAGTCGCATCGATTCCTAATTACAGCCCCACTGCATCGGTCCTTAACTGAGCTTGGCTCTAGTACTACTCTATTAGGTTAAAAATATTTAATAGGGGGTGTGCACACTAAAGGTTTAGTAGTCTTGGATTATGGATTATGGATTAAGGATTATGGATTGTGGATTGTGGATTGCGGACTGTGGACTGTAGGTTATAGCTCATGACTTATGACTTATGAATTTCTTATCATTAAGCTTCGATTTGTTGGATATGGATTGTGGAATGTTTCTTATGTTATGAGTAACTGATGAATGGAATGGTTGATTGTGGAATATGACTTTTGATTATTGGTTTAGAATTCCTATTGGTTAAAGTATATGTTTATGTGCTAAGTGTGTTTTCAAAAATAAAACTAAAACGTTTTCAAAATCTAGGTAAGGGTTTTGGTTTTCTACATGTTGAGGTGTTAGCTTACTCAATTTTTCCGACTTTTTCAACTTTGGTTTTTGTGTTTTAAATCCACCACAGGTTTGGAGTATTTGATGCATGCGGGATCGACGACTCATTAGTTATTAGTTGGACTAAACAAATTTAGACTCTCAATTATTAGACCATCAATAATACTTAGACTATTTCATATTTCATATCTCGGATTGTTGTAATTTAGTTAATGAATCGTAATAGCTATTTTAGATCATTAGACATTTGTAGTTCGTCTTCTGAAATCTCCTTGCATTCGGGTTTTTGACTCGAGTGCGGAGTGACACCTCTAAATTTGCTTAACTGTATTTTGGATCATCAAAAAGTGTTTTCAAAAAGGAAAGGAAATTTGGGGGTGTTACTCTTGTTGAAATCATACCTCTTCATTCTCCCGTGCTCACCTTTATGTATGTGAATTTTCCGAATATAGTTTAAAATACCGGACTAATCTTTCTCCGCTTCATGGCAGCTGCGGTGAAATAAGCGCGGATATCAACATTTAAGCCCACTGTAAACATATGATGAGCCCAAACAAGGGTCCGTTCTCATAGAGAGGTTGAGGTGATCTCTACCCGAGTTTTCCGTGTTCCTTTTTTTTTTAGGTTCAGAACCGGCTTCACAACACAAGTACGATGATGGACAGACTTAGAAAGCTTGAGGGTTCCGCTCGCATGGCCTAATTCTTAGTTAAGCATTCTCTACCATAGAATTCGGCCTTCAGGGTCAACCCGGCTGCTTCTATGAGTAAGGCAGCGAAAAGGAGAGGGAAAAGTTGGCTTGGAATCATCTTATCCAATCGAAAGAAAGATTGCAGATCTAACTTGTCGGAGGTGCCGTCTACTTTCTCTAACGATAGTTGGATTCACTTCATCGCGAAGCTTCCTGCACTAGAGAATGGGCAACATTCTGGTATGGTAGGAAGTATTGGAATTGGAAGAGCTTACGCTTTCAGGGCGGGGGAATTCCGTATACATGTGCTACTGGTGCGGATGATCAGCCACATTGGGACTGAGACACGGCCCGAACTCCCGCGGGGGGCAGCAGTGGGGAATCTGGCGGGCTTTCGATTAATAATACGAAGAGCTGGACTAATGATCTGCAGCTTAGTCTTTGTTGTCTTCACTCACTTCCCATCTGCGTTCAACACAAAGTCCTTGCCTTGGAGCCCTAGCCTTGTAAGCCCACACCTGTGTAGAGTAGATCGTTCAACACCTGCGGCACAAAGAAATTTGTGACCTATTCCTAGTATCATAGGCGCCAATTAAGGGTCCGAAGGAGGTAGTCTTTCTCGAGAGTGTTTGTAAGTTTCAAGTCGTAAATGTGCGTTCTTCTTCTATCTATCATTTGTAAGGCCCTTCCCGTCCCTGGCCCTATCGAACCCGGCACTTCCGGTCTTGGTAAGTACCTGACAGACTGAAGGCTTGGAACTGGGTGCCGTAGAGCTTCTCATAGAAATACAAAAACGTATCGCCCACTTCCTACAATCCGGGGGGCTTTGAGAAGGTTGCCTTTGCCTTTCCAAGAATGGCTTGGTCTCAGAGATCCTACATAACCGCTGCCAGGAGTTAGCACGAATCAACTTTGGGGACTTGCGATCAGATCTGTCAAGAACGAGCTGACGACTACAGGGGAAGCAGTTTCCAAGCCAGAAACCCGAGCCCAGCTTGTAGCAAACCAAAAGTTTTACTTTTTTTCCAGTTTCACTCTTGATATAGAAGAATCGCTGGGCGGTTCCTTCAGCTAATTCAGAAGCCCTTCTTTCGATTGAATCAACTACATACTTTCCAGACAAGAGTCGCAGAACCTCAAAAGTGGACTCCAAGCGGCAGCGTCAAAGAAGGATGCAGGCAAGGACACACAGCAGCAAATAACTCAACGCAGCTCATGGCAGCCTGAATTTTACGGCGCAAGGGCCTTACCCAACTCATCCATCAGCAGATAACCAAACCCCAAAATGGCAGCTAAAGAGGGAGAGGCTCAGGCGAAGCTGCTGACTTCCAGCGGTAGCCCTAGGCTATGTGTTTCCCAGCGTGACACGCTATGATCACCGTCAAAGACAGGATTCGAGGCATTTGTCTGCCCATTGCTTGTTAGTTACTAGCAGGGCTTTTCTTTCTGAAGAGATGGGTGTGATCGTCTTTGTTTGAGGAATAGGCATAAGCGACATTCTATTAAATAGAGTAAGCAAAGGGGGCATTGCTGGAGCTCTTGGAGCTAGTATCAGCATCTTAATCTTGCTATCGTAGTACTCGGCCCCTTGCTATATTCAAAAGGTAATCGACGGTTCCCGACTTTCTCCGGTTTTCGAAATTAGTGTGATCAAACAACCAAAAATCAGACAATGACAGAGCGGCGAGTGACATAGATTGATCGACGTCCGAAGAAGGCTCGAGTAGACGCTTTCTTGTCCCCCAGATCAATGAAGAAGAAAGAAGTCAGTAGATTCTTCCTAAGAACCGGAGGCGAAGCGCTATGCCGGGACGAGGGGACGAGAAAAGAAAGGGGGCTCCGAAGAGAGAAATTGAGGTTCGCGATAAAGTCGGTTGATTAGGATAAAGTTGCGTCCCTTGGAAACCGTACATGCATCTAACAGCAGGATCAGGGAATGTGAACTCAGACAGTACGGGAAGAGCTGCCCAAAACACGCTACACCCAAACAACAAAATCCGCGCTAGGGGTTTCTAGGGGTCACTCGGAGACTTTGGATAATACACGCTATGCCCGGATAAGCTACGTCCGTAATGGGATTTGATTAGTGTCGTATGTCTGTTTGATAGAGGCAAGAAAAGTAGAATAAGAAGCAGATATTTCAGATAAAATGAACTTAAAGGGGGTCATTGCGGGGCAAGCGAATCATTTATGATGAAGAAGATGAGCAAGAGAATGATTCGGAGTTCTTGCAGAGTGGAACCATGCAGTACCACGCTCCTCTCCTAGCCTAATTTCTTATACAAATTAATTAAGGCGACCCTCGGTGATAATCTAATCTAACACCCTAATATAGCAGATTTTACCTCTCTCTAATTATACCAATTCATAGATAATCCCGGTTTAAACCAATTAATCAACTTTTATGGGGAATTTGAGCAACCGCTACCAAATTCCCTTACTTTTAGTCCTAATTTGTCTAGTGACCACTCAAACAAATCACAACCAAAGGCATAAAGAGCAAGGATTAATAAAGGATTATGAACAACCAAAATTAGTATCTAACTAGCCGCAATCGCGACACTAATCAAATCTGATCTATTAGTTGTCTAATTAATTCCCCAATCACAAATTTAACCATACATTAATCATGTGAAAGATGCTTCCTTTAGTTCACTAATCAAATGCCATCAATCAATAACCAAGCAAATGAAATACCCAATTCAATCTAATTAACCAATTAGAGAAAACAACGATAAATCATGCATTAAAGAACAAGGAATTAATTACTATGAATTTAAAGGCAGATTAGAGAGAAGAAAAACTTAATAATACATAGGATGAGAGATATTGATTACACCAAGGATCTAACAGGTGATTAGCAGCCTTTTGTTGTTGGGCAGCCAAGACATTTTGCCTAATTTTTGCAGCTTTTTCTTGCCTGACTCTTTTTTAGCTATTTGAGGCGCTGGTCACATTTGAGTTAACTGATGTGGTGTAATTGTAGTGTGTTAATCCGCATGTTTTAGGCGTCTTGGGGTGTATTTGAGCATGGTTTAATCGGGATTCGTGGACCACACCATTCGTAGTAGTTTTGAAGCTTATGCGTGGGTTTTACGAGGATTTTATTACTCCAGACTTTTTGGTAGGCCGTGGGCAGAATTGGAGTACCGAGCCTTGATTCGGATCGTGATTCATGGAGAAGACAGCTCGGTTGCGTAGCAAATTCACGTTGAAGCTCGAGTCTAGGAGCGGAAAAGAAGAAGAATTCGAATTCCTCGACTCGAGAGGTTCTTCCTCGAGTCGAGGACTCACACGCTCGACTCAAGGAACACTTCTCTCGAGTCGAGAATTATCTCGCTCGACTCGAGAATCACTTTCTCGAGTCGAGAATTCCGTCGCTCGACTCGAGGATTTCTCTCCTCAAGTCGAGAATGTTAGCTTCCGGGAAATTTCCAAGGAGCTAATGACAGTTTCTTTTTGCTTAAGAAATATCTATTTTGTCTTCTAGTGTTTTGTACTTAGTTTAAATAAAGGGGCATGAACCCCTCCCTAATACTTATCACTTTTCATTATATTTTTACATCTTGTTCTTATTTTCTAGAGAGAGAAACTCAAGGGAGAGGTTAGTGAGAATTAGTATTTTCATTATGATTTCCATTTCAAACCTTATTGTAATAGTTAGTATGGAAGGCTAATCACCTTCTAGATCCTTGGTGTAATCAAATTCTCTCATCCTATGTATTAGTAAGATTTTCTTCTCTCTAATTTGCCTTTAATTTCATGGTAATTAATTCCTTGTTTTTCAATTGCTTGATCTACCCTTATTTTCTCTAATTGGGTATTTCTTATGCTTGGTTTTTAATCGATGGTCATTGATTATTAACCCTAAAGGAAGCAACTTTCACATGTTTAGTGTATGGTTATGACTAATTTGTGATTGGGGAATTAATTAGGCAACTAATAGATTAGATTTGATTAGTGTCGCGGTTGCGGCTAATTAGATACTAATTTGGGTTGTTGTTAATCTTTTATTAATCCTTGCTCTTCATGCCTTTGGTTTTGATTTGTTTGAGTGGTCACTAGACAAATTAGGATTAAAAGGAGGGGAATTTGTTAGCGGTTGCTCGAATTCCCCATAAAAGAGGATTAATTGGTGAAAACCGAGATTATCTATGAATTGGTGTAATTAGAGAGGAGTAAAATTACTATATTAGGGTGTTAGATGAGATTATCACCGAGGGTCACCTTAGTAATCTTGATAACTCGTTTATTTCTTGTCTAATCGACTTTCAAACCAAAAAACCCCCCATTTATTGTTCTTATTTCTTTTATTTCTTATTTTTCCACACTAGAATCACATATTCGGACTTTCCTCTTCCTTGTGGATACGATACCCACTTACCCTATCTTCTTAGTTAGTAATTTGTGGTAATTTGATAGGATTTAACGACGATCTTGCTGTCATTAATTGACCCATTTAACCCCTTTCTCCTTAGAGTAGAAATTGGGATTGTTGATCGATGCATAACCCTTCCTCCTCTGTCTCCTCCTCTTCCACTTTTTCCACCCCTGCTCTCTGTTCTTAGAGTGCCGGGCCGAGGTGTACCGAAGTATTCCGGATTCTCGAGGCTTCCTCTACTCCTTTTGTTCGCCATTTTTCTATATGATGGCACCCATTTTGGATCATTTTTTATAACCCGTGTTCTAACCAACTCAAGATGGAGAAGGTCCGCACAATTTGGGCGTAAGTGGTGTATGATGGCACCCATTTGACTCTTTTTGGTTTCTTTGTTTGGTTTTCCTAACTTTTTCCAAAACTTTTTCCTTGGTGTTTAAAGTTCATATGTTTTTCACTAATTTTCAAACTTTTTATTTATTTTGATGACTTTCTAAAACTCCTTTCGAAAGTGATTCAACATTTCTAAATGGTTCACAACGTTTTAGAAATGCTATGGCGCGCACAAGACGGTACTTGATGACGATTCATGTTAGTCGTCCCCAAATCATTTTGGGAATAAGGCTTGGATGTTGTTGTTGTTGGTGGTGTATGTTACAAAATCTTTAGGCCCTTTATCTCTTCTTTATGGAGTGGATTACGCTAAAGGGCTTATTTGTAAGTTTTTGCCACTGGTTTTTTCTGTTGGGAGGACTCATCTTCTTTCTTCTCTTTCTTGTTTGAAGACCTTTTTTGTTTCTATACCTTCCCTTGATTTTTCTGCTTCTCATCATTCCGAAAATAGCGGATTTTACTAAGATCTGCCTCAAGTTCATCCAATTTCGATGCTTTTGCTTCTTCTTTGGTAATCTCAATAAACTTTCTTTTCGCAAATCCGCCTCGCCATATCTGTACATTAAATGTACTCTACGGATAGAGGAATACATAGAGTTTAACCTGACAATGTTATGGCAGGAGTTTCATCAGCAATAGGTGAAAGTGACCAATACTCTTCTTTCTCATAATGATAGGACCATACAATGCGGGTGCTGCTGGAGTCATTTTTTTTGGGTTGCGGTTATGTGCCACCTACACATCCCTTCCATTCCTTTTTCTTCGATTCTTGGCATATATATGACGTCATCATCGACCAAGCGATACAACAAAGTTATCGCTATTTGTTCTCATTCCTCATTCTCTTGGAAAACCCGTAACACATCCAAAGAAACTTAATCAACATTAATTATGTTTCAAACCACAAATTTTCATTTCCTTTCGGTTTCATCAGCAGACAATAGTTTGCCTTCTTGTATGAGGTCTTAGAAACAGTTTTTAGCGGTATCGCACTCTTTTGACCAGTGGGTATATGTATCATGCCAAACCCAATATCTCCTACCAGCAACTTCTTCTACAGTTTTTACCAGGTGCCCTTCTTTTGGTTTTAAGAGTCTTTCCTTAAGACAATATCTAATTATATCATCTAAGCGTGCAAATCTCGAAGGTATATTTCTTTGTTTCCTTGCTTTTAAAACTCTTTTTTCCGAAAGTTTCCTTTCTTTTTTAACACGGGACAGACTAGAGGTGTATCAAATTTAACAACTTCTAAAGCATTAACCTCATATGGCATGTTGTTATATGTCTCCTCATCATCAATCCCTTCTTTAGGTTGCTCTGCAACCTCATTTGGTTCGATCTGAGCGACATGTGCATGGTAGGATGTTTTCTGCCTGCTACCATGTCCCCTATGACCATGCTCTTTATGACTATGATCTTCCTTCAACATTTTCTCATATTTAATCGCACACCACGTTAATTCTGGAAAATCAACAAAGGTATCACCCCCGATTTTCTTTTTGAACTCGAGTAATAGACCTTCTTGTGCCATCTACACGTATTCCTGTTCTGTGACCGACACTGGGCATCTCCCTTTAAGGCTTTTGAATCGGTTAAGGTAGTCATTAACTGATTCTCTCGAGCCTTCTGCAGTTCTAGCTAGTTCGCTTAAGGTAATTCCTGGATCCATTCTTATGAAATGCTCCACGAATTTATCTCTCATATTTTCCCGGCCAAAAATTGAGTTTGGAGGTAAATTTATGTAGCAATTAAACGCATTTCAGGTTAAAGAGCTGGAGAACAATCTCAATTTGAAGTTTTCATTATCCGTTGCTTACCAGCATTAATGCTCAGCGTTGTCATTTGATCATTACCTGAAAACAAGGTAAACACTGGGATTTTGAAACCTCTAGGATAAGGATTGTTCCTATCAATATATGTAGGGTACGGAGAATAGTCGAAATTTCTAATCCTATTTCTACCGACTGGTATACCCATTCTTTCAACTACAGCCTCTAAGATACCTTCCAAAACATTATCAGCTTGTCGCCCCATCCCATAATTTGGAGCGACTTGGTTTTGATTTTGGAAATCTCCACCAAAATTGGGTATGTTTGGCTCAGCTCCGTATTTGCCCTGCCATGTTATGCATAGCAGGCGGTTTTTGGTTATGGAAATTATTATGCCCCAGACCAACATCATTATGAGTGTGGATCTCTGGATTTTGATAAGGTATTCCAAATCCTCCAATTTCCCTGACTTCTTCTAGAAGTAGGGTATCCATATTACCCCGAAGCAGCATATGTGCTATGAACTTGGATATGGTTAAGATTAGCATATTGGGTTCCTTTTTATGGGAACCGATGTAGTGTAATTTGCTTAGGAATTGTAACCCTCTAACCCAAACCCTTGTTGACTCGCACCTAAAGGGATACCGCTAACTGGTATTCTGGTGGTCATAGTGTCATTATATGTTAAGTTTGCAGGATCAACCCTATTTGATTGAGTGTCTGGGCCTGCTGACCAGCCTAACCCAGCCTTTACTCCCTGGCTCTCAGATCTCCTAGGCTCTCCCCCGTCCTCATTATGTCCAAAATCGGGAGGATAGTTAGGATGTAACGAGGAAGTTTGTGGGTCTGTGTTGAGACCCTGAACCCTCTGTCCTGTTAGGACTATAGTGCTTGGTGGATTCCCTATTGAACGGGTGTCGGAATCACTACTCCTACCAATACCATTTGGATCCTTAGTCGAGATTCCTCTGCTTCTAGTTTGGGCTATAGTTTGCCCCAGATCAATAACTTTCTCAAGTTTTCCGTTTAGTTGAGAGTGTCGTTGGAGAAGCGGTTCTAAGCGACAAACTACCTCAGTAGCAACACTTCTTGACAAGGCGTCAAAGCTTGCACTAAAAGTTTCATTAATATCAAGGATAATCCTATCGATTTGTCTTGATATTCCATCCCTAGAATCCTCATACAAACCTTGAGGTATCTGAACGAAAGCCCGCGATGACTCTTAGGTCAATCGCTGGATCTGAGATTCGAGTTGTTGTCTCTCGTTCCTATCAATTTATTAGTAGTTCTTTAACAATTTTCATGTACGTTTTGTGAAAAATAGTTAATTGAGTCTTAGATACTTTGCTTAAATCTAAGTCTGCAAATAAACTTTCTTCAGTCTAGCTACGTGGAGCCGGTGTTGATAGACCTTGACTTTTAAATTTTGAAGATGAGTTATCTGAACTCACATTAATAACGGGTAAATCCGCACCCCGGAGTCTGGCTAGATGGATCGGTTTGTCCACCATGTGAAATGGGAGTTTCTTTGCGGACTTTCCCGCTGAGAAGCGACCTTTGTGGTAGGCATGATGCTTCTTTTGATGTTTCAGTTTTAATGACTCAAAACATAGTTAAAATTTGCAAAAGGATTTGAGTGGTTGGGAAAAGAAAACAATTGCAATTCTTTATGTATCTTACCTCCCACTGTGGTCGTCAATTTATTGAACGCTAAAATTTAAGCGTACATATATGAAGTATCCTAACTAAGGAGCTCTAAATTTATGTTAGACCGCAAGGAACAAAATGCTACATAGTAGTTGTAGAAATTAAAAACTTTGTTGAAATAAAAAGAGGATTCTTACAAACTTAAAGAGTAACGTAATTAAAAGTAAGTCAGGCTTGCTAATGAAGAGTCAATGAAGATACGCAACAATTACCTCCATGCCTTCTATCTTCACCATGGAAAAGAAAAAATGTACGCTAAAACATTGATTGCTCGCGATACGGGGCGAGACTTCCCGATCTACACTAGGAAAGATAAGAAATGAACTTAAGTTGTTGTTGTTGTTTCAATGATGATATCGTCGCCTTATTCTGTGCTTAAATAGGATAAGTCTTCGGCGGTTGTGCGAACTCATGCTTCCTTCTCTGGTCGTGGGATAAGATGGTTGTAGGCAGTTTATCACGTCTCATATCTGTATTCAACTGCTTCCGAGAATGGCGCCCACTACTTATTTTGAATTATAACTTCAGTGCTCGTCGCTGATCCAAATTAGTGATTTTGACTAAGTAGGCTTCTGCTTAAATTTTGCAGCCCATCGTGGTAATGATGCTCTTACATCGCTGGATTGACTTCATCACTCTAAGGAAGATTTATTTCGTCATCAACAGGCATCTTGCCCATTTAGTCCAAGGTGTTTTCATTCTGTAGGTAGTTTTGTAACAAAAATCATCACTTTGCTTATAACATTTTTATTTATTGTATTTTGATCGTCCCTTCTACAATATGGATTTCATTACATTATGGCGTCTCATCTTCTTTAGTTCTTTTTTACCCTCAAAATATTCAAAGGTGAAAAGAAATGAGATTTAGACCACTTAAACCCCTCCTAGAAGCAAATTTTCCATTACCATGGTCATGGTGATATGATGGTATTAGTGGTGTGTAAGCAGAGGATGTTAATTCATTTTGGCGGTCATTTTAGTGTAATTTGTATGGGATGGCGAGTATTCTCGTATTTGTTAATTTGTGAGGTAATTCGGAGAATATAAATTGCTATTGTAATGACCAGTTATAATCACTTCATTTGGATTGGTGATAGACAAAAATGGCTAAGTCAAGACCAAGGAAGACACCACCAAAGACCAATTCTATCTACAAGATGACTCGAGTTGAAAAGTTGAACTTTTGATAGCCGGGAAACACAATATCAATTTATGATCGCCATAAATTTCTTTTTAGAAGAGTTTTTGCAGCTATTTCACTTGGAGAGTAAAATTCATGTCATGAGCTTTCCAACGATATATTATGAGCTCAAAACTGACTCGCGATGTGAGAGTTATGTACGTTTGAATATCAGCCTGTGGAGCAGTTTCTCGACTCGTGACGTATGCCTCGACTCGAGGTGTCTTATTCTCGAGTCGAGCATCAAATGTCGAGAAGTGGTTTTGACGGGTTAAATCTCGACTCGAGATCAACGAGTCTCGAGTCACGAAAACTTGTCTCGACTCGAGGCTAGATGGCTCGAGTCGAGAATACCTTCTCTGGGACAGTTATAGTTTTTAGCATTCTCGACTCGAGACATTTTCCTCAAGTCGAGACATTCATTTTCGGATATTTTTAGTAAGCTTATTTTCTTTTTTTTTTTTTAATTTTTTTTCTTATTTTAGATTGTACTAGTTTGCATGCCCGTGTCACGCCCGGGCTATATATTTATATTGTTTATACTTACTCTATAAGAAAAATGTTGGCTTATCTTTGCTCTAATAAATTACCGTAATGATTATATTTCATAAATTAGTTATACTATACTACGGTTTATCTTTGTTCAAATAAATTACCATATGATTATATTCCATAAATTAGTTATACCATACTACGGTTTATATTTGTTCAAATAAATTACCTTAATCCTTATTTTCCATAAGTTTTATTACCATATCTTAACCGATAATTATATTTAATACTATTTTTATGTTATATCCAATTAATAAATGTCAAGTGTCGTTTTAGGAAAGACTTGGTTTCAGGTTTTAATATATAGTATTAGATAAATAGTGGAGGAGAGAGAACATCACATCCTTATCCATTTTGCTTCATTTCCACCTCTCCTTAGTTTTCCCAAAAACTAAACTCTCCCAAATCTTGGTGAATCACTAATCTTTTGGCTATTAATGTAAGTTATCGTCTTTTTCCTTTACGTACTTGATTGGTTGTTATTTCTTACGTTTATTTATATACTTATCTCGTTTTATTTGAATCGCTACTAGATTTAGCTTGGTTTAATTATTAGCTTGTTTAGATATTTTGGTGGTATTCAATTATCTAGATTTGTTAAGCAACCTTTGCTTATTAATGTGCAGTTGCATTTTTCAGATTTAGGAGGAATCAACACGATGATTGAATATCAGGATTAATTAATGCGTGACTGCCGTAAATTAGTTACTAAACTTGTTATTCTTAATGAATATTAGTTCGTTGTTATTGCTAAAATAGGTTGAACCCAAGACCGTCGCTTAGGTTATCCAGAATGGTTAGGATGAATTTAGAGCAATCGCTACTAATCTTAAGAACTAATAAAACTACATTCATGATTAAGCATTCAAAGTGAGAATAGTTTGATTCCTTGCGGCAGTAATTCATTAATAATAACTGCAGATCCAAGGCTTGAGCCTAATTATAAATGACCTTTTTTTTTTGCTTAGCATTTGTTACTTCGTTACTCAATTAAAAACCCCTTTACTTGTGAAATTACTTTGCATAATAGCACCGTTAGAATTAATATTAATTCCTCGCGGATACAATCCCGACTTCCGCAGCTACTTAGTACGATTATTTCGCGGATATCAGGACAATATCTTCTCACCACGTGGGCAGACCGACCACAGTTGTCCCAATAAACGTTCTTATTCTTTGTTCCCCTCCACAGGTTGGGGATAATAAAATTTAAAAGTAACCAAGCCTACAGTGTGTAAGTTATCAAACGAGATCTTCAATACAATACCGTACGAGCTACAAGTCCATGGACGAATCTCAGCCTTCATCACACCCAACAGCCAAGTGGCTAGTCATGCGATCCTGAAAAGCCAAACAACATTTCAGGTATTATGCTTTCTGTCAAATACTGACAACTATAATAGAATTTTTCGTAAGAGGTTATAGGAGTAGAAAGTAAAGAGTATATCCTCCATGTCTCAAAATAAGCAAAGAGAATATAAAAAGGAACCTGTGACATTACCCTCTGTTTATTTCTGTGTTGCGTACGCGCTTTGGCAACAGCAGAGTTTGGTGATTTGTATAATCTCTGTTGATGGAAATTAGGAAGCTATTAGGATAGAGATTTGTACATAACACCACAATGATATGGAAACATCATATCAGCTGTTTTCTATGCATATCTGATCAACAATACGTCATGATGCACGAGTTCAAGCAATCCAAACAAGTTTATAGTAACAGTATAAAATGAATATGAAATAATAGTTTAAAATACTAGTAGAGAAAAAGGTAAAAGAAGATAGCAAGGTGAAGGAAATCGAGTTAGAAAGAAAGACAACAAGTGAAAGCAAGGTACACCGATGAAGGAGAAAAAAAGTGAAATACATAACAATGTGATACTGTGACCTAAGTGCCAAGATAACTTAGGGTCAAATAACATGGATCATCATTTGAGAGCAATTTTAGAAAGGAAAAGCACTCATGAACTAACAAAATGAAAGCGAAAATAAATTACAACATTAGAGTCCAACATCGTCATTCACATAAGCCATTTCCCATTCACTTCTTCATTCTCACATAATCGCATATTGCTGTCCATCACACTTACAAATGACATGTCATCAGGTCTGCTTCTACACCGTTTTTAATTTTGACATGCTTCCAACCCGCATATCAATTGACCATTCACATGTCCAAACCACCTAAAGACTAAAGTGTTTCCCACTCATCTTATCTACAAAAAATGACAACTCCTACTATCTTCATAATCACCTCATCCCTTGTAGCATACACATCTTCGCCATAGCCAATTGGTCTCCATCTGACATGTCCATACCGCCAAAGATGATTCTCTACTATCTTCTCTTCACTACATGTTTGTTAACTCTCTCAACTGTCATCTTGATCACCTCATCCCTCACCCGACCTTCTGCTTATAAGCAAACAATTCTCCACCATAATCAATCTGAGAACATGCACTCTTTCAGAAAGGCTAAGATGTTTGTATTAATACCTCTTTCACTCTCCGACCTCCATTGATCCTAATTCTCATCCACATCCGCATACCTTTAGTCATCCAACCTACTTGATTGCCTCGTCCTTTTAGGCGAAATTGAATATTTGATTCCCACTCTCCCTCGTACACTCCGAGCCCACAATAGGCATGCCATCAACAAGTTGACCTTATGGCGGCTACTGCTTTGTTCAGTCACATATTTTTCAGCGCCATTTTCAACCGAGAATCGGGCATCTTATAGTAATTTTGAGTATGCATAACTTGCTCTCCATCTCCATTTAACAAAATATCAAAGTACGATCTCTACCACCTCAATCTCTCTTCAATGCCTTTATTGTCATTATCTCGTTATTTTCAACCTCCATCTAATGTCTTGTTTCTTATTCTATAAGCTATGGGGACTATAGATGTCCTTTTCCCCTTCCTCCATATTTGATTTTGCTTACAACTATTCACTCACCTTTTCTCTCACTTCTCGTAATATGAAATAAATACTTCTTCGCTCACCTTTTCCTCACTTCTTGTAATATGAAATATATACTTCTTATTTGGCCTTTGTATATGATATCTCTCACATAATTGTCATCACTCCACCTCCCGAAATGATCTGAAGTAATGCTCCATCTTAGTCCACCATGTCAATATATGTCCTTCCAAACATCAGTCTAACTATACATAGTGGTCATTTTAGCCCTAATCTCCCACTTCTTTATATTTTTTTTTTGACGCCATTAAGCTTCCACTAATTTCCATTTCCAATGGAGCCAAAGACTAATTATTCATTGGCTTTGGAATATAATGGAATAAAGCAAACAACAACATCCAAGCCTTATTCCCAAAATAATTTGGGGTCGTCTAACATGAATCGTCGTCTATTAACCGTCTTATGCGCGCCATAAAATTTCAAAAACGTTGTGAACCATTTAGAAATGTTGAAACACTTTCGACAAGAGTTTTAGAAAGTCCTCAAAATAAATAAAAAGTTTGAAAATTAATGAAAAACATATGAACTTTGAACACGAAATAAGGAAAAGTTTTGGAACAAGTTAGGAAAACAAAACAAAAAAACTAAAAAGAGTCAACTTAAGTCTCTTCAACACCATATTCTCTTCAAACCCTAGGAAGCTCATATCACTTCTAATCACCCTCATCCAAGTCATCTTAGATCTTCCCCAACCCCTACTAATATTATCACTTCCCCACCCTTCTACTCTTCTAACCGGCGCGACACTAGGCCTCCTCCTCACATGGCCATACCACCTTAGTCGGTTCTCCATCATCTTGTCCGCGATGGACGCAACCCCTACTTTCTCCCTAATAATTTCATTTCTTAACCGATCATGTTTTGTATGTCCACACATCCACCGTAGCATGCGCATCTCCGTCACACTCATCTTATGAATGTGACACTGTTTCACGGCCCAACATTTCGTGCCATATAACAGTGTCGGCCTGATTGTCGTACTGTAAAACTTACCCTTCAACTTATTGGGCATTCCTCGATCATACAGGAGCCCTGTGGCATTCTTCCACTTCACCCAACCTGATTTGATCCTATGAGCCACATCTCCATCTAATTCTCCATCCTTTTGAAGAATCGATCCCAAATATTGAAATAAATCTGATCCCTGAACAATCTTTTCATCCAACCTTGTTCTTCTTATTTTGTGAAGTAGCGGTCAATCGGTGTGATTCTTGAAGCAAATTCATTTTGGGCCATTCGTATGCAGACTCTCTATGTTTCAATAGGGGTAGGCTTGCGTACATCTGACCCCCCTACCCCGCCTTATGGCGGGAGCCTTTAAGGCACTGCGGTAAAGATGTTGCAAGATGTTGTATTAAGCTTCCACTACTTGATTAATATACTTGTTGTCTTCTTGTTCTAAAGTATCCATTACTTTGCCGGTTGAGCATTAAGAGTGTATGGAATGAACGAGCGATAGAGTACACCGTACACTCGTCCCTAGTTATGATTAAGTTAAGCAAATGATACTAAGGTCATTTCCTCTTCACTAAGCGTACGTGCTAGACCCTAAGATCACATTTGAAGTAACAATGAATTTCAAGGTAAAAAGCATCAATAAATCCATTGGAGTATGAACACTATGCTTACAAAGTGGATTCGCATCCTAACAGAATAACCCCTCTAACAATGGAGGGGGAGGGGGGGGGGGGAGAAATCTTAGTCAAGTAACATCAAAAGGAGAATTGAAAAGTTCCAACCTACACGTACCATATAACCATAGGCAATATTTGACTGTCCTACCCACTGCTTTAACAAACATCGCTTATTTACCCCCACACTAATTGATGAATGCTTGATTGATCCTTTCGGTTTCAGAGGACTATGAGAAAAGGCTATGGTTCAATTGAGTTAAGTGGATGTCTTCACTCTTATAACTGTAATAGGCTAGAAGATTTACAGCTTACAGAGCCAAATTACCACACTAACACATAGCTAGAAATTTTCTATGATACCCACAGGGGTGTTCGTAAATAATGCAAAGCCCTATCTATTTGGAGGACATGAAGCTTAGAACTGTACACATTACAGGAATGGAACTGCCACAGAGAAAGCACTTTTATTAGAACAACAAACTATACAACTTTCCATGATTATTATCATCATGGCCACTGGTTCAATAATAGCACAAACAAACTCATGATTATTTCGCATCAGAAAAGTATTGACTCAGACAAATTCTGAAACACCAATTAAGGTTATGAACAAAGCCAGGTTACTACTAATGGCAATCCAAAAGATCAAATGACGAACCTTATCGTTATATTTATTTAGTAAATGACCTTCGTCGCCTAATGAAGTCTTCTTCTTTGGGACAAAGCCAAAGACATCGTGCAGAAATTCATTGTCCTACAGTTAAAAATTCAACAGTAAACTAACTTAAAGTGAACACAGACAAGAATTGGAATACACACTAGAGTTCCACATCAAATGCAAATAATAAAAATGAAGTGGAGTTCGAGGAAACTAACCAGCATGTGTTTCACGAATCCTCCCTGAAGAAAATGCTTCAGAAAGTTTAACTACACAAATGAAAGTTAGTTTTAGCATGTAATCAAAAATATCATTCAGGAGGAATCAAGCAGATACAGACGCAGTAAGTCAGTAACGAACCCGTATCAGCTCCGACCATGACGATGTGCTCAATGACTCTCCACCTATTTTCAATGAGGTTTCAGGAGCATAACCATCCTGAAAGAGGGGAATGATTAGAAACTTTATAAAAGAATTGAGAAGCAGTGGATTTAAAGTACAATAAAAGGGCAGCCCGTCGCACATTGGCGTCCCCGCAAAGCGAGGGTCCGGGGAAGGGTTCCACCACAAGGGTATATAGAGGGCAAGCCTCCCTTGTCACTTTTTGGACAAAAGGCTGCTCTCAGGACTTGAACCCGTGACCTATCTATCACACAGCAACACCTTTACCGGTGGGCTAAGGATTTAAAATACATTACCTCCAGAAAACCCAATAGATCCCGAAACAAGTTCCTTTGATTATTAAGATCCTTTTTAGCAGCACCTTTGCCACCAGCCTCGGCTGCAAGATTTCTCACTTGATTTAGTACTTTGCTTTTGAGCCCCTTTAAGTGAATATATCCTTCACGAATATCCTTATCTGTGCTACCACTTGAGCCATTGCCTTCCGGGGAGTACCTCTCAAAATTTCCAATCTCAAATATTACAGCAAGTGCTTCACCAGCAGCAATTCGCACGGATCGGTCATCCTTATCCAACAGTGTAGATAAATAAACTATAGACCTAGAGCCATTGTAAAAGAAAAATATGAATACCAAAAACAGTAAAATTGAAGGACAAACATATAAAGAAAAAGGTCCTCTAACGAACACACTTAAAGAAGAGAATATAGAGATAAAAATACAAGAAATAATTCCAGCATGTTTAAGGCAGACTTTTAACTTCGAATTTTCGAAAGAAACAAACTAAAAAACGGGTTTTCTCTTACTAATCCGTTGTGCAATTGATCTACGTTTATTAGATTGTTTGACACCCAATTCTTAGGCTAGAAGTAGTGGCTGATAGCCTGGTAATTTGACTTAAACATTGAGTTCGAGTCTTATTTCGTTTATTTTGTTTGTTAGTAACACATAAAAACCAAAAACAAGTCCATCTTTTGTAAGTTAATTCTGCTGCATTTCGGACTCTTAGTTTGTATCTTTGGTTGAATAAGATGCACATCACAGGCTCAGAGGGTAGAAAATGTACCTAATGCTACCGCAAGGGCCATCGTGAAAGTAAAACACTTAATGCTAAAGGCTAGTTTTTTTTATAGGGAAACAAAAATAAAAAATAAAAATTATGGGGGGGAGGGGGGGGGGGTTAATGACGATCCGAGCACCAATCAACCACAGACTATACAACCATGCAAGCCTAAGCTACAGGCTAAACACCATCAGCAGAGCACAGAGTAGTTCCCCTTGTTACTTAATAAGTTAAACAGGTGTAAACCAACCTGCTTCGGCGCTTAGCTATAAGGTCTTTTAAATTAAACCATGGGGTGCATTTTTGGTCTTGGGACCTTTCTCAACTACTGTTTGTTTTCAGGAGTATGACTGCAACAAAAGTTACTGTTGTAGAACGGGTACAAAATCTGGCTCCTGCAGTAAGTGTATGCTTAACACAAAGTGGAGCATTCCCTTACAGACTTACAGTCGAGCCAACATTTGAATCGATTCGAAGGACATCGACAAAACTCCCCCACTGGAAAAGCTTCTGGTTAGTTGTACGTGTAAACAGCAAGCAGCGTCATTACTGCTGAGTTCTTTTCTGCTTTAAAAGTCCTTATGTAGCTCATATCTTATCTTATAACTCTCAAATTGCTGTTACAGCCTTACAGGCTGATAACAATTCTATTCTTTATTACAAAGAACTTGGTTCTTTTTGAGAAAATTTCACGACTCGAGTGAATCTTGTCTAGACAAGTCTGATCACTAAGAACTAGATAACAAGTTGCTTTATTTCTCGAGTTAGTTTATATCAGGAACGAAGGGTTAGTTTCCAAAGATTGGTTATGATTGTTAAAGGGAGTAGAACCTGACTCTTTTTATCCTAGTTTTCTAGAGGCAATTGAGAGAATCAACTGAAATACCCGTCTTTATGCTCAGCTGCGATCAGTTTCTTGTCAAACATGTTATATATGCTAATTCAGAAACCGGAATTCGTCATAAACTTAGATATTAGTTCCTCAAAATGGCTTTAATACAAAACAAGATGACAAGAAAAATCAAGCAAGGCATGGTTCAGTCATCCAGCTTAGGAGTGCGATAAGGGGAGAAGAGGGAGCAGGGGATGAGAGAAGTTAACATACTCTTGCCAATCTTTCAATGTCAGACTCCATGAATCCACTGTGGTGATAAGAAACGACCACGATGACACCATCGCTGTTATAACAGCAGATGAAGGTTTCACTGCCACCACCTAGAAAGTGTAAATATATCATTAGTTGGATACCATTCAACATCAGAAGGCAGGGGCAACTATATTTTTAAAATTAGTAGCTCAATGCCTCAATGTGAAACATCACCAAGGCTAGTCTTGCACAACAAAGCGTTTGTTAGTGCACTTTGTAGCCTAAGTCAAACAAGGATTCAAAGATATCTATACAAGGACCATGAACAAACTCAGATGAACATTGTGAAATCACCTTGAGTAGGAGTCATGCATATTTGTTAAAGATAAGAGTTACTAATACAAATAAATACTTACATTGGTACCCAACTTTGGCTGAATTAATTGCCACATTGTTTGCATAGATCTCTCTGTTTCCTCTGGGTCATCTCCACCAATAAAAGTGATGACAGCCAAACACTCTAACAACTACAAATCACAAGTCCAAGTAAAACCATAAATATTGTCAAGTACCAGACGCTCTCATGAAATATAATCCAACCAAAAAACAAACTCACTGATGCCACTTTGGATGATTCAGATCTTGATCGGAGAGCTTGGGATATAGATGGCAACGATTCCTCCAATATTTCCCGTGCATTATTACCAGAACCAGTGGTTAAAGCCAATAGACCTGAAAAGCCATCAAGGTTTACTTTTCTACGTAGAGATTATTACCACGTGGAGAACTATTAGCTAGAAGATGAGGACTAACCAATTAAACGAGATGCCAAAGACGCCTCTTTTGCAGAACCCCGCTTAATAGAATTTACACACTGGTGAAGAAGAGTCGCAAACCTGATTTAAAAGTAAGAACACAAATAAAAACATCAGGTTATCACAGAACAGGGAGGAAATAAACAAAAACAAGAGCTATTGTACGTGTGCGGGACATGTTTAAGATAGGACATAGGATAACAGGTATATTGTTCCACTACAGAACATGATATCATCCAAAATACCCACATTGCAGAGATTCTTTGATAACTTAGAAAAAGAGACTACTAGGCTTGGAAATTTCGAACACAACATTCCAATCATTGCTAACATTCACAGAAGTTTGAGATTCCAAAACCTAAAAAAACCAAGCTCTCCACATAACTGACTAACGACCCTTAAAACACAGTTTAAAAATAGTAAAAAGGAATGGGAAAGAGTATCAATTTCTACTTTAAAAAAGCAACAGAGAAGAACTTACTTATGTTCAACAAATTCATGCTGCAGGGCTGAACTGAATGCTTCAATAATAGCACCCAAAGCTTTCTCCCTCGTCGAACCTCTACACGCATAGCACAAAAACGAGCATTACTATATAGCCACTACCATATCATTATCATTGCAAGTACTCGTTCAAAAACGAGTTTACTGAAACCATCATCAACGAGATATATGTACCTTTTCTCAAACAAATCGTCTAGAGACTGATCCAACAAGCTATCTTTTGACACTTCCTCGTCAAACCCACCCAACACCAAGTCGGACCGCATCGAAGATGCAGAGCTAACACTGTCTGTATCATCACTTTCCAGCATCGCTGCTGAATGCTTTCGAGCTGAACCACCTACAAAGTTCGCATTTACAAGCATTCAAACACTCTTAAAAGGAAGTGAAACCTTATTCCAATCACTAAAACGGAATTTTACAGCTTCTTAATTCCAAAAACTAACAATCACGGTTCTTTGGCGCGCATGAAGCAAAACCAGCTTAATCTACAAGGCACAGTAGAACCTACAGCAGCTAGCCAATTGCAACTATGGACATCTCATATGTAAACACACCAAACTATAAAAATAAAAGACAAAACAATTGCATCTAGTTACAGTGAAAAACATAAAAGCACAATTGGGGATATTAACTAAATAAGTTCAATAAAATTAGGCACGCCAAATAGAAAGTGAACCGAATTAAACCCCAATTAAGCAATAACAATAACAACCAAGCCCAAACTCAACATAGGAAATAAAAGCAAGAGAAGGAGCTCACGTTTTCCCATCGTTGCAGGAATAAATGCTACTGTACTTGTATATATATCGGCGGCGGAAATTACTTCGTGAGTGTCAGAAACAAGCACAAAGTTGATCAGAAAAGCTAAAAAATTGTGGAAAATTAAATCTTGAAGAAGAAGAATCAAATGCGACGAGGTTAATTTCGGCGTTGTTGTTCAAATGCGACCGACAGCAGATTGAAGAATAATAATAATAACGATTAATCGAGGATGTATTAGAACACGAAATAGCCATTAAAATTTTAATTAGAATTGGAGAGGTAATTTTGTGAAGATTATTTTGACAAACAGAACAAAGTTCCTTGTTCCTTGAGAAAGAGAAAAGAAGGGTGTAGACGTCTGTGTTTGGTATTTAACAGGAGAGAGAGAGAGAGAGACTGTTTCTATTTTTTCCTTTTTAATTTCAGGTTTTTTTTTTTTTTTTTTGATGGAATTTGGATGGGAATTTCTGAGGATGTGCGATAAGGAATATGCGACCTGGGAAAGGTAAGGGGCAGAGAGAGTAATTTTACACGAGGAAGTCACGCGGTAGAGTTGATGACGTAACTACTGAGCTATATTTCTGTGGACTGTGGTAGAATCTGGAAATAATGATGTATTCCCAAGTTTTCGGTTCTGTGGAGTTGAAGTCTGGGGTGTTGATCAGGGAACACGTGGCAGTTGAGAAAGTTAAACAGAAGTACGCAAGTTACACAATTACACAAGTGTTGTCTATGTCTAATTGTTTATTTGAATTTGGCACCACAAGAAACCACACGCAGTGTCGTGGTTGTCTATCGTACTTTGGGAACAAGTTTTTGAAGATTAACTAGTTTACTACCCGTACTACGTCTGAAATAAATTTTATCATTTTATTGTTTTGAAAACAAATAATTTTATCAATAAATTTATCATTTATACAACTTTCACTTTTGATGTTGTTAGAAAAGTTAAAATAATACGGTATAGATGAAATCAATTTATAGTAAATATTGATTATTTATAATAAAAAAATATTGTGAATTTTTTGAATAGAGAAAACGTCACTTATTTATCACCATGTATGGAATGTCCATCTACATTTTTTTTACTATAAAAGACATTTTAAATGATTTTTTTAAGTGAAAAATAGATAGACATGTCACGTGGCATGCCAAATGGCCTAAATGAAGCCGGTGAACGTGCTTGTTGCCTCTAACACATCTTTTAATATATAGTATAAAATTAGGATCTGTTTGGCAAAACTCCTACTTCTATAGAGGTGTTTCTTAGAAATAGTTTTTGAGAAACTAGATGTAAGCCCGTACGTTGCACTGGTCTCTTATTGACTAAATACAATTATGATGATCGATAAATATTTGACCATTTTCATAAGAAACTATTAATTGTATTTTATTTAACCTATGTAGCCATGTAGGTCATTATTTTCATTTTACGATTCTCATTTTACCAAAAAAAAAAACTTACACTCACAAACCAGCACGCTTTAATGTCACTACAATTATACTTTTATTCAAATACACTACCTTAAATATTGTTGTATTACTTAACCTCTTTAAATAAAAGATATCATTACTTATTTATTGGAAAGATTCACATGATATCCTTGTATTTCTATCTTTCCCTAGAGTTCCACATTTTCAGTTCGTGTATAATATGTACCATAATTTTGGCCCTTTCGGATACATAATTGAAAAAAAAAAATACTATAATCCAATGAAATATTTTTAATTGTACAACTTTAAATTGGCACCCTCCAATAATAAATTAGAACCAAATTAAAGTTTTATTCAAAAACACTATCTTAAATTAATAATTAGAAACATTCACACAGTATCCTTGTGGTTTTAATTTTCTCATGAGTTCTACGTTTTCGTGTCGATATCTTTGAGGTTTCATTTTTGTGAACCATGATATTAAGTTTATAATTAACTCTTAATGCTAGTAGTTCTTATAAGAATTTAGCAAATGAGCATTATGATCACAAAAATCAAACAGTGTGGATACCATGTACACAAACATGTGAATGCAAATACCTTTTAAAATGGGTCAAAGAGATAGTAAATTTCATTCTCGTGAATAAAAAGACTATTTTTTTTTTAATAGAATTTTCTTACAATGTACTACCTTTATACGTTTTTCCCAACAAAACACCATCTTTGACCTTATTTTTATTACTAATATTGTCGTATTATTTTGGTTTCAATTATTCTAACATTGACTACCCTAACCTTTCTTTTATGTTTTTGTCGTCCCTTCCTCTCTCCACATTTTCCTAAAATAATATATCACAAAATAGATAAATGTTATTCTAAATTGACATTTTATGATACGAATACCATATGAGTATTTACTTATTAAACCTGAGTAATAAGAAGAGTTAAGACATAGAAATAGAAAATTAATATACGTACAAACATAGAATCTTTCAATCATTGTGGGAACTAAAAAAAAAAACCGGATTGAAATTAGGAAAATTAGGAACATATAGTATTAGGAAAATGCATTTTCTTTCACCTATTTATCCACTTATCATCCTATTGTACGATTTTTTAGTAGAAGAATTTTATATTCCACTTTGTCATGTTTCAATAATGTGGGAGTATCTTTTAGTACTCTTTTTTTTTTTTTTTTTGTCATTAGAGATTGTCCCACATCGTCCAAGAAGTAAGGTTATCGTATTTTG
The DNA here is from genome assembly GCA_963680865.1 of Spergularia marina. Taxonomy (NCBI): domain Eukaryota; kingdom Viridiplantae; phylum Streptophyta; class Magnoliopsida; order Caryophyllales; family Caryophyllaceae; genus Spergularia; species Spergularia marina. The sequence goes on along the minus strand of OY804551.1, from coordinate 9,039,653 downwards.
GCACAATATAGGTTAGGTTCTTTTAATTTTGTCCCATATCATCAGTACAACGCATGTAAAAGTGTTATCAATATGATTATTATAATGGTATTACATGCCTAATTGACCGATTAGCCAATCACCATTCAGAATAGTGGCGTATTATGCTGAGTTAAGGTTAGCATCCAGTAGAATAGACAGGTGAATGAAATTTTGAAGTTTGGAACATGTAGATTAAGAGGGGCGGACAATAGTGGCCTTTTCATTGTAGTGAACTTAATAGGAGACAACTTATATATCTCGTTAATTCTAGGTTAGTTAGTATTTAGTTAGGTCCTAGGTTAATTAGATATGTGACTATGAGATGTTGTATATAATTTTTTAATCGTTGCACGGGGTTTCTTTATAATGATGTCTAATCATGATGATAAAAATGAACAGATGAATATCTAAACTTTTATATTACTTGCATTTTATTTAACCCTTGTAGACGATTATTTTCAATATAAACTTCTTTTTAAAAAATTGAGAACTTATACTCTCTTACTGAGCCCCAATAATTAGATATGTGATTATGAGATGTTGTATATGTTAGTATTTCTCTAGAGGTAAAAAAAAAAAAGAAAAAACACTTTGTGATTGCGATAAACATGTGCTTAACAAAAATGTAGGTGAAAATCTGACATGTGCTTGCTTCTGATCAAGGTAGAACCAATCGTTGACATTAATTAGTGTGGAGGCATGCCACTATAGCAAATTAGAAAGTTTAAGTAACTTAGCCAATTTTTAATCGAAAGATCAAGTACTTGCTTGGAGTAAGTATGTAATTCTGATAGCGTATATACAATGTGAATTTCATTTACAGACCAAGGTTATGCTCTCTAAAATTTCATCCTAGGGTTTGGGTTGTTTTATGGGTATACATGTAATATTGTTCCACAACGTTTTGTTACATGGAGATGAACTAAAATAGGAGTAAGATCATAAATGTGTTATGCTTCTATTGTCCCCTTTTTCAATAATTTAATTTCAGCAAATGAAAATATAGAAAAAAAAAAAAAGACAATGAAACAAACTAAATGTATGATATAATATATAGTACTATATGATACTCCTATACTCTCCTACTATATTATGATTTATTATTACTTATACCACTTTTACTCCTCATATGTCATACACATTATCAAGGGGATTGATAAAGCATTTTAATTCAAAAAGACGTTTTTTTAAACTAAAATACAATAATGTGTTTTAAATTTTAAAAAATGTCTTGTAATAAATATATTTTTTTTACTGAAATTCTGAGGTTACTACAAAAACTTATTATGTTTAACTTGCATCCCAAATTCTATTAAAACAAAGAACAAAGTTTAAACTTGCCAATCAATACTTTAGCAGCTTATTATAGCCAGCCGAGTATATATGATTAGACATTATGATTGTGAATCTTGATCTAGGACTTCAACTATTTATAGCTAGCTGATTGTTTAACTTCGATTAGGATTAGGAATATGATAGATCAGTATTAAGAAAATATACCAAAAACATTGCCCGATAAATCCCTCCTTTATTGATTGATTTTGGAGTTTCTAGAATGTTCCATTCTTATTTAATTATTTTTTACTTACCATATCATGTACAATTCATATTAAATTGAGTTTCTAGAATGTTCTATTCTTATTTATTTATTTTTTACTTACCATATCATGCACAATTTATATTAAATTGAGTTTGCAGAATGTTCCATTCTTATTTAATTATTCTTTATTTACCATATCATATACAATTTACATTAAAGTATTTGATGACTTACCATATGGAAGATTTAAATACAAATTTTTTTTTTGATAAAAGATATGAAAATATGGACATTCTAGAATATTCCAATCGTTGTGGGAGCTCAAAAAAAGCCTGCTTTAATAATATATATTGACTAGATGTAAGCCCGTGCATTGCACGGGACTCTTAATGACGATATCCAATTATGATGATAAATTTGAACCGGTAAATATTTCACCCTTATATAGAAACTATTGTTTTAGAAAATTATTTTCATTATATGAACCTCATTTTACAAATTTGAAAACTTATACTTTCAAATCAGACCTCTCACTATAATGTCACTACAATTATATTTTAATTCAATAGAACTACCTTAAAGATGGAGTATTACTTAATCTCTTGAAAAAAAAAAATTATTACTTAGAAACATTCACATAGTACTCTTGTGTTTCTATTTTTCACCTGATTTACACAGTTTCATGTTTTTTTACAATATGTACCATAATTTTTGCCCTTCGGACACATTATTGAAAAAAATACTATAATCTAAAATAAAGTATTTGTCTTTAATTTTTACAATTTTAACTTAGCACCCTCTAATAAATTAGAACTAAATTAAATTTTTTAATGAAACCTCGTGCATCGCACGGGTCACTTAATAATGATGTCTAATCATAATGATAAAATTGAATTCATGAATATCTAAACCTTTACATATGATCTATTACTTGCATTTTATTTTACCCGTTATTATAAAATTTATTTTACAAATTGAGAACTTATACTCTTTTACTGTGCCTTAATAATTAGATTCCTGATAATGAGCTTGTATATAATTTTTAAAGACAATTTAAAATATACTGTATAATTTAGTGTCAAATATCAAATAATTACTATAAAATTTTGATAGAGTGACCCAAGGGCATGTTACATGACTTATTTAAGTGAAAATTATATTTGAGTGTAAATAAATTTAGGTATCCGCTATGATTAATTAGGAGAATTGCACAAAAATATGTACCTTAATTTTTTTTCTCTTTGGACACATGATTGAAAAAGAAAACAAATAATATATATAAAATAAAATCTCCGTCTTTAATTGTTCGACTTTAAATCAACAACTTTTAATGTCATTGACAACTATACTTTTATACAAAAACACAACTTTGAATACTATTTTTTACTTTTTAAAAAAACAAAAAGATAGTATTACTTCGAAACATTCACATAGTAGCTTTATAATTCTATTTTTCACATGGTGTCAATATTTTTAGGTTTGTGTATAATATATACTTAATTTTTGCCCTTCAGACACATAATGGAAATTGCTTTTTGCTAAAATCTAAAATAAAATTTTGGTCTTTAATTGTAAAATTTTAATTCATTACTCTCTAATGTCATTAGAACTAAACGTTTCTTTAAAAACACTACTTCAATACTATTAGTCAGCCGGCCTCTTAAAACAATTATTACTTAGGAACATTATTCACATGGTATCTTTGCAGTTCTATTTTTCACATGGTTCGTTTTCATGTTTGTATATATATTTGAGGTTCCATTTTTGTGAATCATGTGTCCATATCACATACGATTTTTCTTTGAGTTCAAAATTACATTTTATATATATGTACAATTCAAATTAAATTATTTGTTCACTTACCATATCATGTACTAATCATGATGATAAGTGATGTGGTAAATGAACAAATAACTCAATACCAATTATACATGATATGATAAGTAAAAAATATGAACTTTCTAATGTGAAAATATGGACTTTCTAGAATATTTCAATCGCTGCGGGAACTCAAAAAAACCTTCTTTTTTTAGGCCAAAATTACATTTTATTGAATTATTTCTTACTTTACATAAAGCGTATAATTCTTATTTAATTATTTTTACATAGCATATCATGTATAATTGACATTAAATTATTTGTTCACTTGTCATATCACTTATTCAGTCCATCTAAGATTTAAATATAATTTTTGTTTACATAACATAGAGTTTCTAGAAAGTTCCATTCTTATTTAATTATTTTTTATTTACCATATCATGTATAATTAACATTATATTCTTTGGTTACTTACCATTAATGGGATTTATATATAATATTTTAATTACATGATATGAAAAATGGACATTCTAGAATGTTCCAATCGTTTAATTATTTTTTATTTACCATATCTTGTACAGTTAACATTATATTCTTTGGTTATTTCCGAATTTATATATAATATTTTAATTACATGACATGGAAAAATGGACATTTTAGAATGTTCCAATCATTGTGGGAGTTTAAAAAAAGCTTGCTTTAATAATCAAGATATTGATTATTGGGTGTTTGGTAAATTTATTTTAGAAGTGCTATTAGGAATCAGAAACACTTGTTGTACTGTTTGGCCAAGTCTTGAAATTAAGATAGAAAAAAAAAAAAAAAACAATAAAAAAAAAAAACAAACCCGACGTACTCCATTTTTTTCTCTCTCCTATCTCCTCCACCCTCCCTCGGCCCTGCCACCGCCGTCGGCCCTCACACAAACCCACCACTCCTCCGATGTCCACCACATTGCCACCAAAGTCCGCCGTCATTGAGCCCTTCCATCTCCGCGTTTGGTTTTCTCTTTTCTCAAAACCTCCCTTTTCAACCTTCTTCCCCACTGATTCCTGGCCCCCCTCCTCACGAAAACCACCATTTGCGCATCCCCTGAACTTTGAGTTGGCATTGTTGGCCGTGGGTGAGAAAAAATCGAGGAGAAAGAAAATTGAAAGAAATAGAAAATGTTAGTAGAGGAGAGGGTGAACGGTGTGGCGGCCTGCGAGGAGGGGGAAGCAGTCAACGACGGCTGATTTTCGTGGTGGTGGGATCGAATGGGGCAGCTGTGCTGGTTGTGGGGAGCATCGACGGCAGTGACTGGCGGAAGGAAAGGTGGGTTGGGTGCGGATGGGGGAGGAGAGAGACTTCACCAACGAGGAGCAACAACTTTAAAAAACAAAAACAAAAAAAAGATTAAAGAAAAAAATGAAACTTGAGAAGCATAAACAAAAACAGAATGAGAAGCCCCAATTTGGTGTTTCTCCTTCTAACCTCTAGTAACTGTTTTGGGCTTCTCAAAACACTAGAAGTGCTTCTAATAATTCCCCCGTTTGACCAAACTTCTCATTTTTACCTACAGAAACACTTGTAAAAGATTGGCCAAACAGGCACTAAATCGAGAGGTTATGTATTTAAGGGCTTATCAAACTTGAAGGATTTTGTTAGGATGTACGGCTTAAAAGTTAAATTTGGCAGAACACAAAATTTGAGTGAAACCGACTCAAATCGATTTGAGATAGGGTTATTTTACATAAAAGTATTTTTTTCCTATTGCCTTCAAAACATTTACGGCAAAATCAATATATTATATATATATATTTTCGAAACTTTTTTCGTGGTCATTCAACGCCTCTAGAGACTTTCGAATTTTTTTAAAGCTTTGTAATCTTTTATTTTTACAAATTTAGGTAAAGGATATATAACTAATTATAAATAATAAGATGATACTATACGTTTTGGGAAACAATAAGATGATGATAAGATGATACTATACGTTTTGGGAAATAATATATTGATACTATACGTTTTGGGAAAAAATGGTGCATGAACATAAAAATAGAAAAAATTTACCGTGAGATTATACGTGCATGTTTTCTATAATCCTTCCTGCACAAGCCTTAAGGAATTTATGCCAACTTGGGATATAAAAATATGGAAGATTGAATTTGCATGAATGGAAAATTTAGCATAAAAATATGCAAGATTGACCCCATGAGACCAAAGCATTTTTATATATCAATAACCATGTGCAATAATACTAATTATAAATAATAAGATGATATTATACGTTTTGGGAAACAATAAGATGATGATAAGATGATACCATACGTTTTGAGAAATAATATATTGATACTATACGTTTTGGGAAAAGGTGGTGCATAAACATAAAAATAGAAAAAACTTACCATGAGATTATACGTGCATGTTTTCTATAATCCTTTCTAGACAAAGCTTAAGGAATTTATGCCAACTTGGGATATAAAAATATGGAAGATTGACTTTGCATGAATGGAAAATTTAGGATAAAAATATGCAAGTCATAAAATAAGTAATTAAATTATGATTACCCCTCAACTAAGTATGTATTATCCAGCAATAATCAAGCATACAGAGGTTGTTTAAATTATAAAATTACTAAAAAAATCATTTGTGAAAAGAGTTATTTGAACCGTGCAACGCATGGGCTTAAAACTAGTTTATATGGTTGTGGGAATTTCCACGTAGCCAATACACCCTAAGCACTCCGATTCTTCTCTGTCTTATACACTGTAATAGACCCCGTGTGTGTTCAAAATCCATCACAATAATTGTAAGTTGTAACAAGTTGAGAAACAATATACCATCGAGGTTCAGAGCAAACTGCACTATGAAAGAAAAAGGTTCAAGAATGAGGAACTGAGAACAGAAGGAAAGATGATTTAATTTTTCTCTCATTGTTCTTGAAACCTTGACATCAATTATTCGTTTTATCAGGACAACAGATATACGAACTTTACATAGATATATGGAGGTTATGTGCAACTCAAAGCACAATAGTTACACCGTAAACAGGCGGCGTTGTGTTAAACTATACCCAAGCTTACAAAGGGAAATCAAGGGTTGCGTGAGCGCAAGTGCGCAACATTGTGCTGCTACACCCTCGAGCAGGCAGGCAGTCAGTTTCCTATGCTTAAACTGCTTATGGCCTGGCTCTAAATTAAACCTTTTATCTACAAAATTGTACAACCTGGGTGAAAGCTCTCCACAGACTCACTTAGCCGGAACTCGGATAGCACCGAAATCTTCAAATGGAGAGACTTGTGCTATTTGAAAATACTGTTGGTGTCTGCAGCATGGTAGTCCTTCGAGTCCTTATCTGAGTGCATACATTGTCTTCCAAACAAAACCAAAGCACAATGCTAGGCGCATTCTGTAGTTGCCTCCTTTGGCAAAACTACAGCTAGTAGGCAATCTGTGGCATCGGACTTCACAGAAAGCATCGAACATGCCTCTGGTGAGTAAGGAAGAATAAAAACCAGCCTTGCCCACAGGGGTTTCATGGAAGGGATTTTAATTACTCCAGCACAATCTCTCTGCTTCAGGTATAATATGAAGTCCTGAAACTGTATTAGCAAATGGAAAGAGAGTGAGTTGCTGATTAGGTTGGCTAAATCAGTTATACATTAGCCAGCATAGATGCTGAGTGAACGTACTAGAGACATTAAAGAGAAGGTGCTTATTACTATTGCCAAATTGATTGTACAGAACAGCAACTCAAAAGTCAAAAAATTCATATCCCACAGTTATGGCATCGAGTACTTTATTTCGTACAACAGGCTTAGATAGTTAGATGTGATCATATGAACTTTCAGGAGCACTAGACCAGATAGAGAACTAAAATATTAAACTTAATTATTAATTTCTGGATGGAAATAGGCGATCTTTCAAGAGTATCATCCACACCTTCGGCACAATAGCAATAGGCTATACTTTTTTTTTTTTTTTTTTTTGTTTTTGTTTTTGTGCTCATGCAATAGGCAATCTTAAGGCCAACAGTACAACTAGGCCAACAGTAAAACTAAACATAACTTGTTGTCCAGAAATTAATACAAAACCTCATTTATACAAGCCATTTTTCCATTCCTCAGAAAGGGAAACAAGCATTGTTCATCTAGCAGGAACAATGCTGCGGTGCTGCCTATAGAAGCAGAAGCAGCAGCAGCAGCAGCCATGCCCAGGTGGGCTAACAAGAATCAGATAATTCTAGAGCCATGGAAAATGTGAAATTTAGGGTTTAAGAAATTGAAAGAGCCTTGAGAGGAAGCAGTTTAACAAAAACCTAAAGGAAAAGTAGTAAAACCCATTTAAAAAGGAACTAAATACAACACCAACCAAGCCTAAGTCCCAAAATGATTTGGGGTTGGCTAACATGAATCGTCATGTTAAAATATAAAGAACAATAATACTAATAAATGAATAAAAATACAACTATACAAGTGAATAAGTTAAAGGTGAGGAAAACGTTTCAAAATCAAACAAACTGAAAGGAAACAGAAAGAACAAAAAAAAGAAAAATGAAAAGAAAAAGGGAAAAGGGAGCATGCCAAAAAAATACTAAGACGACAACGACAACAACAACATTACCCCAGCTCCTCAACGGCTCCCACCTATGCCAAAAATACTAAAAGACAAAATAGAAATTATCAGGAAGATAAGACAATGAGTCAAGAGAGTAGACCACATAGTCTTATAGTAGGAGTTCAGCCACCAAAATATTCACCATAAATTGACTTCAAAACAGAATTCACTTTTGTTAGGTCATTAGTTTGGCCCAATTACTTCCACATTAGATGCATGCATGCATCCACTAATTCTATAGCAAATAAGCAGTGAAAGACAATGTGCAAAGACGTGTCGGCAATCAGCATAGTTTAGCTAGAGCATTTAATAGTGACTTACTCCTTTATGATCAGCAGCTGAAGATGGAAACAACTGACACACCTCTCTCTGCCCATGACAAAGAAACAATTAAGAATACATTTTCAAAGCCTAGCAATATATAAATAAGTAAATAACCACAAAGGAGCAAAAGGGACAATGGCAACTGCTGGGAGTAAGGCTTGAAGTGTCCAATCATCCGGATACAAAGATATGAAGTTTTTCTTAATACAGGACATGAACCAGGGAAATGGAAACGTGACCTCAAAATCTAATAGAAACTAAAGCTCAAAATTTATTAGCCGTCCACCTATAAAGTTCATACTCCCTCAATTTCTTTTGTTTCTTTACGTTTCCCTTATTTGGCAATTTCTATTGATTCTTTACGTTTCTATTCCGGGCCTTATTTTGTGACATGAAGTTCCGTTATTATCCTTACTAACACTACTAATCTACTTTGTAATTGGGTCATTTAACCTAAATACTCCTCCCAATTAATAATTAACCTTTCCCTCACCTTAGAATCAAACAACCCAATTTTTATCAACAACCCCATATCAAATTTAACCCCACTTTTATTCAACCAACCCCACCCCCTCATATTCATTCATCAACACGGCAACACCCCTTCCTCATTTTCTCATCTCTGTTCTTCCTTCTTTCCATGTTTATCTCATCTTCCAATGCCTCCATATTCACCATCCACTCGTTCATCCCCAAATCTCACCCATCTTCATCTCTCTCCTCTGAAAATCCAAATTCCACCCGTCTTCATCTATCTTCTCTGAAAACTCGGATTCTCTTTAATTTTCAATTAAAAAAAAAATCAACTTGGGTTTTTTTCAAAGTTTTTAGTTTCTGGGTCGTTTTTAATCTTTGAGTTTCTGGCTCTTTTTTAATTATTGAGTTTCTGCTTCTTTTTTTTTTTTTTTTTTAATTTTATATTTTCTGGGTTTTAGTTCTTTAACTTTTTTAGTTTCTGGGTTTTTAGGAGACATAAAAATGGCATATGAAGGGGAGAGGTTGAAGGAGACACAGTGGTTGTTGTTATGATAAGGGGAGGGAGAAGTGGCGGAGGTGGTGTGGATATGAAAAGCTACCCAACCCGATTCATATTGGTAAACCCTCATCTCATCTCATCAACCCTCATCATCTTTTTTCTTCATTCTTCATCATCATTCTCGATCTAGAACTCAGAAAATGTTCCACCCCTATTTCTTTAATTAACCCCAATTTATCTTCTCTCCATTTTTGAAACATAATCTCTCTCATCTAAAACTCATAAAGTACCCAGATTTCCTTCTTTTCTCATTTTTGATCTAGAACTCTCTCTCCTCTAAGACTCGATCTATGCCTAACGCACTACCTCCTCCTCATCGTCGCCGGAAAGGGATCGACTTCGACCCAGAAAAAAATTGTTGAGGAGAGAGAAAATTGCTGGATTTTTAGATAGCACTCTTCATTTTCCTATCATCTTTTTTCAGAAAAGATTGAATCTTTAGTACTTTTATATTCAACCCAGATATTTTGCTAAACTTCCTCTTCAATTGGAGAATTTTAGTACTTTTTGGTCACCCAGAATACTTTAATGAATTTTCTCTTCAGTTTGAATGTTTAATTAATCAAAGTTTTAGATTTAAATGGAAGAATAGAGGCAGCATAAAATTTCTCATGAATTTGTGCTTAAATTTTGAGTGGTGGCGGTGTTGGGCGACGGTAGTCCGGTGGTTTTAAGTCGTGGCGGTGGTGACATTATTTTGGGTTATTATTGATTGGATTTATCCGGTGAGTTCTTAGGAAAAATTAACAACTAATATAATTAGTTCTTTTAACAGCTACCCTTGTATTTTCTAATCCCTTTCTCTCTCTACCAACCTTGGTACTCCCCCACTTTCTCTATGTAAAGAAACAAAAAGAATGGAGGGAGTATATGCTTGTGTGCATGCTTATTGAGGAAATACAGAAAATCAGGTAAATGAAAAGTTCAAGAGTTTGAACTTTAGAAGTGAACTCTGGAAGTAGTTTTTCCCAGTTGTCATTTGATTTCACATTCTATTAGAAATGATATTCCAGATTATCAGTTCTCCAATAACCACATGGACCTCTCTAGACCCTACCATGTGACCCTCGTACACAAGCATATTTCATGGGACGATAGAGATATGAACAATTTAAATGACAGTAAAATACAAGAAGCAAGATTTTTAATTGTAAGTAACATGGTGAATATATGTAAACCACAACCTCAAGGTCATTTTTCAGAACCTTAAGGCACCCAAGCACAATAATCCCTACAACCTATAATTATGATACCAGGATAAGTCCAAAAGTTACTAAAGCAGCAACACTATGCTTCCAATTCCAGATTAACATTGCAAACCTAATAGACGAGCACTAGAAACTCACTCTGTTCGGCAAGGTACTTGTAAAAGTAGCTTTAACATGACGATAGTCTGTGCGTTTTGTCATGTCCAATTTCACTGGCCACCTGAAAAGACCAATAACCTGTTATCAAAATATGTGACAGAGAGCCCATACTTTAGGATACATGGACAAAAGTTCGTAGTAAGGGTCCTTACCCAGCAGGCTCCGAGACTGACAAAGAATATCTACAAAAGTCTGAATCAAGCCTTTGCGCATAAATACTGCAAAAATGAACTCCGCTTTTGGACAGAGTTCCCTGCCACTTAATCTGTGTGCTTCCCATTGCAGGAACCAAGCTCGAAGGTTCTATGCTAGATGAGGGTGGTTTTGTTAAAGATGGAGGTGGGGAAGGAAACCTAGGTGGAGGGGGGACCAAAGGTGAAGATGCGGGTAATGGAGGCAACTCAAACTGAGCCTGAGGCGGCAAGGACAATGGAGGCTGCACCATAGGCTGAGAGGGTATTTGATTATATGAATGTATACCACTTCCAGATACCTGAGACAACTCAGGGACTGAAGCTTGAACAAAAGGGTGAGGTGCAAGGTTACTGTGTACATTGGAAGACATAACAGCAGGTGGAACTATAATCGGAGGAATATGATGACTGGAACCAGGCACATCCCAGGAACTGCTAGGTAATGGATAAAAAGGTTCCCCGTAATGAGCAGGCTGAGGTAGTGCAATTGTAGATCCTTGTGTAGCTATAGATGTGCATGTTGGCCTTTCTCCAGTAAATTGTACTCCAAGATCTGGTTTTTGACATTGCCACATCTGTGTGGATGTACCTGGCGCAGGACCTGAAAGACCACAAATCAGTAAATGATCAAAATAGGGAGGAGTCGGAATAGATTTCAAGAAATCCAATAATAGTGAACATATTACAAGAAAACGCTTACAAGAAAACGCTAATAATGATTATTGTTTAAAGAAACTTAAACTCAGTCTGAGAATATATAAGAATACTGACCTGCTGCATCTGTGGCAGTCACATTTGACTGTATTCTTCTTCCACTTTCCGCAGTTGGTACTTGCTCAAAATTTCCTCTAGGTGATAAAAAATCTGACGGCACATTAGGCTGATACATCCTGTGTTAAGAAAATATTAAGAAATCTAATCAGTAATAAGAAAGGGAGCTTCCTTTAAGAAATGAGGTTAATTTGATTGACAGTTGACAGTCCAAATTTGACAAATTCCGAGGAGCCACACTTCATAACATGAATTTAGAATGGGTTTCCGAACCTGTTAGATGGGCTTCCAGCTGTCTGACCATGAGGGGAACCAAGATAGGGGTTGCAGATTTGCCCTATGTTACTGCTCGCCATAGTGGGTAGAGAATTCCAAAAGCTTGGACAAGGTCTTGAAGTATCAGTGGAGGCAGCAACGGCTGCTGTTAAACCATTGTTTCCTCTACGAAATTGCCTTATACAGGCCATAGCAATAGCAGCTTCTTCAGGGTTTTCAAACTCTAAAAGTAATGCCCTTTCACTGGTCAAGTCAGTAACTAGACAAGGACCTCGATGAATCGATTTCATTGTTTCACGCACGATCTCATCCTTCACCCATTGGTTGGATACATTGCCCACAAATACATGACAACTAGAACCAATGGCGACACTATTCACAGCTCCTCGTGTACCCAACCCAACATCCATGAATTTAACACGAATTGAATAACCCCAGGGAGAATATCTTTGCAAAAATTCCCGGGCCTTGATGGCATCAATAATGCTTTTATACTCAATCAGCGCGAATCCTTTAACATGAAAAAACATAAAGTTCTCTATTGGACCAAATCTCTCAAGCTCATATCTTAAAGAAGCTTCAGACGCATCACGGGAGAAAGAACCTAACCAGAGCTGCCGGGAAGCAGAAAAGACATCCATTGCTGCAGCATCTCCATCTGAGTACCAGACAATTTGGTTGGATGTAGCTGGATGATATGCAGCTGGAATACTACCAGAAACACCACCAAGCGACATAGGGGTGGATGATTTCCAAGAATTCAAATTTGAAGCTTGATTTACATCACATTGGGCATATTGATCTCGCCATTCAAACCTATCAGTCTTAATTTGTGATGCATTTGGTACCAAACCAGGAGAACGCATCTGGTCATTAGGCAAAGGTAACCAACCGCGGCACCTATCTCCGTCCTCCTTGCTATCGATGTCCATGCTTTTAGAGCCGCCACTATCATGGTTCGAGCTAGCGGTTGAGTGGGGATCACTGTCGACCGAGACAATGGAGCTATGACGTTTCAGATAGGGGCCTGAACTTTTGCTACACGAGTCATCTCTGAAAGGTTTATCATGAAGTTGCACAGAAGCATCTCTTCCAGATGTTTCACGAAACAGCCTCTGTTTATTAGGCATCCCATGCACCACGGATTGCCTACTCACATATCTTGATGAATCCAAATTGTCATCATCGGTATCTCGTGTATCTAGTTTACCAAAAGATTCAAATATTCCCTGAAAAGCACTAGTGACTTCAGACACAGCTTCAGAAGATGCTGAATTCTGAAGCCTCCTGTATCGAGAAAATAGCCAGTGCTTTAAGGAATGATCCCTACCAATAACCTGAAACAACAATTCGGCACAAGGTAATTGCAAAAAAATTAGTTTAAATTTGGCCACCTTTTTTTAAGTGAAAAGTATAGCTAAGTTTTTTCAAACTACTGCAGACAGTACAGCTATCATGTGGTAAACCTCAAAGACAAAGGAAGATATAAGATCCAATAGAAACTTTTCAGGCAAACGGGGAGAGGAAGAAAAGCGGAACTCCTTTTCTTTAGCCTATGTTTGGGCACAAGCAAACAAATTAACTTCTTGTTGGTAAAGGCAGATTGTGCCTCTAAAGACATTCCAATCACTGTGTAGCTTGGTGGACATCTTGTCCTCCACTACTTTTGTGGTATTTATAAAAATTTAATTTTTCAAAAAAAAAAAAAAAAATGAAAACGCAACACAAGATGTTAGAGAGCATCTGGTGGTAGTAGTAGTAGTAGTAGTAGTAGTATAGTAGTACTGGTAGTAGTAGCAGTAGTAAAAAGACACAGGAATTTAGAAGAGAGAGCCTGGTGAAAGTTATTAATGTATTTGTATGAGAGTGAGTATGAGCATGTGTTGCCATCAAATGTGAGTCTGTGTGTGTGTGTGTACAAAGGCTGCTGAAGAAGCAAGTGGCCAAGAGAGAGTGATTTCATCAGGCATGTAAGAGATGTCAACTTGCCACCCCCAACCTCCATTTATCCTTCACCTCCCCCAATTACCTCCAAAACTAACCTCCCCCACCCTATCCCCCACCTTCAAGCCCCACCGGTCAAACTATTTCCCTTTGTCAGCCCTACCGTCATTCCCCAACAATTGTCCGTTAGATGCTAGTCAGATGATTGATCCTTCAAAAGTGGCCAGTTTAAATTATGGGTAGTAGAGACATAAATGGAGAGCAACATAAAAGGGGGGCTATTAAGCCAAACAAGAAAGGATAAATCTTACCACTCCCAGTAAACAGCGTCCAACTGAACCTTCTTTCTTTTTATGGGAAGAGTCATGATCAGAACCTGGCCTTCCATAACTGACATCATTCTTCTCCAGTCTCATATAATCTGTGCTAGCTTCAACTCTTTCAGTACCACCAAATAAATATAATTGAGCTTCAACGTCGGGGTTGAGAGTACAACACAACTGACTAAGAAAGTATTTGCCTTCTCTACAAATTCCATCTGCTGCATGATTGCTAAATAGCTCAAAGCAAGTACCAAGTAAATTCCTAGGACAAACAAACAATATCCTAAGAAGACATAAAGCTCGAAACTTCATTAGTTTAATAAATAGAGAGACATTCTCTGCTAAAACTCGGTGCTTCAATTCCGCAAACGTAACTGCAGAATCTTGCATTTTGAGACTTTCTTGATCGAGTATTTCAAAAATACTTTTACTCTCAACAGAATTTGCAAAAAATGTAGCGGCGTTAATGAACACAACAGAGCAGATTCCTTGGATGACAGATGATGAGGGTGCCTCCCTCGACGCTGTACAGCAGATATCAACCAGACCAGCAATACAATTCTTAGCAGTCTCAAATGAAACATCATCCATATTTTCACCTCTATTCATCAGAGGAACATTCCAGTTATGCATATTTATCACAACTTGTGCTGCAGCCTCAAGCGCAGTTGGGCAATATGATGCATATCGGGGAATGAACTCAGATAAGATACGTTGAACACTTGCACAACCTGTCCATAACAGCACATAATATCAGTACATATAAATCCCAGTCTACGGGTTTCAGTTTAGATCTTAAAAGGACATTCAGAGTTGGTCTCAATTAGCTAAATCCCTTTTGAAGTCCTATATTATATTTGAACAATGACACAGACCCCCACCCTGCACCCAAGTGCCGACGGCAAGTGACAAATCCAAACTACACATGATACTACCTCCATCCTGTAAAGGTTGCCGCATTCCAAATTTCATTTGAGAAGAACAAATTGTCAATATTCTCAACCAACTTGTACATTTGTAAGAGCATATTCTTTATGGAAAAGATAACATGTACTTTCGTTTCGGACCAATTATTTATGAACAAGCCTCTTGTTATTTTCCTTTTTCGAACTTTGACATCGTTTGGAGGACAGGGAAAGTGTTATTAGGAAGGTGTTTTGGCGGGCATCTACAACAGAACAAGAACTGCAAAATACAATCCCAAACCTTTGAGAAGATAAAATGTGCTCTTTGAAACTCAAAATATAAAGGATACTTAGATGACAAAGCACAAATACAGTCTTGTTCCTAGGGTTGGAGAGGAGGGGAGTTGTTACAAAGACGAAAGGTAACCAACTTTGTGCTTCTGATTTAGGCTTCTAATGCTATATGTTTAGTTCCTTCTTTTTGCCCTCCGCAGGCAGAGTCAGAAGATGCAGCAAAGCAAGAGAAAGATTAAAAACATCATGGATAATTATCATAGATTAGTTAAATTGATTTACAGTCAGACATCTACATTTCAAGTATCCATTGCTTAGAATCAAGATCAGCCTCACAACTTGGTACCAGATTTCAATTAAAATAAAAGCCAAAGTGAGGGTGGCATTTTGACATCATCAGTCCAGTATTTCTCATCCATAACTCCAAGACAACGGGACCAAAATCCTCTCGCTTGGGATGAATCTCATGATAACTTATTTCCAAAATCAGTTTTTTTTTTTTTTATAATCGCTTAGCACAGGAGTAGCAACAACACGACGACAGTTCCCAGTGCCTTAAAAAGAGCCCACCTATGGCGAAATAAGGTGAAGTCTGTAGCAACCTCATAGAGAGACTGTTTAACAATGAACCCCAACGAAAATCGCGTAGAGAATTGCATGACCGGCTGCCACTTCACAGTAAAAGAAGCTGAAATACTTTAGTAAGCGATTTTGGTTCATACCATATTCTAGAGCCAGGGAATAATGTGTGTTTGGGTAATTGGCCCACTGCAAAATGGAAATATTTATTTAACTTTTGGGACGAAAATCTAATAAATCCAACTTCAGTTCCCCTTCCTGGCAATTACCAGTGGTTCTGCCAACTCCATCTCAGACAACGTGGTCACCACCATAGAGAGCCATCAGCCGATGCAAGCTTCTTTATGGGGTAACTAATGGCTGACACCACCGTAAAACCACTTCTTGTGACATCTTTGTTGTATTGGATAACATACGAGATAGTTACCTAGCCTTATTTGTTGTATTAGAGCCATTGGTTCACAACGTTAGGACACCATTAAAAAGGGGCAGCTTATGGACAACCCTAATATAATTATCAGCAGTTTATGGGAACATTGGTTTGGTGAGCGTCAGTACCCTCTTTTAGGGATATTGTGCTGTTTTACTAGGGTTTAGTATCTAGTATCCCTAGAAGGTTTTTTGTTTGAAGGTTTATTTGCAGGCAAAGTTGCAAATTTAACTGATTTATCCAACAAATTTGAAGATGTGGAAGATCAGACAAGGCTGTTTTTCCTAAATCCTTACACATAAATAAATCTCTATTAAGAAAGACAGAGACATTCATAATTTACGCCGTGATGGCGACAAGATAATGGAGCAGATGAGGTACATTAATAAGTAGACAGAAAAACACTTCAGTTGTGATGTCAGATACATTGCATCATTGTTGTTCTAAATCTAGAATGGATTTCACTTAACGAGATCAACGCTTCCTTTCTTCATGAGAAAAGGGTGTCAAACTGAAGCTAATGCAAAGGTGGACGTGGAACTGGTTGATGGAGAGAGAAGTGGCTGGATATGTTACCTTATTTAGGGGGCAATCGATATACGCTACGAGGAGGAGCAGCTATTACTATAAGGAGATCACTACCCACCCTGCCTCCTCACTCCTCCACAAAAACCATCACCTCCAAAGTTTTCACTTCTTTTCCTTCGTCGTAGCTTCTAACCATTTGTCTCATCAATGTGAAGCAACTTTGCACCACAAAAAGTGAGTTGTTTCATTATCTTAACAACTTTGCATGAATATAAAATCCTAACCAAACAATGTTTTCAAGCCCCTGCAGTTTCTCAAAGTTTACCAGATTGAAATTATGCGTGCCATTGACCTAAAACAGAATTAATTAGTAAAGAAAAGCCCCAAAATTTGAAACTATATCCTACCCAAAATTTGTCCAATTTCATTGCATCTTCTATTCCTTTCGATTAAATAGAATTGCTTCTACTTATTTTGTACAAAAGTAAAGAAAAATTGCTAATTCCTACCTTTTTTTAATCAGTTTCTTATATTCCTACCTGTTATATAAAAAAAAAAAGATGTTCTCTTCCCGTTAAAACATGTTTTTTATCCTTTTCCTACCAAAATCCTCCAGCGAATTAACCAAGGACTCTGGTGTTGACCATTGTTTTGCTATGATTTCTTTCCTAATTTCCCATGATTTACCTTCATTTCACCCAATTTTCTTCATTTCCTTGGATTTTTCTTAAACAGAAAAATATCCATCCCAAAACCCATACCCTTATAATAAACTACTCCCTCCGTCCTAGCTCACGCCCCGGGTGTTATTTGTAGTGGAATAAGAAAAATTGAAATAATAAGTTGAGTGGGGTAATATTAGGAAAAGAGAGGAGAGAGAAGATAGGGATTAATAAAAGTAGGAGAGATAATGTGAGATAAAATGTGATAATTTAATAAAAATAGGAGAGAGAAATATGTCCCAAAATAGATGGGATGTTTGAGGTGGGACGTCCCAAAATGGAATATGGGGCGTTTGAGCTGGGACGGAGGGAGTACCAATTAAGCATTTCCCCTCTCCTTATTCTTTCACCCTTCATCATTGGAATCCCTTTTTACACTCTATCATTGTAAAAAAAAAAAAAAGCAATTGAACCCATTTATTTATACTTACAATTTAATTAGCCGCACAAAGTTAGATTTGTATATCATCAAAAATAACACATACAATGAGAATCATTGAATTATATAAAAAAAAAAAAAAAAAGTAATCATTTAATTAGGGTTGACTAATATCAGAGGGGGACAATTTTTCGTTAGTCAAATGTCATGGAAAGTATAATAAAGGTGCTTTAATGAGTTGAGGTCATAGACGATGCTTCCGAGGACAAAGAGGGAGGCAGAGTTAGACATACTACTATGCAATTCCCTCATTCTTATTGTAGTTCTTTTCTTCTACACTTTCTTTTCCCCCTTGATCTGTAGCTTTTACTTCTTCCCATATCGGCCTTTTTGATTACCCAAAAAAAGGGGGAATCTT
Source organism: Spergularia marina (assembly GCA_963680865.1). Taxonomy (NCBI): domain Eukaryota; kingdom Viridiplantae; phylum Streptophyta; class Magnoliopsida; order Caryophyllales; family Caryophyllaceae; genus Spergularia; species Spergularia marina. Next base: position 9,021,185 of record OY804551.1, on the reverse strand, counting down.
TTGCAAAATATAGTTTTGAAATTTAGAAGTTTGTTTGCAGAAATGAATGCGTCTCGCGGTCATCTCTCTTCCACCTCCTCTTTGCAATTAGAAAGATACACAAGCGAGCCCAGGCGGTGGTCCTTCTGAGGAAGAGCCCGGTCTCTTCTTTTGTAGCAGCAGTGGCAGTGCTACTGCTTAGAAAGACCCATTTTACGAGAGAGAAGTTTATGAAATGCGCGCCTTCACTATGTCCCCATGGGCCCTCATCGGCTTTGTGCACCTCATGCCATTTTAAACTAAGCATTTCACTAAACCCTACCTGGGGACCACTTGACTTAGCTACCCTTATACTGCTGGTTCAGCCTTTGCCGGCAGAAGTTTCAGAGGGGGGTCGTTTAATGGCTACTTACCATGTCCAGCCCGCGACTTCCAGTCATCAAAATGAATACAACAAACAAGCATAACTGCCTCAGAAAATTGAATTATAAGCTTCTAATGTCAAAAAGCTGTCCCGAAAGCATCAAGAACCAACATGGCAACATCAGCATTAAGTATGAGCTTCTAAGAACGTCAAAATCTGGGGCTGCACGCATGCATTAACAAGCCATTGAATGATATTAAGTATATAATGACAACAAAGACATGACGTAGCCCATTCAGCATATCACGAAGCCACAACACTTGGCAAAGCATGACAAGCTGCAAATAAGCACCTCATTCCCGATGCCACAATGATATTGCTAATGACCAATATCTAGACTAGACCTCTAGGGACAATAAGCCAACGATGCACGGGAGTAAAAGCAATGTCTGGTTGAGCAAATATCTACAGGACGTGTTTCAGAAGTCGCCCGAACAATCCCATTACCTCAATGTCCGCCTATAATTACTGTAACCCCCCCCCCACTCTTCCTCAATCAAAGAAAGATTTCATAATGATTCATAATTGGCTCTCCTTGATTGGTTTCCAATAATTCATGATTGGTTCTTCTTCAATTCAATTTCAATTCGAAAAGTTACCACTTTGTAATTTATTCGTCAACAAAAAGAGCAGCCAAACTCAGTAATTTCATAAACCTAATAATATGACATGATTGATTGCACAAATTCAACACAGTATACATAATTCCATTCTAATCTGAACAAACAGAATTACCTAAAAATAAATAAGCAAAGGAAATTTATTAAAAAAAAAAAAAAACTTCAAAAACCCTAAAAAGGAGAGAAAAACACACCTCGAGAGGCAGAAATCAGAAAGAGATAAGCTTGCTCAAGCTCGGGCAAGTGTCGAGCGTCTTTGCCGGAGGAAATACACCGTTTAATGGTTCTCAAACTCTCGTATACATTCCGAATTTCTTCCTGGGTTCGCCGTCTGCGTATGATTTCTTCCGGTGATAGAGGTGGCGGAGTTTGGGGTGGTGGAGGGGCAGAATCGTCATGTGGATGCGGAGGGGGTGGTGGAGGTGGAGGTGGAGGTGGTTGAGAAGGTGGTGGCGGAGGTGGTTGGGAAGGTTCGTAGAGTTTACGCTTCTTGACAGGCTGTTCTACAGAAGCCATGGGGAGGAGAATGAAAGAGAGAAGCGGGGGCTTAGCAGGAATTGCCGACGGTGCGTATAGCGTTAATATTGCCTCTGACTTTTACTAGCCAGGTTCAATTCTTAAACAAGTAGGTTAGCATGAGATGTTTGGTAGGAACTTCGAATTGTTACACGGTGTTTATTTGGATATAAGAAATCCAAATTGGTACACTTATCTCGTTTTGGACTCATAATTGGTGTTATCCACGCAAATTGCTCCACGCTTTGCAAATCCTTGATTTCGGTCGATCTCTTAGAGCCTCCCATTTTATTACGGCTAGCACCTGTAGTACTCCCTCCATTTCATTAGGTTCTTTGCATTTGGTTTGAATTCCTAATGCAAAGAACCTAATAAAATGGAGGGAGTATAACATGACTTTCCTCCTTTTTCCCTCCACCCATTGTAAACGTCATCTCAGGCACCCCAATTCCATCTACCCCCATACATGATGCCTTTTGTTGGGGAGTCACATCCACTGGTGACTTTACAGTCAAATCGGCCACATGGATGACTCATAATTTACCAAGTACGGATCAATGGTCCTTTAGATGGATTTGGAATCTTGATGTCACTCCTAAACTTCTGCTCTTTCTTTGGCAGTTACTCAAGGAAATTCCTTCACAGCACCGTTTAGCACACCACATCGCACACATTCCCCCGACTTGCCCCTTATGTCAGCTACTTGATGAAACTGATGATCATCTTTTCTTGCAATGTCAAGGGGTCAAATTAATCTGGGTACACCCCACGATTTGTTCTTGGTTAGATCTTCGCCTAACCAACGCTACTTTAAACCCCTTTTTTTCCAACCGTACCGATTTTTCTAAAACTAAGTTTGAACGTCTAACTTATATTGTGTGGTTCATCTAGAAATGCCGGAATACTACCATTTTTCGCTCATCTATATCTATCTATATAATAATATTAACAGGCTAACAAAAAAATTTCCCAAAAGCCACATGTCATGCTGACAACGATTTCTTTTAGTTTAATTTCACATTATTAGCCTATGTGTCACCCCCAAATTAATTTTAGTGAATATAAACTTTTGAGCGGTCTTCTCAGATGTTGAAAATATTTCAACTTCTTCAAAATTAGTTCTCATAAATTTATATTATAACTTTAATAGCCTAACATTCACGCCTACGTGTTACTGTTTAGAGGCATTCTTAGCAAAAAAAAAAAAAACAAGCCCACTCATATATTGTAACAGCCCGAACCACCGTCCGTCGCAACACAACCCAATAAGATGGGTAGTCACCTACTAGGCCCATATATCCTCTCTGGGCTCTAAAAGGTGAAGGTCTTGTTGGTAGTATGATGGTAGGAATCTATTATAAACTGATCATATGAGCCTTAATTTTCCAATGTGGGACAAACCAACTCTATAATCCACTTCTGGTTCGATCAAGAATCTTGACTATTGGTATTTCAAATTTGTTTTAAACTTGACTCCTCTCATCAATAATCTCATTCTTCTATGATTTTGCTCTTCCCGATTTGTATAGATCAATGATTTTTGAAGTTCTTAATTGCTTGAGCCTCAACTTGAAGCTTACTTTATAATCGTAATTGCTCAATATCTTTTTTTTTTTTTATACTGATTATTTGCAGGAAATGGAGATATTGGGAAGATGATCAAAGTACATGGAACTTAAAAGTGTGACCATCATTCAATTTCTTGAACCCTTGCTGCCAAGTCGACCACCACTAAGCACTGCATTCACCGAAGCCGGCCACCACTAATGCTAATTTGGGCATGAATCACTGCAAATTTGAAGAAAATTTTGCTCTAATTACAGGTAACAATCATGCGTTTGAAAATCCCCAAGAGTTGTAGCAATTAAGAGTCCAAATAGATATGTTTTTTCTTTCATAGTTATGAAAAATTAAGTATGTTTGGGATGTAGGCACACATGATGGGACGAAGTACGTAGTGGTTTCATAGCCATGCATGCATTACTTGCAAGTGGTCAGGTTGATGTTTGGCTTATCCCTGAGGTGTGTTGGAATACTTTTATCACATGTGACCGCTTTGCCTTTGGTGATATACTAGCTTCTGATTCTATGGGGTGGCTAAGATTATTTCTTAATGGTATTAATGCAGGTTCCTTTTTCTTTAGATGGATCCAGTGGCGTCCTCAACCACTTGGAGCATCTTATCCGGACCAAAGGGGCAGTAGTATTGTGTGTTGTGGAAGGAGCAGGATAAGTAAGTTCTCAATCTATAACTAGCCTGCAAAATTTCTAAACTTTTGTGTCAAATCTTCAAATTATATTTATCAATTTATCAAGTTAAGCATAACTTCAAAATTTTGCAGTTTTAAATAGTTGTGTAATTTTTTTTTTTTTTTTTTTTTTTTTTTTTTTTTTTTTTTGCGACCGTTGCTGCATTTTAAGCCTCTCTTATCTTTTTTTGCTTGAGATTTGAGACTTCCAATATTAATGATACATTTATGTGCAGGAACTGCTGTCGGCACCAGATCTGAAGGTTGCATCTTGAAATGGCATCCTGTGGTCTTTCATTTCTGTATCTTCTGTTTTCTATATAGAGTTGGGTTGAACTTTTCCTCTTTTCTGCTTCTGCATGTAATCTTACATTAGGGTTGAACAAATTTTAGCAGATCAAATGCTATTTCAAGGAGAGAGGTATTCATGCTAATGTTAAATACATCGATCCCTTATACATGGTTCGATCGATTCGTGCAAATGCCTCTAACGCCATATTGTGCACTATTCTTGGACAAAATGTTGTGAGTACTATGATATTTCTTGCTAATCATCTTAATTATTTCGTGGTCCATCTAAAACCATGCTTAATCTAGGCTTCTACATTCTTATTCCTCCAAAACTTAAGAATATTGTTTGGCAGAAACAATCACATAGCTTAACAGTATTGTACGTTATGTTATGAAACACTTGTGTTTTGAAATGATTGTGTGATTGTTTGGATTGTAAAATAAAGGTAGAACCTTTGCAGAAGAAATGGTGGTCATGTTTGATTGGTATTATTCTACAAGTATAAAATGTTATCTTATTATTTCGTGTTTATATTGGTTGGTGATTGACAGGCTAAAGTCGTATGCCTAAATCAAATATGAATTAACACACAAACCTATAACGTAGTAACGGGTAAGTAGGATCGTATCCACAGAGAACGGTAACTATCAATGAATGTAAGGTAACCAAATGGGGGGTTTATGATTGTATTATGATCAAGTAGCCAAAAGCAAGGAGAGTAATTTGTGGCAGCTTGTCAGGCTGTGGGCTGACCTCACAGACCAACACGGGTCCTTACGGCGCACTTTGACCTCACTCGTGCGCACACCGGGAATTTTCCCAGGAGGTCACCCATCCTGAAATTACTCCCAGTCAAGCACACTTAACTTTGGAGTTCTTATCACATGGGATTCCTAAAAGGAAAGTCGACTTTGTTGGTATGAGTAGCACTATCAATCATTTTAAGCACCTCATATGAGCCCTCAATCTTTTAGGAATTTCCTCTGAAATCTGGGGTATTACACTCACCCCCTCTTAAGTTTGCAACGTCCTCGTTGCGCCTGGCAGCCAACCATAGTCCAACTCCAAGATCTTTCCCCCGCTACGCTGCTGACCTGGGCACTCCTGACCACATGATCAACACGCAGTCGTAGGGTTGCTCTGATACCATTTGTTACACCTCGACTCATCGCCTGAGCCGAGAGTAATCACCTATGGCAGCTTGTCAGGATGTGGGCTAACTTCACAAACCAATACGGGTCCTTACGGAGCACTTTGACCTCACTTGTGCGCACCCTGGAAAACTTTCCAGGAGGTCACCCATCCTAAAATTACTCTCAGTCAAGAACGCTTAACTTTGGAGTTCTTATCACATGAGATTCTTAAAAGGAAAGTCGACTTTGTTGGTATGAGTAGCACTATCAATAATTTTAAGCACCTCATATGAGCCCTTAATCTTTTAGGAACTTCCTCTGAAATCTGGGGTATTACAATAAGCTGCTGGAAATCATCTTTCTTGCTGCCTAAGTTGTCTCAAGCTGCTTCAATCGTAATAAAACGTATTTCTCCAAAAACAGACTCATTATACAGATTCCCATTCTGTCTCCTCTGTAGACTGTTTATAACTCATTGACAGAACAGACCTTAGAACTGTCTCGTAGGTACTTTATTTTGTATCAGAATAACGATAGGTGAGGCATTTACGTTATCTGTTTTAGTTTTGCATATCTATGGCTGAAAGAGGATTACTATTTGTCATCATGGAGATTATTCCTCGGAAGGTGAAGTGAATACAAGCAAATTGTGGTTAATCTTGGAAGGAGTGAGTGATTGCTGAAAACCCGAACAACATGCCTAACCTTAGGAGAAGGCAGGGCCATAAATCTCTCACTTAGCTTTCGGCACTTGCAGATGTTGTAGCGTCACCCAGAAGAAGACGTCCTCATGTTCCTATGATACATTTAAATAATAATTCAATAACAATCACTGTTGTCTACATCTTGATGAGTTGTAGTTCAAAACTTCAGATTTCATGAGGTCATAGCTCTGGGAGTTTTCAATATAAGATTGTAGCCTTATCAGCTACGCATATCTAAAGTACAAACTTATGCAGATCCTCAGAGATTCTCTCTCTCTTTCTTTTTTCTTTTTTTTTTTTTTTACAGCCGAAGATTTTCTTGGTAAGCTTTGCTTTCGTTTCTGATATGTATTTCAAAATCTTATGTGATCTCTATTTTGAAACTATCATTTCTTTTTTTGCACGAACACGAAGTTAACATGTCAAAATCCATGTTTGATGCAGGAAATGATGCGAAGGTATTGATGATTGTACATACAAGCTCGGTTGTAGATGATCTTGGGGAAACTATCTATTCCATGAGTTTCGCCAAAAGGGTTAGAGCAATTGAATTACCTGAGGTCCTTATTTATTCATGGAACTTGACTTTATACTTCTTAACATCAAGCTCAGAAATATGAAATTGAGTACTCTTGCATGCTAGCGCACAATCTATCGCATATGCAAGTACACTAAAATTATAAATATAATGCTATGTTTCTCTCAAAAATTATTGTCGTGGGTCCTTATTTTCTTGCCATATAAATGAATTAGGTGTCTCCGACAAAAAAATATTCAGATTTATGATATCTTGATGTAGTGCTGAAGTTTCGGCCAGAGCATGCTGATTTCACTTTGGAAGGACCCTGTAGTAGATGCCGGTGATAAACTGGAGCAATTGCTACCTGCTTATCCAGTGGAATCATAGCTGATGAGCTTTGTGCCAAAAGCAAAGATGTAAGCTTACCACTCTTTCCATTCTGCTTCTTGTCCATGCGTTTGTTCATTTAAGTTCTATTACCGTTTCAAGTTACGTTCTCCTTTAAAATACTGTGTTCATTTTTTGAAAACAAGACTTGGACCGATTGTCCATGTCCATATTTTTGCTCACTAGCTATTAAGTTTTTCCCTAAACTTGAATCATTCAAAAAATTTAAACTTTCATACACTTAAAAAGCTGGAATGTTGTTTTGTCTGCGATAACCAGGGTTATAATTATCCATAGTTTATGCTTGATAATTATAACTACGAGTTCAGGTGCTATCCTCTAAATTCATGTGTTGGCAAGAAATTCCAAGGTCGATGGTAGAATATCTAAATATGTGCTTCTGCGTGACTGTGGTTGTAATACCCAACATTTCATAGGAAGGTTCTAAAAGATTAAGGGCTTATATGAGGTGGTTAAAAGGATTGATAGTACTACTCATACCAACAAAGTCGACTTTCCTTTTAGCAAACCCAAGTGATAAGAACTCCACAGTTAAACGTACTTGACTGGGAGTAATTTTAGGATGGGTGACCTCCTGGGAAGTTTCCCAGGGTCCGCACGAGTGAGGTCAAAATGCGCCGGAATGACCCGTGTTGGTCTGTGAGGTTAGTAAACAGCCTGGCAAGCTGCGATAGGTGGCTACTTCCGGTTCAGTTAATGAGTTGGGGTGTTACAAATGGTATTAGAGCAACCCTACGACCGTGTGTTGATCCTATGCTCAAGAGTGCCCAAGTCAGCAGCCTAGCGGGGGAAAGATCCTACAGTTGGACTATGGTTGGTTGCCAGTCGCAACGAGGACGTTGCTTAATTAAGAGAGGGTGAGTGTAATACCCCAAATTTCAGAGGAAAGTTCTAAAAGATTAAGCGCTCATATGAGGTGCTTAAAATGATTGATAGTACTAATCTTACCAATAAAGTTGACTTTTCTTTTAGGAAGCCCAAGTGATAAGAACTCCACAGTTAAGCGTGCTTGACTGAGAGTAATTTCAGGTGGGTGACCTCCTGTGAAGTTTCCCAAGGTGCGCACGAGTGAGGTCAAAATGCGTCGAAAAGACTTGTGTTGGTCTGTGAGGTCAGTACACAGCCTGACAAGCTGACATAGGTGGATACTTCAGGTTCAGGTAATGAGCCGGGGTGTTACAATGGTATTTGCTCAAGCACCACCTTAAACAACTCGCTCATGACACAAATACCGATTCTTTGTGAAGATTAAGGAAGAGCTGAAGACCCAAAAAATACGCCTGGAGCTTGGTCCAACCATGACCCTCTCAATTAGCCATGCCTTAAAATGAGGACTCAAAGGCGCAGCTAGGGTTCGACTAATCAGGTGATCGGCGAACCCTAATCATTTTGGGGCCGCTCAAAGCGGATCTAATTGCATTGCCAAGTAACTCCGCCTTGAATTAGGATGAGGTTGTGTAACACCCCCCAAATTTCCTTTCCTTTTTAAAAACATTTTATCGAGAAGCAAAACACAAATAAGGAAATTCAGAGGTGTCACTCCGCACTCGAGTTAAAGACCCGAATGCAAGGAGATTTCAGAAACCGAACTACAAAATGTCTAATGATCTAAAATAACTATTACAATCCATTAATTTAAATTACAATAGTCCAAAATCCAAAATATAAATATATATATGAAATAGTCTATGTTTAATAACTACGAGTCTTATTATTGAATCCAACTAACTTTTAGTGAGTCGTCGTTCCCGTATGCATCAGTCACTGCAAACCTGTGGTGGATTTAAAGCACAAAAACCACAGTTTAAAAAGTCAGAAGAATTGAGTAAGCTAACACCTCAACATGTAGAAAACCAAAACCCTTACCTGGATTTTGAAAAACGTTTTAGTTTTATTTTCGAAAACACACTTAGCACATAAACATATAAGTAATTCAATAATAATTCCAATACAACAGTCAAAAGTCATATCCACAATCCACCATCCAAATCATCACTTACTAATAGCATAAGAAACATTCTATAATCCATATTCAACAAACTAAAGATTAACGAAAAATGAAATATTTATAAGTCATAAGTTATGAACCGTAATCCACAATCCATATTTCACAATCCACAATCCACAATCCACAATCCATAATCCATAATCCATAATCCATAATCCATAATCCTTATTATTTAGAAATGAATTGAATCTTTTGCCAACTCACCCTATCAACCATAATCCATAATCCAAGACTACTAGACCTTAAGTGTGCACACCCCCTAGTGGGTGTTTTTAACCCAAGTAGAGTAGACTAGAGCCTAACCCTCTTAAAGACCGATGCGGTGGGGTAATTAATAGGAGTCGATGCGACTCAAACCAATAAATAAGAGTTCTTTTGACTCAAACAAATAATTAGGAGTTCTTTTGCTCCGTCTAAGTAACCAGTATCTTATTGAGAGAGAGTTGATGATCACAAATCATATAAAATGATACCAAACCAACATCATAATATAAATTGGCTATGCGCCCACAAACCAAACCAAATCATCCAAATTCAATACACATTCAATATTACCTTTCAAAATAACATATTTGTCATAAGCCATAGTATATACCAATATCAATACATCAATCCAACCAATCATAATACAACAATCGTATAAACATAATCGTTCTCCACCTATCATGATACTATGTTCTCATCCAATCACACAATTCACATCTAGCACGTAAGTTTGAATGGTTTCTACAAGTTCAAGAAGGGTTGAGCATGCTAGCTTATCTTTTCAAGCAAACGGAAAACTCAATAGCACAACAATCACTAGTATTCCTCGTTTATGAACTCAGGCCCTACAATTACACAAACGGCATTCACAAATTAACACTCAATCTTTATCAACCAACCAACCAACTATTTTCCTATATGTTAGTATGATCCTATATGCAATGCATGATTATGACAATACCAAATCCAAACCAACAATTACCAATTATCCATAATTATAATTCTATTCCAATAATTATCCATTATAACTCAAATACACCCAATTTAATTATAAAAATTCCCAATGGCCTAAAATTAGTTTAAAACAGAATCTAACTCATAAAAATCAATCCCTAATTATTATAATTTAATTAAGATTTATTAATACAATTTATATTATATTTTAGTTATCAAAAACATGTTTAAATTACATAAAAATACATAAACACGAATTTAATCAATTAAAATATGAAAATCAGTTTATAATGTCTTAAATTATCATAATCTTGAATTATTGATCATCATAATTATCTTGGGCTAATTAACCTAATTAGTAAACAATTTATCATAATTCCCCCAATTTACAATTTCTACAAACTTGAACAAAACCCGATTTAAATCTCAAACTAAATTCAAGAATCCTAATTAAAAGATTATAAACATACTAAAGTCATAATTTTCAAAACTAATTAAACCTAATTCGAATCATTAAACCAATTAACCCCAAATTCGTAATTATTGAAAATCAACTCAAAACAAGCATCAAAACTAATTCTTTGTGCATAAAACTAACTCAAATTGATTACCCACTAACTATAACATCTATTAGTATCAATTAAACACAATTTCAAACATTAAAATCGACTTATTGATCACGTTTTTAAAGAAAAACGAAAATTGGGAAAAACAGAGGAAAGAGAGACGATACTCGCGGCAAAGTGAGGAGGGAAGAGAGGCGTCGAGGTGACCGGATGGCCGAAGATCAGAGAACCCGAGTGTGGTCAGCGAAACTCCGAGTTGGCGGCGTGGTGTGCGGCGAAGAGTGAAGAAGAAGAAGAAGATGAAGAAGAGGAAAGCAGGGGAGGGGTGTTCTGTTTTTATAGAAAGGGGGGGGGGGCGTGTTTGTCGTGTGATTTAGGAGAGAGAAGGATTTGTTTTTTTTTTGTTTTTTTTTTTGATTTTTTGCTTTTTTTTTTGTTTTCCTTTTTAAAATATGATTTTTTTTCCTTTGGGTTTGGGGCCAATTGGTGTGGGCTTGGGTTGTTGTAGTAGTGTTTGGAAGATAGCCCAATTCAGAAATTAGAAAATCTTATATAGAAAATCCGACTCCAAAATCCATTTCCGAACTCGGAAAGGCTCATTCGTATCTCTTAGTCAGACGCTTATAGCCACATTAACCAAGTATACTTGTGCTAAGCAACCCCATCATTAGTTTCAAGTTTATGCATAGGTTTAGCTCCACACAACTGTACTTTTAACTTTGGAACTTCACTGCTCTACTTTGGTGAGCATCCGTAGTTAATGCTATGAATATGTTTTGAGTTCTTCATTATCAATGCATCGAAAAACAGTTTGAGGGCCTAACTTGAATTGTCTTGTACGAAATTAAATTGGTTGTACTCCCTCCATTTCATTCATTTAATTGTTTACGTCGGATCGGGTTTCGTGCGTGAGGGGAAGCCAAACCCAACGTAAACAAATGAATGAAATGGAGGGAGTATACAGTTTGAGGGCCAAACATGCAATGCAAACAGTTTGAGGGCCAAACTGCATTACACTAATAATACCGTGAATTACTATTATAAAAAAAATATCGTGCGCGCGCTCCAACTACTACCATTATGAAAATCGGATAAAAATCTCCATAAAAAAAATCACTACTCGTACTTTTTTAAAATATTGAGTAATAAATACCGATTTACCGACCCTCGTACATGCATGATGCATGCAACCACAATATTTACACAAGCTTAGAATTTGGGGGCAAAAGTCTAATCTCTGAGCCGAAGTTTAGCATACTAAAGGAAACACAAATCTGTCTTTAATATATTCACTTCAGACGCCCTCAGTGAAAGCTAAGGGCACCCTGAATGATGTCTGATAATAAGATCTAGCAATTCTACGTTATTCTCATGGCTGGCGTTAACCTTAGTCCTTAGAGATGGGCTATTAAATATTAAATGCATGTACGTCGACAATTTTGACGTAGTCTATTCATTGCCTTCTGGCTTGACGCTAATCGCTAATGGATCTGAAATGGAGAGATCTTTCGGCAAAGATTAATGTCTACTCCATTATACGCGATCGGAGCGTACATCCACAAGTCGTCTGAGCTCAATAGCTACAATACAACAAAATTTCAATTAGTTTTTGGCACACATTATGGTCAACTTAATGATTTGCAAACTATTTTCTTCGATGTAACAGGATTTTTTTTTTCATGCAACGTAAAAGATTTGTATGTCCAATTAGAAAATGGGTTCCAACAATATATATAGTCATGTTATGTAGTGGTACTAATTCAGTTTGTTTCCAATAAATTTATATCAAGCCAGATCATTAATTAGCTTGGTTAAACCGAGAATGCGAGCTACAATAATTTACCAAAAAACGAAAAACTGATTACCTTGAGCTGGAGCTTCAAAAATTTTACATAATGTACTGCCTCTTCTAGCATTGTGCTGATGTCAACCTACAAAATCATGAATTTCATAATGAATTTGATAATGACAATTCATAATCCAAATTTAAATCAGGTAATTAAAACTCATACTGAATGAATGTCTCACCTTAGTACCATTTGGGACAAGGTTTTGTAAGATTCTTAATCTCTCGTTTATTCTCTGTCTTCTTCTCTGCAATACCATTATTCAGCAAAGTTTGTGTCAGCAGAAGTATCGAAGTTCATTTAACAATGACTTTCATTGGTCTTCAGTTTTTTAAGATGATACTATTATTTTTTGGTACAAAGATGATAGTGTTATGGTAATACGTACCCTGGCATAGAGACTCTGTGGGTCGGTAGCTTTACCCCTGCTTGCTCTTTTACTTCCTTTCGAATTAGTAATACTACCCATCAGCTCTTTTGATGCAGAATTTTCACCGTCACTGGTCCGTTGAGATGCATTCGATTCTTCATTATCGGAATTTTCGTGGGTGGGGCAGTGAGTGCTTGATCCTGCATTAGTCATGTTATCTTCTGTCTCTTCACTTTGTAGGTCTGATTGTACAGTATTCTTACCTTTCTGTACTCCAAAAAAAAACACGACATTAATTAATTAATTCAAGAAAAACCCTGATTACAATTTCAGTTACTTAAAAAAAAAAATGAGTATGTATAACTAACTTGCTTATTCATGAAATGGTTTCCAAATAAGTAACAAAACATACATGTTTCGAAATGCGACCTTTCTTCACAGGGGTAGCTTCAACTTCTGGTGCAATGTATCTCCTCTTCAGCTGTATCTCAGGAGTACTCATTGGTGATCCCTGACATGCTGACTGATCACTATCTCCTGCAAGCTCAGGCTCAATGATCAGACTGTCGAGAGGAAAAGGCGAAACCAATAATTCCCCTTCATTTTCTTGCAAATAGCATGTATTCATGAACGAGTCATTTCCCCCTGGGAATTCAAACTCATTACAAGGACTTAAATTTAAATGAGAAGTATCGTAGCTTGTCTTCGACGGAAAGTTATTATAGCTAGTACTATCGCTAAGATTACTGTTATTACCGTGAGAAAAAAGATAATTTAGTGGATTATGAAAATTATTATCATCATCAGCAGGAAATGTAACAAAATGATCTCCGAAATTCGACTCATCGAAACTGAGCATTCTACATAAGGATTCCCATTCCCCATCCATGAATGCACCCATACCCACACTCTCCATTTTTACTGGTAAGCTAAAGATCTGATGATCAGAACAATAAGATGAATAAATAATAAAGATGAGCTAGAATAAATGTGTGGAGTTATTTGACAAGTAGAGAAGTTTATGACATATATTTATAGTATCGAATCGCAAGCCAATCATATGGCAGGGAATGTTAGGACGGTGTTTAGTTCGATTAACAAAATAATTCCTGGGAATTCCATAATGATTGAAGCTAGAGAAGAATAAGCTAAGGTTGATCTTGTTCTATCTCTAACTGATTTTGGGAGGTCTTACCAGTGGGCCAAATACCACGCACGGTACAGCTCATAGGGGTGGAAAAGGATCAAGTAATTTATCAAGTTCATCATCACCAAAGTTAATGCAATATTAATCATTTTAAAGGGCAAGACTTTGAGCAAGAGTTGAATAAGTCCAACACTTCCATGAGCTTAAGAGGCAATTAATACAATTAAGTCTCTTAAGTACTCACTAGCTAACTACTACTGTAATTAACTAGGCCTTGGCTCTTGAAGATACATGTCACTATCACATACATTATCATAAACTAAAGTATAATATAAGTTAGTTAATCTCGAGTTTTCGGACCTTAAAACTAAATTATCATACCTTAAGTAATAAGTATGTACTCACTAATAATGCATGCAGAGAGTTTTGGAACAATCACCATCAGCTTGTTGACCTGTATAAATTAATACCTTTAGTAAAAGATAGATAAATGATGGTATAAAGTTATATATTATAGAGCCTTAATGTTATTTGTAGTTTGAATGTTTGGCTATAATCGTTGTTTCATATGGTACAAGATCGATCCTTAATATTGTTGACTTCTTATAAAGTGGTGACAAGTTATATGTAGGTCCTTGTATTATCCACGTTTAAATTCGAATGGGCATTTGCATGAGCTAGCGAGCACATTGCGACATAAAACCATTGTATACACTTCACCCATCGTACCATCAATGTCTACTTGTAATTTAGATGTTTCTTTCAGACTTTCACAATACATGACAGAAAAATGACAAAAGAATTGAACTATAGATTTATAAGCTTTCTCTATCTCTCTGGAGTCTCTGCATGCATCAATCGACGCATAAATTTTGTTTTTCAAGTTTGTGACCACCCGTACATCATGAAGTTTTTTATTAAGTGCATATCCAGCAAGATATGCTAAGCCGTAGGAAGAATCGAATTTGAATACTACTGTAATTTCTATGTATGCATGGTGTTTACGTATTCTTCATGGAATTGTATTCATCGCTGCCTGATCAAATTTGTACAGATGCTGCATTGCTGGTGATGAAGGTCACAATATAGACAACCTGGAGCCCTACTATTCTCTGGCCGGAGGTTAAATTAGTTTATTGTGGCCTTGTGGGTATTAACTTTATGGCCTTTACCAATAATTAAATGCTTTATAAATTTTGGAATGAAGCATGCCACATGAATATTCGTCTTTTAAAGTATAAAAATACTCAAGTGACTTACTTTTTTTTTTTTTTGACATCAAGCAAAATATATTAAGTAATCAAGTCACCGCGGAAAGTTCGCGGCTACCAAATCGAGTACAGTTGACGGTCCACTTTTTATCCAAACTCTTGTCGAGTAATTGATAGGGTCCAAATGAGCAATACAATGAGCTACTTTATTACCCGCCCTCCTTACATGCCTGAACGAACAAGAATCAAACCTACGAGAAAAATTAAAAACATCTAAGGAACTAAAACCAAAATAGCTAGACGAAAAGGACCCCGACTTCAAAGAATTAATAAGTTGTAGAAAGTCCGACTCCAAAATCACTCGATTCGCGATCGCCCCTTGTTGCCACGCATGTTGGAGACCAAGGATAGCCGCCTTCGCTTCCCCCACATTCGGATCCCACCTATCTCGTACCTGGCCGCAAACAACATGCATCACCTCCCATTCACTCCCTCGGATCACCACCCCCATACCCGAGCCCGCTTGGCCTAAAACAACCACATCCGTATTGATCTTAACTACTCCCGCTGGCGGCGGCCTCCACACCCCCTCACTGCTCCTCACTACTCCCTGCCTCGACCCTCCTTTCGTCTCCTCGAAAGCTCTCAAGTAGCTCTCCGCGCCATGAGCTATCTGCCCCACCTCCGACACGCGCCCGTTATGCACAAAATCACTCCGAGCATTTCACAACGCCCACCCGATCACTGCCAACCTCTCTGTCACCTCCTCCTCTGTCTCAATCCATCCATCAACCAAGTCCCTCCCCAACTTGCACACCTCCACGACTCTACCTCTACCCCGGCCTCAACCCATACACCCATCACTGCAGGGCAAAACACTAAAGCGTGCACGTCACTCTCAACCTCCAGCCTACACCGCGGGCAAGTCATGTCTGCCTCCCGAATGCGCCATTGTATATTGATTAGTTGGAATTGCTCCCCTAGCCAGTCGCCACATGAAAGGTCGAATCTTAGGTGGCACCGCCAGCCCCCATATGGACGCCCAAGTTCCCACCTCCCCCTGCCCCTCACTACTCCCCTCGCCCACACGCTCTGAATTCAACCTATTGCGGACAAAATGAACCCGTATCTTCATCGTATATTCCCCCCTCTCACTATAATGCCACACTAGGCGATCCGATCTCGAATTCACTCCTATAGGGATACTAACTACTAAGTACCTCCTCCGCCTCGAAATGTATCAACCTACCCCGAACCACCTCATGACTTCTCCACGCCCTCCCCTCGTCATCGATCCAGTCTCACAGCAAGCAATCTTCTCCCTCTCCTCTCGGCGAGATAAGTTTAAAATTCGGCCCCCTCCTCGTCCACTTGTCCCTCCAAGCACAGATACTCCTACCATCCCCAACCATCCACCGGCACCCCTCCCACAACACCCCCTTTGTCCCTACAATACTCCGCCACACATAACTCAGGTGATGGCCCGTGTCCGCGTCAAAAAAAATTTCATCAAGGCAGTAGCGAATCTTTAGTAACCTACTTGCTAACGCCTCCGGGTATGAATGGATACGCCACTCCTGCTTCATCATTCGATGTGTCGAAATCCCACATGCCCCCCTCTTTTTTCGATGGACGCAACTTCTCCCATGCTAACCAATGAATTTTCCTCTCTCCTTCCTTAGCATTCCACCAGAAACGAGAAATGAGCGAATTAAATTGATTTCATTGCAGAGACCCGACGGAATCTAGAATGATATTAACAAAATTTAAAAATTGACTAGTACTTAAGTTTAACCACAATAATAATGATATTAACAAAATTAACAAATTGACTATTACTTAAGTTTAACCACACTAATAAATGATATTAACAAAGTTAACAATTGACTATTACTTAAGTTTAACCACAATAATAAATGATATTAACAAAATTACTCGTTAAAGGTATTGAAACTGTTGTTCAGGCTTTAACCACCAGCGTAGATTAATAATTGAGATGATATCTTCAGATGGTATAAGTCTCAATGTGGAGTAATTCTAAGGTCCTTGACAAGTATCGCAAAGCATCATAATAGCCTTCATCTCAACCGTCCATAATGTTAAAAATCAATCTACACCATCCATTATTTTTATTTAGGTATATATTTTATAAATTATATTGTAAATAACAAAAAAAAAAGTAAAAAAAATGGTTAATTGCATTTATTTAATCTTTTATGCTAATATATACATTGTAAAACTATATCTAATATAATTTGATAATTTTTTCCTTTTAGAAAAATTTATTAAGTTATTTAAAAATGATTTATTATGGTGCTTTGCGGTAGTTGTCGAGCACCCTAGAACTCCTCATCAATGTGTAATTATATTGGAGCTGCATTAAAGGTTAGAAAAAAATTCAGTCGAAGCCCGACTATAGGCTATGTTTGGTATGTACAATAAGCTAGCATATTTGGCCAAAATACCTTATTTGACTAGCTTTTTAAGCTCTTTGACCAAATAAGTTGGTTTGGTAACACCACTAGCTTAAATAATAAGCTAGCTTATTTAAAAAGTTACCCCATGTAACTTATTTAAAATAAGCCAGTTCATCATAATTTTATTCCTAATTTACCCTCAATTAGTTGCTAAAATAAAATGAGATTAAAAATAAATAATGCATTTTTATGTAATTTTATATATATCAACTAATTCTGCCAAACACTCCTAATACTATCAGCTAAAAATTTTCAGCTATTATTTCAGTTTTCAGCTACTATTTCAGCATTCATCAACTATTTCAGCGTTAAGCTACTATTTTAGCTAGTTTTACCAAACATAGCCTAAGCTGGCTTATTTTAAATAAGTTACATGGGGTAACTTATTAAATAAGGTAGCTTATTATTTAAGGTAATGGTGTTACCAAACCAACTTATTTGGTCAAAGAGCTTAAAAAACTAGTCAAATAAGCTATATATATATATATATATTAAACATAGCCATAGCCATATTTTCAACTTTGAACGTTAAGTTCAGATCTGATAAGTTTTTCACAAGTAGTCTAATAGAAGATAAAAACTGAAACATATTAAATGAATCGAAAAATTCACGTGATACCCTCGAACTTTGACTGATTGCACATGGTACCCAACTTGACAAATTTGTGCATGTAGTACCCTTGAACTTACTACTTTGTGCACATGGTACCCAAATATTAACTTCCGTTAGATTTTTCCGTTAAGTGATGATGTGTCGGTTAGTTGTGATTTAATTAATTAAATTATGTAATTAATATTTTTAATAGAAAATATAATAAATTTTTAGAAAATTTGATTTTTTTCCACAGTTTTTTACTTCAAATTTTTTATTTCAAATTTTTTTTTTTAAATCTGAAATCTTAGGGGTACCATGTGCAAAATGTTTGATTTCAAGGGTACCGTGTGCACAAAGTGGTAACCTGAAAGGTACCATGTGCACAAATTATGAAATTTTTTTAAGAAAACTTATATTTCTATAAAAAAAAAATCTCAACTTTTTTGGATTTTTGTTTTCATGAAAATATTTTTTGGATTTGTTTTAAAAAGTCTAAAATTTTGATTTTTTTTAATTTTTTGATTTTATTAATTAATAACTTTAATCAACTAATTACCTAACAACTAACTAATACATCATCACTTAACGGAAAATCTAACGGAAGTTAGTATTAGGGTACATGTGCACAAAGTACTAACCTCAAGGGTACCATAGGCACAAATTTGCTAAGTTGGGTACCATGTGCAATCAGTCAAAATTCGAGGGTACCACGTGAATTTTCCGTAAATGAATTGAAGGAGAATGATTAGACGACTTTTGAGGATTGAAACAAGCCAATCAAACAACTAAGACAGAAAGTGTACTACTACTGCTTGGTTATGGAGTGAACAGTACAAAATTCATTCCGAAGGGAATCGAAGATTCTATGGTCATTACCGCTAGTGGTAATCACCATAAAAATATAATATTTTACTAAGATTAAATATTACAATGAATATTTTAATTAAGCACAAATCTTTTATTTTGGAATAAAATAATATTTAATATTCATTATTTTGTGTTGTGTTTGGTACTTGAACATTTTTTTTTTTTTTTTGCAAATGCTTAATTGTGAGTGATGTGCTCAGTTTATACGTTCTATATGATCGGTTTTTATACGGCTTTTACAGTCAAAATCATGTAATATACGTCTAATTTGTGTTAGGGTATCATGAAAACATTTCTATGTGATTTTGGTTGTTTTGGCTATCTTTTGGAAGCGGTCATTCATTTGGAAGCGATTTGGAGCTGATTTGCAGAAAGATCAACTTTAGAGCTCCATATCTCTCAAACCGTTTGGAATTTTGCTGTGAAACCACTTGGAGATGATTCTTCATGTTATTAGCTTTCCAGGAAGTGGTTACACGCCTTCATCAGATAAGTTGCGAAGAATCTACAGCCTTTTGAAAAACCGAGGCAGAAACTTACCGCGGCCCGCGGCCAGTACATGGCGGACCGCGGATCACGAGTTGGTGATTTGCGTCTGGAACTTTTGGCGGTCCGCGGCTGGCTCATGGCGGACCGCGAAGGCCAGGTTTTCCTATTTTCCGTATATTTCTATTTTACGTTTTTAGAGAACTATATAAAAATAAAAACTCGACCCTAGGTTTTAAATTCAGACTTTTTAGAAGAAAAGAATGGTTTCTATGGATTGTATGAGGAGCTAATTCCTTTATTTCTTGATCTATTAATCTAAGCATCGCATCGACAATATCGTGAGTTAGATCTATTCGTTTTATTACTTTCAATTATTGTCTTATCTTTGGTGTTTATTCTATACAATTGTCTTTTGTGATTGCTAGGTGCGCAACTAGTTTATTGCTTAGATTGATTGTTTGCTAGTTTTAATTGATCAAAGGAATCCATTGTTTGATTGATTTTTACATTGTAGCAATCCCAATTCATTGATTTGTATGTAATCATCGTTAGTGAATTAGGGCAAAGATTTGACTTACATGTTAAATACGAAACGTGCGTTAGTATTACATGTTTCTATCGATATCTCTCTAATTCTTATTGCTAGTATTAAATTGAACCTAATCGTGTGCTTAGGTTATTTGATAGTTAGGGTTATTAGGTACTGCAGATCACGCCTTTTAGCTAGTCTTAAGGAGAGATTTGGGAATTCTGTTTCCACGCTAGAGTAATTGAGATTGGTAAAAGAATAGTGACAACTAGGATCGATTAGTCAGTGCCTTGTGGGAATTAATTGATCAAGATCCGTTTTATTCCTGAATTACATTTATAATTCGTACTTGTTACTTCTAGATAATTTGACAATCAACAAATCAAAATCCCCATTACTTGTTACTTTAGCACTTCAATTCATTACATTGGACAACCCATTTCCCTGTGGATACGATCCCTACTTCCCTACTACTGTTGTTAGGATTTAGGATTATTTTTGGTAGATAATCACGACTTTAGTCTCACCAGTGAGAATTAAGGTAAGTAAAACAATTGATTAAAAAAATTGATTAACCCATTGTGCGGCGTTGTGCGCTCGTTACCTTGCGTAGAACAATCCATTGTATGTACACTATCTACAAACCTATTGTACCCTTCTTGTCCTTGCATAGAAGGAACCCCGCTACTTCCTAGTAATTTTATTGATCAATATTTCCCTAATTTCATACGGTAATCTTCTTGATCTTGACTTCATGTCAAATTGTCGGCCAATTGTGATTCAAGGTTCAAGCTCGTGTCACTAGATTAAAAAGTGTGATCATTAGCCACTTATTTAATTTGAGTTGTCTACAAAATACTAGTATTCGAATGTTTAGCCCCAAAGTATGCCTCTATAGGTAGGGGGAAGGGCCGATGGGGGGAACATAGCTAACGGTAAGACTTGGCTATGATCTACAGTAAGATTAGCAAGCATAGTTTTTTTTCTTAATAATAAATTAATGTTTTCGATGAATGACGATGTAAATGTGAAATTTTATTTTTGAGAAGTTTAAGCACTACCAAACATGTAGTAAATTTTATAATATTTTATAATATAAATATAAGATATCATATCTTTACATTAATATAACAAGTTCACAAATCTTAATAAAATAATATATTTTTATGGTGATTACCACCAGCAGTAATGACCATAGAATTTTCGGAAGGGAATAGGATTATCCACGTATGTTGGAGAAACTTTCCTAAATTGATGATATGAACACAAACATATTAAAATAGGAATAGGAATAATATGAGCAAGCAGTAAACTGTAACGCAAAATCAAGTCCCTATACTACGCGTAGACAATGACCGCTGAAATAGCCGGCATCTTCGGATATGTGTAACCAGCAAGTGTTCATGCTTATTGATGCGTGAGGCCTGATTCATGCAATCCAAATCTAATTTCAGGCTTTTATACAAAGTTATTATTTGGAGCTATGTGCTCTGCATCTTTTGTTCATGTTTTATGTCTGACTGTCGTCTTCGTTAATATTCCAAAGATTTTTACAGCTAACTCTATGCGTTTCATCAAGTATATGTTTTTGGTTTCGTTAGATATTATTCCTCCTATGTCAATATATCATTCGCATGTAATCATCAATTTGATCTGAGTTGGGCATTAAGCCCTTCTTTTCTGATTAAATTCATCAATAATAATGGAGCACGTTGAGCAAATTTATTTGTTTGGATCTATTCCGAATGTACTACTCCTACCCACTAAGAATTCCCCTTTTCGAAAACTGTTTTTGTGTAGTCATGTAGGGAATTAGTTTTAAACAAATTAATCGTTCATTTGTTGTAAAAATTAGTACATATTATTCTATTCTGCATTACATTCTACTAATTCCACTTTATTTTAAGTTAAATGGGTCTTTCATTTAGTCTATAAAGAGCTCCCAACATGGATATTCAAAAATATTAAGTTTTTAAAATGGGGAAATTAGTGGGTAGGAGGGGGTATGTATTAAGAGCAAATTCATTGTATTTTCGAATGATTACTATATTTCGGATGAAAATAGACCAATTGATATTTTTCTAAGGTTTGCGCTTTAAAATGTCCCCTCTGATTAATAGAATTGTTGTAAAGCTTGAGTATTGAATCATATTGCACTCTGCTATAATCATATTGCCAAAAGGTTCATAATAATCTTGGCCTGGCGAACTTCAACATGTTAGGCTAATCTTGAGTATATGAAACTTATTTTTTTTTTCTTATGGAAAATCTTCTTAGACTAGACGAAGAATTTCCTCATGCGCCTCTACGTGAATAGAGTTAGGAATAATGATTTTTTTTTTTTTTTTGACAACTGAGTTAGGAATAATGATGAGACGTCGATAATTCATGACCAAGATTGTGTTAGAAAAAATGATGAAATTATCTCTGATTCGTTGGTCACTATAATGATAACTTGTCTTATTGTGATCGATTGTAGATACATCACACCATTACAGCATAGTTTAAGTGACTAATAGAATCAATTTCGATTTAAGATAACAAACCCCTCCCTTGTTTGGTAGACAAGTAGAAGGTAGCGTTTAGCGTTTTGACCAAGTTAGAATGCTACTTTACATGTTTGGTTGTACATTTGTTATTAGCGTTTGAAGTAGCATTTAGCGTTTTAAGGAGCATTTGGCAAATGCTATTATAAGTGGCATTTCCCATAGAAAGTAGCATTTCTAATTTTCTAATTTTCTGATATATATCATTTTAATAACTCAACAGCTACTAATCGTGCCAAACACGTCATTGTTAACAACTACTTTTCAGTCAACAGTTAAAAGCTACCTGCTAACAGCTAACAGCTACCTGAACAGCTAAATGCTACCTGAACAGCTATGACTACCAAACACATCCTTGACTTACATACATACTAGATGTTGGGCGAAAGCGGTTTATAAGCCCCATACATTTGCCTCTACGTGAAATTAACCCCCACAAGTTTTGATTGGAGCAATCTACCCCCACAGCTTTCTAATTATGTGAAATCAAACCCTTGGTCAATTTCTCATATGAGAAATTCAATTTATATCTCAAATGAGATATTCAATATCTAAGAATAAGAATTTACTTTACACAAAAATGGTTCCAAAATAATTAATACTCCATGTCAGTTGTATAATTCGTTCTTTCTCTATGACTATATCGTCGAATGTTTTTTTTTTTTTTTTTTTTTTTTTTTTTTTTTTTTTTTTGTTAATGAAGGGATAAATAAAGTTTTTTCTTATATTAGATGATAGACTTCAACGAGATTTTAGTGTTACGTATATTAGATATATAAAAGTTTTTTTTGATGATATTTACTTGATTGGACTAAGAAAATAATATTTATGTAAAATATTAGTAGTTGTAGATGAGAAATTGACGAGATATTGAATTTTTATGTGAGAAATTGATGAGATATTGGATTTTTATGTGAGAAATTGACTGATGGTTTGATTTCACACAATGAGAAAGTCGAGCGGGTTGATTGCTCCAATCAAAACTTGTGGGGGTTGATTTCACGTAGAGGCAAACGTATGCGGCTTATAAACCACTTTCACCCTAGATGTTGGATGTATAAATTTTCAAAGTTGTTTACTGTTGTGAGTGTTTTTATTATTGCACGCACAATTTTACTACCAATTCAATTCAACAATTTAAATTGCTAGAGGTCTACAGTGTATGTAACACCCCGTAAATTTCGGGATTATTATTTAATTAGGGTGTTACGTTTTGTGACTCATTTTAAAGTGTAGTTTCTACCGTGAGATTTAGGCATATTTACCGTTTTTGGTCACTTTCCTAATCGGGCAGTTAATTGGCAAAATTACCAAAATACCCTTACTTATTCCCTCACCTTACACTATACAAAAAAAAAAAAAAAACACAGAAAACCCTCACCCTCAACTCACGTACGCAGAAGAGAAAGAGAAAAGGAGAAAGAAAGAGGAAGAGAGAAGAAGAGAAAGAAAGAGAAAGAAGAGGAGCAGCAGCAGCCACCGCCCCCACTGTGCGCCGCCGCCGTGCACCACCACCGTCAGCCGCCACCCACGCCTTCCCCTTTCCACCCACTTGGTCCTTGATCAAGTGTAGTAAGATTCTCACCCCCTTTTCCTCATAAATTTAATTAGGGCTTTTTGAATTCATGTTTAATTGATGATGTAAAGCATGAATATGATTGTGGTATTGTGATTGGTGTTGTATTCATTTGTGTTTAAGGATTTAAAGCATGAGATTATGAAGTTATGAAATTAGGGTTTATAAATTAGGTTTTTGTGTTTGATGATGATTTTGTGGGTGGATTCGCATGAAATTTGAAAGGATAGCTTATTATGATATGGGTAACATGTAGTATGAACTTGGGAAGGTTTCATTATGATTTGATTGAGTTAAATGGCTTCTGTCCAGATCTGGTTTTGCCTTATTTTGGGTGTTATTATTGATATTTTTAGGGTTTAAATGATTGAAAACGTTGTTAGCATGTTGGTGGAGGTGTGGTGAAAATTTGGTGCGATTTGGAGTTCGTTTGGTTATCCTATGATCATATTTGTTTTGGGGTTGTCTTGTGGGATGTGAGGAGTATGGGTTATAATTACAATAAATCACTTGAGGTTAACTACCTTATAATTTGTAGTAATTCCGTTGTGTTCGACAATTGCTTAGGTGGTGATTTTGAGGAAGTACCTTTCGTGGACTTTTGACTTCATTGCTAGAGTTGTTGAGTGTTGAAGGTAAGAACGTTGACCCTCATAAGCTTGAGCTTCATTTCATATCATGAGAATCCTTCACGTTCATCTTCCTTTCGATTCTTTGCTCATATTCCCTATTTTGATTATCTATCGCCTATTGATATCAATTATCTATTGTGATCACCTTTTGAGCATCTATGTTAATTTCCTACATTGACTATGGTCGTTGATCATCTCTTGCATATCTTGTTCCGGCTTTGGCCGTTTATAAATCAAAGCTACTATGCGCGAATAACGTACTTAAGATGGATTAAAGATGTATATATATGTAATTGTATGCGTATTATGATGATTAAACCACCTAGAGCGATTAACCTCTGATCAAGGTATATGTAGCTAGGCCGGAGATCAGCTACCGGTCTCCTAAATGACTTCCTCTTAGGGACTGTGCGTCCTACCGTCCCCCTAGGAGGGGTGTGCACACTCGGGTCTTTAGGATCGTTTTATTCTCGATGCTCTAGTGTTGGATCGGCTTGGGGTAGGACCCTTGCGCAATAATTTATATAAAGAATGCTAAATAAGATTATTGTGGTGATGAACACCCCGTTCGCGCTCTACACGACCCGTGCTCTAAGCACACGAGTCGTGCCCAGTTCTTCTTTGTCTTGACCGTTTGGCGTACCTTGTTCAGTTATTTATAGCTACGCGCCATTTTAGGGCGCGTACGTATCTTATTTCCTTTTTGTTGCTCTTTTCGCTTACTCAGCCTGTGCTGACGTTCTCTATGTTCGGGTTTGTTCCCTACCCTATTCTGGAGCCTACGTCATTCTCGATGGCGTAGTTGGCAGGTCTTGAAGGTGTTTGCTTGTCTGCTTGGATTTCGGTTGCATGGCATGGGATTTTCCACAATAAATTCGTCGAACATTTGGGTTTTTAAGAACGATTGTAATTTATTTCTTCCAGTTTGTTTTTGGATTGTAAACTTAGCTACAAGTCTTCCGCTGACCATCGTCGTTTCTTTCAGAAGTTTGTTTAAATAAGCCTTGTCGTTGACTCGGTAGTCAACGACGGCATAACAGTCCTTGATTTCCCATTTAAATTTGTCGAAAATTTAGGGTTGTTACAGTGTAGACACAATTAATTTGTCTACAATGTAAAATGTAACTAGTAGTAGTAATATCGAGATCAGAATAGTAAAATTAATTGTAATGAAAAAATCATGTAGTAAAATTAATTGTGTGAGTAGTAAAATTTTGATAGTATAGTAAAATTATTGCTGATTGTAGACACTTTTGGGTGTTTACACTGTAGACTTCTAGCATTGTCCTCAATTAATATTTTTCAATACGGGTCTGTTTGGTATCGTTTTCTATTTTCAGTTTTCAGTTTTTTTTTTTTTTTTTAAAACCAAAGTCCCGTTTTTGAAAACTAGAAAAAGTGGTTTTCAGTTTTCAGTTGTCAATTTTCATTTTCTGTATGACTATTATTGAAACATACAATTTAATTTTAACTTTGTAACTTATTTAACTAAATTTTTTACACCAAAAAAGGCAAAAATTTAAAACGGCACGTTTGTATGGTAGCTTGACTGATTACACTTCCATTGTCTAAGGGTCTGTTCAGCAAAAGTAGTTGTAGTTGTAGATGTAGCGTTTTTTGTAGCTATAGCGTTTCAGTAGCTGATTGCTACCATCTCTCAGTAGTTACATATCAGTTGTGCACAAGCTGAAATCTATGTGACGTGTTCGGCACAACTAACTGTTAGATAATTAAAATTACTTTAAAGGACATTGATAATTATTTGTAAAATAATTTTTCATCCTTGGACATGAAATTATTTCTTGTCAATAATATAAATTCATATAGCATCAAAAGCAAACAAATAAAGAACAAAGTTCTCATCAAATACCTTGATAATCTAACAATAAAAATTGTAATTACTTAGTAATTATTATACGTACTTTAATTGAATTCAACTAATAGACATCAAATTGCAAAGTTGACCACCATAGTACATTCCTAGACCCTACACGTGTGTTTATGTGTCCCTATGCCCACTAATTCATCTTCTACATCTATAATTTTCCCAAAAACGGCCATTTCCATCTCCTCTATTGCATCTCTGCAAGCGCCCTCTTGTCTGTCTAATCTTTTTTCTATATTTGTCTCATAACTTAATTTTTTTTTAAAACAGTCGAAAAATCATCGGGCCAAATCACACTTTAATTTTTACATAGGCTTCGTGATTTTATAATTGTAAGGTATGTAATAAATCCCTTATTTTATTTTTTTACCAATTAAGGAATCCCTTAATTGTAGGATTTTTCATAGGGGTATTTGTGAAACTCAAACCCCAACATCTTCTAGTGAAACGTTACTTTGGGTAACGTTTGAGAAAAGCTAGATTAACCTCCACCATCTACTCAAAAAGCTACCCTGACGAACACGCCAATTCTGTCAAAGTAGCTACTTGACCTAGTCAAACATCTAAAACTCACTGCGAAAATTCGTACACTGTTGCAACCAAAAGCATTTGAGCAATGTTACTCCATCTCCTTGCTGATTGTCTCAACATACACATGAACTCCATGAAAGCCAAGAAAACAATAATCATTTCCTAAAAAATTTCCCATGCATTTGTAAAATAGTCACTCTATACGTACTTTTGGTTAACCTTTGGTACACCAGAAATTATATAAATTAAAAACAAACTCTATTTTAATTTGCACTATATATTGTGCTACTTTGGCTAGGATTGGTAGAACATTTGGCTTGGGACTAAAATTTTCTAATTCAGCTATACAATATCTATATCCTTTACTAAACTGCATACATGCTCAAAATCGAAACTTAAATCAAATTTACAGTTGGTGGAGAGAATCAAGCCTTTCGGCCTTTACAGCACTTGACATGCCTTATTTTTTTCCTCTTTTGCTTCAAATCCTAAAACCGAAGTAATGTTTTGGTCTTCATCTCTAATTGAACAAAGTTGTGTCGACGACAAAGAGAAATTTGTGACAAAGGATGGCGAATTCTAAGGAAGTCCTAGGAACGGGGACATCCGTTTATAAACTGTGGCATCATATCCGTTGTAAGCAAGAGGAGCGTACATCCATAGATCATCGGAGCTCAACAGCTGTAACATAAACTTTGAGTGCTGAAATCATTATCTGATCATCACTTAATTGAAAAGTAATTTCTACATGAAGTTGAAACTAAAGCATACCCTGATTTGTAACTGCAAAAACTTCACATAATGAAACGCCTCGTCCAGCATTGTACTGATATCAACCTACAAAGACGTACAACAAACTGTCAGAGTTAAAAACAAGCAATATCTAGTGTAACGAGCAAATAAGAGCGTGTAAGCTAAGCCAACATTAAGAAGCAATCATTACAAAGTACAAACCTTTGTGCCATTAGGAACAAGGCTTTGTAAGATTCTGAGTCTTTCATTGATTCTCATCCTCCGCCTCTGTAAGATACACCGAATCACAAATTAGGTATACAGGACACTGAACGTTATAAGCAACTGCAACGGCATTAGACTTAATGTCAATTTAGATGTCCAAAGGTTTGATATGTACCCTTGCGTAAAGGCTTTGAGGATCAGTTGCCGCGCCTCTGCTAGCTCTTTTCTTTCCAGTAGATGTGATAAAAAATGACTTGTTGGAATCTGAATCCTCAGCTTGATAACTCTCTTCTGAATTATTGGATTCGTCTTCTGAGTTGTCGCATCTTATGATCTGCCTTTGTCTAGCTTCTGATTCTTCTTCGACAGTCTCACTTTGAGCCGATTCTTCCTCACCCTTAGCCTCTGCCTTTGTCTTTCTATTCTGAGCCTGCAAAATTACAGACATCTTAAAAAATCGGTCTCATACAGTCATAACACTGCTGAAAGATCTACATGAATGTAAACTCATTTATTTTATTTATTTTCTTTTTGGAGATGTCAATCTTAGAAAAGCAGTACTTACAGTTCTGCGAATGCGAGCCTTCTTATTAGGAGCTGCCAATAAGAACATATCTTCATCTTGCGAGACTGGTGCATTAGGCTTCCTCTTCAGAGACAAGTCAGGGCTTGGAGCTGAGATCAAGTTGTTTGCTGGATCAGTGTCCAGAGTTGACAGGCTTGAGCCCTCATCAGTAGAAATAGTCTCATTTCTTTCAGGGTCGAGAAACTTCAGGCCAAAAAGGCCATCCAGTTCCCCGTTCATTGGGAAGTCAAAGCACAAAGAGATGTCGTTGGGTGCTGGAAAATCCAGAAAACACCCTGATTCATAGGTAGAATTGACAGCATCATTCTGGCTAGATAGATTTTCCTGTGAACCCTTCTCATGGTTCTCGGGAAAAAGCTGAAAAGACGGGTAACTATTTTTATAGGAAAAACAGGAAGGAGAGATATATTCAAACATATCAGCAGAAACATCAGGCTGTTCTTCTACTGTAAGAAGTTTACAAATGGATTCCCACTCTCCATCAAGGTACGATACCATTGTCTGCATTCTGAAAATGGGTTAACAAAGACAGGAAAAAAGGATAAATGTTTTTTTTAAGAACTAGAAAGTAGAATATGAGCTCAGTTTGTATAATGACAAATGCTTACTTTCTGAACATATTTATACTAAGTGATATGGAGAATGTTCAAAGATTGAGGTCATTATTATTTTTGTTATGACATTCTAATCATTGATATGAAAACTTTGTGGTACTGATCATCATTTTATTAGAGTCCTTTGTGGGGCCTAAAAACAGGCGGACAACTCAGGCAAAGCCGAAGTTCTCAAGTCCTGCATATGAATAAAAATACAGAAAATTCACGTGTTACCCTCAAACTTTGACAAATTGCACATGATACCCAATCTGGCAAGTTTGTGCACATGGTACCCCTGAACTTACGACTTTGTGCACATGGTACCCAAATAGTAACTACCGTTAGAATATTCCGGTCAAATATTGAGTAATACTATTCTCGGATTGCAGCTGTGTTAAAAAGGAAGGGGAAAACTATGCCTACCCTGTGATCGTACCATCCTCTATCCTCGAACAATAAGTTCGATAGATGATGAAGTAATCAGCAACACTATGTACTACTCTCTCCGTTTCATACAAATTTTATTGTGTTTGATCTAAATTAATTATATACATTCCAATCAAACGTAAAACCTAGTTACTTTGCAAATTAGCTATGGTTAGTTAGTACTTCCTAGATGATATACTACTGAAGATAAATCCGTATTTTAAACTACAAGAAAGGCTCTAATGGAAATGTTAGAACGTGCGGAGTCGATATTTCATATAAAAATAAACATAAGAGGGAATAATTTGTATTGGACTAAAGAGGAAGAAGCTAGAAGAATGACAACCAAAGTCTAAAAAACTAGTATATTCCTTTCATCTCAAAGTAGCACACGATGGGACATTGTGAATCACAAAATTTGATCTGTACTTTGGTTGGAGAACAAGCTTGATGTTATTATTTTTTAATTTTCTTACAACAATTTCACAAATTTTGACATCCATTGAGTTCATGGCTCAGCATGGGATCTAGACAGTTACATGATATATAATAGTTGATCCACTAGCCAAGCTGTTGCTCTTCTGAGTTGAGAAATGCACGTTACATGACTAACTCCTTTGAATCTATCCTAATGACTACTGATTGTCTTGTTCATTGCCATGCATATCATCTGTCGCATTCCCGAAAACGGGTTAACTGAGTAATCAATCGGAATTGTCATGCATACTGCTTATGGCTATCTTAATTCCTAAACTTGTGTTACAATGGTTGAGTAATCGGCTTAGCATTTGGTATATCCCGAGCAACACCGGCCAAATGATAATAATCTTAACTTGAGCATATAGAAGAAATAATGTTGGAGTAAACTAGACTAATTCCAAGCTCGATCCAAAGGGCAAAAAGAATGACAAGGCAACTTTTGTTGCTTCAAAAGTTCTAATGTAGTCATTAGTTTTATATGCGATGAACAGACCATCCATAAAAAGGGAAGCGCGGTGCACATTGGAGTCCCCACTAAGCGAGGGTCCGGAGAAGAGTCCCACCACAAGGGTGTAATGAGAGCAAGTCTTCTCTTGTCAATTTATTTGACAAGAGGCTGCTCCCATGACTTGAACACTTGACCTATCGATCACACGGCAACACCTTTACCGGTATGCCAAGGCTCCCCATCGAACAGACCACCCGTATCAATGAAAATTTGTTAAAAAAAAAAAACTTTTCTTTTTCACCCCAAGAACATTGAAAATATATTCTTTTCAACCAAACAAACGGGACAGCCGTGAAAGTACAAGTATGGAATAAAATCTAAACAAGCAAACGTGTCCATTGAATAACAGAAAATAAATTATGGGTGTGTTGATGGCTGGTGCGGCCGGCTATGTTCGCAACTCTCTATAGCTACATGGAATCGCCAATTTGAGATTAAAATTAGAAAACAATGTACGGGGAGCAAAAAGCATCAAATGTACTACACAAGTTGTATAACACGACAAACGATTTACCGGTTGTTGGCTCAAACGATTTACTAGCAACCAATTGCTAGTTCAATATTCTTTTTTGAGTTATTTCTCGTGCCACAGTGGAACTTTATTAGATTATAAGTGGTACTCTTATTTTTATGTTTATACACCTGGTATCCTTAAGGTTTTTGCACTTACATATTGTATCCTCAATTTTTTTACACAAAGTTAGCAGTCTTAACTTGTTAACAAAAAAAAAAAAAAAAAAAAAAAAAAAAAAAAAAAATGCATCATCCATTTGACTACAATGTTAGTATTTAACAACTAAAATTGTTTTAAAAGGTCCCTTCAGTTTTATTTTTTTTAAAGAAATTTGTGCTAAGAGGGGTTGCTTCCCTAAATAAAATTAAAGGTTGAGACTGAAAAAAAAAAAAAAAAAAAAAAAAAAAAAAAAAAAAGGCAAATACTGCGGTCTAACAAAAAATCCCTTGAAAAGTTGAAATATTAAAATTTGCCCATAGATTAGCTAAATGGGCCGTATCAGTAAGGTCGATGAGACACGGGACTCGAATGGTCCGGCGTGGCTTTATGATGTAATTGAAGCGGAGCTGTGTTCCGCTACCCAAATTAACTAATGCAACACCGAGTTGACCCGCAAAAGAAAAAAGAAATCGGAAATTCCAAACTTAGAATCCAACATAATTTTATGTACATGTAGAACATCAAGGCGGGCTACCGCAATTGAATCACAGCATCCTGCCTTCCTTCTGGTGGGGGATAATTTTCCAAAGCGAAAAAGACTGTCCAAGTTGTGGTGATGCAAACACTGACTACATTGTGGAAGGCAAGCAGCAAAGCCATGTATCCCCTCAACCATCACCTAAACTATTCTCTCTCCTCCCTCAACCACCACCAACCACGACCATCCTAATCACTATCACCACCATTCTAACCATATTGGATAATATATGTCAATATGTCATTAGTTTATCCAATTTCTACTCAATAAATCGTAAATCTAGAGATTTAAGTTTGCATTTTTGTTTTTTCAAAAAGAAAATCGTATTAGGGGTGAGTGAGGGCGGCAATAGCGGAGGCTGTAGGTGATGGCGGCGGGGTCGAAGTGGCGAAAGAGGCCATGGAGCGGCGGCGTCGGAAGTGGAAGGAGGAAGAGAGGGGAAACTAGAAGGGTAGAAAATAAGTTGAAAAGGGAACAAGAAGGCCGTGGCGATGTCGCCGGTAGGGTCTCCGGAAAAATGAAGCTCCGCCAGTGACCTCTCCGACGGCAGTGGCGGGGCGTGCATCGCCGGCGGTGGTGCAAGGTGGTCCAGTGAGGGGTTGGATGTAGTGGGGTTTGGGTGTGGGAGGAGAGAGAGTGTGAAAGAATAAGAAAAGAGGGATTTATATTTTGTATCCTTGGGTTGGGGGTGGGATTCAATCCGATAGATTCGTATTGGAATTTTAACGGATTGGAATCAGAAAAAGCTCAACCAAACATAAAGAAATGGAGTCACTGTATCCGGGCCCAAATTTTTGTGAACCAGGCCCTTAGTGTGCTTACATATTCTACGCGAATCAGAGGTATATTGAGATGCACTTGCTTCAGCTTTACAATGTCAGCAAACCTGTCCATCAACTCGTTGATTTTCAGTAACCAGTTCATCATGTATCGTAATCAGGGGTTACAAAGCTTTAGAGGGCCATCAAACCACCAATAAGGATACTTCCATTGCATAACATTTGATTAAGCTGACTCGATAAGAACAAACAGGGGATTGTTGCCTAACCGCTCTCTACCCTGTAGGAAGCACAAAACTGTTTCAATTTTACATACCAAATAATCTATACATTCATAATTTCATATGCGTCAAAAAATCATTTCCATCTCAAAACATTACAGAAAAGTATTAAAGAAAGGGTGTACGAGAAGATGTTATTTCAGACGGGTTTTCAGATTCATATAAAATCAGGCAAAATGGTGATGCCCGATTTGCATCAAATAAGAATTCGACGGAAGGCGTTAAAAAACACTCGTTCCAAAATAGAAAAGACATGAGATCATTATATGATTCGGCAAGTTCCATACAGACAGGCAAGTACAAATGTTTGAAAAATCAATCAAAGGAAGAAACTTAAATTACATAGCAAAGAGCTCAACAACAACAACAACATCCAAGCCTTATTCCCAAATTGATTTTCGTCTAGTAACCGTCTTATGAGCAAAGAGCTCATAGATTGAAAATAAGTTTGACAAAAAAATTAAGAGAAAGAGTAGTAAACCACCTTTCCATTTCCAATGGAGCCAAAGACTAGTTACTTTTTTGTTTTTGAGATATAATGTAATAAAGCAAAATGACTCATAAAACTGTCCGCACATATTATTTTGTGAAGTAGCAGTCAGTCGGTACGATTCTCGACGCAATTTTCATTTTGGGTCATCCGTGCGCAGCCTCTCTATGTTCCAATAGGGGTAAGGCTTCCATGCATCCGACCCCCCCTTACCCCGCCTTATGGCGGAGCCTTTTAAGACACTGAGATTAAAGATGTTCTTGTAATAATAAACTAGTAAACCACATCGAGTAAATGACTTTGTACACAGAAAGGCATACCTTAAGTTCTGGCAATTCTATAAGACAGGCAGACTCGACAACATCCACTCCAACACGCTCTGCAACACACTTTCAAAGTCAGTACGAGCAGATGCAGGCTCATTGTGCTCATTGTGCTGGTGATAACAACACCTCATTCAAAGTGACGAATTCTTAAAAGTAAACCATATATACTTTCAGCACATAAATATTTGAACAAAATTTCACCCACTGATATCAGCAATCATGTCGAGCAATTGAAAATGTTGAACCACGATTGGGCCTGGGCCACACCCGTAGGAGGAGAGAGAGTCCGCTTCATAAACCCAAGCTGGTAATAGGAGGAGCAACTCCTTGGTTTATGTAAGACTCAATTTTCTCTTCTTTTTCCAATGTGACTTACGGGTGGAGCTTACTTTAACACTCTCTCACATGTGAGTTCCCTTTTTACTTAGTAGACTGGGCTTTGGGGCTAACCGGGGCTCCTCTAGCTCTCTTCGCTTCCCACATATCTTGCCCATCTGCGCAGATTGGACCTTCACAAGCTCATCGAGGCTCTTCTAGCTCTCTTCGGTGGCATCGCAAACCGGGGCTCTCCTAGCTCTCTTCGGTTGCGTAAACTTGGTCTAACATATAGACCCAGTTTATCTTCTTGAATCTCAGGTCTTTAACCATGGGCTCTGATAGCATATTGAACCACGATCAGGCCCTGAGCCATACCCGTAGGAAGAGAAAGAGTCCGCTTAATAAACCCGAGGAGGTTTCATCCTAAAACCAATTGGCAATAGGAGGAGTAACTCCTTGGTTTATATACGACTCAATTTTCTCCTCTTTTTCCAATGTGGGACACTTACATGTGGAGCTTACTTTAATAGAAACGACTGCAATATAGTTAGATTTTCACACTAAAATATTACCAAGTAGTTTAATTGCAGCTGATAACGTCCCCCCGGTGGCTATGAGATCATCTATAACTATAGCACGCTCTCCGGCTTCTACAGCACCAACGTGCATCTCCATTATGTCAGTTCCATATTCCAATGAGTATTCTTCAGAAATAACCTCTCCTGTCACACAGTCAAACCACAGCCAATGGTTGGTGAAAATGATAACACAGTGCCTCCAGACTGTAGTTTTAAACATAAACATAAAGCACCTCAAAAAAACAATACAAGCGCAATCCTGGCACAACATTTATCAGTTATTTCAAGTACCTTTTGGGCAACATAATTATCTTATAAAAGGAACACTGTTTTATAGATCCAAATTACATGTTTCCTTTTGCACTCACGCAACACAACCCATTAATAAAGATTAACAGGGTCAATTCAGGGTATAGTATCTCACCTGTCACCCAAATATCTCACCTACAACTCAACTTCTTTGCCCCAACACACAAGTTCCCAACTTCCCACTTTCTTAACCACAAATCTTTAACTGTTATTCAAATCACAGAGCAAGAAGAATTAAGCTACTTAACTCCTTCGCTGTTGCTTCACTATCTCGTAAACAATTAAGTCCTCTTCAGGTGAGTGAAGCAAATGCCTACGAAGAAGGGTGTTCAAATGATCAACTATTCAACATGCGTCTAACTTGTGTTTAAGTGATGCAGGAAGAGAACCAGATGCTATTAGCTACAGCCTCAATGATCAGCAATTTTAAACCATAATTAGCTCTACTTGTCACTGAAATGTTTTGGTTTTCACTTTTTGTTAGCTGTAAATTTCTTATCGAATATCAAATTGCTTACATTAATTAGGCAACTTTTGTGGATACAGTTAAACTAATGACTAGCTCTTTGTTGTGGTTGAAAGTCGGTTTACCTGCTGAGGTAAGCCAATAGGATGCTTTCTTTCCTATGGAGGAATGGCTACATGTAAGGCTAGATAATTTATTTTGTTCAAGCTTACTTTTGCTCAGCATAATTGGAGAAGCTGCTGTCGCCTCGTGATATATAATAACTGACAGTGCTCCTAATGCAAGGCAGTGAATAATTGCAAATCTGTGAGTTCTGAGGTTAACTTCCTTGGTACAGTAAGCTTGATGCAAGAGCATCCACGAGCAATGCCATGACGCCTGTTACTAGTGCTACTGCACCTACAAGACTAGGTCGATGACCAAGGCTAGCCAGACCCATCACAATTGATTACCTTATGCACTAACCATGTTGAGTCAATGATTGCGCAAGTCGAAGCCAGCACAAAGGTGGTCAATTCCATTACCATCGACTAAATCAGGTTTTTACGAATGATGCCACTTTGGAGTTGATTAACATATATACTTCTACAACAACATCTTTACCCCAGTGCCTTAAAGGCTCCCGCCATAAGGCGGAGTAAGGGGGGGTCGGATGCACACAAACCTTACCCTATTGAAACATAGAGAGGCTGCGCACGGATGACCCAAAATGAAATTTGCTTCGAGAATTGCACCGACTGACTGGTACTTCACAAAATAAGAAACACAGACAGTTTTATGAGCCATTTTCGTTTATTCCATTATATCCCAAAAACCAAAGAATAATTAGTTTTTGGCTCCATTAGGGGAAATGGAAAATATTAACATATACACTTCTATTATCAATAATTAAGCAAGTCTTATTTTGATAATCTGATTATATATGATTGATCAACTATTTTATTAGAAGAATTCACTTTTGTTATAGGAATATTATGAGTGAATCAAGAAGAAGACTGTCAGCTTATCCAACTCAGTTCTGCAGCAAAAGGAACGATCAGCAGCATCTCTTTCTGCATAAACTCTTTTTGTGAATATTGTAATTAGATATTTCGCTAAAGCCAAGGCTTAATAATGTAAACTAATCAAAAGAGCACCTCTTTGATCAGCTAGCGATCCCTCAAAGGAGGTTTATGTAACCCGTACATATTTGCTGCTCCTCATGACAAAAAACCTTCGGCTTTCGTCCAAAACATGGTTCAGTAAACTAATGCCTAGGAAACATGAGTAGGTGATCCAACTAAACCAAAACCCTCAGCAGGTGTCCCTGTAGCTGAGAGTCGAGTTTTAGCTCTTCTCCTTAGTGTTTTAGTAAAGCTAGGTATCTCTGTTAAGCTGTCTAAAACCATTCTCATACAAAGCAGGTGTCTCTGTAGCTGCGTTTGAGTCATATCTAGCTACTAAACTCTCTTCTCCAAATTAATCTTTGTTTAAATTATATCCTAAAAACTCAGAAATAGGTTATTCTGCATCAAAGCTTGGGCTCAGGAATAGCGTGGTCTTTCGCACCAGCCTTCTATGTTTATGGAGTAATGCCTCTATATCTCTGCTAATTCAGTTGGTAATCATTCCTTAGTAATTGCTATAGGAAATGTGTCTCTATAAGACTACAACGATTCCTGTGAGCGTGGTGCAGATCTAGTGGAGTTGAAAATAAACTCTATGTGGTAGAGTTTACCAAAAAAGGTAAGAATAAATATATCTGTTAATTTATTTGTGCTTTTGATATCCTCTTTATTTTGTCTTATCACCCGTTTTGGTAAAACTCTACCAACTCTACAACATATGAACTCCATGGGATCCTCACCCGTTCTTAATGCACAATAACCAGCCTCAACATAAAACAAAAACAAAAAATTAGCCCTACAAATAACTCAGGCCATACAAAGCAATATTCTCAGCATTCATACTTAAACCATTTCTGCACCTAGAAATGCATCAGTGAGTTTCAAATTTTGACCTTTAAATTGTATCTTAATAATTTTGTTATCAAAATGGTATCTTCTCTCCACGGCCAGATTCTTACTATCCCCTTCTTTCTTGAGTTTGTTTTGTTGATCATGAACTGATGTCTTACTTGTGTTCAAATAACTCTGATCAAAGTCAGGTTTAGAGGCTTGGGCACAGTTCAAATAATCTTCCAATACTACTGAAAACGTCAATTATTCACAAACAGATATGAATTGATAAAGTTCCCTGGACTATAGTGTTACCTACAAATTCTACCATTCATGGTCTTTTTTACTCTTTTTTCTTTCTTCCTGTTTTGTAAGGTTGCCTATTGGGAAAAGTAAATGGCTTTAGTTCGGCGATAATACTGGATATTAGTTTATGGACAATCACACAAATACTTTTGGACATCAGATCTTTAGCAAATGAGTCAAGTGGAGGATCATATGAGCTATTACAAGTATTATAAAGCTGTATCATTTCCTATGTAAATTACCATTTCTTTTTTATCACTATCATGTCAAACACTTTTCACTGCTTATAGAAAAAGAATAACTGAAAGGAAGGAACTAGAGAAGACAGTCTAACAGAAAAGATTGAGCAGTAAAATAAATTACCAGGCAATTTTCCTGGTTTCCTCATAGGAACAAACTTTGCACCAATTGCCAGGGCAATAGGAGGACCAAATATGAAGCCCCTTGCCTCAACACCTGCATAGAACACAATTTAAATCACAGACAAACTCATAACAGAGTAACTCAACTTCTACAGAGGAAATATGGAAAGCAGTTTTTGAATAGAAAGGCAGCAATTAAGCACACATGAAAAGAGAGAAAGGGAGTGTATTCATCAAACATGTGACCAAGTAGACTGCAACGCTCTAGCCACTTTAATTTTTCAATACTAAGATAAAATCTGGATAGTGGAAAATGTTGAGTGATAACCCATTCATTGCCACAACATATTCTTTACTCTATGACAAGATTAGGACATAGTAGTAGATGTGTAGTACTCCCTCTTGTTCTATATGATGTTCCACAATGAAACTAGCACGGAATTTTTTGCAGGAAGTAAGATGTGGTGGAAAATGAAAGTGGGTGGGTCACAAACTATCAGGACCACAAAAAACATTACAAATAAAGAAAGTAGAAGATCATTTAGAACTGACTCAAAAAGGAAACAGGAACATCATTCACAACTGGAGGGAGTAGTAATATTCGTTATAATAGAACGATTGGACTCAAAAGTTTCCCATATAACTAGGCTACTGATTTTTTCATTCAAAATCAAAACATAACAACTACTCCGTACCATTAGTTTGAGATGAACGCAACCTAACTCAGAACTAAATTAAGTCCCGTTGGCCAGATATTGCAATCTACGGAGTATTACCAATAAAGAAATGAAGTCACTAAGCACACAAGTGACACAACAGATTCAGTCACCTGCTAAGTTTCCTTACTTTCCTATATAGCTAAGCAACTGATTATTACCATTCAAATATTCAATGCATTTCAATCTAAACATAACATGAAACATTATCATTAATTCGAGATTTTCACAGCCTGAATCCAAACTTAAACAAGGGGTTAGTTGCCCTTCCTAAGAGAAACAAGTACCCTAAGTCGAATATAGCAATCTATCACCAATACTGATATGACGTCACTGAAGACACTAAACACCCAATATACATACACTGCAGGTATAAAAATGAAAAGTCCTCT
This sequence comes from Spergularia marina, assembly GCA_963680865.1. Taxonomy (NCBI): domain Eukaryota; kingdom Viridiplantae; phylum Streptophyta; class Magnoliopsida; order Caryophyllales; family Caryophyllaceae; genus Spergularia; species Spergularia marina. The sequence continues at coordinate 8,982,101 of OY804551.1, read as the reverse complement.
AAGGCAAATATGTAGACACCTGCAACAACAGAGATATCTTTGTCTTTGTATCTTTCAACAAACAAATCAATGGTATCCTTGAAAGCATTTGGATCCAGAAGCATGGTTGTTATATCCTGGAACATCACACCTGCTCCAACAAAACCACATGGACCAATAACATCAGTTTCCAAATAAACCCACCATAAAAAAAAAAAAAAAAAAAAAAAAAAAAAAAAAAAAAAACGACCTTTTAACTTTCAATATTGCCACCCACTACATTAGCTGATCTATGTTGTGTAAGTTAACAGGACAGGTGTGACACTTTTCTATCTACGTGTTTTAGCATAATGAAGCGCAAAAATCAATACAATTGAACGGAGTGCCAGAGAGCCGATTCTAACAAGCAATTCTAAATTTAAAAATAGCGTAACACTTTTCTGTTTATGTTTTTTACCACAATGACAATGGAAGGGAATCCGAGAGGCCGATTCTAACACGCAATTCTAACATTAAAGATTAAACACTAGGCCAAGTCTCATTGTTTAACGTATGACAAACAGTCAAACACTACGACACATCAACAACCCATCAAATATTAATAATCGTTAAACATAAGGAAGAACAAATGTAGAGTACGGGAGATGAACGATCATGATTTATGGAAACATACCAGGTTTAGGGAAATTGGGGATGACACGAATAGTTGACGCAATTCTAGCGAGTCTGTCATCCTGGGGAACTTCTGAATCCAAAGCCATGTCAATTAGACTCTCCTTATCTCCCTTAGCACAACAAGCTGATCGATACAAGGAAGATGCAGAGGAGTAGGTTGGGTTGAGAGTCCACTGAGTTGGGCAGGCAGCACCGAAAGTTAATTTGTGAGACGAACATGCCCTTGATGAGTGCGGCTGGATAATGCTACTTCCACCAACAGTAATGGAGAAGCAGGGGGCTGTTGAAGGCTTTGCAAAAGGGTACATTGGTCCTTCACTTCTCGGTGTACCAAATGATACTTCGATTGGCGCTTTTACACTAGTTGGACGAATTGAGTAATTGTGTATCCGAATATTATTTCAGAGGTAAAAGAAGTGAGGAATGGTGGAATGTGATTGTACCTTCTATGATCGTCACAAAAATGGTTTTTAATATTGGATGATGGAGCCCATGGAGTTTATTTGCTCCTCTTAGACTACTCACAATGGTGCCCTCTTTGCCGTAAGGCAATTTAACAAAAATAATTTTTAATTATCTTGCCTTATTTCTATGCCCTAGTACGTCACAATGGTGTCTTTCTTTGCTCTGGGACATGAGAATGAATAGTTTCTTAGAAATAAATAGAAAATATTAAAATGTGCTTTAACGTATATCAAATGTGGTGTCTATGTATAGAGGATAAAAAATTATAATTATTAGAGTAATTTTTAATTTTTATATTTTAGTCTAGCAAGCTAAAAATCCAAAATTGTTAACAAAGTGGAAAAGAAACATAAAAAACAAAAACACTCCTTCCTCTCACCTGCCTTTGCCCCAGATTAAGTTGAGGGCAAAGTTTGCCCTTTGCTCTCTCCATTTGCCTCAAATGTAATTATTTTTCCTTTTTATTTAATTGTTTGTCTTTGCCTTACCCCATTTGCCTCACCGATTGTGGGTGGTCTTAAAGAGAAACAATTCACTCCCCTTGCCTAGAAGTTAATTACGGTGGTTTTCACTTAAATTTCGAAGTTTGAGTCGTGTCGTTTTAGTCATGTTACGTATTCCTTCCGTCCCAGTTTAAATACCCCATATTCCATTTTGGGACGTCCCACCTCAAACACCCTATCTATTTTGGGACATATTTTTCTCTACTACTTTTATTAAATTATCACATTATCTCTCACATTATCTCTGCTACTTTTATTAATTCTCACCTTCTCTCTCCTCTCTTTTCCTAATATTACCCCACTCAATTTATTATATCAATTTTTCTTATTCTACTACAAATAACACCCGCGTCGTTTGAGTTGGAACGGAGGGAGTAATGTAATAGCTCTCAATAGAATTTTAGATCCTATAGAATATAATGCTTGGGTTTGGGTTGATACTGCCATACTGGACCATCGGATGTGATGGATATTGGTGTTGTGGTAAGCAGCTACGCAATAATATAAATCCTCTTTTTATCTAACAAAAAAAAAATTACTATATACGGGGTATAGTTAGGTAGTATTTAGAAACAGGAAGTTGAAAATTTATAATCATTTGAAATTTATTATTTGAAAATGTGGAATTCAAAGATGATGGGATTTCAAATGAAGGTTATTGGGGTGTCATTTGTTATACATTAGAAAGAATTTCAATCAAATTCCAAAGAATTTGATACAAATCCGATTTGAGCCAAATTTGGATCTGAAAATGAAATCCTTGTAACCAAACACTCTCTTATGCAATTTGAAACTGAAACCATAAGACAATAGCACGTTTATTGGAGTACTACAAAGAACTTTTATTATTAGGCAAATTTAATAAAAATAATACAACATTTGCAAATTCTTCTACGAATAACCCAACCATTCGATGTTAATAAAAATATCCCTACGTTTCGATCAATTTAAGTTACAACTAGATGTAAGCTCATGCGTTGCACGGGTCTCTTAATGACAATATACAATTATGGTGAAAAGTTGAACTGATAAATATTTAACCATTATCATATAGGAACTATTACTTGTATTTTATTTAACGTATGTAGGTAATATTTTCATTTTATGATCCTCATTTTACTAAAAAAAAAAAAAAACTTACACTCTCAAACCAACACATTTTAATGTAACTACAATTTGAGTTTTATTCAAAAACTCTACCTCAAATATTGTTGTATTACTTAACCTCTTTAAATAAAAGATATCATTACTTATCAATTGAAAATATTCACATGATATCCTTGTGTTTCTATCTTTCCCTAGAGTTCCACATTTCCAGTTCGTGTAATATGTACCATAATTTTTTCCCTTTCGGATACACAAATGAAAAAACAAATACTATAATCCAAAATAAAATATTTGTCTTTTATTGTACAATTTTAAATTGGCACCCTCCAATAATAAATTAGAAACAAATTAAAGTTTTATTCAAAAACACTATCTTAAATTAATAATTAGAAACATTCACGCGGTACCCTTGTGGTTTTAATTTTCTCAGGAGTTCTACGTTTTCGTTTCGAAATCTTTGAGCTTTCATTTTTGTGAACCATGATACTAAGTTTATAATTAACTCTTAATGCTAATAGTTCTTATAAGAATTTAGCAAATGAGCATTATGATCACAAAAATCAAACAATGTGGGTACCGTGTACACAAACATGTGAATGCAAATACCTTTTAAAATGGGTCAAAGAGATAGTTATTTCATTCTCGTGAATAAAAAGACTATTTTTTAATAGAATTTTCTTACAATATACTCCCAACAAAACACCATTTTTGACCTTGTTTTTATTACTAATATTGTCGTATTATTTTGGTTTCAATTATTCGAACATTGACTACCCTAACCTTTCTTTTGTATTTTTGTCGTCCCTACCCCTCTCCACATTTTCCTAAAATAATATATTACAAATAGATAAATGTTATTCTAAATTGACATTTTATGATACGAATACCATATGAGTATTTAGTTATGAAACCTTAGTTATAAGAAGAGTTAAGACATAGGAAATAGAAAATTAATATACGTACAAACATAGAATCTTTCAATCATTGTGGAAACTAAAAAAAAAAAAAAAACGGATTGAAATTAAGAAAATTAGGAACATATAATATTAGGAAAATGCATCTCCTTTCACCTATTTATCCACTTCTCTAATAAATATCCTAATGTAAGATTTTTTTAGTAGAAGAATTATATATTCCACTTCGTCATGTTTCAATAATGTGGGACTATTTTTTAGTACTCTTTTTTTTTTTTTTTTTTTTTTTGTTTTTTTTTTTTTTTTGTTTTTTTTTTTTTTTTTGCCATTAGAGATTGTCCCACATCGTCCAATAAGTAAAGTTATTGTATTTTGGCACAATATAGGTTAGGTTCTTTTAATTTTTTTTCCCACATCATCAATACGACGCATGTAAAAGTGTTATCAGTATGATTATTATAATGGTATTACATGCCTAATTGATCGATTAGTCAATCACCATTCAGAATAGTGGCGTATTATACCGAATTAAGGTTAGCATTCAGTAGAATAGAGAGGTGAATGAAATGTTGAAGTTTGGAACATGTAGATTAAGAGGGGACGAGCTATAGTAGCCTCAGTGAACTTAGTAGGAGACAACTTATATATCTCGTTAATTCTAGGTTAGCTAGTATTTAGTTAGGTCCGTTTAAAAAATAAAACTAGTTTAATTAGATATGTGATTCTGAGATGTATATAATTTTTTTAATCGTTGCACGGAGTCTCTTAATAATGATGTCTAATCATGATGATAAAATTGAACAGATGAATATCTGAACTTTTATATTACTTTCCTTTTATTAACCCGTGTAGACGATTATTTTCAATATAATATAAACTTCTTTTTACAAAATTGAGAACTTATACTCTCTTACCGAGCTTCAATAATTAGATATGTGATTATGAGATGTTGTATATGTTAGTATTTCTCTAAAGGTAAAAAAAATCTCTGTGATTGCGATAAACATGTGCTTAACAAAAATGTAGGTGGAAATTTGACATGTGCTTGCTTTTGATCAAGGTAGAACCAATCATTGACATTAATTAGTGTGGAGGCAGGCCACTATAGGAAATTAAAAAGTTTAAGTAACTTAGCCAATTTTTAATCGAAAGATCAAGTACTTGATTGTAGTAAGTATGTAATTCTAATAGCGTATATATACAATGTGAATTTCATTTGCAGACCAAGGTTATGCACTCTAAAATTTCGTCCCAGGGTTTGGGTTGTTGTATGGGTATACATGTAATATTGTTCCACATCGTTTTGTTACATGGAGATAAAGTAAAATAGGAGTAAGATTATAAAGGTGTTATGCTTCTATAGTCCAGTTTTTCAATAATTTAATTTCAGCAAATGAAAAGAGAGAGAGAAAAAAACAAGGAAACAAACTAAATGTATGATATAATATATAATCTAATATATATTATATATATAAAAGCGAATAATTTGGAGCGCATTGAGGGTGTCGGGAGGTCAAGAAATGCAGAGAGTGTAATAACCCGTATTTTTGTGAATTTTTTTTAGAATTTAAATATTATTTTGAGTATAATTAAAACTTATTTTCTAAAAAGGGGCTTTTCACAAATCACCATTACAAGAATTTAATTAAAGTTTCAGATTTTATTTATATAAACTAAATTAGTGGGGATTGATTTAATTTACAAAATTATTATTTCAAAAGAAATTTTAATTAAACTTTTCAGATTTTTATAAATCAATTGATTTGGGATTCAAATGAATTAACTAACATCATTCCCAAAACTTGAATACTATTTCCTAAAAGTCTAATTACATTTACCCAAACAATATCATTAAAACTTTCACACCCCCTACTCCCAACTACTCAGTATAATTGGGAACTACTTACTCCATTTCACTTCCCAAATTGATTTTACGTAAAACACAACAAAACAAAAAAAAAAAAAAAAAAAAAAAGAAAAAAAAAAAAAAGAAGAAGCAGAGACCGTCGGCCTCCCCTCCAACCGCAACTTCGGCCACCGTCTGGCGAATCCTCACCCACGCCAACACCGCCTCACTGCCCTCACGACCCCGCCGCCCAGCCACGCTGCCGTAGCTGTTCCCAGCCGCGTTTTTTTTTTTGCGCCCCGAACGAGCTCTGTTCGCCCCTGTTTTCCGCCACCTTTGTGCTCGATTTTTGGGCTGTTTTCCGGCCATTTTTCGACGTCCCTCCAACCTCGCTCTTTAATCCAATCTCCAACTTCCTTCCCTTGTCACCTAGTCTCAATTTGGTACACTTTCTTTCACTAAACCTCAAATTTGATTTTTCAATTATAAAGGGAAATTTAATTCGAATTTCTGGAAAATTATCATGTTTTAGTGTAATTGAATGTTATATAATCGTTGTTTTATGTTGAAAAATCATGTTTTATGATTTATATGAGTTGGGTAAATCGTTTGGGGATTATTTGGAGGATTTATAATGCTTTTAGAAGGAGTTTTGTATAAAAATATCCATAAATCCGAAAATGGAAAAAAAAAAAAAAAAGGTTTAGGTTTTTAATGAATTTCTTTGTAGTATAGGTTGTATGATGATTATAAGTTGTTGTTTGAGATGTATATAAGTTGGGTATTGCATTTGGGGTTTGATTGAGTGATTTTGTGACGAATTGAGTGATGAAATTAGTGTGATGTGTTTATGGTGAACATAGTAGTGTTGGTTGATATTCTTGTGGCTTTTGTTGATGGTTTTGGGTGATTATTGGATTGTTTTGATTATTGGATTGATTTGATTATTGGACAGATTTGTTATGGCATTGTCAAGGTTTAAACTTGGTTGTTAAGGCATATATGGTGGGTTTCTAAATTAGTTTGTATGCATGTGGATTGTGGCTAAATTGGGAATGTGTAGGAGTAACAAAAGATTGATTAAAAATGGAATTTAGGATGAATTAAGGTCTGGTCATGTTATGAAATGGGTGGTTATGAAGTGATTAATGTGAGATTATAGTATAAATATGTTTCTATTAGTGTATAGTTGAAGTTAGGTGAATTTGGTATCGTTTAAAGATCGTTTGGTTTTGTTTTGAAGCATGTGTATAGGTTATTAATCGATTAATGATATTCATACTAAAATGAAGAGTATGGGAATTAGAAGGTTCTTAAAGGATAGCTGAGATATATGGATGGTTGTTGGTTAGAGTGCGAAGTTATAGCGTTCTTCTGATGTTTGTACTTGTCCTTTTTGGTTACGGTGCATAGTAGATGTCATGCATATCATAAGCATATTCATACACACACTCTAGGAGCATAACTAATTGGAATGCATATCATATATTCATGTAGAGTCCGAGTTCGTAGAGGAGCAGTTTTAGGACTTGCTGAGCTACCGTAAGACTATTTTGCTGATCAAGGTAAGAAGATTTCTTATCTCCTTTAAAAGTATCAAATCACGATTTGTTAATCAAAAGTGATATATGATTGTTTGGCAATGAATGTGTTTTAAAGAATGTTTGAGAACTTTGGAACTTATCGATGAATTTAATTAGAGCTTGTGTTGCATCTTTGCCAAACTATTTGAGAAATGTTTGAGGTGGTTATATAAGGAATTTCTTATTTGGCGTTAACTCTGTTGAGGGAGTTAACAGGAGTACAGGGTGACCGTAATGGTCTGTTTGATTATTTGTGCACAATGTATATATAGATGGGGTGGATTGATCCTCCACCCTGAACCTTTATCTCCTCCCCTTGGGAATAGGTTCCGAGGGGGATGCATGCATTCGGGAATACTGGTTTGAGGAGACGGCCTTGTACTGAAGGAAAACAGTTTGAACAATAAGGAAAGAAGTGTTGAATTTCTATTTTGGAATGTTTGCTTTCTTTTTCTTTTGTTTGTTTTGAAGGCATGCTATTTGGATTAAAATGCTCTTATTACTTTAAAAGATTGAGAAGAATAATTATATTTCAATTTTACAATCTTTTGTTTCGTTGACCAATTTCAAAGTTTAAAGTTTCAATGTCATATATAATTGAGTAAAACTTTCCAACAACGTTTTCTAGATAAGACACTTCTTACTCAACCCGTTTGGTTGACGTTTTCTACTTATTAGTCTTGCAGGTTGGTAGTTGAATTTCTTCCGGGTTTCCAAGGGCAAGAGAGACGATCACCATTTAGTTTATAAGTCCTTTTTTCGGCTTATTGTCCTTTTGGTTTCGCTTCCGCACTCTATTAGGTCTTTTGAGAAGTATTTTGGTTTATACAATTATGTAATAAGATTTGAATTTGTATTCGGGATATTTAGATCACTAGTATGTTTCCCTTTTGCCTTAACGATTGATTTTAGGAGTCGATCGTGGCGGTAACACTCCCAATTATCCGTGTTTTCAATTATTAATTATTTTCAAAAAAAAAATTCAGGAAATTGGGGGTGTTACAGAGAGAGTCTCCAAAATTTGCTAAACTCTTACCTAAAGTATTAAAATAATCCACATAAAACATTAAAAAATGCACACACAGAGTCCGATATTTGTAAAACTCTTATGTAATAAAGTTATCAACATGAAATATGATATAAACAGATATAACTCGGGCTACGAATATCAGAATATTACGATACTTGTATCATTAAGTTCGTGTCGAAATGTATGTCAATTTAAGATCTATTTACACATACTTTTGAAAAGTTAAGAAACTAATAATTTAGAGCGCATTGAGAGCATCGGGAGGTCAAAAATTGCACAAAGAGAGTCCAAGATAGGTCAAACTCTCACATAAAATATTAAGATAATCCACATTAAACATTAAGAAATGCATGCGAAGGGAGTTCATTATTGAGAAATTTTCCAATATACCCCTGAGGTTTCCAAAATTTTCAGGTATACCCCTCACGTTACCGAGCTTTCCAGCGTGCCCCTGAGGTTTGCAAAATCGTGTTTTTTTCTGTTTTTCACTAACAGCATGTAACACCGTTAGCTCTTAGTAGGTTTGACTTTTTTTTAAAATAAATTGACCCATCTTTAAAAAAACAAAATACCCAACCCATATCCTCTTTCCTCCCTCTCCCCCACCTACAAGCCACCAATGCTCCAACCTACTTCACCACCGCCGCTCGTCCCCCACCACCACCGGCCGACACGTCTCCCTCAGGCGACCCCCACGCCCAGGGTACGTCTTCGCAAATTCAAGCTGGCCGAGTCCAGGGTACGACTTCGCAGCGGGCTTAGTTTGAGCTACCACATTGAACGCGGATCCGAACTATGCCTCGAATCAGACCACCCCGAACTCGTCGGCCGTCCGCCTGACCAATGTGATCGACGCCATGGATGGGGGTGGGTGGTGCTGGTGGTGGCTGGTCATGGGCGGTAGTTGGGGAGGGGTGGGGAAGGTGAGAGGAGAGAGAATGGGTTTCAGATTTGTTGTTTTTTTTTCTTTAATTTGTTTTTTTTCCTTTTTCTTTTTAATTTGATCAAGAGTTAATTTTTTTTAAAATAGGTCAACTAAACTCAATGTCTAACGGTGTTAGACGGCCGTTAGCGAAAAACTAGAAAAAACTCGATTTTGCAAACCTCAGGGGCACACTGAAGAGCTCGGTAACCTGAAGGGTATATCTGAAAATTTCGAAAACCTCGGGGGTATATTGGAAAATTTCCCTTCAATATTTGTAAAACTCTTACGAAATAAAGTTATCAACATGAAACATAATATAAACTGTTATAACTCAGGTTACGTATATCAAAATATTACGATACATGTATCATTGAGTTCGTGTCAAAATGTATTTCAATATAAGATCCATTTACACATACTTTTGAAAAGTTAAGTATGATTTTGGTAGAGATATGTTGACAGGTTTAAGATTTTTGTGAAAAATGATTTAAAAAAAAAAAAAAAAAATATTATTTAAAGATCAAGTAATACTCCATACAAATGTACAATGACGATTGAGTGTGATTAGGAGACATTTTAACTAACAAACATTTAATTAGTTACCATGATTTACTTATTTATTTTGAGATTAACTTAATAAATAAGAATAAGCGATTATGATAAAGTGTCCCGTGCAACGCACGGGCGTTTCACCTAGTACTATATGATACTCCTATACTCTCCTACTATATTATGATTTATTATTACTTATACCACTTTTACTCCTCATATGTCATACACATCATCAAGGGGATTGATAAAACATTTTAATTCAAAAAGACGTTTTTTTAAACTAAAATATAACAATGTATGATAATTTAAAAAAACAAAACGTCTTGTAATATATATATATATATATATATATATATATATATTTTTACTGAAATTATGAGGTTACTACAAAAACTTATTATGTTTAATTTGCATCCAAAACTCTAATAAAACAAAGAACAATGTTTAAACTTGTCAATCAATACTTTAGCAGCTTATTAATGTAACACCCCATATTTTTGGGTTTCTAAATTATTAAAACCGTCGGGAGAAATTCATTTTAGAGTTACGAGTTTCTATTTTTGGGAATTTAGAGTCACTTTCCTTTTTGGGTCGTTTTCCTAATTAGGAATTTAGATAGCAAAATTACCAAATTGCCCTTACTAAACCCTCCCTCACCTCAATATAAAAACAAAAAAAAAACAAAAAAAAAAAAACAAACACACATCAACTCACGCACGCAGAAGGTAGGAAAAGAAGGAGAAGAAAAGAAGGAAAAGAAAAGAGGGAAGAGGAGAAGAAGAGGAGAGCGCCGCTCGACTTCTCGCGAACCACCAGCCGCACGCCCAGCCGTGCCACCGCCTTCGCCGCCACACAACCACCCTCGCCTATTCCCCTACCGTCCTCTTTCTCTCTCTTGGTTTCAATCAAGAGTGGTAAGTCCCTCAAACTTTTCTACGATTGGTTTAATTGGGTTTTCGATTTAGGTCAAGTTTATGATTAGAGTACGATTGGGTTGTTTTAATCGATTGTTTTGGAGTTTAATTGTGCTTGTGATGAGTATAATTCGTGAGTTATGATTTTCGAAATTTGGGGGTTTTTGGTTATAAGGTTTATGCTTATTTATGATTGATTTTGTGTGTGGTATGGCTTGAATTTTGGTGGAGTTATTTGTTGTGAATTGGGGATATTATGGTATTACTGTTGGGAGCTTTTGTTAATGAATTCGGTGATGAGTTTACCTACTGTCGGTTCTGATTTTTGGAGTAATTTGCGTATGTTTGCTACTGTTTTGATGTCTAATTGGTGGGGTGGTGTAGTTAGTACGACGGGATGGACGTGGTGCGAATTCGGTATGATTATTGGGGTGCTTGGATGTCGAAAACGTGATTTGTTGTGGCCTTGTTGTCGTTGGCTGTTTTGCGTCGTGCTGGGATTATGATGGTGGTTGATTAGTAATCCAACCTTCTTATTTTTGTGATTAGGGTGTGTGTTTGAGGAGGTTCCTTTTTAGCCTTGCAGCAGTTTAGTGGTTCTTTCAGAGTAAGGTAAGATCGTTGATCAAACACTTGAACTTCACATACCATTATCACGCTGATGGTGATTCGATTCTTACCCCTTTGTTACCATGTTTATTGCATTTGATTTCCCTACTTATCATTGTTCGTTTCTGAGATAACACTCATGCTTGACCTCACCTCCCCTAAGGCCCTTCGGCCCTTGTTGTTACTCGGCCACTCGGCTTCTCGACCGAATGGTGTGTTTCTTTGATAGTCTTGAATCGTAATTCGTTTGTATTGAATCGTTGACTCCGGCTACGGCCGTTTATAAATTGTATTATCGAATAACGTACCATCAAATAACGAATATAAAACGGATGAAAGAAAAGAACGATATGATTACCACCTAGAGTGAATGTGATGCGGCACAGACCGGGCACAGACCGATCACTGTTTATACCTCTGATCAAGGTACTGTTTCGGTCGGAGTAGCTACCGACTGCCTATTAGGCTTTCCTCCTAGAGGTACGCATCCTACTGGATCTCTAGCGAGGGGTGTGCACATTTTAAGTCTTTAGGAATCGTTTATATGTACTCTAGCTCGCGCCGGTTCGAGATTGTGGTGGCTGTGGGGTAGGAGCCCAGCCGTGTATGAAAGACAAGACCGTTTGTCTTGTCAGCGATACGTGACTATCGCACTGTTGTTTTCCGATGGTACTCTGTATTCACTATTATATCCAATGCTTATTATTTGTTAGCTACGCGCCTCAAGGCGCGTATCTTTGTTTCTTTGCTTTATGTCTCTTACTCAGCCTGTGCTGACGTTCTGTTTCTGGTTTGTTCCCTACCGTATTCTGGGGCCTATGTCATTCTTCGATGGCATAGTTGACAGGTCTTGTTGATGTGGATGCTTGCTAGGGGAGTTCATTTGCATGCCGGGAATTTTTCCTAAACATTATTTTGATATGGATTACATTTGGTTTTGTAATTTAAATTCAGTTTTGAGAACTATAGTTCGACATTCTAATTCTTCCGCTGTCGTCTTTTCGTTTGTTCGAATTTGTTAAGTTGTAATTGAATTTCAAGCCTAGCAGTTGACTCGGTAGTCAACTGCGGCGTAACAATCGTATAATAATTTCCTCATTTATCATTGCGAAAATTTAGGGTTGTTACAATTAAAGCCAGCCGAATATATATGATCTGACATTATGATTGTGAATGCTGATCTAAGATTGCAACTATTTATAGCTAGCTGATTGTTTAACTTCGATTAGGATTAGGAATATGATAAATCAGGATTAAGAAAATATACCAAAAACCTTCCCCGATAAATCTCTCCTTTATTGATTGATATGGAGTTTCTATTATGTTCCATTCTTATTTAATTATTTTTTACTTACCATATCATGTAGAGTTCATATTAAATTGAGTTTCTAGAATGTTCTATTCTTATTTATTTAATCTTTACTTACCATATCATAAACAATTCATATTAATTTAATTGAGTTTGCAGAATGTTCTATTCTTATTTAATTATTATTTACTTACCATATCATATACTCCCTCCTACCCACTAAGATCTTCTCCTTTCATTTTACTATTTTGTCGAGCCATGTTTGAAGCTACTTCTAGACCAAATGACTCGTTCACTTGTTCTAAAAATTAATACATATTTTATTGTACAATGCATTCTACCAAATCCACTTAATTTTATGGCAACCGAGTTTTTCATTTAGTATAGAAATAGCCTCCAACATAGCCAGTTAAAATAGCAAAATAAAAGGGGGAGATCATTTTGGATAGGAGGGAGTACAATTTACGTTAAAGTATCTGGTGACTTACCATATCTAATAAGCCTATCTGAAGCACACCTAAAAGACTAGCACATGCATGCCATTAAGAAGAATGATTCACGATCTGAGCCCTTAGTACAAATCTTAAACTAGAGGGATATGACTAAGGACCAGGAAGTAGGAACTAACGATTTCATGGCCTTATGTTAATGTTGTTAATTGCCAAATTGAATTGATTTGAACGCCTCCCTCTAGGGCAAGTGAATGCAGGTTTTTTCATGTTCATGGAGAAAATTGGTCAAGATATATCAGAGCATATTTTCATTAATTAACAAAACATATAGCGAGTATATATACCTAGATTTAGTAGTCTGATCAACCTAAGTTCAACTTAAACACCATACTTCTTTATATCGTAGCTCTGTCGCGTATAGTGTTCAACTTAAACGTTGTACTTCTTTATATTGTAGCTCTGCCACGTATAGTGTTGAGAACAGTAATCAACTGAGTTAATAGTCTAGATTGACAGTTAGTACTCAAAAAATGACTTAATAGTCTAAACTGACAGTTAGGGCTCAAACAATGACTTTCTACTTTAACATGCCTCTTCACGTGAATGCCCTTTAGGCATGAAACGTGAACTATATACCAATCTATAAACGGCGACTTATGCTTCACATGCACGTAACTTGACGATTAAGGAGGGGGTTACGAGGATTTGAACTTGAAACCTTAGAAAAGAGGCTCTGATATCATGTTAGAAACCAACTGAGCCAAAAGTCTAGACTGATAGCTAGGGCTCAAACAATGACTTTATACTTTAACTGTTAAGCAATCAAGATGTTTGAGGAAGTTGAGATTCCTAATTTGGGGACACTCGAGATATAATTGTAACTCAAGGTGAAACGTTAGGTTATTTTTATTAACATCAAAAAGTTGGGTTATTTAATTCGTAAAAAATAGCGCAAACGTTGGATTATTATCGCTAAATTTATTTGCCTTATTATTATGGGTTGTTCGTCCATCTTTACGTCTTGGGATTTCACTTTCTTATCTGTCATTTGGTCCTCTTTTCTCGTATATTTAAACTCAACATCTAAACTGATTGCCAAAACAATTATCACACTCCTCTCAAGCATTGGCTCAAGTTACCGGGAACCCATTATTAGTGATTCCAAAGGGTCACGCGAGATCAGCCCAAACTAGTCGATTTAAGTAAAGGTTAATGATTTTGCCAAGGTAAATTAACATCTTCCAAAACAAATATGTCCATTATATAGACCACGTTCAATGAATCTGGCTTAGCGGTAGTAATTACTACCTTGACAAAATCATCGCCCTAAATAAAATGTAACTTTTGTTTTCCTATTCTCATGCTTTTTAAGAGGCTTCCTTTATTTGGTAGAGCTTGGACTTTTGTTGTATTTTAATTCATGGTTATCGAATTGATTATAAAATTTTCAGAGTAATATACCCTACTACTCTTACTGTTGGGATTTAGTCTAATACTAATATCGGGTTTTCAAACTTTTGCCCATAATAAATGAAATTTTATCATGTGTCCACTGTTAGAAAAATGCTACTAATACATATTGGTACACCGTTTTCAAATAACGAGAAAAATTAACGTAATTTTTGTTTTTTTGCGGGTCAGAAAAATTAACGTAATTAGCAAAGGATATCAATACCAAATACACCAAAGAAAGAAACAAAGACACTGAAATTCAAAGAATCAATCGAATTGTATTAATAATGATGAAGTTAACCCATCTTACTCCTTAGAATTCCTTCCTTAATTACTAGTTACTAGTCACTACTAGGATTTTTTTACATCAAAGCAAAGTATTGAACAAACGAAAGAATTCCTAGCCCGAAACAATCTCGTGTACTACTACTGTAGTATTTTACAACCAAAATCCAATCTTCACAAAACAAAAACCCTTTTCACTTTTGTACTTTTCATAGCGAATTCACTGTTGTTCATGCGCCGCCAACAAAAGACGAGGCTTCTTCAAAGGATGTGGACTTTCAACCTCTTCATCTCTAGAAAAGACCTGATGGCTTCTTGCTTTGAAAAAGTCAACGGACAAGAATTCCGGCAAGGCAGGCATATTCAAGTCAAAGTCACGCTGCGCGGCGGAGCCACCTTGGCTTAGACACGAGCCCACCCCTTCAGAGGCGGTCACACCACTGGCGGTGATACTCGCGGTACTCTTGGCGGCGCCGCCGATACTCCCTTCATAGTGGCACCGCTTGTGGCCACCTAACGCCTGTCCGGTGGGGAAACACTTGTGGCATATCGAACACTCGTGGGTCTTCCCTCCGGCGACGGAAACGGCGTTAGCAGGTGTGGTGGCGGCGGTGTTTGAGGATTTCTCTTCTTCCCCTGCCGGCTTTCGGTGGCTGGCCTTGTGCCCGCCTAAAGCTTGGTAAGACCCGAATCCCTTTCCGCACACCGAACACTTGTAAATCGGCTTACTAGCTGCGTTGCTCTCGGAAACTGATATCGCCGGCGGAGAAGTTTTGTCGGCGGTGGTGGACCCTCTGGCGAGCATGAGAAGGCAGAAGGCGAGGTACTCTTCTTCAGAAGGAGCGGCGTCTGTGACGGTGGAGGAGGAAGGCAGAGAGGACGACATCTCTTGACGAGGACGCTTGGAACGCTTCTTCTTGACCCAGTGATCAAGAGAGTGGTGCTTGTTCAAAGTCGATTCCGGGTTGAACAGAGGCGCTTGTGGCGTTCTTGGGGAATTCAAAGCTTCTAGTGCCATCTTAATCCTTTGTAAAAATTGATTGAATTTGGAGGAGAGAGAATCAAAGGAAAGAAGGAAGCTTGTTGAAGGTGTTGTGTTGTGGTTTGGTGGCGTAGGAGAGTATGTAATGTAAAGAGAGATGAAGTGAATTAGGTTTGAGTGAAGAGAGAGTGAAGGACGTTTGAAGTATATAAAGGGTGGTGGTGTGAATGAGTAGGGAAAAGATGGGAGCGAAGTTGCGTGACAAGTGGTAGGAAGCCAGCCGACTCTCTATTTTTCCCATTTTTTCTTTTTTCTTTTAAAAGGAATATAGGGGGTGGAAGAGTTGTAGATGAGTTGAGTTGTGGGGAGTGAGCTAAGATTAGTGAGAGAGTGGAGCACGTTTCAGAGAGAGAGGGAACTAAAAAAGACTTTTCCTTGATGGCCAAGGTCGGTCAATGGAAGTTTAGGGTGGACCCCATAAAACGAAGGGGGGTGAGACTTGGCAAAGAAGGAACACACTGAATATTGTAGAGGAAGACTCTTTCCAAGTCAATAATCAGCTCCGTTTACCCAAACGCGTCCCCCTAATATCTTATGCCGCCGCCTTTTTAATTAATTCAGCAAAGAGCATGTTTGTAAATTGTAGGTCTTTCAAGTGCTCAAGCAACACTGTATATGCCGCCTCTTGCTTTCTACTTGGCAGTTCAGTAGCTCACCAAGTTCTTAGTACGTATCTCCTTTTACTTTGGGAGAAAGTTAGCAATGTAAAATATTTATTGTTTTACAATCTCATATTTTTACTTTAAGTGACCTATCAATTCAATGTCCAGTTTTACATGGGCGGTTGAAATCATATAAGTTTTAATTATATTAGTTTTTGACAAATTATATAACTCATCTAATATTATAATTATATCAATCTAATCCTCACACATACATGTCCAATAAACATCCGATCCTACCGCATATTCAGGGCGTCAGTAAGAGAAGAAATGCATATAGAGAGTCCAATATCTGTATAACTCTAACATAGGGTATTAAATTTATCTACGTAAATCATTAAGAAATAGAGTCTAATATTTTATAAGCTTATGAACAGTTAAGTATGATTTTGGTTTAGATATATCGACAAGTTTAAGCCTTTTGTGAAAAATACTTAAAAAAAAAAAAAAAGGAGTATTATCTAAAGATAAGGTAATACTTTGTACAATAACATAGGCGATTTAGTGAGATTAGGAGACATCTTAACTAACAAATATTTAATTAATGATCCTGATTTATTTATTTATTTTGAGATTAAGTAATTAATAAATTAGTATAGGCGATTATGGGACGGAGGGAGTATCTATTAAAAAAAGGTTTTTTTAAAGAGTATAGATAATAAATGTTGTTGAATAGTTTAAACATGAACAATCTAGACAATTTTTTTTTTTAATTGATCAAGATTTTAAAATACATGTAAGCAACATTATGGATTTTTCCTCAAAAAAAAAAAAACAATTGTTATGGATTATTATAATTGAAATGATAGCATAGTTGGGCATAAACATAAACTGTTTTGTAAAAAGAAATGTTATATTCATTCCAAAATGTTATAAAAGAGGGATTTTTGAAAACATAGAGAGGCTCCATCATTTGAGAAATAATCAAAGAGTTTAGTGTATGGTGAAAGAGTAAACAAATTAGAAGAGTTTAGTGTATGGTGAAAGAGTCCAACTTCATTTAAGATAAATACATAATAGTAAAAGATAATTAAGATGTATAATTGCTATTGCATATACATGCATGTTAAACGGGCTAAATCGGGTCAAATACGGGGTTGATTAATCGATACAAAATTGTTTGGGACAATATAGCCTTATGTACGAGTTACTGGGTGAATACGTATAAAAAAATATATCTTCCTTTAAATTTGTCTATATTTTGTCTAACGTATGGGTTAAAGTGGGAGGGGGGGGTCAACGAGTCGAGTCTGGTGCGAGCCAAAAAAACTAGGGTGTTAACAGGAATGAGTAATTACGGATCATAAGTTAGAAAATACGGCTCTTGACCTAACAAAAATAGTTGCTCAGGGTTGTCATGGTCCAATATTATGAATACAACTATAAATCAACTCTCTCATCAAAATTAAATATCATCATTAAGAGATCGTCTAACGCACGGGCTTACATCTAGTTTGATTAATAATACAAACATTTTTGGCTGTAAATTGGGCTTATTTGAGTGGGAATAATAGAGAGAGCGTAACGTTTTAATTTGATAGATCTCTTTGTTTCTAGAAATTGCCAACGACTCGCATTTAGTACATGAGAGGAAACTCATAGAGAACATGCACTAATTTAATTCTGTTCCAAGTTCATAGTATCTCCATTTGAGAAGTAAGTTTAGTAGAAATTTATAGTAATATGCTAATCTAATAACATTGGATTAAAAAGTCTTCCGAATAACATTGGATTAAGAGGGATGCTATAGTCATTCTCTTTGGGAAAGTGACAAGGAACACTCAATCTTTTATTGACTATTCAACAAAAAAATAATCATTTACTTGTAGCATTAATTGCACCCCTTGTGAATTACAACCAATGAAAGTTTGAGTGTTCCTTGTCACTTTGCCAAAGAGAGTGACCATAGCATCCCCTTTGGATTAAAAAGTCTTCCGAATAACAGTTTTAACCTTGTAATAATAGTAATAATTATATTTTTGGCTGTTATTAGAATCTACCATTGAATTCATATTAAAATCTACCATTGAATTGGTAGAGTTTTTACTTAAAAGTTAGGAATAATTGTCAACTCGAACAGTTATTTGTAATCAAATCTTTCATTTATTCCAATGCTTATACCATGATGACTATGGCATAATTTACTCATTTACTCTAAAAGGGTTGTCATACATTTTAGAGATAGCAATTGGGAAATTTTATATTATTATACAGTCAAAGAAAGTGTATTTCTTATGAAACAGAAATAAATAGAAAGAAAAAAAATGAAGGGACTAGTAGTAATGCTCTAATAGAGTAACTTTTGCATTCTTAGTTTTTGGTAAACTAATTTGACTTCTCAAAGGGTGGAAGAGTGCATAGACGACTTTGGTAGTGTAGTGACTTACCTAATCAACTGATCACATGGATTTTAATAATAGTCCCAATAATACTCGTAATAATAGTCCATTTGCGGTAGTTGATCCAAATTTTTTGGCAAACCACTTGGACTTCAACTTGACAACTTCCTCAACTGTTTTGGGTGTTCCTTTTATTTCTGTTCTAATTGGTTACGTGGTGACATCAGTAGCGGATAACGGATGACGGTTTGAAATACTCCGTGGGCAACTTCTCTTCTCGTTTGATCTCCATAATGCGCGGTCGCGCTATCGCCCCTAAAAAACAAATCATGATGGAAGCCCCTCACAACTAAGCCTCGAGGGAAGCAGTGACTCCTATTACTCTTTCAAGCATGAAAGAGATTCCTTGTGTTCCAGTCCAGTTGCACCGGATACGCTAGACACCGCTTCCCTACATCTTGATGTCGCGTCTATTGTAAACTCCACAATGAGTGATGTATATCCTCGCCTGACGCTACGGATAAGGTAATACTCTTTTTCCCTACCATGTTATACCATGCTCCCGGGAGTGTTGGAGTAGGTGTCCTCCGACAATAATGCGTTGACTAATTAAATCTAATTAGGAATAAACTTGGGATATATTGAATATACAAGTCAGTTGATTAACGTAAATCGATAACGGTTGGCTGGTTAGAGTTTGACGTTATTGTCGTTTGACGGCGGTAATCAACTGATCCCCCTCGGTCACACCGATAAAGATAATTTGTCCAAATGATATTATATTTGTATTGAATACAATATAATATACGAGTAGACTCCAATGTATCAGTTTAAGTGTTAACTGATTATATCGGATAGTGTTTTACGAGTTCTGAACTCTGGTCGTGTAAACTGCGGTTTTTGTGTGAATTGTCAAAATTGACATTTAGATATTTAAATTACAAAGAGTTGTAATTTTAGCTTAAAATGATGTAATTAGTAATTATTATATAATGATATAATAATTAACTAACACTTAAAGAAATAAGTGTACAAATTATACCCAAATTGTAACATAAGATGTTAAGAGGTATATTAGTAAGGGTAAAATGGTAATTTGAATTACCTATACTATATATACTTTGTTTTGATGGTCAAACAAGACATAACATCATTTTTACACAAAAATTAGATCCTAATTAGAGAGGAAAACAAGGAATAACACCCTCGTTCTTCTTCATCTTTTTAGCTACTTTGAAAAGAAATCAAAGTTTGATTTCTTCCTTTTGCATGCACATAAAAACTTGATCAAAACACTTATCTAAGCCTAGTATATCATTAGCTAATTTGTTGGCTAATTATATAAAAGGTTTTAGGGTTAAAATCTCATAAAAACTAGTCTTTTTGTGAAATTTTTTGGAGAGCTTCTTTGGTGGATCAAGGGAGGAGGTTTACTTACTTGGAAACTCAAGACTAAGGAGGAGGATCCCCATTAATTAGCAGCTCAAGAACCTTCTTTAAAGGTGTGGTCAATTCCATTTTTTGATTAAGGTATAAAAACTTGTTTTATACACTTTTTATTGCTTTAATCTTACATGCAACTAAAGATCTTAGTTAAACTTAATTAGGAGTAATTAAGTACTAATTAGAAGAGTCTAATTAGAGGCTAAATAACTTTCAGGGAGTACAAGGAGCATAGTGGTCATTCTCACAATAAAGGAGTATGGACCACACTTAAATAGATTTTGAAATATTTTGAGTGTGATCTCTAGCCCTTTATTGTGAGAAGGACCACCATACTCTTTGTGCTCCCTGGAGCATGGCATAACCATTGTACCATGTTTGATTTATCTGCAGCGCCGCGGAAGTCTACTAGGGCGTCTCTGTTCCGCCGAAGTTTGGTCTTCACTTCCGCAAAAGGTCGGAGCACTGCTCCGAGTCCCCTATTCCACGTCTTTGTGGGGGGATTTGGAAATTTGTATGGCAGCAGCACACCCCCAGGCCAGGACCCCCGACGGGCTAAGTTGTCGTTCATGGTCAAATCACCACTATATCAAGCTAACTAACAAGGGTAAGTGGGTATTGTATCCACAAGAAAAAGGGACAAATCTAAAATGCAAGTAAAGTGTGGAAAAAGTAATATAAATGAAAATGCAATATAAATAGTGGGTTTTTGATTTCATAATTAGCTAAAATGGAAACAACGAAATAAATGAGTTGTAAATAATGATACTAAATGCAACTCACGGTATTATCTCACCAAAGAAGAATTTTTCAGCCACCAAAGTCATGAGGGTAGGATTTAAAAAACACCAAAATTGTATTTGGTATTTATAAAACACTAAAGTTGAAAAACTTGTTTTTAAAACACATTCTAAACAATTTGGGTATTTATTAAACACTAAAAAAAATTAAAAAATTAAAAAGTAAAATGAAATTATGTTCTTACTTACTGAAATTAAGAAATACTAGGCTCGTTTCATTATAGGTAAAGATATGGAGAAAATCCAGTTCATTGATCTCAAAAAAAAAAAAAAAAAAAAAAAAAAAAAAAAAAAAAACAGATCACATAATTCCGCAAATGTCAAAAAAAAAAAAAAATTAAGAACATGATCGAATGGTACCGTAAAGTTCAAAATATAGCATAAAAAACTTGTTTGGAAGTGCCAAAATCCATGTGCTCTCGCTCCATCAGGTCTAGCACGACTCCCATTTAAACTTCCCATAATTCTAGGTTGTAATTGTGGAGAAGTTTGTTGGATATGACTTGCGTCATGCCTCTGTAGAGAAAATCGATGACGGAGAATTAGAGAAGAAGATGAACAAGCAACTACTTAACCATAGAGAAGGGAAGAACGTCTATCACTTGCTGATTTTTTTTAAACGCAGAAAAATAATTTAAGAAGTAAAATAAAATATACCATTTTATTCATTTATTTTGGTGTTTAATAATAAATACCCAAATAGTTTGAAGTGTGTTATAAAAACAAGTTTTTCAACTTTGGTGTTTCATAAATCCCAAATACGATTTTGTTGTTTTTTAGATCCCAGCCTCCCCAATTTGGTGGTTAAAAAATACTTCTTTGATTATCTCACAACCAATTATGCAATATAATTCATTCAAATCGTGCTATTTATGCCAAATCCCGATTATTAGTCAATTAATCCGCTTTTGTGAGGATTTGAGCAACCGCTGCCAATATTCCCTCATTTAATCCTAATTTGTCCAGTAGCCCCTTAAACAAATAACAATCAAAGGCAAATTAGCTCAAGGATTAATAAAGGAAATGGAACGACCCAAATTAGTATCTAATTAGCCGCAACCGCGACGACACTAATCAAATCTAATCTATTAATTGCCTAATTAATTCCACAATCACTATGTAACCGCAACCGCGACATTAATCATGGAAAGTTGCTTCCTTTTGGCTAACAATCAAATGCCATCAATTGAATAACCAAGCATATGAATCACCCAAGTCTAATCTAGTACCTAATTAAAATTAATAAGGATAAATCATGCATTAAATAACAAGGAATTGATTTTTATCAAATTGAAAGCACCATTAAGGGAAAAAAAATTCTTGTAATAGCATAAAAGGATGATTGATTACATATTTACATTTACACCATGAGTCTAATAAAACCCTCTTTAGAAAATAGGATGAAAAATTTACAAAGTGAGAAATTAAAAGATTTCAGGATTTAAAAGATTTAAAAGATGACAAATAAGGGGTTCATGCCCCTTTATTTATATACTAGAATAAAGTCCTAGAAGACAAAAATAAATGATACAAGAAAAACTCGTTAAAAAACAAACTCGAAGACTTCCCGAAAGGCGCGTGTCTCGACTCGAGACACCCACAAATTTTCGCTCGAGATGTGGGTATCTCGCGTCGAGACACCCACAAATTCTCGACTAGAGGGGAATCTGTGTCGAGTCGAGGAGGTCATCTATGAGTCGAGTAGATAGGTCCTCAAGTCGAGAGGCTGTGCGCAAGCCAATCTTCGAACGTGCATAAATCTCACCTCCAAACTTCATTTTGAGCTTATAATATATCGTTGGAAAGATAAGATCATAAACTTTCATCTCCAAAAAAACCAGTCTCGGTACAAAAAATAGAATATTATTAGAATTTCTACAAAATATTGTCTTGATAAAAAGTTATTATCATTTGAATTTGAAGGTGATGGTGCGTGGTTATTGGAGCGTGTCCAAGTTAACTTCTTCTTCGTAACTAGCTCCAACTCGTTACTCGGTCCTCCACTCTCGTCCAAGAATCATCAAGGGGACTTAAGCCACCAAAACTATCGTAAAGCCATCGATTAAGCTCTAGTCACTCAAATTGATGTGGTGTACGATTTGCGATAAAACCAAATTTCAAGACTCCCTAAAACGCCTAATTCCACCCAATTAACACACCACCATTACACCACATCAACCCCTTTTAAGAAACTTAAGTTGTACTCGTTCTTCTGTAGTCCTTTTATGTCGTTTAGTTTCTGAGGTTCGAGTTTCGTTCTTGGCTCGTTTAATAGGGGCCAGGAAAAGCCTGCTTATGTGTAACACCTCCTTGTACTTGCTTTTATTTCCGTTGTATATGAAACATTGTAAAAAAAAAAAAAAATTCTCTTCTCAAATGTTGTTTGGGAATGTATTCTGATCCGTCTAAATGTACTCTCCTTTTGTTACAACAAACACGATTTGATTTAGAGTGCTGAATTTGGTAAGACAACAATAACTGTTGTCATGTCAAAATTATGCAACTTTCTATTTTGCCTTTCATTATTCCAAATTTACACCCTAAATATTTTTCACATATTATATTGAAAAAAAATACCTTTACCATGTGCTTTCCACGGCGTCCTCGCTACGACTCTACATCACTAAATTTTTTATCACCCACCGTCTTCTTACATTGTCGGCGATTTACCCAATACCCCCCTATACCACTAGTGCACATCCTCCTCCCCCACCCTAAAGATCGTCCCAACATAGTTCACTACGTCAAATTTGGGTTTCGAGAACCAGCATAAGAGAACGGAATTTTTTAAAACCGATCTCTTATATCTTAGAGAACGGGTCTGCTAAAAACCGTCCTAAAAGCTAATTTCCAGAAAAAGGAAAATAAATATTATATACATAAGAGAACGGTTTCTCTAAAAACCGTTCTAAAAGGTGCGCTCTATTCCAGAACCACACCTTTAAGAACGATTATTGTTTATAGCGAGAAAGATTATTGTTGTCGCCTTCGATCATCATCCTTGCCATGATAGACGATTATTGTTGTAACACCCCCGAATTTCGGCTATTTTAAAAACATTATTTTATTACAAAAATACGCCAAAATTTGATAATATTACAAGTAATATACAAAGCTTCCAAAATACAAAACTAACTTATACAAATTGATAAGGCGATTAGGCCTATATAAAACTTCAATTAAAAAATGCACAACGGAAACTAGAGGGTTCTTCAAGTAGGACTCACACTAAAGGACGCATCCATCACAATCACCTGTGGTAGAATTAAAGCACAAACATCACAGTTGAGAAAGTCAGAAATTTGACTAAGCTAACACCTCAACTTGTAAAACCAAAAACACTTACCCTTTTTTCAAAAACAATTTATTTTCATTTGAAAACAACACTTGGCATATAACCACACACATATCAAACCATCAATATCTTTTACGTTCACGAACCAACATATTATCAACTATTTCAATCAAATCAAGTACCTAAGATGAATGAGTGGGAATCTGAATTTTTTAAGGTGGTGTAACCAGCCCTATATAATATCCAATCAATCATTTAAGGTAGTGTAACCTGCCCTGCATAAACCAACCAAGACTATCTAGACCTTAAGTGTGCACACCCTCTATTGAGTGTTTCTAACCCAATAGATTAGTACTAGATGTAAGCCCGTACGTTGCAAGAGTCTCTTAATGACGATATACAATTATGGTGAAAAGTTGAACCGATAAATATTTGACCATTATCATATAGGTACTATTACTTGTAGTTTATTTAACCTATGTAAGTAATTGTTTTCATTTTATGATCCTCATTTTACCAAAAAAAAAAAAAAAAACTTACACTCTCAAATTAGCACGTTTTAATGTCACTATAATTCAAATTTTATTCAAAAACACTACCTTAAATATTGTTGTATTACTTAACCTCTTTAAATAAAAGATATCGTTATTTATTTATTGGAAATATTCACATGATATCCTTGTGTTTCTATCTTTCCCTAAAGTTCCACATTTCTAGTTTATGTATAATATGTACCATAATTTTTGCCCTTTCGGATACATAATTGAAAATACAAAAAAACAAATACTATAATCCAAAATAAAATATTTGTCTTTTATTGTACAACTTTAAATTGGAACCCTCCAATAATAAATTAGAACCAAATTAAAGTTTTATTCAAAATCACTATCTTAAATTAATAATTAGAAACATTCACACGATACCCTTGTGGTTTTAATTTTCTTAGGAGTTCTACGTTTTCAATTCGTTTTGAAATCTTTGAGGTTTCATTTTTGTGAACCATGATACTATGTTTATAATTAAGTCTTAATGCTAATAGTTCTTATAAGAATTTAGCAAATGGGCATTATGATCACAAAAATCAAACATTGTAGGTACCATGTACACAAACATGTGAATGCAAATACCTTTTTAAAATGGGTCAAAGAGATAGTAAATTTCATTCTCGTGAATAAAAAGACTATTCTTTGAATAGAATTTTCTTACAATATACTCCCAACAAAACACCATCTTTGACCTTGTTTTCATTACTAATATTGTCATATTATTTTGGTTTCAATTATTCGAACATTGACTACCCTAACCTTTCTTTTATGTTTTTGTCGTCCCTTCTCCTCTCCACATTTTCCTAAAATAATATATTACAAATAGATAAATGTTATTCTAAATCGACATTTTATGATACGAATACCATATGAGTATTTAGTTATGAAACCTGAGTTATAAGAAGAGTTAAGACATAGGAAATAGAAATTTAATATACGTACAAACATAGAATCTTTCAATCGTTGTGGGAACTAAAAAAAAACCGAATTGAAATTAAGAAAATTAGGAACATATAATATTAGGAAAATGCATCTCCTTTCACCTATTTATCCACTACTCTAATAAATATCCTAATGTACGATATTTTAGTAGAAGAATTATATATTCCACTTCGTCATATGTCAATAACGTGGGACTATTTTTTAGTACTCTTGTTTTTTTTTTTTTTTTTTTTTTTTTTTTTTTTGCCATTAGAGATTGTCCCACATCGTCCAAGAAGTAAGATTATTGTATTTTGGCACAATATAAGTTAGGTTCTTTTAATTTTTTTCCCACATCATCAGTACGACGCATGTAAAAGTGTTATCAGTCTGATTATTATAATGGTATTACATGCTTAATTGACCGATTAGCCAATCACCATTCCGAATAGTGGCGTATTATGCTGAATTAAGGTTAGCATTCAATATAATAGAGAGGTGAATGAAATGTTGAAGTTTGGATCATGTAGATTAAGATGGAGCGGGCAATAGTGGCCTTTTCATTGTAGTGAACTTAATAGGAGACAACTTATATATCTCGTTAATTCTAGGTTAGCTAGTATTTAGTTAGGTCTGTTTAAAAAATAAAACTAGTTTAATTAGATATGTGATTATGAGATGTTGTATATAATTTTTTAATCGTTGCACTGGGTCTCTTAATAATGATGTCCAATCATGATGATAAAATTGAACAGATGAATATCTAAACTTTTATATTACTTGCATTTTATTTAACCCGTGTAGACGATTATTTTCAATATAAACTTCTTTTTACAAAATTGAGAACTTATACTCTCTTACTGAGCCCCAAAAGTAGATATGTGATTATGAGATGTTGTATATGTTAGAATTTCTCTAAAGGTAAATGTAGGTGAAAATTTGACATGTGCTTGCTTTTGATCATGGTAGAACCAATCGAAGACATTAATTACTGTGGAGGCATGCCACTATAGAAAATTAGAAAGTTTAAGTAACTTAGCCAATTTTTAATCGAAAGTTCATGTACTTGCTTGGAGTAAGTATGTAATTCTACTAGCGTATATATACAATGTGGATTTCGTTTGCAGACCAAGGTTATGCACTCTAAAATTTCGTCCTAGGGTTTGGGTTGTTGTATGGGTATACATGTAATATTGTTCCACATCGTTTTGTTACATGGAGATGAACTAAAATAGGAGTAAGATCATAAAGATGTTATGCTTCTATAGTCCAGTTTTTCAATAATTTAATTTCAGCAAATGAAAAGAGAGAAAAACAAAAAAAAAACAAAGAATCAAACTAAATGTATGATATAATATAGAGTACTATATGATACTCCTATATTCTCCTACTATATTATGATTTATTATTACTTATACCACTTTTACTCTCATATGTCACACACATCATCAAGGAGATTGATAAAACATTTTAATTCAAAAAGACGTTTTTTAAACTAAAATATAATAATGTGTGTTAATTAAAAAAAAACGTCTAGTAATATATATATATTTTTTACTGAAATTATGAGGTTACTACAAAAACTTATTATGTTTAATTTGCATCCAAAATTCTAATAAAACAAAGAACAATGTTTAAACTTGTCAATCAATACTTAAGCAGCTTATTATAGCCAGCCGAGTATATGTGATCAGACATTATGATTGTGAATGCTGATCTATGATTTCAGCTATTTGTAGCTAGCCGATTGTTTAACTTCAATTCGATTAGGATTAGGAATATGATAGATCGGGATTAGGAAAATATACCAAAAACCTTGCCCGATAAATCCCTCCTTTATTGATTGACATTGAGTTTCTACAATGTTCAATTCTTATTTAATTATTTTTACTTATCATATCATGTACAGTTCATATTAAATTGAGTTTCTAGAATGTTCCATACTTATTTATTTATTTTTTACGTACCATATCATAAACAGTTCATATTAATTTAATTGAGTTTGCAGAATGTTTCATTCTTATTTAATTATTATTTACTTACCATATCATATACAATTTACATTAAAATATTTGGTGACTTACCATATGTAAGACTATGGACATTGTAGAATGTTCCAATCGTTGTGGTATTGAAAGTTATTTAGCCCCTAATTAGACTCCTCTAATTAGTACTTAATTACCCCTAATTAAGTTTAGCTAGGATCTTTTGTTGCATGTAAGATTAAAACATAAATAAGGTAATAAAACATATTTTTATACCTTAATCAAGAGGAATTTTGACCTTCCTTCAAAAGAAGGATCTTGAGCTGCTAATTAATGGGGATCCTCCTCCTTAGTTTTGAGTTTCCAAGTTAGGAAACCTCCTCTCTTGATCCACCAAAGAAGCTCTCCAAAAATCTCACAAAATGGACTAGTTTTAAGAGATTTTTTTAACCCTAAAACCAAAATAAAATTAGCTAACACTTTAGCTAATGTTATTCTAGGTTTAGTAAAGTGTTTTGATCAAGTTTTTATTGACATGCAATGAAGAAAACTTGATCTTAAAAGAGTTGGAAGTAGGCTGAATTTTTAGAGAAATTAGAGGGTTTTCTCTCTATTCTCTCTCTAAAATCAAGTTTTGTGTATGTAGAAATGATTTGTTGTGTTTATTTGACATAAAACACACTATATATAATGGTTGTGGCA
This sequence comes from Spergularia marina, assembly GCA_963680865.1. Lineage (NCBI taxonomy): Eukaryota > Viridiplantae > Streptophyta > Magnoliopsida > Caryophyllales > Caryophyllaceae > Spergularia > Spergularia marina. Next base: position 8,953,767 of record OY804551.1, on the reverse strand, counting down.
AATGACCATTTTGCCCTTACTAATTATACCCCTTAACATCTTATGTTACAATTTGGGTATAATTTGTACACTTATTTCTTTAAGTGTTAGTTACTTATTATATCTCTATATAATAATTACTAATTACATCATTTTAAGCTAAAACTACAACTCTTTGTAATTTAAATAGCTAATCGTCAATTTTGACTATTTACACAAAAACCATAATTTATCCGACTCGAGTTCCGAACTCGTAAAACACTATCCAACATAATCAGTTAACTCTATAACTGATACATTAGGGTTTATATTATATTGTATTAAATACAAATATAATATCTTCTGGAGAAACTATCTTTATCAGTGTGACCGGGAGGGATCAGTTGATTACCGCCGTCAAAACGACAATAACGTCAAACTCTAGCCAGCCAAGCGTTATCGATTTACGTTAATCAACTGACTTAGTATATATAATATATCCCAGGTTTATTCCTAATTAGATTTAATTAGTCAACGCATTATTGTCGGAGGACACCTACTCCAACAATCTCCCACTTGTCCGAGACAAGTCATGCGTTACCGATTCTCTTGTCCGTTATATCTCCCACTCAATGCGAAGTATCTTTCAGGTCGAACTTGCATTGGATCTTTATCAAAAGTGGTTTTCTCGATCTGGATTATGACTGTCTGACCGGAATATCTATCATAGATCTCTTCCGAGCGTGGCCACGCATTTCCAGTCACAATTCCTCGAGTGGCCCAAAGATATTATACCCTGACGTGGGTGGACAATCCCTTCTTGACATATTTTCTTTGTTTCATACAGTAGGTAATGACCCAATAGAAGCCCTTTTAGCCTCCTTTTACGGCACGACTTAGAACATAAATCAAAGTCACTGCTTGCTGCATAAACTCAGACAAACAATCTCAGGTCGAAAGAATCGACTAATAGGAATAATATAGATTACCTTGTCACGACCAGACACAAAGGTTCTATAATTGGTCAAATGTCTGACAGAGTGTCATCTACAGTCTGTCTATGTAATCGGTTATTCATCTCTATGAATCCATGATTATTGAACTAGTCATCAACCGACTTACAATCTAGTCAATTGAGACGTCACCTCATTTTATGACTAGAGACAGAATACACTGTTAATCCTGTTCACTTAATAGGGTTCAAATCGTCTCCACGACCTATTAGGAATCAACAGAGCATATATATAATTCAGCATTTTATTAAAAATGAATTAATAAACGAGTTCAATAAAACTTAAAACGATGAATTTAATTATCATATATGTAAAAGGTAATACACTTATTAACTATTACAACATATAATCTAACACATGTCAGGCATACGCCTCAAACCCATCGAGGCAATATGACCATTGTGTTTAGCCTGTGATAATGGCTTGGTTAAAGGATCAGCGATATTATCGTCTGTCCTAACCTTACAAATCGATATATCTTCTCGTTCCACAAAGTCTCTAATTACATGGAACTTCCTGAGTACATGTCTAGATTTGTTACTAGATTTAGGCTCTTTAGCCTGAACTATTGCTCCACTATTGTCGCAATAGACTGGAATAGGATCCGCTGCTGTAGGGACTACATTTAATCCTTCCAGGAACTGCCGGATCCAAACTGCCTCTTTTGCAGCTTCTGACGCTGCAAGATACTCAGCCTCCGTTGTAGAATCCGCAGTCACCGATTGCTTGGTGCTCTTCCAGCATATGGCTCCACCATTCAGTATGAAAACATATCCTGATTGAGATTTTGAATCATCTCGATCTGTTTGGAAACTAGCATCCGCATAACCCTTTATACGAAGCTCAGAATCCCCTCCAAAAACTAAGAACGTGTCCTTAGTCCTTCTTAAGTATTTAAGGATGTTCTTAACGGCTATCCAATGGCTCTCGCCTGGATTGGCTTGGTAACGACTTGTCATACTCAAAGCATATGACACGTCTGGGCGCGTACACATCATAGCATACATGATCGAACCGATTGCGGAAGCGTAAGGTTTCGATTTCATGTGTTCAATATCCTCAGGTTTAGTTGGACATTGAGATTTACTCAAAATTATCCCACTTCCCATAGGTAAAAAGCCTCGTTTAGAGTCTTTCATATTGAACCTGTCAAGAATCTTATCAATATAAGTTTCTTGACTTAACGCTAGTATTCTTTTTGATCTATCTCTATAGATTCGAATACCTAGGATGCGTTGCGCTTCTCCTAAATCCTTCATTTGGAAATGTTTCCCGAGCCAGTCCTTAACGGAGTTAAGCATGGGGATATCATTTCCAATGAGTAATATGTCATCTACATATAGGATTAGGAGAGTTACTTTACTCCCACTAAATTTCATGTATAAACAAGGTTCCTCGACACTTCGAGTGAAACCATTTTGTTTAATCACATGGTTGAACCGATGGTTCCAACTCCGAGATGCTTGCTTAAGACCATAAATGGATCTCTTAAGTTTGCAAACTTTCTTAGGATTGTTTGGATCAATAAAACCCTCAGGTTGTGTCATATACACTTCCTCTTCCAGAAACCCATTTAGGAAGGCGGTTTTAACGTCCATCTGCCATATCTCATAATCATGAAAAGCAGCAATCGCTAAGATTATCCGAATAGATCTAAGCATTGCAACTGGCGCAAAGGTCTCGTCATAGTTTAAACCATGAACTTGTGTGAAACCTTTAGCTACCAATCGAGCTTTGAAAATATCTTGATTTCCATCCATGCCGGTCTTGATCTTAAAGATCCATTTGCACTGAAGAACCTTGGTTCCTTCAGGCAAGTTAACCAAGTCCCATACTTGATTCTCGTACATGGAATCTATCTCGGATTTCATTGCCTCAAGCCATTTAGCAGAATTCGGTCCAGTCATGGCTGCTCTGTAGGTTGCAGGCTCATTGCTTTCTAGAAGCAAAAAATGATCACCACCATCCTCAATCACACCTAGGTATCGATCTGGTGGATGGCTTGATCTGCCTGACCTTCTAGGAGTGGAAAATGGAACCACAGAGTTAGACGATTCAGGAATGTCTTCTGGCAAAACATCCTGAGCCTCATTATGCATTTGTGGCTCCTGAACTTCACTAAGTTCAAATTTTCTCCCACTCTGTCTTTTAGAAATTAATTCCTTTTCTAAAAAGACAGCATCTCGAGACACAAAAACTTTGTTCTCTACACGATTGTAGAAGTAATATCCTCGAGTATGTACAGGATAACCTACAAAGAGACATTTATCAGATCTTTGTGTAAGCTTATTGTCAGTCTTATTTTTGACATATGCTTCACAACCCCAGATCTTGATAAATGAGAGGTTCGGAACTTTTCCTCTCCATAACTCATATGGAGTTTTCGGAGCTGATTTAGTCGGGCATCTATTGAGAGTGAAAATAGCAGTTTGGAGAGCAAAACCCCAGAATGAATCAGGAAGCTCAGTCTGACTCATCATTGATCTGACCATATCCAACAGGGTACGGTTTCTTCTTTCGGCTACACCATTTAATTGTGGTGTACCAGGAGGTGTAAGCTGTGATATGATTCCACAGTCTTTCAGATGAATATCAAAGGCATTACTGAGATATTCACCTCCCCGATCTGATCGTAAGGCCTTGATCTTCTTTCCTAATTGGTTTTCTACTTCCTTTTGAAATTCTATAAATTTCTCAAGTACCTCACTTTTATATTTAATTAGGTAGATGTAGCCATATCTACTAAAATCATCTGTAAAAGTGACAAAGTAGTCATAACCTCCTCTAGCAGTGATTGTCATTGGACCGCAGACATCTGTATGAATGAGGGCCAATAAATCACTGGCTCGTACTCCTTTTCCTGAAAAAGGTGCCCGAGTCATCTTGCCTAAAAGACAAGATTCGCATGTTCCATATGATCCAAAATCAAATGGTTTGAGAACTCCATTGGCTACGAGTCTCTCAATGCGTTTTTCGTTTATATGCCCTAAACGACAATGCCAAAGGTAGGATTGATCGGGATCTCCTATTTTGAGCTTTTTATTTGCTACATGATAGACCTCATTTGTCAAATCTAAAACGTAAATACCGTTTATAGATTTGGCTGTTCCGTACACCATATCATTAAACGAGAAGGTACAACTGTTGTTTCGTATTGAAAATTCAAAACCTTCAGCGTCTAAAACAGAAACCGAAATTATATTCTTACTTAGAGTTGGTACAAAATAGCAGTTATTTAGATACAACTCTAGCCCTGAGGCCAGTGACAGAATATACGTTCCTACTGATACGGCGGCTACTTTAGCTCCATTCCCGACACGGAGGTCAAGTTCACCTTTTGCCAGCCGACGTGCCTTCGTCAGCCCCTGCAAGTGATTACAAAGGTGAGATCCACATCCAGTGTCCAATACCCAGGACGTGGTACTTGCATAATTAATGTCTATCATATATATACCTGGTTTCGACTTCTTCTCCTCCAGGTACTGTGGGCAATTTCGCTTCCAATGACCGAAATTTCCACAATGGAAGCATTTTTGTTCAGGAGTCGCGCCTCTCTTAGCAATAGAATTGTTGCCCGAAGCAACTTTTCCTTTGCCACGCGCGGGTTTCTTACCCTTGCCCGCACCCTTCTTGAACTTCCCCTTTTGTTTTACCGCCATGGATAAAACATCTTTATTCGCGCTCCCACTTGACACCAAATCCCTCTCATGTTGTACAAGCATGGCATGCAATTCATGAAGATTTTTCTTTAAATCATTCATGTTGTAATTCGTCCTAAAAGGATCGAATGTTGCAGGCAAAGAATTAAGCAGACGGTATACCGCAAAATCTTCAGAAATTGGGCATCCTAACTTCTCAAGAGTTTCAACATTCTCAATAAATTTGAGAATTTGAGGACCAACTGGTTGGCCCTTTGAGAGCTTAGTCTCAAAGAAACTCGAAGCTGCTTCGTATTGAAGTATTCGCGGCTTTTGCGAGAAACTAGTCGTAAGCCGAGCGAATATTTGATACGCACTGAAATCAATCATGCGTTTCTTTAAACGCGGGTGCATAGCAAAAATCAATACATTCTTAATCTGGTCAGATTCATGCTTGTACTCTTCATACATTTGTATCATATCAGGGGTGGCGTCGGGACCTGGAGCGGGAATCGGGGGTTCGTATAGAAAACGTTGTTTTCTATCAGATTGAAGGGCTAATCGCAGGTTTAACTCCCAATCAGTAAAATTGCTTCCATCCTCCTTTAGTTCATTCTTTTCCATAAAATTACGAAGCCAGGAGTCTTTGGATATTACTGAATTGGACATTTGAGCCATTTTTGACTTTAAACTACAACGTGGGAAAAAAAACAATCGATTAAATTCATCGTCAAATTCACATTAAAATAATTATTTGTGAATTTAGGCATTTATATAATGATCTCTCTAAATTATATAAATGATTCCGAGATCCGATCTTATATAAATCTAGGCACGCGGATGGCGATACATCCTAAATTTATGTAATTTCGGTAAACCAACTCATGATTGATTCTACACTTAGAACTCTCGGTTGATCGATTTCAACTAAATCAATCCTTTAGTCCCGTATTGCAAGACTTGTATTGCAAATCACGTCAAGATTAAACCAAAATTCACTCGTAATAACTCTTTATTAACCTACTCCCCCAAGGTAAAAAGGAAACACCCCGCTAGGGCGAGCGTGCCCCTAATGAACAAGGGTTGCATAGGTGTGAATTGTGGAAGGACTAAATCTCGATTTTAAAATTTTTTTTTTTTGTGAGAGATCTTGTCATATTATATCTATCGCTTTTAAGTGAACTAATTCTAGCGAGTCGCGGATAATGGATATGACAATGTGGGATTTGAGTTTGGTTATAATTGTGCGGAAATTAAACCAAGCATGCATCAAATAAATCCAAGTCCTAGTATGGCCATAAGACTAGAACCTAATAAAAGCTATTAAACCTAAATTAGGCTTCAAAAGCTTCAAAGGCTCCGTCTTCAATTCGATCTCGAGTCACCAACTTTTGGCTCCGTGAAAAGCGCCGGTCTACAATATAAACAAATGTACATATGGACTATCCTATTATACATTTTTTTGAAAAAAAAAAAAAAAAAATTAAATATTATTACAAACCGGCGATACGAGATCGCAATTATTACAAACCAATCGGATACCGTCCTTACATTTCGGTACAGTACCGATACTATAGTACTCTATGGCCATACTATACTTAGAATCATGCAAATTAGACCGAAAATCAGATTTTCAACTTTACAGTACAAGCAACCCGGTAAATTTAGGAATTTCCGATTCTAACTTTAAAAATCAATAATCAACACTTAAAACACCTTTTAAGTTTAAACTAACCACCAACAAATTAGTTTTTTTTTTTTTTTTTTTTTTTTTTTTTTTTTTTTAATATTTAGTCTCCACTAAAATTGAATTAATTAGTTTAATTTGATTATATTTGCTAACTATTTGTCCAAAAATCACATAATAAACCCGAAAATATCTAAATAAATCATAACTAATTATGAAAAAACATTTAGAAATTATTTCATTATGTGATTTAAGCTCACAACCAGTAGCTAATTAAGGACAAAAATATGCAAAATTATTTTGGTCATTTTCTCTTAAGAAATCAATTTTCCACCATTTATATTATTACTAATTAATAACAAATGGCCAATTAAAATTATGAAATAATTTCTGGAAATTATACTCATTATAATTCTGGAAAAATTATAAATTTCTTAAATTACAAAAATCAACATGCATGTTAATCTAATTACCAATTAATTAGAAAATAGCATAAATCTTGTAAAAACAACCAAAATTAAGCAAGAAAATAGCAAATAAATTCCTAAAATACCATAATTTCGGTTGGAGCATCCACATGCCCAAAAAATCACATGCAACTTTAGTTTATATGATAAAACCAATTTTTATCATTAAAAATTAATTAAGTTACCAATTAACCTAATTAAAGCTTAAAATTAACATGCAACTTAAACCGATGCTCTGATACCACATGAAAGTTATTTAGCCCCTAATTAGACTCCTCTAATTAGTACTTAATTACCCCTAATTAAGTTTAGCTAGGATCTTTTGTTGCATGTAAGATTAAAACATAAATAAGGTAATAAAACATATTTTTATACCTTAATCAAGAGGAATTTTGACCTTCCTTCAAAAGAAGGATCTTGAGCTGCTAATTAATGGGGATCCTCCTCCTTAGTTTTGAGTTTCCAAGTTAGGAAACCTCCTCTCTTGATCCACCAAAGAAGCTCTCCAAAAATCTCACAAAATGGACTAGTTTTAAGAGATTTTTTTAACCCTAAAACCAAAATAAAATTAGCTAACACTTTAGCTAATGTTATTCTAGGTTTAGTAAAGTGTTTTGATCAAGTTTTTATTGACATGCAATGAAGAAAACTTGATCTTAAAAGAGTTGGAAGTAGGCTGAATTTTTAGAGAAATTAGAGGGTTTTCTCTCTATTCTCTCTCTAAAATCAAGTTTTGTGTATGTAGAAATGATTTGTTGTGTTTATTTGACATAAAACACACTATATATAATGGTTGTGGCAAATGACCATTTTGCCCTTACTAATTATACCCCTTAACATCTTATGTTACAATTTGGGTATAATTTGTACACTTATTTCTTTAAGTGTTAGTTACTTATTATATCTCTATATAATAATTACTAATTACATCATTTTAAGCTAAAACTACAACTCTTTGTAATTTAAATAGCTAATCGTCAATTTTGACTATTTACACAAAAACCATAATTTATCCGACTCGAGTTCCGAACTCGTAAAACACTATCCAACATAATCAGTTAACTCTATAACTGATACATTAGGGTTTATATTATATTGTATTAAATACAAATATAATATCTTCTGGAGAAACTATCTTTATCAGTGTGACCGGGAGGGATCAGTTGATTACCGCCGTCAAAACGACAATAACGTCAAACTCTAGCCAGCCAAGCGTTATCGATTTACGTTAATCAACTGACTTAGTATATATAATATATCCCAGGTTTATTCCTAATTAGATTTAATTAGTCAACGCATTATTGTCGGAGGACACCTACTCCAACAGGTATCTCAAAAAAAGCCTGCTTTAATCATATATATTGATTGATTGATTAGACGCCTACAAGCCCTCTTGAAAACCTATGCGGTGGGGCAATTATAATGCGAGCAAAAGTAATATATGCGATCAATTATATATGCGGTCAATAGAGCTTATCAAGAATCCCATCACTCATTGTCTTAAACAGCATTCAATCATAAATTAAAGTAGCTTTCATTCAATCAAACCATCAACCATTTCACAAGTAATATGCGATCATTATAATTTTTTCAAACACAATCATTCAACAACAATAACTAACATGATATTCAACAGTTCTCCACCTATCATGAAGCTACGGTCTCAACCAACACCAAATCACACTTAGCACCAAATTCTATAAAGGTTTTCAACAAGTCATAGAAGAGTTGAGCATGCTAGCTTACCTTCTTAACACAAAGCAACAACGAATGAGTCACAGTAATACTTGTCGTTCACGATATCGTCATCTACAATAACAATTCGACAACCCAACATCAATCTACAAGCTTAGTCAACCATCCAACTTATTCGCATGACTAAAACTTTATACCCTCACATACCAATTGTAACCACGATAATTAAAGTTCTATTACACTAAGACCCTGTTTGATAGGATTTATTCGCAGATGAATTCAGATCAGATCAGATCAGAATTATTCAAATCAGATCAGATGAGATCAGAATTCAGTTCAGATCAGATCAGATCAGAATTATGCAGTTCAGATCAGATCAGATCAAAATCATTCAAATCAGATCAGATGGTTGAAATTTGTTCAGTTCAATCAAATAAGTTGTTTTTAAAATAATATAATTATTAACACTAATTTTTTTATATTTTAATGATTACAGCCTTACAGGTTACAAAAATACAACTAAACAAAAAAATTTATTTTTTAAAAATCATCATAAATTACTGTTAGAAAAGTAAACAAATTGAAGTATCTAGTGGATTGTCATAGAGTTAATCATCCCGTTATATATCATCCTCATGTTCTATATCAATATCCATATCATTTAGCTCCGCGCCAACTTCTTGTTGAGTATCATCTTCTTGCTCGACATGATGATATTTAGTACGATTGGTTTTACAATAGCGAAATTTGTGGGGGCTCAGATAGTATCTCGACTTCCCACAAATTTCTTGTAAATTGTTATTGATTCTCCATTCGATATATAATAATAACGATAATAATTAATAATAATAATTATATTAAATAATAATAAATAATAATAACTATAATAATAACTATAATTATAATTATAAAAACAATTAAAGAATATGTTAAATTGATTAAATTTTATTCAGTTCAGAAATCATGAATCCCAATCAGATCAGATCAGAATCATTCAAATCAAATCAAAACAGATCAGAATCATTCAGATCAGTTCAAATCAGAATCATTCAGTTCAGTTCAGATCAGATCAGAATCATTCAGTTTAGATCAGATCAAATCAGTTCAGTTCAGAAAAATGCAGTCCTATTAAACATGGCCTAACTAATTTATAATTCACAATGAAGACACCTCTTACATAAAAAGCCTTAAAGAGCCAAATAATCTCATCAAAACAGAATGTAAACCTTGAAAATTAGACCTTTAATTACCCATACTAATCCCAAATTAAACCAAGTTAGTTTGTGCAAAAACTATCAAAAATCAATGTTTAAAGACCCAATTAGCCATAAAAACGAAATTTATCAAACAAATTCCGAAAAATCAGAATTTGACATTTTTTCCAAATTCCTAATTAACAAAATAATTAGAATATATTTTTGAAGTAGTTACAATCGAAAACCCCACAATTAGAATCAATATGAATAAATTCTAATTAAATCACTCAAACTAATTTTCAAAAACCTTAAGATCAGAAATCATACATAATCAAAATATACTATCATATTAATCATCAAATGAATTATTAACAATAGTACAATTAGCCCTAAATTCATAAATTACCCAATCAACCCCAATAATTCAAGAACTTGCACACAATAACAACCCAAATCAATTACCCATCTACTATACGATTCAACTGAGCAATTACTACCGAAAAACCAAACCAAACGAGGATGTTTTGCCATTGTTCATAGGTGAGCCGAGAGAAGGGGAATAGGGGAAGAAGGAAGGGTCGCGCGATACCCAGAAACCGGCGGAGACAAGAAAAGATGGGAGGCGGAGCGACGGAGAAGAGGCGGAGCAGCGGGTGGGCGGTTGTCGTGCGTAGTCGGGTGGCTTCTTCGCGCGCGGCAGAGAGCAGGGTGTGGGCGGGTGTACGTGAGAGAGAAGAGAGAAATAGGAAACTGGGTTCTTTTTTTTTTTTTTAGTTTATTTATTTATTTATTTATTCAAATTTTGTTTTTGTTTTGGGTTGGGTTGGTTTTGTTTGGACGGGTAGAGAATATTGTTGAAATGAAAAATAGAAAGGTACTCAACTAGCTAACTCAAATTTGGAAACATTTCGAACACACATTTATTTTTCGAAAATACCACCCAATATCAAATCACAAACCATTTCATTAAAATACAATTATAAAATATCACGAAAATTCTGGATGTCACAATTTTCGTTAAAGAGATAAATGCGAGTAACATAGTCGGAGTAATGAGAGGAAGGGAGGAGGAACGATGGAATGTTGTCCCAAGTGAGCCGTGGTTGTGGGACCTTTGACATTTGATCTTGGTGGTGGTGTCAGAGGTGTTGGTGTAGCGGGGATGGGCGGGGCATGTGTTGGTGGGTGTGGGAAGAGGGAAAAAAATGAGAGAGAAAATATGAGAATGATGTTTTCAGTATTAAATGTGATTCTGTGAAGATCAAAATATTTTGGGTGTAGTTGTTGTCTTGGCAAAACCAACACCCTTAATTTACAAGTGGTTAGTTGGATTTTAGATATATAAATGATTTTTACAGCTTGTTTGGTAGGGAAGATCGGAACCGTAAGAAAAGGAAAGAAAATCAAATTTTCAGCTTTCTAGTGTTTGATAGCATGGGAAGTGGGAAGGAAAGGAAAGGAAAGGAAAGGAAATGAAAGTAAAGGAAATACTTTTTGTTTTTGTTTTTTAATAAAAAAATACAAACTACTGTAAATAACACGGATAACCCACTTTACCACGAAAATTTTATTTCTCTCCATTATAAACAAAGGGGTAACATCGTATTGTTTGAAATAATGTCCAATTCTAGCCATTTCCTTCCTATCAACCAAACATTGGAACTACTAATTTCCTTTCCTTTCCTTCTGGTTCCCTTCCCTTCCCTTCCTTTCCTTCCAGTTCCTCCCTACCAAACAGGCTATAGGATGTTCGTTTTGGCAAATGGTTACATGGTCCATGAACCAAAGTCATGGGGACTGTTGGAGTAGATGTCTTCCTACAATAGTGCATTAATAATTAAATGTAATTAGGAACAAACATGGGATATATTTGATATACTAAATCAGTTGATTAATATAAATCGATAACAGTTGGCTGGCTAGATTTTGATGATATTGTCGTGTGACATCGGTAATCAACTGACCCCTCTCAGTCACATAAAAAAAGATAGTCCAAAGAAAATTATATTTGTATAAGATACTCCCCCCATAAATAAATATATGACGATTTTGGATTATAAGTCGAGACTTTGATTTGCGATTATAGAGAGAAATACATATCTAGAAATTATGAGACATATATCTCTATCCATGCGGAGGACTGAATTTGACTTATTTTGGTTTTTTTGTTTGGTTTTCCTAACTTTTTTTCCAAATTTTTTCTTATTTTGTGTTCAAAGTTCATATGTTTTTCACTATTTTTCAAACTTTTTTATTTATTTTGATAACTTTTTTTTTAAAACTCATTTTGAAAGTGTTTCAATATTCGTAAATGGTTCACAACGTTTTAGAAATTTTATGCCGTACACAAGACGGTTACTGGATAACGATTCATGTTAGCCGACCTCAAATCATTTTGGGAATAAGACTTGGTTGTTGTTGTATATCTCTGGATTCGTATCAAAAGAATTCTTTCACACAAGTGTAGTTTCACAATTTTTACTAATATGTCTTATATATATTGATAGATAAAGAGAACGCCTTGAAATGTGAGAAAGTCATATACGGAGTAATAATTTTATAGAGGGAGTGCATATAATTTATTTATTTTGGTACATGGGAGCAACTAACGCTGCGGGGGTGAGGATATGAGAATTCGAACCCAAGATAACCCTTGGAGTGCAATATAATAAAACCGTGAAATTTAGTTAATGAGTTACTAATCAAATTGGATAGTGCGTTGCGAGTTTTGGAACTCGGGTCAAGAAAATTGGATTATTCTTGATAATATGATAATTAATGATAATTTCTGTGATATTCTCTTTTATATAACAAAATAAATACTTTGTTAATGTATTAATTAGGTAATTCAATCTTGGTCTAAATTTACTAATAATTGATTAGTAAATCATACCTGTTTGGTGTAAATTATCAAATAGCCAATTAGAAGGATATAATAACTAATTATCACTTATAGAGATAAGTGTACAAATTATACCCAAATACTAACATATGATGTTAAGGGTATAATTAAACATATGATGTTAAGGGTATAATTAGTAAGGGTCAAATCAAAACAAGAAATTATCACTTTGTTATCCATTTACCCCACAAATTAATAGATAGGAAGAAATGTTCTTCTTCCCAAGGTCATTTGGCTAGACAAAACATCAAAGCCAAGGTGTTCTATTTTTATGGATGTCCACCCATACATGATCTAACACCATATTTAACCTAAATATATCATTGACTAAATCGTTAGCTTCTAATATATAGGGTTATTTACACTAACCTAGTCCTTTTAGTGGGTTTTTGGCGACTCCTTTTTTTTGTTTTTTTTTTTGTTTTGTTTTTGTTTTTTTTTGTTTTTGAGGGTCTTTTTTGGCGTGCACTTAGAGGAGGTTCCCTAGTTTGGGAACTAAAGAAAAGGAGTACGATCCCCATTTTTTTACAGCTCAAGACCTTCTTGTTAAAAGAGGTGAGCCTAATTCCATTTAATTGAGGTAAAAATGCTTGATTTGCTACCTTAATTTAGATTTAATCTTAACATGACAAAAGACCACTAACATAACTTAGAGTAGTTAAATAATTAATTAGAGGAGTCTAATTAGGGGCTAATAACTTCTAGGGATACACGAGCTTCGGTTTATGTTGTAATGTAGCACATTCTAATCCAAAAGCTAACAACATTAGATCATTTTTACTATCTCATAAAGCTAATCAAACCTTAGAATGGTATCATTTAAATTATTGTAGCTACCTTTTTGAGTTTTGAGTTTTGATTTTTTTTTTTTTAATGTTTTTTAATCATGCATTCTTCTTTTTATAAGGGCAATCTTTTATAAATTGTTCTTAAAGTATGTGGATTATATTGTTTGTTAATTATAGGTATTCATATCTAACTTCTTTTGGATAAAATACGAGCTCAACAAATTGATCCTAGATGAAATCTAAGAACAACATCATTCTTCTCCAAGAGAATTATATTTAAAATTGTGAATCACGGATCTTAAACTTATGTTACAAATTTACAATACAAACCTAATTAAAACAATCTCACATTAATTAATTTCTAGAGTCCATTTTCTATACTAATCATATTGACAATAGGCTAATAAAAAAGCTACACGATACTTTATAACATTCTCAATCCTAACAAAGTTAAACCTTATTCAAAAATTTAAAATTATCATTAAATCAAAATCGTGTAATTATTCAATAAACCTGCAAAGAAATTGGGCAATGGGACTCAAGACACAGATATCTCCTTGCTTATTAATCACCAAATTAAGAGTCTGGTCACTTGATGAAAGGCTAAGATCATTATGTAATGATGGACACAATTAATTAGCAAGTAAACAAAAACTATATTTTCGTTAATTTATTTTATTTTGTTTTAGATAATTTAAGAATAAGAGAAAAGAATAATAAAATTCTTAAAATAAGAAAACCTTTCTAGACTCCTAATATATAAAATAATCAGACAAATATAATACCTTTCTTAAACATTAACTTACATAATTTAGAGCTGTTTATAGCGATTAATAAGAGTTCCCTTTCGAGACAAATTAAATCTGATTTAATATAGGCTAATCCAAAAGGTACACGATATTATATCATGTTCTATATCCTGGTAAAATCAATACTTATTTGGAAGTGTATAATTTATCATTAAATCAAAATCGTGTTAGTTCAGTGATCCGCATTTGGACAGTGTGACTTAAAACGTGCACATCTCCTTCCTTGATCGACCGAGTTAAGCGTATGATCACTTTATGAAAACGTAAGATCATTATAGGATGATAAACGACTCAACTAGCATGTAAAGATGAACAATACATTCGTTAATTTCTTGTAGTTTTATTTTGTTATTCTTTAAGTCTTATGACGAAGTATGTATAAAAATAGGGAAACAAAAAAATAAATAAAAAATCATAAAATAAGAAGACGGTGCTATGCATTGACATTAGCAAATAAACATGAGCGATATATGTATTTCAAAAGCATCATACACAAATACGGAGTACAGTAGTAGTTTTCTTAAGCTTGAACTAACATAAAACACTTATTAACAATTCATTAACGTCAAATATTAAATGATTGAACGCTCAGATTTGGTTCCAATCCCTATAAAACTAAGGGTTTTTTGTCAGACCACACCTAACAAAACAAGTTTTTTGTCAGACTACACCTAATAAAACATATTTTGCCAAACCACACCTAATAAATTTTTTTTTTTTTTGTTAGACCACACCTAAATACCTAATGTTAACTTTCAACCTTCATCCACCAATTGCCGCCTTTTACCCACCCATTGTCGGCCTTAACCACCTTATTGCCTCCCCTATAGCCACCCCATTGCCTCCCCTAATCCACATTATTCTTAACACATGACCAATTCCCCCCTCATTTCTAACACATTCTCCCTATATCCCTAATGTTTTCACCCTCTATTTCTTCATATATTCCCTTTTTTCTTCATTCTATTTCATCACAAATTCATTCAAAGAGAGGTAGTCTGACAAAAAAAAAAAAAAAAGACTTTATTAGGTGTGGTATGACAAAAAGCCCTAAAACTAATTAAGGTTCCTATCTAAAACACAACTATATATATGTGCGATCCCTCCATTTGAATTATGTAAACTATTAAAAGAAATGGATTTACGTGTGATTTCTTTAGAAAAATTTGTTAAAAGAAATGAAGGATTATACATATCTTTATTTATTTATTTATTATTACTTAACGTGACTTTTCAATTGACAAAAACATATAAAAGTCTATATCACCAAAAATATATCGGGAAATCTGTATCAAATTAAATTTTGATAGTATTATATTGACATAGCTATGCCTTATATTCTAATTATAAATTTACAGTAACATGCCCCAAAAAAAAAAAAACTTATTTGAGTTCAACATTTCATATTATGTTAAGTAAGTCAGACCAACTATTTGAGTTTAATCGATAGTCCGTACAGTGCACGGGCATTCAACTACTCCCTCCGTCCCAGTTCAAACGCCCCATATTCCGTTTTGGGACGTCCCACTCCAAACACCCCATCTATTTTGGGACATATTTCTCTCTCCTACTTTTATAAAATTATCACATCCTCTCTCACATTTTCTCTACTACTTTTATTAATCCCCACATTCTCTCTCATCCTTTTTCCTAATATTACCCCACTCAACTTATTATATCAGTTTTTCTTATTCGACTACAAAAAACGCCCGGGGCGTTTGAACTGGGACGGAGGGAGTAGAATGCAAGTATTAGAGAAAATTAATGTGTAAAGTCATTTACGAAATAACTAGCTACCACATAACTTTTAAAAAAGTCCGAACGAGCCTGAAAGGCCGCTTGGGCCGATCTACTAGTCCTAAAAGAAAAGCCCAGCCCGGCCCACATAATGGGCCCATTTGTTTACCTCAAACCCGCCCCTGCCCATGATCACCTCTACATGAAACACATGCTTGATTACTAAAAATGATCATAATTGTGTGGGGGCATAATCAATCATAACTCTTGTCATCATCAAGAGATACATAAATAGCCCAACAACAACCAAACCATATCCCACGTTGGAGAAACACTGAAAAAGCCATTAGCTTATAACTGTCCATCTTTGCTTATTAGTATGCGGTGCTTGAGCAAGAATGACGCATTTTAAAAACTATGCAGACTTTTTGCTCGACCTAAAGCGGACACAACAATATCATTTGTTTTAATTGTGGAGCCGATGACTTGTTAGTCCACAACAAATTATAACAGAGACGCCTTCCTCTATTCGCTTTAATGGGGTCACCGGTTGATAGCAAGATTGTCGTTAACTCCTATCAAATTACCACTAAAAACTACCTATGGTAGATAGGATGAGTGGGTATCGAACACAAGGAAGAGGGGGTCCTATATGCAATTTTTTTTGTGGCAAAAAGAAATAAACAAAATAAATAAAGCAATTAAAAAGGGGGTTTTTTGGTTTGAAAATCAACTAATATCGAAACATCGAAATGAACAAGTTGCAAACAATGATAATAAAGATGACTCATGGTGTTATCTCTCAACCAATTATGCAATGTAATTCAATCAATTCCCTAATTATGTCATTCATGCCAAATCCCGACTATTAGTCAATTAATCCGCTTTTGTGGGGAATTTGAACAACCGCTACCAAATTCCCCTCCTTTAATCCTAATTGTCTAGCGACCACTCGAACAAATCACAATCAAAGACATGAATAACAAGGTTTAATAAAGGAAATGAAACAACCCAAATTAGTATCTAATTAGCTGCAACCACGATTAGTTGCCTAATTAAATACACAATCGCTAATTAACCGCAACCGCGACATTAATCATGGAAAGTTGCTTCCTTTTTAGACTAATAATCAAATACCATCAATTATCAACCAAGCATATAAATCACCCAAGTCTAATCTAGTAGCTAATTAGAATAAATAAGGATAAATCATGCATTAAAGTACAGGGATCTAATTACTATGAATTTAAAAGCAAAATTAAGGGAAAAGAAATCCTTACAATAGCATAAAATGATGATTAATTACACCATGAGTCTAGTAAAACTCTCTCTAGAAAATAGGATGAAGATTATACAAATTGATAAATTCAAGGTTTCAAGGAAAAAATATTGAAAGATTAAAGGATGACAAATGAGGGGTTCATGCCCCTTTATTTATAGTCTAGAACAAAGTACCAAAAGACAAAAACCCAAGCATATAAGAAATCCAGATAAAATTTGGAATATTCTGCAAAGATCCTCTCGAGTCGAGAAAACAGTCTCGAGTCTAGATACAGTCTCGAGTCTAGATACTCTCATCTCGACTCGAGAGAACCACTTCTCGTGTCGAGAATTTATGTCATTAAAAAAATCCACCGGGATAATCGGTCTCGACTTGAGAAGGAAGTACCGCGAGTCGAGAAGATCCCATCTCGAGTCGAGGATGTTGTTCTAGAACCGAATGGCTGTTGCGCGGGGCGATCTTCGAATGGGCATAACTCTCACCTCCGAACTTCATTTTGAGCCCATAATATATCGTTGGAAGCTTTGATCATGGAATTTAATCTCCAATTGGAATTTCTGCAAAATAATCAATAGATAAAAAGTTATGATCATTTGAAGTTGAAGGTGATGGTGCTTAGTTCTTGGAGTGTGCGTGGCCAAACTAGTTAACTTCTTCTCGTAACTAGCTCCAAATTGGTTCTCAGTCATCTACTCTTGTCCAATAATCGACAAGGGAAGTTGATCGAGCCACCCAAACTATCGTAAAACCATCGACTAAGCTCTAGTAACTCATATTGATGTGGTTTACGATTTGCGATAAAACCAAACTTCAAAACTCCCCAAAACGCCTAATTCAACCTAGTTAACACACCACTGTTACATCACATAAAACTCTCCCATGGTTAGACCATTACTAGTCCTTGAGTTATCCGAATCCCCACTTTTCTCTCCTAGGTCTCTCTTGTAGCACAGGTTGAGTTGCATCAATCGAACTCCTCCAAACCAAAGAATCGCAAGGCATCAAAAATACTCAAACGGTGCTAGAAAAAGTTGGAGTGGATGAAATGCTCAACACCCCAACTCTAACCATCCTATCCTCCCTTCTCACACACTCTAAGTTAGGGAAAACTAACACAAACCACGTTTTCCCAATAATTCTTGGCTCAACAATTCAGTCAAAGTCATGCTCCAAATGAAGCTCGAGCACGACTCACCTCTTATCAATCCACTGACGCCCCTATTATCAAGCCATGCTCCAAAGAGGATTTCTATTCTAGGACCACCAATTACCATCACCAAACCTCCTTATAACTCCCGTAGTGATACTAACCCGTTATGCCCCAAACTCCTCTTCTTATGTCGCCCGCCATGGATAACCTCAAATTCAGGGTTTTTTTTTTTTTTTTTTTTTTGGACAAAACAAAAGCACTCCTATATCACAATCTAAGTGACAAATGCCAATACCGAATTACAATGCAACGCCAAACCTCTCCCCCATGCGCATGCTTAAATTTCGTTAGTGCCCTCAATGACAAACCGACACCAATCCAAAATAACGGATAAGAACGATCTAGCTAGGGGAGAAACAACCACAACATCTACTATCCCAACACAACGATAAGCAATGATCATACGTCTCATCTCATCAAATAAGGAAATAACGGGCTCTCGGGCCAAGAGACACCTACTCTAGCTCACTCCCCTATTCTCACTCGAGAAAATGAATCCATCCCTTGTCTTACTACTCCATCTCCCTCGTGAACAATGTCTACAACACGCCGTCCTCCAATAATAACCCACAATCCAAAAAAAACCCAACCAAAATGAACCCAACAAAGGCTAAATAGTGGTTTAAGGGTGAAATAGGTGTGGTACACTAACAAAATAGGGGGAGCAAACGCGGTAGGTCATAAAGAAAGATGCTTAGAAACAAGCTAGTAAAATGGGTGGGGAGTTGTGGATAGAATTGTGAGATAGAGAAGAGTTAAGGGAAATAAATGCATACCTCGTGTGAGCTCCATTCTCTCAATTATCGTCAAAGCAAGTGACTCATTGTCAAAACCCGGTAAAGAGCCACTTTCTCACCTCACAGCCCCGACTTCCTCTATAAAAAATCGCCTCCTATACCTTACAAAATTCCAACTCCCTCGTGTTCTTGTCGGAGCATAATGACCCCACTACAACGGTTGTCCAAAAACCAAAAGAAAATAGGTCATTTTGTGTATATCTTGTGAGTTTGGGCCAAATTTCAATAGTATAGGGACAAACAAGCTTGTGGAACAAATAAAGGGGTCAATATGAAGAGAGATGGTTTAAAACATGAGTCAAAACGGGGTTATGGAGCGGATTTGTTAGAAATGAGATAAGAGGAGAGTGTAAGGAATAGTGATATCGTACAATGGCTACTCCAATTGATGGCAAGTGTCAAGAGCTAAAAATACACTACAACAAACAAAACACACAAAATAACAAGCTTGTATTGCCTCCAAAGTAGCGCATTTGTTTGACGTCGTTGCTCGACTCACGACAAAAACTACAAAACTTAAAGAACAACAAATTGGTACTAAACCACATAAAAATAGCAAAAAGACTAAATACGCCTCTTCTTCGGCAAGGCGGCAATATCGTCAAATTTGACAGCTAGATTGTCGTTAAACCTAGTCAAATTACCACTAGAAACTAACTAAAGAAGTTAGGGTAAGTGGGTATAGAACACGAGGAAGAGGGGAAATATGCAATTCTAGTGTGGAAAAATAGAATTAAAAGAAGTAAGACAATTAAATGGGAGGTTTTTGGTTTGAAAGTTGAATAAAAGGAAATAAACGATATACCAAATAAATTAAGGCGACCCTCGGTGATAATCTAATCTAACTCATTAATATATGAAATTTTACGTTTCTCTAATTATACCAATTCATAGATAATCCCGATTTAAACCAATTAATCCACTTTTATGGGGATTTGAGCAACCGCTACCAAATTCCTCTCCTTTTAGTCCTAATTTGTCTAGTGACCACTCAAACAAATCACAACCAAAGGCATGAAGAGCAAGGATTAATAAAGGATTATGAACAACCCAAATTAGTATCCAATTAGCCGTAACTGTGATACTAATCAAATCTAATCTATTAGTTGTCTAATTAATTCCCCAATCACAAATTAGTCATAACCATACACTAATCATGTGAAAGATGCTTTCTATAGGTCATTAATCAAATACCATCAATCAATAACCAAGCAAATAAAATACCCAATTCAATCTAGTTAACCAATTAGAGAAAACAAGGATAAATCTTGCATTAAAGAACAAAGAATTAATTACTATGAATTTAAAGGCAAATTTGAGAGAAAAAATTCTTACTAATACATAGGATGAGAGATGTTGATTACAACAAGGATCTAGAAGGTGATTAGTCTTTCATACTAATTATTACAATAATTTTTGAGATGAAATTCGTAAAAAAAAAAAAAAAAAAAAACTAATTTTCACTAATTTCTCCTTAAGTTTCTCTCTCTAGCCAAAACAAGAACAAAATAATAATGAAAAGTGATAAGTATCAAGGAGGGGTTCATGCCCCTTTATTTAACATAGGTACAAAACACTGGAAGATAAAAGTCAAAAGAATCCAAGAGAAACCGTAAAAAACGAGGTTATGGAAATTTCCCGGAAGACGTGTCCCTCGACTCGAGGAGTTCCCTCGACTCGAGGAGGTTGTTCTTCAAAACGCGTGCCCTGTCGACTCGCCTCGACTCGACTCGAGGGTAAGCTTCCTCGAGTCGAGGCCCTGGTGCGCAAGCAAACTTCAACCAACCGCAACACCTTATTTCGAACTTCATTTTGAGCTTATAATATATAATCGGAAATGTTAGATCATTAAATTTCCTCTCCATTTAGAATTTCCGCAAAATATCTTCTAATTGGAGCGTTATGATCCAATGAAATCGGAGGTGATGGTGTGTGGTTCTCTAGTATCATCCAAGGCTCACCAAAAAGGGGCTAAAGCTACCAAAAACTCGTAAAACCTATGATTAACCTTCCATTCATCCAAAATGATATGCTCTACAAGTTACGATAAAATCATGCCCAAAGAATCCTTAAGGCTCCTAAAACAACCGAATTAACACACCACAATCGCACCATATCAAACTCCCTTATGCTTAGACCTTTACTCGTCCTCGAGTTATCTAAATCTCTACTCTTCTCTCCTAGGTCCCTCTTCAAGCACGGGGTGAGCTAAAAAAAATGAAAATCCTCTAATCTACGAGCCGCAAGCCAATTAACACATAAACCTAGTTAGAGTTGGAGCGGGTGCAATGCTCAACACCCCACCTCTAACCATCTTATGCCACTACTCCAGATTGAATAAAACGAATGGGGACTAAAAAGTCCTAAGCTCCCCAATTGTTCTCCAACTCCCTCTTAGCCAATATCCGGGATAGTGCCAACGAATATGGCTCACCTCTTTTAAAACCAATATCATCAAAACGCAAGAGGAATTTTTAACCTAGGACCACTAATTTCTAAACACCGAACCTCCTTATAGCTCCTTTGATGATCCTAACCCGTATCGCCCAAACTCCTCTTCTAATGTCGTCCGTTGTGGTATCCATGATTTTTTTTTTTTTTTTTTGAGAAAATAAAAGCACAACTATATTAAAAACTAAGTGACAAATACCAAATAATCGAATTACAAAACAATGCCAAGCGTCTCCCCCATGCTTAAATCGTGTCATTTCCCACAATGACAAAGCAGCACCAACATAACGGTTGGGCAACAACAAACTAATTAGGGAGAGTACCATTAAACCACCGCTATCCCATACAACAATGAAGACGGACTAGACCATCTCATCTCGTCAAAGAAGCAAATAACGGGCTCTTGGGTCAAGAGACACTCACTCTACCTCACTCCCTGATTCTCCCTCTTTGAAGTGTATCCGCCCTCGTCTCACTACTACATCTTCCTCATGAACAATATGCAAACATGTCCTCCTCCTCAAAAAACGACCAAAATCCAAGCATCCAACCAAAATGAACCAAAAAGAAGGTTATTTGAGTGGTTTACGGGTATGATGGGGTGGGGAAAACAACCAAAATAGTGGGGGAGCAAACGTGGCGGGGCACAAAGAGAGATGGTATAAAAAGAGCTAGTGAAACGGGTGAGGAGTAGTGGTTAGAGCCATGAGAGAGAGAGAAATTAAAGGAAAAGAGACTTACCTCATGTGAGCTCAATTTCCCTCCATGATCATCAAAGCAAGTGGCTTATGGTCAAAGGACCGGTAAAGAGCCACTCTCTCACCTCACAACCCCGGCTTCCCCCAAATAAGTCGCCTCTTATCACCTTGCAAAACTCCCATCTCCCTCTTGTTTTTGTTGGAGCATAATGACCCCACTACAAATAGTTGTCCAAAAAACCAAAACAAAATTGGCCGTTTCGTGATAATTTTGTGAGTTAAAAGAGATGGCGTAAAACATGAGACAAACCGGGTGATGGGGTGACTTGGTTAGAATCGAGATGAGAGGAAAGTGTAGGGAGCAGTGGTATTCATACCTCAGCATTCGTCATGGATGGCAATTGTCACAAGCTAAGAAAATGAAGAAAACAACACACCAAAAACAAACAGCCTACATTAGGAAATCGATTAAGAAAAACAATTCAATATATTCAAGAAAGAGTATTATCCTTCCCCCCAATGCCTAGCACATGCACAATTATTAGCATAAAGCATAAAAGGGAGAGTGATGTGTACCTCTCATCGAGGTGGGCCATGGGGTAGAATTGTTGCCCGTGCAGAATGAGTTGCCGAAGCCTCTCATCAATCTCTGTGAAATCCGGGCTCTCATAGGTTAAGGCATGGTTCCTTATGTGGAATTGGTGGTTGGCCTCCATGTACATCATCTCTCAGTTTGGACCTCTTGCACCGTAAGTCGATGATCTATGCCATTCAACCTATGGCCAAATCTATCCATCCTTTGGCCAAACCCATCAATCCTATAGCCAAGTCCATCGAGTTTTGATCCTTGGGTCTCCAATGTTTGCCCAAATCTTCCCACTCTCTCATCTAGCCCATTCCTCCAAGCTTCAAATTCCGGTGGGAGCCCACCTACTTGCAGTACAAAGCCGGGGGTGGGAGTAGATCTACCTGGCCGCGCCGCCTCCATCTTCTCATCTTCCCCTACCGGCATCTTCTCCAACCGATTAGGCAAGTAGAGATCCTGTGAGTCATACACCTCCTTTATCTCCACATAATCCGGTGCGGGGATGGTGAAAGACCGTTTTCCATTGCATGTCTAATAAAGTGGGTACTCTGGCGTTGGAGGGGCCAACCAACTAGACTTGTGACGAAGGAAGGACTCATCCAAAAGATACCCACCGAGGTTTCACAATTCCGCCTCTTCTTCAAGTTCACAAGCCCTACCGATGAGGGTGATCATCCCTTCAATTGAAATCACTCTCCTCGACCACGGCTTGAGGTATTCCTCACATGTTTCAATAAACTTCTCCGCCCAATTGGGTCTCCCTTTCTCACACAAAAGGAATAATGCTAAGAGGCTTATTTGAGTATAAGTGATGTTGTTGGGGTCACTCAAACCCGACCAACATTTCCCTAGAGAGCGATAGACAAGTCTCACCGCGGGGTGAGGGATGGAAGAGCATTTTTAATGCTCACCAATGGTGGGGATGTGCGCCAGATTGTTCCACAAAACATCAGGTTCAAAAACCTCCAATGTCTTAAACACTCCCCTTTCTCCATCCTCACAACCAAAACATTGATTGAGACCCGAATAACCCAACTTTATTCTTCTCGACCCAAGCATGAATAAAATTCCCCGGTTGGTTGCGTCATGCTCAAATGTAAAGAGGAATTCGGGCGTCCATTTTGGGTAGGTAGGGGCCGTTTTCCCAAGGAAACGTGACATGCCGCCACGTTTGAGTAACGTTGCAATGGACTCGATAAGCCCCAATTTTTTGGGAAGGAATTAGCATTTTTATTCCTCCATTATGGGTAGAAGAACAAAATAGTTACAATTCTCATCAAAGGATAGCAATTAGCTACCCTATAAAACCCTCTAAACAACAATTTTAGCTAGATAAGCCCCAATTTCTCAATCACTTCCACATCTAAAAATCGGTGGCATGCATCTCATGTTTGGTGGCGAGATTGTTAAATTTCACCATCTCCTCACCCGTTAATCCCACCACCTTATACTCTTTCCATGAGTCAATGGGTTTCGAAGCCGTCTTTTGTTTTTCGGAAGGACCGACTTCAATGTCGTTCTTGCCCATGGTTATAACTGTACAACAACCACAAGATACCACAACCACTTCCCTAACACTTCTTCAAAACACAACTTCCCCAAATTTGAACAATAAATCCATTATACACTCCAAATTTGTAAACCAACGTTACCCACTTCGATTTGAACTAATTCAAACACTTCATAACACTTCACCAATGCAAATTAATAGCAAAGCACCCATAAGAACCAAAACAATCACTCACTAAGCCATTTTCGAATTTGGGTGGAAAACTTACCAAAATCGGTGTTTGAGTGAAATTTCTGGCAAAATGATCTTCCTCAACCTTAGTAGAAGTGATTAAAACCTTTAAGGATGCTTTTTCAACCTGCAATTTCACTTGGAATGGCTTAAATCAAAACCCCCAAATTTCTAGGGTTTTCGAATTCCTTGAAAAATTCTAAGTAATTTGTGTTTTGGGGTGAAAATTGATGTGGTGGAGTGTTTTTAGCAAGGTTTTAAGAATGATTTTTCAATTTGTAGTGATTTGGGTGAGTATTTGAGTGAAAGAGATTGTGTATGAGGGAGAAGGGAGTGAAGGGAGTGAAGAATGAAGATGAAGAAATGAGGAAAGGAAGAGGGTATCGGGGGTTTAGCAGGTTGAAGAACCAAGAAAATAGCTCTCCTCGACTCGAGGAGATTGTTCTCGAAAAAACCCGCCCTGTCGACCTTCCTCGACTCGAGGATCATTCTTCCCGACTCCACGGGCTTCCTTCTCAACTCAAGGACTTTTAGTCTTGTCTCAAGGAGCTTGTTCTTTAAAATAGTCACCTTTTCGACTCTCCTTAACTCGGGGTGCTTCCTCCTCGACTCGAGAAGGTTCACGATTTCCACCTCTTCTTTTCCTTGCACCCCACTTCCCTTCCAACCTTGCTTGTTGTTAAAATCAAACCGATTTCACCAATAAAAGATCTACGAATCAAGTATTACACATATCATACAAATGGCTTAGGTTGCCTCCCAAGAATCGCCTTTATTTAACGTCGGTGGCTCGACTCGGGGCCCATTCCCCTAATCTTCTATTCTCGGCTCAAAGATTGAAATTTCCTCCACGATTTCTAGCTACTCCGAACCCCTCAAGATACCGTTTCAACCTATGACCATAAAATTTGAAAGCTTTTTCCTCGTTTTCCTCAAAGATATCCATCGCATCATGAGGGTATACTTTAGAAACTGTGTAAGGACCACACCACCTTGAGCGGAGTTTTCTGGGAATGAGTTTCAATCTCGCTTGGAACAACAACACTTTATCTCCCACATTAAATTTTTTCCTTGCCAACAAATTGTCATGCCACGCCTTGGTTTTCTCCTTGTAAATCGAAGCATTGTCATATGCCTCAAGACTTAACTCCTCCAATTCTTGAAGTTGAGGTTTTCTATGAATACCGGCTTCACCCATTGCCAAATGTAGAGATTTCACGACCCACTAAGCTCGGTACTCCAATTCTACTGGGAGGTGACAAGACTTCCCAAACACCATCCGATACGGGGACATACCAATCGGTGTTTTGAAAGCCATCCTATAGACCCAAAGAGCATCATCCAACCTCAAACTCCAATCCTTTCGGCTTGGATTCACGGTCTTCTCTAAGATTGACTTGATTTCTCGATTTGACACCTCGACTAACCCATTGGTCTGTGAATGATACGGAGTAGATACTTTATGAACCACATAGAACTTTTTGAGCAAGGCACTAACCGTTCTATTGCAAAAGTGAGTCCCTTTGTTACTTATCAATGCTTTGGGGACGCCGAATTTCGAGAATATGCGTGATCTAAGAAATTCCACCACTACATGAGTATCGTCAGTCCGCGTGGCCTTTGCCTCCACCCACTTGGAGACATAGTCCACGGCTAATAAAATGTAGAGGTGACCGTTGGAATTCGGGAAGGATCCCATGAAATCAATGCCGCAAACATCGAAAATTTCACAAAATATGATAGGAATTTGAGGCATTTCATTCCTACGGGAATTATTATCCGCCCTTTAACACTTGTCACAAGATTGACAAAAGTTATATGAATCTCGAAAAAGGGTGGGCCAATAAAACCCGCTATCAAGAACCTTAAGATCGATTCTTTTGGACCCAAAGTGACCACCACATGCATGTGAATGACAAAAAGAAAGTACGTAAGTTACCTCTTCAACGGGAATGCATCTCCTTATGACCTCCTCCGACCCTTACTTCCATAGATACGAGTCATCCCGCATGTAAAACCGTGCATCACTTTTCAACTTATCTCTTTGTGCTTTGTTGCAATTCGGGGGAACATGTTGGATGCCAAAAAGTTGAAGATATTGGCATACCATGGTTGCGTGATCTTCTTCACGCACATTGATAGAATAGAGGGTCTCATCCATAAATTTCTCTCCAGTCTTGTCCTTTGTATAAGATGAGCCCCCATCATGCAT
Source organism: Spergularia marina (assembly GCA_963680865.1). Taxonomy (NCBI): domain Eukaryota; kingdom Viridiplantae; phylum Streptophyta; class Magnoliopsida; order Caryophyllales; family Caryophyllaceae; genus Spergularia; species Spergularia marina. The sequence continues at coordinate 8,926,900 of OY804551.1, read as the reverse complement.
GATCCGGCTAAGATGATCGGCAACCGCATTCTCCGCACCCTTCTTATCCCAGATTTCCACATGAAATTCACTTAAACGCAAAACCTAACGAATAAGCCTCAGAATGATAATAAAGATGACTCATGGTGTTATCTCACAACCAATTATGCAATGTAATTCAATCAATTCCCTAATTATGTCATTCATGCCAAATCCCGACTATTAGTCAATTAATCCGCTTTTGTGGGGAATTTGAGTAACCGCTACCCAATTCCCTTCCTTTAATCCTAATTTGTCTTGTGACCACTCGAGCAAAGCACAATCAAAGGCATGAATAACAAGGTTTAATAAAGAAAATGAAACAACCCAAATTAGTATCTAATTAGCCGCAACCGCGACACTGATCGAATCTAATCTATTAGTTGCCTAATTAATTCCACAATCACTAATTAACCGCAACTGCGACATTAATCATGGAAAATTGCTTTCTTTTTAGGCTAATAATCAACGGAAAATTCACGTGGTGTTCCCGAGTTTTACCATTTTGCGCGTGGTGTCCCTATGTTTGAAACTTGTACATTGTGGTGTCCCTAGGATTTTCAAAATATGGTACATGGTGCCCCTCAAGCTAACGGTGTTAACTTTTTTCCGTTAAGCGATGACGTGGCGGCCATTTATAAATTTAATTTGAGATTAATTCATTTTTGTAATTTTTGAAAATATTAAAAACAATTATAAAAAAAAAAGGTTCCAAAATCAATTTTAATAATTACTGGAAATTTTTTTTGCCAAAAAAATCAATTTATATAATTTTAAACGTAATTTTAGTGAAAGTAATCCGAAAATTCTCCAATATCTATAAACTTCAGTGCACATGGTGTCCCTGAACTATACACACTAGTGTTCATGGTGCCCCTCAGGTTTGCATTAAACTGCACTTGGTGACCCCCTGTTTCTGTTTTTTTATTGCAACGGCTAGTTACAAAAGTAGCCGTTGTAGCTGCATATATATATGTAAAAATGGACACCAAATCTCCCATAATACTTCTCTCCTTATTTCCAAAGCATACATTAATATCAAATCAAATCAAATTCATGGATTCCTTTTCATCCCATGGATCTCTGGTAAGCATGTCAACTGTTCTAAGGTTAGAAAAAATAGTTTGTCAACTCCATATGCTCAATCCATAGTAGCTATGCATTGTGATGACTCGAGGTTCTGCTAATACATAGGATGAAAGATGTTGATTACACCAAAAATCTAGAAGGTGATTAACCTTCCATACTAATTATTACAATGATTTTTGAGATGAAATTCATAATAAAAATACTAATTTTTACTAATATTTCCTTAAGAGCTTGTTTGGTAGAGATGAATTGAATGGAAAGAAATGGAAGGAAGAGAAAGGAACGGAAAAGAAAAGAAGAGAAAGGAACGGAAAAGAAAAGAAGAGAAAGGAAGGGAATTACGGTTCCCTTTGTTTGGTTCACTTGTTAAAATTTTGGAGGATTTGGAAGGAAAGTGAGTAATTTTATGTTGTAAATTGGCTTTCTGTCCAATTCCGCCCGTTTTGGGAGGGAAAGGAAATGACAGTTTAATGAAGGATCATTTCCTTCAATTTCCTTCCACTTCCCTTACATGTATCTTTATAAACTAAACGTAGGAAAGTTGTAAAATCCGTTTCTTTTTTTTTTTCCTTTCCTTCCATTTTCTCTCTACCAAACATGCTGTAAGTTTTTCTCTATAATGAAAAACCAAGAACAAAATACTAATGAAAGGTGATAAAAAACCAGGGAGAGGTTCATGCCCCTTTAGCTAGCATAAATACAAAAAGCACTAAAAGACTAAAAATGAAATCACAAAAGAAATCCGAATAAACATGGAATATTCTCAGGAAAGAGCCAACTCTCTCGACTCGAGACAGGATGTTCTCGAGTCGAGACGTATCTGAATCTTTAATTTGATAGCTATATTGTCGTTAAACTTAGTCATATTACCACTAGAAACTAACTAAAGAAGTTAGGGTAAGTGGGTATCGAACACGAGGAAGAGGGGAGTCCTAATATGCAATTCTAGTGTGGAAAAATAGAAATAAAAGAAGTAAAACAATTAAATGGGGGGTTTTCGGTTTGAAAGTTGAATAAAAGGTATTAGCGATATACCAAATTAATTAAGGCGAACCTCGGAGATAATCTAATCTAACTCCCTAATATAGCAAATTTTACCTCTCGCTAATTATACCAAATCATAGATAATCCCGGTTTAAACAAATTAATCCACTCTTATGGGGAATTTGAGCAACCGCTACCAAATTCCCCTCCTTTTAGTCCTAATTTGTCTAATGACCACTCAAACAAATCACAACCAATGGTAAGAAGAGCAAGGATTAATAAAGGATTATGAACAATTCAAATTAGAATCTAATTAGCCACAACTGCGACACTAATCAAATCTAATCTATTAGTTATCTAATTAATTACCAAATCACAAACTAGTCATAACCACACACTAATCATGTGAAAGATGCTTTCTTTAGGTCATTAATCAAATACCATCAATCAATAATCAAGCAAATGAAATACTCAATTCAATCTAATTAACCAATTAGAGAAAATAAGGATAAATCATGCTCTAAAGAACAAAGAATTAATTACTATGAATTTAAAGGCAAATTAGAGAGAAGAAAATCTTACTAATATACAGGATGAGAGATGGTGATTACACCAAAGATCTAGAAGGTGATTAACATTCCATACTAATTATTACATTAATTTTGGGATTAAACCCATAATTATTTTTGCTAGTATTTGAATAAAATCTCTCTCTAAAATAAAAAGTAGATAAAAATACTATGAGAGGTGTTTCGTATTAAGGAGGGGTTCATGCCCTTTTATTTAATATAGGTACAAAACACTAGAAGACAAAATTTAAAAGAATCCAAGAGAAACCGTAAAAAACGAGGTTATGGATTTTTCCCGGAAGACGCTTCCCTTGACTCGAGGTAGCTACCCTCGACTCGAGGGAGCGTGGTCTCCTCGAGTTGAGGGAACTTCTTCTCGACTCGAGGAGGTTGATGGTGTGTGGTTCTCTAGTATCATCCAAGGCTCACCAAAATGGGGCTAAGGTTACTTAAAACTCGTATAACCCATGATTAACCTTCCATTCATCCCAAATGGTATGCCCAAAGAATCCCTAAGGCGCCTAAAACAACCGAATTAACACACCACAATCGCACCATATCATCGGTTAGGTATTTGGTTTTTGGTTTGAGAGGAGGATTGTTAGGGTGTTGAATATGTTAACGCAAGTCCCACATTGGAAAAATAATGAAATAGTTTTCGTTTAAAAATGTCTACTTAGGCCCTGTTTGATAGGACTTATCTTCAGATGAATTAAGATTAGATCAGATTAGAATCATTCAGTTCAGATCCGATCAGATCAAGATTATTCAGATCAGAATCATCATAAATTACTAATAGAAAAGTATACGAATTGAAGTATCTAGTGGATTGTCATAGAGTTAATTATCCCATTACATATCATCCTCATGTTCTATATCAATCTCCATATCATTTAGCTCCGCGCCAACTTCTTGTTGAGTATCATCTTCTTGCTCGACATGACCTGGAATTGATCTCCAAATTAATTTTATTAGGATAGGTTTACGACTCGGGAATGCCCTAATTAACATTTACGATAATGAGTACAAATGTCAGCGATTGTTGCTCATTCTCCTCTTTAAGGGAGTTGAAGCCGGCGGTTGTTACTCTACTTAAGTGGATCCAGCAGTTCTGCAGGACCCATGGTATCATTGCGCATGCTGCAACTCACATTTTTGCTAGGATTGGTTTTACCATAGCGAAGTGTGTGAGGGCTCAGTTAATATATCGGCACCCCAATAATTTCTTGTAAATTGTTATTGATTCTAATTATTATTATTATTATTATTATTATTATTATTATTATTATTATTATTAATTAATTAATATTGATATATGAATTATAAATAATAAATTATTATCATTATTATTATTATTATTATTTTTTATTATAATTATAAAACTATTAAAGAATATGTTAAATTGATATGTTCAATTGAATTCTATTCAGTTCAGAATCACAAATCCCAATCTGATGAAATCAGATCAGATCAGAATCATTCAGATCAGATAAAAATAATTCAGATCAGATCAGAATCATTTAGTTCAGATCAGTTCAGATCAAATCTGTTTAAAAAGATGCAGTCCCATCAAACAGGGACTTATGCTCATTAGTACGAGGCTTTCGGTAAGAATATCTATTTTAAGAACCATATCAATTATAAAGCCGGGGACTTGGCAGGGCACAACACAAACAAATGAACGATACACTTGTAAATCGTTTAGATTATTGTACTATTATTATTATTATTACTAGATATAAGCCCATGTGTTGCACGGATCTCTTAATAACGATTTGCAATCATGATGATAAACTTGAATCGGTAAATTTTTGACCATTATATAGAAATTATTGCTTTAGACAATTATTTTCATTATATGAACCTCATTTTACAAATTTGAAAACTTATACTTTCAAATCAGACCTCTCACTATCATGTCATTATAATTATATTTTAATTCAATATAACTACCTTGAAGATGGAGTATTACTTAACCTGTTGAAAAAAAAAAAAAAGATTTTATTATTTAGAAACATTCACATAGTACTTTTGTGTTTCTATTTTTCACCTGATTTCAACAGTTTCATGTCTGTTTACAATATGTACCATAATTTTTGCCCTTCGGACACATTATTGAAAAAAAAAAATACTATAATCTAAAACAAAGTATTTGTCATTAATTTTACCATTTTAACTTAACACCCTCTAATAAATTAGAACTAAATTAAATTTTTTAATGAAACCTTGTGCATCTCACGGGTCACTTAATAATGATGTCTAATCATAATGATAAAATTGAACCCATGAATATCTAAACCTTTATATATGATCTATTACTTGCATTTTATTTTACCAGTGTAAATAATTACTTTTATTATAAAATTTAATTTAAAAATTGAGAACTTATACCCTTTTACAGAGCCTTAATAATTAGATTATTCCTGATAATGAGCTTGTATATAATTTTTAAAGACAATTTAAAATATATAATTTAGTGTCAAATATCAAATAATTACTATAAAATTTTGATAGTGACCCAAGGGCATGTTACATGACTTATTTATGTGAAAATTATATTTGAGTGTAAATAAATTTAGGGAACCGCTATGATTAATTAGGAGAATTTCACAAAAATATGTACCTTATTTTTTTCCCTTTGGACACATGATTGAAAAAAAAAAACACATAGTATATTCTAAAATAAAATCTCCGTCTTTAATTGTTCGACTTTAAATCGACAACTTTTAATGTCATTTACAACTATACTTTTATACAAAAACACAACTTTGAATACTATTGTTTACTTTTAAAAAAAAATAGTATTACTTCGAAACATTCACATAGTTGCCTTATAATTCTATTTTTTACATGGTGTCAACATTTTTAGGTTTGTGTATAATATGTACTTAATTTTTTCCCTTCAGACACATAATTGAAATTGTTGTTTTTTGCTAAAATCTAAAATAAAATTGTGTTCTTTAATTGTAAAATTTTAAATCATTACTCTGTAATGTCATTAGAACTAAATGTTTCTTTAAAAACACTACCTTCAATACTATTAGTTAGCCAGCCTCTTAAAACAATTATTACTTAGGAACATTCACATGGTATCTTTGCACTTCTATTTTTCACATGGTTCGTTTTCATGTTTGTATATATATATTTGAGGTTCCATTTTTGTGAACCATGTGTCCATATCACATACATTTTTTCTTTGAGTTCAAAATTACATTATATATATGTACAATTCAAATTAAATTATATGTTCACTTACCATATCATGTACTAATCATAATGATAAGTGATATGGTAAATGAACAAATAACTCAATACCAATTATACATGATATGGTACGTAAAAAATATGGACTTTCTAATGCGAAAATATAGACTTTCTAGAATATTGCAATCGATGCGGGAACTCAAAAAAGCCTTCTTTTTTTAGGTCAAAATTACATTTTATTGAATTATTTCTTACATTACATAAAGCGTATAATTCTTATTAATTATTATTTTACATACCATATCATGTATAATTGACATTAAATTATTTGTTCACTTGCCATATCACTTATTTGGTCCATGTAAGATTTAAATACAAATTTTTTTATACATAACATAGAGTTTCTAGAAAGTTCCATTCTTATTTAATTATTTTTTATTTACCATATCATACAATTATCATTATATTCTTTGGTTACTTACCATAAATGGGATTTATATATGATATTTTAATTACATGATATGGAAAAATGGAACGATTTTTCGAAATAATGCTCAAAAAACAAATGTTAAATAAAATGGGTTGGGAAAAAACTTGTTCAACATAATGGGGTGCACGTCACCCATTTGTAAAACCGCCAAGGAGTATGGCGGTTTCAGGACTTGTGAACAGTAAAACAGAAATCTCAAATTTTGTGACGTTAAAACCGCCACGGGCCCTGGCGGTTTTACACAATGTAAAACCGCTAGTCCCTGTGGCGGTTTTACTATTCACAATTTATTTTTATTTTATTTATTTTATTTTTTTTAGTCTTAACACCGCCAATGGTTGTGGCGGTTTTACATATGGGTGACGTGCACCCCATATGGTTGAACACGTTTTTTTTCCACCCATTTTGTTTAACATTATTTTTTCGAGCACTATTTCGTTAAATTGTTTGGAAAAATGGACATTCTAGAATGTTCCAATCGTTTAATTATTTTTTATTTACCATATCATGCATAATTAACATTATATTTTTTGGTTATTTACCATACATGGGATTTATATATAATATTTAAATTACATGATATGGAAAAAGCACGATTTAACGAAATAGTGTTCGGGAAAAAAATGTTAAACAAAATAGGTAGAAACAAAACTTGTTTAACAATATGGGGTGCACGTTACCCATATGTAAAACCGCTGGTGTTCTAGGCGGTTTTAGGACGTGCACCCCATTTTGTTGAACAAGTTTTTTTTCGACCCATTTTGTTTAACATTTTTTTTTAGCATTATTTCAAAAAATTGTTCATGGAAAAATGGACATTTTAGAATGTTCCAATCATTGTGAGAGCTCAAAAAAAGGTTGCTTTAATAATGTACTAGATGTAAACCCGTGCGTTGCACGGGTCTCTTAATGACGATATACAATTATGGTGAAAAGTTGAACCGACAAATATTCGACCATTATCATATAGGAACTATTACTTGTATTTTATTTAACCTATGTAGGTAATAATTTTCATTTTATGATCCTCAATTTACCAAAAAAAAAAAAAAAAACTTACACTCTCAAACGAGCACGTATGCATATACTTCACGTCCAAAAAAAAAAAATCAATCCAAAATTCTAATAAAACAAACAATAATAATGTTTAAACTTGCCGATCAATACTTTAGCAGCTTATTATAGCCAGCCGAATATATATGATCAGATATTATGATTGTGAATGTTGATTTGGGTCGGGACTTCAACTATTTATAGCTGGCTGATTGTTTAACTTGGGTGAAGGTGAAACAGGAAAGGGAGCAGATAGCAGCATTACAATAGAGGAAAATGTCCCACCCGACATTCCCTCCAAATGTTAATCTGCTCTTGGAACATTAGAGGGCTCAATGAGCCCCTAAAACAGCATGAGGTTAAGAATCTTATGCTGAAATACAAAGTGGGTGTAATAGGAGTTTTGGAGACAAAAATAAAAGAGCATAAGGCTCCAGTGATAGTAGCAAACAAGTTTAGTGGATACTCTGCTGAATTCAACTATGCTCACCATTATAATGGAAGAGTATGGATAATTTGGCATCCAGGAAGGGTTGACCTGCCGATTGGGGCTACTCATGCCCAATTTATACATTGCAAGGTCAAGAATAAGGCAACAAATAAGGAATATGCAGTTACTATGGTTTATGCAAGTAATGACAGACTGGAAAGACAAGATTTGTGGCATGAAATGGTGAACTTGGAAGGGAATATATGTAACAACCCTAAATTTTCGCTATCTTTAAATACAAAAATAAAGGATTGTTATGCCGCCATTGACTACCAAGTCAACGGCAAGGCTAATTTAAAACAAACTTGATAAACAAGAAGAACAAATGACAGCGGAAGACTTCTAGCTGAATCTACAAATCGGAAATTAAACCAAAAGATAAACTACAAATCGTCCCAAATGCAAATATATGACGACTCATCAAAGTGTCGAACATGTAATGACGTTTCAACCATACAATGCATCTCAATCTTCAAACCTGTCAACTGCGCCACCAAAAGGATGACACAGGCTCCAGAATAGGGTAGGGACACAACCCAAAACAAAGAACGTCAGCACTAGCTGAGTAAGAAAAGAGAGAGTAACAAAAGAAGGTAAGATACGCGCCTTAAAATGGCGCGTAGCTTCAAATAACTGGGCAAACTACGCCAAGCGACGAAGACAACGAAACACTGGACACGACTCGTGCTTAGTTCAGAAACTGACAGAGCAAAGGCAACAGTGGACACGACTCGTATGTCGGATTACACGAGTCGTGCAAAGGTCAGCCCGGGGCTGCCTAAAACGTAATTCGATTAGTCTTTCTTCAATTCTTTTGTCAATAATATACGTTATTCGAGGTCCTCCGTGAGGTCCTTAAAGACAAGCCAAGGGTCCTACCCCAAGACTACCACATCTAGAGTTACAAAGTAACGCAACCTAATGACTCGAGTATCCACACCCCTCACTAGAGGGCCGGTAGGACGAAACCACCCCTAGGTGGAAGTCTATTAGGGGGTTCGGTAGCTGATCTCCGACCCACAATACAACCTTGATCAGAGGTTCAAACAAAAGCCACATCCTCGTGATGTGGTGACGGCTCCTATGTCTGTCCCTCTAGATGAGTTTCATTTATCATTTCGTTCTTTCGATATACTTTTGGTTTGTCATTTAAGTACATTATTTGTGCTTGCGGTTTTCGATTTATAAACGGCCGTAGCCGGAACAACGATATAGAATCAACAACAAGGGGTGGCATGGCCACATAAGATAGTATACATATGTACAAGTATGAATCTCAAGAATTATGTGCGAACAACAATGAGTAGCTAGGCAATAAGAGATGAACGAATGCCAAGGATCATGAGTTTGAACAATACAAACATGCTCAACTTTAGAGGGTCAACGTTCTTACCTTTCAACGCTATTAGACAAGATTACGAACTACACCCCCTTGAATCCATAACTTAGGTACCCAATCAATCACAAACTCAAACGATAATCTCCTAATTCACAAGGTGTATCCATAAGTCATAATTTTCACAATTAACACTAATCTATAATGAGTCCAAAAGGAGACAGTAGTAAATAATCATGAATAACGTCTACCTTCGGCATCGGATGACCACCAAATTTTAGTATGTCATAAAAGGTTATGTCAAGAACGTCCCCTCCAAATTTCGTCCACAAACTCCAAGCGGATCAACGGGAATCAATCTCACACTGAACCATAAACATGAATTAGGGTTTACCCACGAATTCACATATAACTTTTGATACACAAATCTAAGTCTTACCAATTTCTGATATGTTGTCAAACCTAGAGTCAGGAACATCTCCATAAAATATCGTCCTAAAATACGCTAGAAATCAACGGTAATCATCAAAATAGCGAGTGACGGAACAGTTCTCGGGTAGATAGACACAGCTCCAGTAAAATACCTACACAGAGATCATCCGGTGGAATATTGGCATGATCTACATGTTCCTGGATTCGTATCGAAAGCACGGTTCCAACGCCACCAACCACGTACTAATAACAGATCGTATGTGAGAGTTGTGTGTGTTTGAAATTGACACAGTTGTGCTGAAATCTTATGCTGGTGGAGGCTAAGAGAATGAGAGAGATGGAGAAGAGGGGGGGCGAATGACTGTCAAGGGGAGCTAGGGTTTTCTTTATTTTTTTCATAAATGGGTATTAGGGTAGACTCGGGTTTGGACCTAGCTAATTTGATGGGTTGCATGATCTACAAACCCGATCCAAATCCGAATGGCTAACGAATCCTCTTGTGTAATTCTATAATCAGAAATCCCATAATAACTCAATCGTATTCCAATTAAACCTTAATAAAACCCTCAATTACATTATAAAACGTAACACCCTTAATTATTTAACTTCCCAAAAATACGGGGTGTTACAGACTTCCCTCCTTAAAATAAATCTTCGTCTCGAAGATTTAAGTCCCTCCTTAAAGAGTTTCCGCACAACGTTCTACCTTAGGCAACTAACATCCACAACTTCCAACACAAGTGAAAAGTAACGCAAGAAAAGAAATGAGAAGTAATGGTTCAAAGATATTGCAGTAAGGGAAGGAGAAAGTGCACCATCAATGCCCTTCCTCACAAGAGAGTCGTGTTTAGCTAGAAATGCACCATCAATGCATTTCAGGAAGGAATGCACCATCAATGCATTTCCGGAAGGAATATCGCGCAATTATATTAAATTTAAATATTGACACGAAGTGATGCCGAATAATATTACATGTGCAATGTTAATGCACAAATAAAATTACGTGTACAACTGCAATGCACCAAATAAGTACGTGTGCACCATAAGTGCACCAATTAGGTAAACATGCTTTATCATATAATCACAAAACGAACATAAGTCTTATAACTTAGGGCGTAGGAGGAACGCACGGGGTTCTCATCCCCCTTAAAGAAAAGGTTCGTCCTCGAACCAAAATATGTAATTCAGACGGGGGATAACTTTCTGATCGTCAATGCCACTTTTCACTTGTATTTTCGCACCTTGGTAATGCATCTCAAGGTTTTGGCGCAGTATTCCATATTGTCTCTCTCGCCCTCAAATCAACCATAGGCGATTCTAACTCGTAACCATTTATCATCCTTTAAACACTGTCATTACAACCAAAGAGTTTTAGTATGATCTTCTGTACTCCAAACCTTTTTTCATTTACATTTCACATGTCAACCCTTGTTGGAGCGTTCTCATTTCCTAAGGCACCGTATTCCTCAATATACCAATAGGTGTCGAGATCACTCTATGATTTGTATCTGGATCCTCAACTCACGATAATTGAACTTGCGTACCCTTACTATTCAATGCATCCGTGCAGCTATCCAATTTTTTTTTTTTTTTATCATATTTTGCTTCAATGAATTCGCATACTTCAACTTGACTTTGTCGATCTATATCTCAAACATTCAATTCATCATCCTTGGTAGCGTCATTGCGAGTATACATTAGATTTTGCAAACCTTTAGCCTTCATTTTCATCTCCGTAGTAATTGATTATCAATAACAATTCACCACAATCACACCTTGACATCACGTATATACCGTCTCTTCTCAACAGGTAGAACCTCTTCTTACATCACACATAAGGCATTGTAGAATTATATCCTCCATTTGATGGACTAAGCTAGAAGACCATACATCAAGCAATTAACTTTCCATGTTAGCAACTAGCGTTGTCCGACGCTACGACTTTCAGTCAAACTCCTTATATGAACATTTGACCTTGAAACTTGTCATCACATAATTATCAATGCATTCAACTAATCCCATATAATGTCATATTTTGAATTTCCTCGATTGAACCCGTACTAAAATTGTGGTTTTCCCCGATTGATGACCATATATATCAACAAGGATATCTCTAGTAGAGCATTTTCCTCTCACTTATTAGGTCACTTGAATACGACTGTACTTATCTGATCTGTATTGCTTCGTAACTAGAATACTTCTACGCACCTATCAATCCGTGTGAACAAAGTCTTCTTTTCATTTGGTGTAGCTGGCCACCAATTTTCTAATCCTAGAAAAAACCTTAGTGTAATGTCGAAGGCACTTTAGTCGTACTCAGAACACATCAAGATGTAGTCATACTCGTTTGCCTTAGTCGCTCGGCGTAGCCGTTACTCTTTTTGATCCAAAGGACTCCATTCTTACAAACGTATACCATGAATCAATCTTGTCAAGCAACTAGCATTAACTTTACCTCATGAGTGATTCCCTTAATTATCTTCCAGGTCATTCTTAGTATTCCTTTGTTGTCTCCTTGCCAACCTTCCTCACACATCCTTTCGAACCATGTGAAACATGTTCTAGTTTCCCACTTCCCTCATATATTACGTGTTTGATCAACGGACATCATAGAGTATAGTTCTTTATTCAACAATTCCAACCAGCTTATTCAGAACCCAAGAAATTTTTATTCGTTCGTACTCGTTTTACCCAATACATTCCAATAGACATTCTTTGGCCCATTGACAGAACCATAACATCCTGCCATTAATATCCCAAGTTATTGCACTACAAGCATCAGGGCACTCTAAGTAAATAAACAACGTTTTTATCACGAGATACGCTTATATTCAACCAACTTACTCCCACGAGTAAACATTATCAACCCAGACCAATTTCCTTAACCTTACCATGACCAAAATCACACTTTAATAAAATAGATTCAATGTCTTGCACCTACCACCACACATCCACAACTCGAGCTTAATAAGTAATTTGGACCCAAAATCATTTACAACCAAGATACACGTCTCTTAGAAATTCACCAATACAAAGTGCACAACCATCTAAAAATTACTTCGAAGACCATAAGCTTTTATCATCATTAGCACATTCCTTTCATTTCGTACATCGTACTTCAAGTGTTGTCAACTTAACACCATACAACCAGCTAATTACTATATCACCCTATTCTCCAGCTCAACTTATCCACCCATCAAGTATAATTAACAAACACATACCATAAGAACATCAATGCCAAGAGCTTAATCTATAATCTCCACCGCCGAAATATGGTGGCTCATATATCATATAAAGTATCAACATTGTACTCTTAGTAGTTAGATTTGGTGAGGGTATCATTGTCCTCAAAATAATCCTCCTTAGTCAATAGATCACGAAAGGCATAAATCAATGTCAAATCCATAATTCACCTCAATACAATTGTAAAGTCAAGATTCCAAAGCTATAAGGTACTTTAAGCTTAGTACGTTCTCCACGCTTTATTCTCGTAACCAAAAGGTGACTAGACGTCCATCCCAATGAACCGAGCAATACAAGTGCATATACCCTACTGACTTGTCTCTTAAATGTGTAACCCCTTACATTACTGAACTTATGCCCAATTGATTCATCTTAAAATCTCAAAGTCCGTTGGTTGTAAAAGAAACTAGTAAGTACAGCTTCAATGTCCAGTAGATTATTCATAATTGGTACAGTAGCCTTTAAGACATAAAATTTCATTGTCGTAACACAGTGGATTGTCCTCTTCCTCTTATTTTTACACCAGTGCTAGGAATCCCAAAACATTCCATTTTTCGTCTTCCCAACCTTTAAGTCATACCACGATCTCACCATGTAGATATCCAACGAGCACGAGGACACGTTGATTGAGAAATTATTGAATCTATTTCCTTTATTCTTCTTCACACCATAAGTCATAGTAAGCACGTTAGAGCAAGTGTGTCTGATCCTTTAGAGTTGCTTCTTCCTCCAATCAAACCATCCATAACTTAGGATTTCATCCTCCGTATCTAGTAGCTAACTCGCGAAGATATATTCGAGCATTATTACTCTTTATACATCAAATAATGTCCAGCACTTTGATCACGTGACCTCCAACAGAAATCCACATAATAAGGTTAGTAGTATCGATCAACAGTTCACGGTACCTTGCACCCCTATTGAAAACGATTTAGGTCAAAAGGTAGTAAACGATAAATAATTGAAACAAACGCCAATAAGCTATTCGTCTCGCTTAGTTCTGACTTTTCTGGATTATTGGAGTTAATCTCCAAACTTTCACTTTGGAGTCACCCGAGGAGCCACGAGGCTAGCCGCGGGCGCTGCCCTCGTGCCGCGGTCGCGGGAGAGTGGCAGTGGAAAAGACACTCGGAAAAACCGTGTTTTCCGCGGGGCTGCAGGTTTGCCGCAGGCGCGGGAAGTATTCAGAATACTTGTCGTGCGTTTGCGTTGTTGACCGTGGGCGCGGTTCCGCTAGCGACGAGGTTTGAGACACACAACTCATGTCCAGGGGTGCACGAATCGTGCCGAGATCAGTAGCTCCACGGCACAAAAGGACGAATATAAATCGAATAGACTATGCCAGAAACTCATTAATGACACACAATTAGCATATAGTTTCATCAACGACTTTATTCCAAATATAACTTAGGGGTATTGTCCCCTATTCAAAACTATGCAATAACGAGACTCCAACTAAAAACTAAGCGTGAGTAAACAAAACATGCAATCCTCAAAAATAGGTCGCCAGTACCATATATTAAAATTATTGACGTGGATAATAAACCCAAAAATTCGTTTCCTCATAATAATGCCCGGAGAATATCACTCAACAAGAAAGGCAATACCCAAAGTTCCAACAGTCGAGTTTATGACCAAGGTTATATAAGGCTTCTTTTGCTCTTGACCCATCATCCATTGAAATAGTTGTTGATCGATTCAATACATCAATTTCTTTCACGCATTCCCAATTGCAATAAACAAAGTAGTGTACTCTCAATGATTCCTACCATATAACCCATGTAATAAAAGAATGAATGACATACGGGATCCTTTAAACTCTCGTACGCTCAACTTATAGACTCACCATTACTAGTCCCTACTTCAACTTTCACCTTTCCTTTAAGGTAGCTAAGGTTTCTCACCTATAAGGGGTGACATTGTTAGATGGAGTAGTGTAGGTTATTTCTAAAGGTTAAGCATAACATAGGTATTATGGTCAGGAAAAAGAGGAAGTGAATGGGTGTTTAAAAAACCTTTGGTTTAATAATATATCGCGCACACTTATCCGACGTGTTCTATTTTATATCTCATCTTTAAAGGCAAAACTTGGATAACAATAGATATTTAAATAAGCAAGTCCCTAATATCATCAAATACATTCTTTAATATAACCTTAAGGATCATCATCATCTTACTTAACTCGTACTAATCTCAACTTCTTACAAATAAAGCTCTTTTTTTTTTTTTCCTCAACACCTCAACATTACTTACCAAGTAATATGAATACAATATGAAGAAGTTAATCGTATGAACTTGTCCTCGGAAAATGTAATCCCAAACTGTCATCTAAATTCAATCCATATCAAATATTATCTCCAAAGTGATGCTCTCAAAATGAGTCACCAACTACATAGCTTAGTGTAGTACTCGTCCGTAGTATTTAGTACGTAGCTCAAGTCATAATCTCAAGAGTCAGCTCCAAAACTTCGTAGTGTAGTACAAGAGACACATAGCACGTAGCACATAGCATGCGTATGAATGCACCCAACAAATTCCCCAAATTTTAAAAATCATTTTATCAAATTGGTTTAAAACCGTTTTACAAACTCAACTAACCAGAGCCTAAGGCTCTGATACCAACTGTAACAACCCTAAATTTTCGCTTTTTTTAAATACAAAAATAAAGGATTGTTATGCCGCCATTGACTACTAAGTCTACGACAAGGCTAATTTAAAACAAACTTGATAAACAAGAAGAATAAATGACAGCGGAAGACTTCTAGCTGAATCTACAAATCGGAAATTAAACCAAAAGATAAACTACAAATCGTCCCAAATGCAAATATATGACGACTCATCAAAGTGTCGAACATGTAATGACGCTTCAACCATACAATGTATCTCAATCTTCAAACCTGTCCACTGCGCCACCAAAAGGATGACACAGGCCCCAGAATAGGGTAGAGACACAACCCAAAACGTCAGCACTAGCTGAGTAAGAAAAGAGAGAGCAACAAAAGAAGGTAAGATACGCGCCTTAAAATGGCACGTAGCTTCAAATAACTGGGCAAACTACGCCAAGCGACGAAGACAACGAAACACTGGACACGACTCGTGCTTAGTTCAGAAACTGACAGAGCAAAGGCAACAGTGGACACGACTCGTGTGTCGGATTACACGAGTCGTGCAAAGGTCAGCCCGGGGCTGCCTAAAACGTAATTCGATTAGTCTTTCTTCAATTCTTTTGTCAATAATATACGTTATTCGAGGGCCTCCGTGAGGTCCTTAAAGACAAGCCAAGGGTCCTATCCCAAGACTACCACATCTAGAGTTACATAGTAACGCAACCTAATGACTCGAGTGTCCACACCCCTCACTAGAGGGCCGGTAGGACGAAACCACCCCTAGGTGGAAGTCTATTAGGGGGTTCGGTAGCTGATCTCCGACCCACAATACAACCTTGATCAGAGGTTCAAACAAAAGCCACATCCTCGTGATGTGGTGACGGCTCCTATGTCTGTCCCTCTAGATGAGTTTCATTTATCATTTCGTTCTTTCGATATACTTTTGGTTTGTCATTTAAGTACATTATTTGTGCTTGCGCTTTTCGATTTATAAACGGCCGTAGCCGGAACAACGATATAGAATCAACAACAAGAGGTGGCATGGCCACATAAGATAGTATACATATGTACAAGTATGAATCTCAAGAATTATGTGCGAACAACAATGAGTAGCTAGGCAATAAGAGATGAACGAATGCCAAGGATCATGAGTTTGAACAATACAAACATGCTCAACTTTAGAGGGTCAACGTTCTTACCTTTCAACGCTATCAGACAAGATTACGAACTACACCCCCTTGAATCCACAACTTAGGTACCCAATCAATCACAAACTCAAACGATAATCTCCTAATTCACAAGGTGTATCCATAAGTCATAATTTTCACAATTAACACTAATCTATAATGAGTCCAAAAGGAGACAGTAGTAAATAATCATGAATAACGTCTACCTCCGGCATCGGATGACCACCAAATTTTAGTATGTCATAAAAGGTTATGTCAAGAACGTCCCCTCCAAATTTCGTCCACAAACTCCAAGCGGATCAACGGGAATCAATCTCACACTGAACCATAAACATGAATTAGGGTTTACCCACGAATTCACATATAACTTTTGATACACAAATCTAAGTCTTACCAATTTCTGATATGTTGTCAAACCTAGAGTCAGGAACATCTCCATAAAATATCATCCTAAAATACGCTAGAAATCAACGGTAATCATCAAAATACCGAGTGACGGAACAGTTCTCGGGTAGATAGACATAGCTCCACTAAAATACCTACACAGAGAGAATCCGGTGGAGTCTTGGCATGATCTACATGTTCCTGGATTTGTATCAAAATCACGGTTCCAACGCCACCCACCACGTACTAATAAGAGATCGTATGTGAGATTTGTGTGTGTTTGAAGTTGACACAGTTGTGCTGAAATCTTATGCGGGTGGAGGCTAAGAGAATGAAAGAGATGAAGAAGAGGGGGGGCGAATGACTGTCAAGGGGAGCTAGGGTTTTCTTTATTTTTTTCATAAATGGGTATTAGGGTAGACTCGGGTTTGGACCTAGCTAATTTGATGGGTTGCGTGATCCACAAACCCGATCCAAATCCGAATGGCTAACGAGTCCTCTTGTGTAATTCTATAATCAGAAATCCCATAATAACTCTATCGAATTCCAATTAAACCTTAATAAAACCCTCAATTACATTATAAAACGTAACACCCTTAATTATTTAACTTCCCAAAAATACGGGATGTTACAATATACATGGTCCTTGGTTGGTTATGGGTGACTTTAACACAATAAGGACCCCGGAGGACAGAATCAGCAATGCAGACACAAACACTGGTGACATGGCAGAGTTTAATGATTGTATTGCAAGCTGTGGCCTGGAGGATATGCAAAGTCAGGGTGGGGATTTCACTTGGTGTAACAAACAGGTGGGCATTGACAGGGTTTGGTCGAAATTGGACCGAGCCATGGTGAACCAGGATTGGCTTGTTCAACAGACTAACTCTACCTCAACAATCCTTCCTTTTGGAATATCAGATCACACCCCCATCTTGGTAAATGTGGATAATGTCATTGCAGTTCAGAAGCCCTTTAGATTTTTGAATTGTTGGGCTGATCACCCCCAATTCTCTAATCTAGTAAGGCAAGCTTGGGAAATTCCTATTATGGTGCTCCTATGTTCAGGCTTTTCAAAAAACTGCAGAATGTCAAGATTGCAATGAAGAAGCTTAACAAGGATTTCTACTCCAATCTGTCTGATCGAGTCAATAAGTGCAGAAGTGATTTCAAGGATTGCCAGAAAGCCTATTTGTTAGATGTTAATAATAATGAGATGCAACATCATGAAGATTTATTGAAGCAAAGGTTTTGCACGCTGAAGAAGGCAGAACTAAGCATGCTTAAACAAAGAGCAAAAATCTTGCATATCAAGGATGCTGATTGTAGCTCGAGATATTATTCCAAAATTGCTCAGAGGAATCATATGGGGGTGATTGGAAGTGTATTGGACACAGATGGGGTGATGCACACCACACAGGAGGGTATTTCTTCTACTTTCATTGGTTATTATGAAGGGTTGTTAGGCACAAAAAAACCAGTATCTAAGCTAGATTTTTCCCTGTTTCATGGGAGGGATTTAACTGATAGTCAAAGCATGGAGCTCTGCAATGAGGTTACAAAAGAAGAAATCAAAATGCTCTCTTTGACATAGATTCAAATAAGAGTCCAGGGCCTGACGGTTTCTCTTCGGGCTTCTTCAAGAAGGCCTGGCAAATTATCGAGGCAGATTTCTGTGCAGCAATCAAAAGTTTTTTCAGATCCAAAAAATGGCTAAAGCAATGGAGCTCAGCCATTATTACACTGATACCAAAGAAAAAGAATGCCCGCTCTGTCACAGATTACAGACCCATCTCCTGTTGCTCGACAGTGTACAAAACTGTAACAAAAATTATTGCAAATAGGCTTCAGAAAGTGATGCCATCTCTGATTGGTTGGGAACAGGCTGCCTTTACAAAGGGAAGGAATATCTTTGACAATATAGCCTGGTCTTAGTCCTTGGTAAAGGGTTATAGTCAGAATCATGTTTCCCCTAGGTGCCTGATGAAGATTGATATCAGAAAGGCATTCGATTCTGTCAGTTGGGATTTCATTGAAAGCACCCTGATCATCTGCAACTTCCCTAGAGAGTTTATTGATTGGACTATGGCTTGTGTCAAAAGCCCTTGGTACTCACTAAAGATTAATGGCACAAGTCAAGGATTCTTTAAAGGAGAATGTGGAGTTAGGCAAGGTGATCCAATATCACCCTACCTTTTTGTGTTATGCATGGAAATGCTTTCCAGGAGGTTAAGAGCTTTGGTTCATCTTCCTAGTTACTCTCTTCACCCTAAATGCTCGAAATTAGGACTCACTCATTTGGTTTTCGCTGATGATCTGATGGTCTTCTCACGAGGAGATTGCCCTTCTGTGATTGCAGTCACTGAGGTTTTAAACAACTTCTCAGCCATCTCAGGTCTTCAAGCTAACCCTCAAAAAACTGAATCCTACTTTGCTGGCATTAACTCAGATACCAAGGAGGATATACTCAGTATCACTCAGTTCCAGGAAGGTAAGTTTCCCTTCAGATACTTGGGGGTACCTCTAAACTCAGCAAGAATCAGAAACTCAATGTATGCTCAGCTGATAATTAAGTTTCAAGTACACCTCAAGAACTGGTCCACACAGTTTCTATCTTATGCGGGTAAGGTCCAGCTAATCAATTCAGTGTTATTTGGCATCCAAAACTTCTGGTGTAATGTCATTCTACTTCCCAAAGGTGTAGTAAAGCAGCTGAACAAGCTTTGTAGGAGCTTCTTGTGGAATATATCTGATGGGCAGAGAAGAATGATCTACAAGAGTTGGGCAAGCTCTTGTACACCTAGAAGTGAAGGAGGCTTTAACATAAAGGAAATTCTAGCATGGAATAAAGCCATTATCTCTAAATGGTTGTGGATGATTGACTCAGGGGAAAAGAATATCTGAACAGACTGGGTCAGGCACTACATTTGCAAGAAAAAGAGCATTTGGGATTTGGATGAAAGGCATCAGAATGCTGAAACTGTAGCTAGCATTTACTGGGTGAAGGAGAAGATTTTGAGCAAAGTTGGCTCAGTCACTTTAGCTAGAAAATTGGTGAGCACATGGAACAAAGGAGGTAAATTCAAAATTTCTTATGCCTACGACTTTTTCAGGAAGAAGAATCCTAAGAGCAGAGGTGCAGAGATAATTTGGGACAATATTGCTTTGCCTAAACACTCTTTCATAACCACTCTGGCTTTTCAAAGGAAGTTACCCACAGTTGATAATATCTGTAGTAGAGGGCTGATCATGGTAAATAGGTGTTGTCTTTGTAAAGAAGCAGCTGAAACTAGTGCACATCTCTTCTTTGACTGCAAATTTTCGAGGGAAATCAGAAGAGCAATGTTGAACTGGATGCACTTAGGTCGGCAGAGCTGGAGTCTTCGTCGAGAGCTTAATTGGTTCTCTCACAATGGGAGGAAGAAGGATTGGAGAACAAAATGGCAAATCTGCAGTCTAGTTACTTCAGTATATGCAATCTGGCAAGAGAGGAACAATAGGCTTTTTGCAGACAAAGAGCAGGATAGTATGATGATTGTTAGACAGCTTAAATTTGTGGTTAATGTTAGATTATTTGCTTGGGCAAACAATGTGGAGCATAATGACATTATTGAATGTCTAAATAGCTAGCTCTCATAGTGGTTCTAGTTTTTTGTAAGTCTTTTGGAATTTTCTTCCCGAAATGGATGAATAAAGTTCCTCACTGATTTCTTGCAAAAAAAAAAAAAATAGATTAGTTATATAATAATTTGTCAAAAGCTAATATAATTAAAGCGTATATAATATTCAACAGTCCATATGGAACTGGACTCTCCAAAATCACTCGGTCGTTGTGAGAGCTCAAAAAAAGCCTCAAATAATAATATAAACTAGTTTAAAGCCCGTGCGTTGCACGGTTACATTAAAAATATTATATAATATATACGCATCATCCATTACCGAAATTATTATGCTATAGCTAAACAAAGTTTAATTTAAGGTTATAACTACTTTATATTGTAAATTGTATATTTCATTTTCCGAACCACGAGAGCGACTCGCGGCTAGAAAACCAAAGGGGCTTCCTAGCCTTAAAAAGCATAGAGATCAAGCGAAGTACCCTTTGATACTGGTTGGATCAAATGGACATCTTTCCTCGAAGTTTATAGTTATATCTCTCTGTCAATATATATATAGACTATATTTATATTTTGAATATTATATAATTTAGGAATATTCATAAACTTTTTCAACACTTTAGGAGATTTCTATTTGCTTTGTGGGCTTTTTGTCCATTTCCAGACGCATTCAATACACAGTTAAGCTTTCTAATAAGATCACCTTAAGGTGGCTGACCTAATAATTTTGGTTCATAATAATAGTTTCAGTGCAAAAAGATATACTCATACAAATTCATTTATTCCATTAAGGCATAACTCACCTAATTAAATTCAGTTATTTTCTAATTAAGTTAGATCATTTGACATCTGATAACCAAGACATAATCAATTTTCATACAAATAACCTCAAGCTAAGGCTCCCTATTTTTACAATTCTTTTTTAGTAATTTAGATCAATTGACTTATGAAATGTTAATATCAAATCAAATAACTTCTTATTTCATTAAATATATTCATCAGATCATACAGAACGTAAATAACTAAGACATAATCAATTTTCATGCAAACAACCTCAAGCTAAGGTGAATTGATGTTCTCTTGATTTTACCATATTTTCAACAAAATGTTCATAACTGTACCAAAAATTACAAAACTATAATATTATGAAAGTAGATACAACCTATATGAGTATAACTTTAAGTACTGATAATTTTTTTTTTTTTTTTCGTGAAATCATCAGCCAATACCTTATCTCGCAAAATGAAATCGTCATACATTTTGGAAAAGACTCGAAGGAAGGAATATTTGTTTTAATGGTTAAAATAAACTCAAATTTGGAATTTGAAACATGGTAAAAACATCTTGATAATTCTTTTGTATTATCTTACCATTTCATAATTACCATATACTATCATATACTCCCTCCAACCCATAATGATCTCCCCCTTTCGAAAACAGTTTTTGAGTAGGCATGTTCGGAGCTACTTTTAGGCCAAATGAGTCGTACACTTGTTGTAAAAATTTGTACATATTTTATTCCGCATTGCATTCTACCAACTCCACTTGATTTTAAGGTAAACGGGTCTTTCATTTGATCTAGAAGTAGCTCCGAACATAGCTACTTAAAAACTGAAAACGAAAAGGGGACATCTTAGTGGGTAGGAGGGTGTATTGAATTAGGCCCTGTGCGTTTCAACTTATTCAACACTGTTTTCAAATCAGATCAGATTTATTCAAAATCTAATTAATTCAGATCAGTTTTATTCAAATCAAATGAAATCAGATCAGAATTATCCCAATAACAATCAAGAATCTAGTCTATTTCTAGTTATTAATTCGTCTAATTGCAGTTAATTTATCAATTAATTCAGTTCAAATAAAATCAAATCAAGTTTATTTAAATAAAATAAAATAAAATCAGTTCAATTCATAGCAAATCAAATCAAATCAGATCATAAAAATGCAGTTTAATCGCACATGACCTTACTATCTTTCGTTAGTCATAAATGAATATTTTTATTCACAAATGGAATTTATATTCACCAAAAACTGTATTAAGATTTTATTAACTCTAGACGCATAAATAGCTCATAGTTAGATGCAGATAAGATCAGATTCATTCAAAAATATAAAAACTCCTTTTATTTGTAGGTTTGTGGTCAATTGTTTATATATAGGGGAAAAAACCATAATTTAGAAGAAAAAAACAGACTTATAGAATAACGCAAAGTTTAGAGGAACATAATTGACTTATACTCCTACTTTGGCCCTGTGCGATTCAACTTATTCACCAGTGTTTTCAAATCAGATCAGATTTATTTAAATCAAATCAATTCAGTTCAGATCAGTTTTATTCAAATCAAATCAAATCAGATCAGAATTATCCAAATAACAATCAATGAATCTAGTTTATTTCTAGTTATTAATTCGTCTAATTGCAGTTAATTTATCAATTGATTCAGTTCAGATCAAATCAAACCAATTTTATTCAAATCAAATCAAATCAGACCAGCTCAAATCAAATCAAATCAAATCAGATCAGAAAAATGCAGTCCTATCGCACAGGGCCTTATCAGTATTGGAAAATTACTAAATAAGTTGAATTGTTATCCATCTGTAGTAGAATATCCATCTATAGTAAATGAGTGACTAATCGTTATTAGAATTACTACCTCTAATTCGAAGTTCACCTTTAAAAAACACAAACCCTTGGTTCTTATATCTACCAAAATGTAGATAATGTCATCATATTTTTTTTTTCTCATGTATTAAAATGTAAGTTTGACATATAGAATATTATCTTACTATAACTTATAAAAGAATTTTTTTTTTTTATATTGATTCATCTTTTCAAAATGATCATAAACTTACATTGGTAACTACATATTCATAACTAATAAATGAATTCTTTATATGATTACCATAAATTTACATGTGCTACATTTGCATAACACTTAATCTATTCTTTATTCTACCTTTCCATAACTACTATATGAATTTTGTACATAATTACCATAAACTCAAATATGGTAAAACATTTCCACAACTACTGTATATATGAATTTTGTACATGATTACCATAAACTCACATATGGTAAAAACAACAATTCCATAACATACTAAATTTTGAGTCAGCCATGAAGGGAGGAAGCTTGTTCTCCAAGTAGTCCATACACTGTCTGTACAGCTTGATCCATGGCGAAGGAGCAGCGAGGTCGAGGTCGCCCTCGAAAACAAAAACCACCAGTAGATACATCGGAGTCGGAGAAAGAGAATGATAGTACTATCGGAGTAAGTGATGAGCCGAAAATGGAAAAGCAGAAGGAGAAGTCGACACTCAACAAACTTCTTGAAGAAGCTTTCGCAAAATCTGGTATGAAATCACAATCTAAGCTAAATTCTGTTATTAATACGCAAATTAATGATGGGATTAGTGAAGCAATAGGAGGAAATGAGACACATCTTCACCCTGCTGCAATGGAAATCATGAATTTGGGTGTTAAGGAAGGTGAAATTGGGAATAACCCTGTTAAGACCAATAATAATGCTGGAAATAAGACTAACACCTGGAGTAAAGTAGTGAAGGACAAGCCAAAGAGGGGAATGGAATTGCATCATTATGAGGAGAATTTGCATGTAGAGGAAGTTATAATAGAAATGGAGGATATAGAGGATGAGCTTAACTACTGGAACAATACTCTCATAGGAAATGTAATCGGAGGAAAACCCACACTAAAAGGGATGAAGGAATTTGTTGGAAAAAATTGGCAGAATTTTGGAATCCCTGATGTGAAATAATTCAAAAGAGGATGGTTTAGTTTCCGGTTTAGATCTAAGGAAGAAATGGCGAATGTTCTTAAGGGTGGGCCATGGAGAATGGGTCTGAATACGCTCATTCTTAAACAATGGGCACCTGGAATTGCACAGGAGCTTGATCGAATCAGCACAGTACCAGTCTGGGTATTGTTCCCGGAACTGGAACCATGGTGTTGGTCGGAAAAAGCTTTAAGTAAGATCGCTAGCAAGATTGGTAGGCCACTGTATGCAGATTACATGACCACACATAAGGAAAAACTAGCTTATACTAGAGTCATGGTTGAGATTGATGTATCTCAGAAGCTCCCATCTGAGATCCTGATCAACACACCTTACTCAGGCACACAGATGCAAACTGTAATGTACGAATGGGTCCCCTTTTATTGTAAGGGATGCAGGAAATTGGGTCATGAAATACAGAGCTGCAAACTACAAAGAACTGAGCCGGCTGTGGCAAAGAAGCAAGTGTATAGGCCAGTGGCTAAGAACAATGAGGAAGAAAAGGCTGTTGACTCTGGGAATGCTACACAGGCAGCTCCTGAAACTAGTGTAGTTGACACCCAGCAGCAAGTCATTTTGGATGACCTAAATCATAAGGAAGGAGACTCACCAGGAGGTAAAACTCCAGGTTGCAGAGGAATAGAGGATATGGAGGTTGAAAATGCTGGTGATGCAGCAGGGCTTACTAGAGCTCAGAAACAGGAATTATTGGATAAATCAGATGACCCTGACCAATCCTCAGATTTCAAGGTGAGCATGAAACAAACAAAGAGGAGAAGTAAGATGTCTCATCACATTGTCCCAACAAATATAGGGAACAGTTTTGAAAGCCTAGCAAATGATGGTATGAAAGAAGGGTTGAGCATTCTGGGAGTGCAGACAGATTTTCTAGGGGAAGAGGATCCTCCTGACCCTCTAACTCAATGATAATCTCATCATGGAATATAAGAGGGCTTAATGAAGCCCTCAAGCAGCAGGAAGTCAAGGATTTCTTGCAGAAGCACAAGGTAGATCTCATGGGTATCTTGGAAACTAGAGTGAAAGAGAGAAAGGCCAATAGTATCATTAGAAGGAGGTTTTCTAGTTATAATGTGTTTACCACTTATAACTACCATAGGAATGGGAGAATTTGGGTAGTTTGGAAGGCACAACAGCTTAAGGTGGATGTTCTTCAAGCTCACCCTCAGCTAGTGCACTGTAAAGTAGCTCATATTACCACTAATAAGGAGTTTTTTTGTCACAATAGTTTATGCCAGCAATGACGCAGAGGAGAGAAGGGATTTGTGGAAAGGGCTCTGCTCTTTAAATCCTGGAAATGAGCCTTGGATCATGCTAGGAGATTTCAATGTAATCAGGGACAGTAAGGAGAAGCAGGGAATTCACCCTCCAGTGAATTCTGATCTTGCAGACTTCAATAACTGTCTTTATCAGTGTGGATGTAACAACCCTAAAATTTGCTCAAAGAAATATATAGAATTGTCACGCATCAATTGACTATCGAGTCAATTGCTAGGCTATAAATTCAGACACAACAAACTAAACAAGAAAGATACAGCGGAAGTCTTAAAACTGTCGAACTACAATTCTCAAAACCAAACTCAAATTACATAATCCAAAAGAAATAAAGTTTCAATAAATGTTTGTGAATCCCCAACATGCAAATCGACTCCTCAAGCAAGCATCCAAAGCATCAAGACCTGTCAACTACGCCATCGAGAATGACGTAGGCCCCAGAATAAGGTAGGGAACAAACCAGAAAACAGAACGTCAGCACAGGCTGAGTAAGAAACATAAAGCAGAGAAACAAAGATACGCGCCTTGAGGCGCGTAGCTAACAAATAATAAGCATTGGATATAATAATGAATACAGAGTACCATCGGGACACGGCAGTGCGATAGTCACGTATCGCTGACGAGACAAACGGTCTTGTCTATCATACACGGCTGGGCTCCTACCCCGTAGCCACCACAATCTCGAACCGGCGCGAGCTAAAGTACATATAAACGATTCCTAAAGACTTAAAATGTGCACACCCCTCGCTAGAGATCCAGTAGGATGCGTACCTCTAGAAGGAAAGCCTAATAGGCAGTCGGTAGCTACTCCGACCGAAACAGTACCTTGATCAGAGGTATAAACAGTGATCGGTCCGTGCCGCACCACATTCACTCTAGGTGGTAATCATATCGTTATTTTCTTTCATCCGTTTTATATTCATTATTTGATGGTACGTTATTCGATAATACAATTTATAAACGGCCGTAGCCGGAGTCAACGATTTAATACAAACGAATAACGATTCAAGACTATCAAAGAAACACACCACTCGGTCGAGAAGCCGAGTGGCCGAGTAACAACAAGGGCCGAAGGGCCTTAGGGGAGGTGAGGTCAAGCAAGTGTGTTATGTCAGAAACGAATAATGGTAAATAGGGAAATTAAATGAAATTAACATGGTAATAAGGGTGTAAGAATCGAATCACCATTGGTACGATAATAGTAGGTGGAGTTCAAGCATTTGATCAACGTTCTTACCTTTCAACACTAATTCTTAAATTAAACTCTTATAACCAAGTCAATGAACTACACCTCCTCGAATCCAAAATCTAGACGCTCAATCAATCACAAACTCAATTGATGATCCCCTAATTCACAAATTATAACCATAAGCCATAATCTCACAAATTAACTAATATATCAAGAATGTAAAAGAAGACAGTGGTATTGAAACATAGATAACTCCTACCTCCAATATCGTATGACCACCAAAATTTAGTATGACATAAAGGGTAATGTCAGGAACGTTTCCTCCAAATTTTTTCCACAAAATCCAAGTGGATCAACGGGAATCGATCTCACACTGAGCCATAAACACGAATTAGGGTTACCCACAAAATATAATATAACTTTTTATCCACAGGTCTAGATCTTACCAATTTTTGATATATTGTCAATGCTAGAGTAAGGAACATCTCCACAAAATATCGTTCTCAAATTCCTTAGTAGTCGACAGGAATCCTTAAAATACCGAGGGGAGGAACAGATTCTCGGGTAGATAGACACAGCTCCACTAAAACAGCTCCACAAGTAGCATCTTATGGAATCTTGGCACGATCTACATGTTCCCGAATTTGTATCGAAAGCATGGTTCTAACGCCACCAACCACGCTCTAATTAGAGATCGTATGAGAGAATTATGTGTGTTTTAAGTTGACACAATGATGCTGGGAATTTTCTGCCGGTGGAGGCTACGAAAAGGAGAGAAGAGGCCGACTATTTATGAAAGAAGTTAGGGTTTCCTTTTATTTATGTCAATGGGTAAGGGGTTCGACTCGGGTTCGGCTTTATTAGTCGGGTGAGATGAGTGATCCATAAACCCGATCCAAGTCCAATAATCCAATTATAGAACTTCCCAAAATAGTATTACTCAATTAGTAACATAGTCTAATTCACCAAATTCCCAAAATAACTCTTATTAATTCCCTCAAAATGATTAATAAACGTAACACCCTAATTAATTAAAGTCCCAAAATTGTGGGGTGTTACAGTGGAATTGATGATATCAGAGGTCAAGGATGCTATTTCACTTGGACAAACAACCAAGATGGAACGACAAGGAACTGGTGTAAGTTAGATAGGGCCATGGTTAATGCTGGTTGGATTAATGAGGTCCCAAGTTCGTTTGCAGAATTCTTATCCTCAGGAGTATCCGATCACTCTCATGTTCTAGTTAGAGTTCTTGAGTCTACAAAAATCAAAAGACAGTTCAAGTATCTCAACTGCTGGGAAAAGCATGAAAATTATAAGCAAGTAGTAGGAGAGACTTGGAATAAAAGTGTTGGAGGCAGTAGAATGAAAAGGCTTTTCCAAAAGCTCAAAAATGTCAAAATAGCTTTAACAGAAATGAATAAACATTATTTCTCAAAGCTAACTGAGAGAGTTGAAGCTTGTAAGAAAGAACTTCTAAGCAAGAAGGATCAATTGCAAAGGGGGATGACTAATGACTTGTATAATGAGGTTGCTAAGATCAAGGAGAAATACCTCAAGTTAAAGAGTGCAGAAATGAGTATGCTTTTCCAGAGAGCAAAAGTTCAGCAAATTAATGAAGGGGATTGTAGCTCAAAATACTTCTATGCAAAAATTGCAGAAAGGAAGCACCAAAGCATGATTGGGAAGATCAATGACAAGAATGGGATAACTCATAAGAATCAAGCAGGCATTATAGAGGCATTTGTTGATTACTATAAGGGTCTTTTGGGGACTGATCATCCTGTGAGAAGGATTGATGAAAGAATTTTTGAATATGGTCCCAAAGTCTGTCAAGAGGATAGTCAGGAACTTATGAAAGAAGTGACACAACAGGAGATCAAGGAGGCTATTTTTGACATTGACTCAAACAAAAGTCCAGGACAGGATGGATTTTCAGCAGGTTTTTTCAAGGAGAATTGGGATATGATTGGAGAAGAATTCACTCAGGCTGTATTGGAATTCTTTAGCACTTCAGCTATGCCAAAGCAAGCAAATAGCACTCTCATCACCTTGATACCGAAAAAAGGCAAATGCAGAAAGTGTCACTGATTTTAGACCTATCTCGTGCTGCTCCACCTTCTATAAAGCAGTAACCAAGCTGATAGCAAACAGGCTCCAAAATATTCTTACTAAGCTTATTGGGGAGGAGCAAGCAGCTTTCATAAAGGGGAGATGTATTTTTGACAATATTATGCTCTCTCAGGGTTTAGTCAAGGGTTATAAGCAAAAAAATACCTAACCTAGATGCCTAATCAAGGTAGATATTAAAAATAGCTTTTGACTCTCTAAACTGGTCTTTTGTGAGAGATATGCTGGTAGGGATGAATTTTCCTCAGAGGTATGTGAACTGGATTATGGCTTGTATTAGCAGCCCATGGTTTTCCCTGAAAATCAATGGAAATTACGAAGGGTTCTTTCCAGGCAAATGTGGGTTGAGACAAGGAGACCCCCTCTCTCCCTACATTTTTGTTTTGAGCATGGAGGTGTTGTCTAGGCTCCTTAGACAAATGCCTCACCAGAAGAACTTTTCCTTGCATCCAAAATGCGCCAAAATGAGATTGACACACCTGACATTTGCTGACGATTTGATGATTTATACTAGAGGAGACCTTCCCTCAGTAAAAGCAGTTTTGGATTGCCTGAACTTGTTTGAAGGAATGTCAGGGCTGGCAGCTAACCCTGCAAAGACAAATATCTACTTTAGAGGAGTTAATAATAGTGTGAAAGAACTCATCTTAAAGGAATCAGGCTTTACTGAAGGGCATTTCCCTTCCAGATACCTAGGCATCCCTCTTCACACCAAAAAGCTGAGCACTGATATGTATCAGGGTCTGATGAGGAAACTGGAAATTTCTATCCAACTTTGGACAACCCAGTTTCTGTCTTATGCAGGAAAAATACAACTCCTAAACTCTGTTGTTTTGGGGTTGGAAAACTTCTGGACTGCAAGCTTGCTTATTCCCATTGGAATTTTGAAGAAGATCAAAAGAGCCTGTAAAAACTTCTTCTGGGGCATCAAGGAGGATCAGAGAAAGATGGTTTATAAGAGTTGGGATATGCTCCTAGGAGTGAGGCAGGTGTGGAGATAAAGGAAGTGTTAGCTTGGAACAAAGCTCAACTGGCTAAATGGGTTTGGAAATTGAGTGAAATGCAGGATAGCATTTGGCTGAAATGGTGTAAGGCATACAGAATGAAAAATGAGTGCTGCTGGGAAATTAAGGCAACTAAAGCAGACTCGGAATGCTGGAGGAGCATTTTACATGTTAGAGATGAGATAATGCAGCATTGTGGTAGCAAGGACAATTCAAAGGAACTCATAAAGTCCTGGGTGAAAGGGGGGAAATTCCAGACTTCTCAGGCTTATGAACACTTCAGGTGAAAGTTTATAAAAAGGAGGTGGTGCAGGGCAGTTTGGGATGATGTGGTTATGCCAAGGCACAACTACATAGCTAATATGGCTGCGCAGCAGAGCCTGCTAACAATTGATAGCATAAAAAAGAGGGGTATGGCTATTGTTAATAGATGTATCCTTTGCAAATCCGAGGAAGAAAGTCATGATCATTTATTCTTCAAATGCAACTTCTCCTCCACTGTATGGCATTCAATCCTTTACTGGCTGGGCATTGCGAGAAGAAACTGGAACTTGAGAAGAGAGCTTAATTGGATTATAAGTGCCAGAAGGAAGAAACATTGGACCACCAAATGGTTCAAGTGTGCTGTAGGAGCTGCAGTTTACTTACTATGGCAAGAGAGAAACGCGCAGATTTTCAGAGATGAGGAGCATTCAGAAGTGCATATAATTAGGCAGATAAAATACAACACTTGTGTTCGTTTGTACAATTGGTTTGGAAATGAAATTCCTAAGAATGTAGCTGATGGTCTTGCAAGCTAGTGTGAGGTACTCTAATTTTTGTAAGATTAAGTTATTTTCCCCATTGTGGAAAAATAAAACTAAAATTCTTACAAAAAAAAACAATTCCATAACATAAATTAATTCCTTATTCAACAGAAGCTCTAAGAAAATTCGAAGGGCTCTATACCACTTCAATGCCCACGAAAAAAGTTTCGTTTATAAATATACTAGTTTAAAACTCGTGCATTGCACGGTGACATTAACATTATTTTATATTATATAGGCACTTTCCATTACCGAAATCATTATAATTATTGTAGTTAAAAAATTTTTTTTTAACGTAATAACGAAATAATAAAGTTGCCATTTATCTAGAACTATTGATTAATTCATTTTTTTAAGTTCTCACATTGTATACTCAATGTTTTAGCTAATTAATTAACTTTTTTCACAAAACGATTTACTTCCATTATTTTTTTTAACCAACCTTTATCGTTTTACATGTTTATGTCTCATGACAAAAGTATAAAGATGTCAATACTAAACAAAACTGAACACAAACTGTGCAAGATATATATATTTATTTCACATTAACAAACCTAAATACAAATTGACAGATGTTGTGCTATAGTGGTTAAGATAGAGGTACCGAATACAATAAGTATCAATTTCAAATCTGTTCCCTACATTGTATACCAATTTCTAAGCTTATTACACTTGATGTTAGTAAGATTTTGTATGATTCAACTTATTCTTTTTAACATATTCGTATCACGAGAGTAAGATGTTGTAACTATAATGAATCTAGTAAAAAAATTGATTCCAAAAGAATTTATATTAGTTCAAATCTAATAAGTTTAGTGCAAGTTTAACAAATTTAAATAAATCAAAATAACTTTATATTATAACTTACGAAACTGAAGCAAAAAAATATATTATCTTAATTGTATGTTTCTTTTAAGTCATCTTATATTTTGTTATGTTGAATCCATGACTCAAATTAAAGATAATATATTAGTTATTTTAAATCTTATAATTGCAATAATGCTTGCACGTTGTACATTACAAATTCATAAGATGAAAAGTTATGATTCGTACCAATGACTTTGCTTATGTGGTCATGTTTCAAACTACCTAACAATAAAAGGTACTTCTAAGTTTGTGATAAATGGTTTTATGACTGCTGGATTATATATAACTGTATTTTGCGAATGTTTGATAATCAAGAATTTACTTATAGTTATTATTCAATTAAAGATCTTATAATATCATTTTCAATATTATGGCTCGAGGACCTGCCTAGACCTCCATAAAAATACCTATAATTGTTTGTATCTTCAATAGATAGACTATATTTATAAATAGAATATTATATTTTCTAGGACTATGTATTAAAATTTTCAAAACTCAAGTTTACATTAAGGTAGCTGACCAAATAATTTTCGTTTGATAATATGTGTTTTAGAGCAAAGAGATCTATACATTATGTAAAAACATTTGATTGCTCTCATAGAAATAAATACATCGAATACGGGAATGACCTTGTATGATACAATTCAACTTAATTTTGCAACATATAAATACCAAAGCATATCACCTTAATTAAGCTATTTTTTAACTAATTTAGATGAATTGACATATGAACTGTTCAACATCTAATGCGTCAGCTAAACAAACTAAAACAATCATACACTTCTAAAAGGAGGGAGTATCCTATCTTTTTATGATTAAAAAAAAAAAAGACTTATAGATTAGCACATATTTAGAGAAAACCAATGACTTTACTCATAGTTATATTAAAAGTTGGAAATTCACTTGAGTAAGTTGAATTGCTACCCACCTAAAAATATGAAGCAAAAAATTACAAAGCTATAATAATATTATCAAAGAAGACACCTCACTAAATGAGTATAATTTTAAGTGTGCAAATCTGATAGTTTTTTGCAAAATCAATAGTCAATGCCCTAGCTCGCAAAATGAAATCGTCTTATATTATTGGAAGGAGGGGGTATCCTATCTTTTTATGATTACAGTAAATTTGGAATATATAAAATTTGGAATATAATGTAATCTTTCCATTTCTCATGATAAATTTTTTTGTATTATCTTACCATTTCACGACTACAATATACTTGCTTAGAAATATTATCTTCCATAACTAATAAATGGATTTTTTTATAAGCCAACCGAATTTTTCTTCACCTGAAAATGAAATAAAATTTCAATGTCTCTAGATGTATTAAAAACTTATGGTTATATGCAGAAAATATCAGATTCATTAAAACATACAAACACTACATTTATTCGTAGTTTGTGGTCAATCTTTTATATATATACTAAAACATAGATTACAAAAAAAAAAAAAAAAGAGAGAATAGTATTATAGAATAGCACATATATTAAAGCGAGTAAATATTTACCTTTACCCGTAGTTATTACTATTAGGGAGTTCATATGAATAAGTTGAAAGTTCTTTTGTATTATCTTACCATTTCGTGATTAATTGCCATATATGCTTCCTTCGATCTTTTTATAATTTTCTGTTTTGTTTGTTGCTTTTGACTATCCATGTTGGGGCCACTTCTACACTAAATGAACTTAAACGGACTTTTTATTCACTTAAAATTGTATTAACATTTCATTCATTGTAGACGCATTTAAAAAAAAAAAAAAGTTGGTTCTTATATTTTACCAAAATGTAGAAAATGTCGTATGGTTTTCTCTTATATTAAAATGAAGGTTTGACTTATTATCTTACCATAACTTAAAAATGAAACTTTTATATGTACTGATGGATTTTTTCAAAATTAACATAAATTATATGAATTTTATACATGATTACTATAAACTCACATATGGTATAACAACAATTGCATAACATAAATTAATTCCTTATCCACCAGAAGCTCGAAAAAAATTTGAAAGGCTCTAGACCTCTCCAATGCCCCCGAAAAAAGTTTCGTTTATAAATATAAATTAAGATTAAGATTAAGATATAATATATATATTGATGATATTGATTGATTATTATTATTATTATTATTATTATTATTATTTAATCATACCACATTAGACCGAAGAGCGTGAGTACTTTCTAAAAGGTTAATCACACATACCCAGCAGATGATGAAAAGCACAAAGGCCAAACAAACCATTATCATTATTATCCAAACAAATTATACCTTGAGTATGTGATTGATCAGTTAAGGGTGACCCTAATTTCGGGGGACTGAAAGCCAGAACCAAAAAGCAGAAACATGCAAGGCCAAAAAGTTTTCGTAAATACCATTAATATATAAACAAATTAGAAGTAATAAAAATTAATTTCCCCTCGTGACCTGTGTCCCCTGTTTGCAGGTTATGCTCTATTTTGCCACCAGTTTATGTTTGCCAACGTCCCTTACCTTCCAAATTTCTATTTAATTCTCCATAAGTTTTATGGTCATTTAGACATGCGGTCTTGTCGAGCTAGATTGATATTAAGAGAGTTAATTAATTGAATACTCTTTCCGTTTTAACTTAAATTTCTTTCACGTTTTAAGCGACATGTAAAGAACCTAATAAAATGGACATACATCCAAAAGAAGGAAAGTAAGGAAAATTTATCTAAATTATATTGAAAATAACCAGATTTGAACACCCAATCTTCAAGTTGAAAAGACGATAGAACAACAATAACAGAGGTCTGAGTAAACAGTAAACTTATGTGTTACCTTCACGTCCTTCCAGATAGCCCATAAACAAACTAGTTTGATTGTCAACCCACCATAACCATATACATCTCTCAACACTCCTCCTTCCTCATTTTCTTTCCCTATGCCATTATTATTTTTCTTCTTCATTCTCCACAGTTCTCATACACATGTCCTTTGTAAAGAAAGGATTAAACTTCATCATGCTCTCTAAAACATCCCATACAAATGTGTTTTTCCAGATGTTGATAGTGTTGAGCTTCTTCTCATTGCTGGTCATTGCTAGAGATGAGAAAAATCATACAACAACAATAATGGTTAACGACGACGTACCCGCAACGGAACCACCCCAACGTAGTGAACAACATGTTGTACGTCCCGAACAAGCTCGACTTGATCGGAAGACACGGATGAAGCGTCGTCCTTCTAACAATAACGTATATTACGCAGCGAAGAGAATAGTTCCAAACTCCGCAGACCCTATCCATAATCGCTGATAGCTAGCTTAGCTAGCAAGTTCAACATATCATGTACAAGAGGATGGAGACGACGACGTTATTATTCCGTCAATTTTGGTTACGTACCTAGAAGAGGCGAAGTTGCGAGTTTCGCAACAATGGATTTATCGAAGGCAAAATCTTAGGTAAGACGATAATCTTATTGTTTAACAAGTGAAGTTGCATTATTATTGAGGAGAGCAAGGTTTGAAATCGTCGTCTGAGAATCCAATCCAGGCCTATAGGGCAAAACTACTTTAGGCCTATATATTATGGGAACTACTTCAAGAAAAATGGCCTTCAAGTTTTACGTATCTTGAAGAAGTACCAATGTGTATTAGATGTAAATTTTTACGTAATCATGGAATGTGGCAAGGACCGATCATAATATATACTCCGTACTCCGTATTGTTGTTTCTTCCCATATCTTTGTTTCACATTAGGAAATTAGAGAAAATTTGTGTGGATTCTCTCATGCTTGTTACCCAAGGTACATTTTTGGTGATTATTCGTATAATCGTATGTATAATATTATCGCGTTCATACATCCTCATTTTAATTTGGAGTAACGGTGAGGGAATCATCGGCCGAATCATATATGAGATCATCGACACTAATCTTGAATTTTCTAATGAGCAAAGTATCTTTATAATTTGAGCTAACTTATCTTCAATCCTTTAGCTAGTCCCCTTTGTTGTTTTTACCTTTTTGGCGTTTGCAATTTGGAACACATTATAATTCTAGGCTTTAACGTGCTAAGTACTACGAGTTGTAAATTTCGTATCCGAACGAGTAATGATTGCTTTTCATGTTTAGAATTTCATGGCTTTTTGTATTTTTCACGCATGTAAATATGTAATGATCATAAAGGAGTGAATGTTTTGAAATTTTGTCTTGATGATGTTGGTTTTTTGCCCTTGTCTTCACCTTTATAATACCCTTGTTTAGAGTATTCATCTTTCTAGTCTACTAGCTAAGGTTTCTGTTGCGTTCAGCTTTCTCGACACTGGAGACATCTTTTACGAAACTGTTTCACCTAAATACAGCATTTTCCAAGGATAAAATCGAATCTCTAACTGGCCACTACTCTTTTTACTGTTGGATCTTATGCTCGGACATGGGAGAGTATTGAGCCATGTAACAAAATCATTTCTACATAAGAAGGTTATGGAATATCACAAAGAAACTGATGGGATAATTAGAATTGGCCTAATGGTTAGTAAATAATCTCTATGAGGGTTGTCCAGAGTTCAAAACAAATAAATCAATTATAGCCGCTTGAGTGCTCAACCAATATCTTATAGTCGGCAAAGCATTAGAGAATAGCGTACCAGTGCGATTTCCAACGAAATTTTTATTATAGATCTTCCGTAAGCAGCTACCTTATATTTCAACAGTACACATGGGTAAAGATTGATTTCTAATCCTCCTAGGTCACCATAGACAGGAAACATTGAGACACTTGGGTAATAATCTTATACTATATATTAAAAGCTGTGTTTGAGGCAACGACCACATTCACCGATTTCAATCAGCCCTTCTCCCATGCCACGTGGCATGTCTATCTGAATTTCACTTTAAAATAATCATGTCAAAATCTTTGGAGTTATGTTTTATGGTAAGAAAAAAAGTAAAAGAAAAGTAAAATAATCTTTGATAAAACGTGTAGAAGTCCATAATTGACAAAACTAACAAATAAAGAAACTAATAATATTTATGATAAAAAGATCCTGATCACTTCTTTGGTCAAACGTGTTTTAGAAAGAGAATTTTTGGGAAAGACCTGTGCCCAAACAAACTACATCAATTTTATTGGAAGACTTACCAAATACCATAATGCAATAATCTTACACAAATTTTTCTTATGGTAAAAGAAAATTTCTTTACACAATATGAAGGCTTACCAAATACGGAGTACCATAATGCAATTATTTCTACAATCTTCGACAAATTTTTCTTATGGTTCAATCTTATTGGTAGGCTTACCAAATACCATAATGCAATAATCTTACACAAATTTTTCTTATGGTAAAAGAAAATTTTCGAAAAAATCTTTTACACAATATGAAGGCTTACCAAATACGGAGTACCATAATGCAATTATCTCTACAATCTTTGACAAATTTTTCTTATGGTAAACGAAAATTTTCTTTACACAATATAGTGTCTTGAATTTTCTATTCTTTCTACCAACTAATACATAAGTAATTACTATATCTTATTTTATCTTATCTTATACTATATATTAAAAGTTGTGTTAGAGGCAACGACCACGTTCACCGACTTCAGTTAGGCCATTTGCCATGCCACGTGACATGTGTCTTTAATTTTCACTTATGAAAATGTCTTTTATGATAAAGAGTATAAATGTACATTCCATCCATCTCTTTAATTTTCACTCAAAAAATTGATTGAAAATGTCTTTTATGGTAAAGAGTATAGATGGACATTCCATCCATAGTTATATATTTGACATTTTCCATATAAAAAAATTAACAATATTTTTTTTTTTTATAAAAAGTCAATATTTACTATTAATTGATTTCATCTTTACCTTATTATTTTATACTTTCTTTATCACTTATTTGAACAGAAATCACATCATCTATATTGAAAGTGAAAGTTTTATAAATGTTAAAATTTATTGATAAAATTATTTGTTCATAAAGAAATAAAATGATAAAATTTATTTTGGACGTAGCCCGAGTAGCAAACTAGTGTTGTGAGTATTTCCTAGTGTCCGACATGAGAGGATTCCAAAAGAGCTGTAAAAACTACACACCTCTAGTAGATGGGTGACTGTATCCTAATTCCTAGTGTTAGTTACAAACAAAAAATAGCTTAAATGTCATTAATTTTACAATGCTAACAAGGATTTAACAAAACTACCCACCTTAGTAGATGAGTGACCGTATCCTAATTTCTATTGTTAGTTACAAACAAAAATAGCTTAAATTACGATGCTAACAAGGATTTAACATAACTACCCACCTTTAGTAGATGGGTGACTGTATCCTAATTCCTAGTTAGTTACAAACAAAAATAGCTTAAATGTCGTTAATTTTCGATGCTAACAAGGATTTAACTTCTTTGAGTAATCGTAGTTGCTAGAATCATGTATATTTTCACCGTAATACGGCTAAATTTTGTGCTTTATTAAATACATGTACAGAAAGTCGGGGTGGAAAATGCTGAAAATAAAAAACTTAGCAAAACAGTTCTCTAGCTTAAACCATAACAATTTTCTTCCACCTTGGAGAAGTGATCCCTGAAGTGGATTTCTGAATCATCATCCTCATCGTGGACAAGATTTAATACATCGTAGGAGTCAAATGTCTATCAGAATTGTTCAAGAAAAGACGAAAGTAGAAAAAAAAAAAAAGTTGATCAGATAAAAACACACACATAAAAGGACCATTGATCTCGCTTCTAGTCGGTCACTGGGATCAAAGTCCGGCCCTCCGCCCAGAGAGCATTATGGTTGGTTCTGTTCTCCTTCACAACGAGTGAACAAAATCATAAACTAGATATGACTATATGAGTCATATTGACACTAACGTCACTTACGTACAAATACAATAGATTCACACTAGTACTTTCAACGCCAACTCCAGTACAATACTCATAGCCTTCTGAAACCAGAAAAGTTGTAGTTCAAATGGAGAATGTCGAAAAACAAATGGAGTTCACCACGAAGTACTGCATTAGGCATCTAGAGATACTTCAAAACCAGACAGCTCTCACATTTTGTCCTTTAGGTACTTCAAAACACCTTTGGTTCCTCGATCCAAGATCGTCCTCCTAATACTGCAGTAAGCATCAACAAGATATGATCAGAAACGCGTATTTTATTCTTCAGTAAATTAATCATTATCATTAAATTTAAATCCTGAAAGAATCTGGAAATGTAGCTAGAAATCGAGCGAATCCAATACCCTTGGAAATACTCGAGGTCCAACAAGAAAAGGGAGCAATCTGAAAGGAGATTCGTTCGTCTCTCTTGGAATGTCATTCTATGATTCTACATGCAGTTAAACATATGCCTTATTCTTGCTTAAAACTCAAAAGGCTGTTTGACATTACTTAATCTAGTACTGTTAAGCGTCGCTCAAATCCTAAGAAGCCTTTGTGCAACAGAGCAACCTTGTCATGCCACATGATTATTAACTGCTCATTGCATCTGCAATAAATCATAACAGAGTTTTGAGTCCTACAAAATTACTGATTCGTCTGGTGACTGGATTATTGGCTATACGAATACTCCAGACTCATTGGCCATAAGGTGTTATTCAATGAATGAGACAGGCAGATTCCACATCGGCTTTCTTATTTGTTTTCTACGGAAGACAAAGCTCAGAAGCTTCTGGTTTCCAGGACATTTAGGGGTTCAAGCAGGCAGCTTTAGTTGTCTCTTTCCCAAAATAAACTGCTGTGATTAGTCTGATTACTATGAGAACACCTTTGAATATCGTCATCTCAATCTATGTTCCTCACACTCTTTAATATGTGTCAGATACAACATTGTTTTTTAGGTCAGTCGGATACAACATGATAGTAGAGTACACAGCAACAACAACAACAACAACAACCAAGTCTTATTCCCAAAATGATTTGGGATCGGGACATGAATCGTCATCTAGTAACCGTCTTGTGTATGCCATAAATTTCAAAATCATAGTGAACCATTTAGAAATATTGAAACCCTTTCAAAACAAGTTTTAGAATAAAAAAATAATAATAGAAAAAGTAAAACAAGTGAAAAACATATGAACTTTCAACACATAGTAAGAAAAAGTTTTGGGAGAAGATGAAATGGTCTCGAGCAAAAAAAAATCAGATTATGTCCTCCGAATGGATAGAGTCTCAACACCGCCCTATCCAACATCATACTCTCTTCAAGCCCTAGGACGCTCATACCACTTCTAATCACCCTCATCCAAATCATCTTGGATCTTCCCCGACCACTAATAATATTATCACTTCGGCACTTCCCCACCCTTCTACTCTTCTAACCGGCACGTCACTAGGTCTCCTTCTCACATGGCCATACAATCTCAGTCGGTTCTCCATCATTTTGTCCTCAATGAGTGCAACCCCTACTTTCTCCCTAATAACTTCATTTCTTAACCGTCATGTCTTGTATGTCTACACATCCACCGTAGCATGCGCATCTCCGCCACACTCATCTTATGAATGTGACAATGTTTGATGGCCCAACATTCAGTGCCATATAACCTAATTGCCGTTCGATAAAACTTACCCTTCAACTTATTGGGCATTCCTCGATCACACAAAACCCCTGTGGCATTCTTCCACTTCAACCAACCTGAATTGATCCTATGGGCCACATACATGATAGTAGAGTACAAACGCTTGAATTTCAAAATTAGGCGATACAATCAAAAAATTATTGACCAATATTTCAGATACAGATGCGATACATTTAAAGTGTCGTAAGAAACTGTTGTGGTACTTCGTTTTCAAATGCAGATATGATTCTAAATAGTTTGAAATTTAACGAAGGATCCGGGGAATTAAAACATGTTAGAACAATAGCTAAGAGTTTTAGAAAACGTAATTTGGTGAAAACTCCATTTAACTATTCAAATCATTTCCGAATGAAAAAAAAAAAAAAACATAGTTTAATCCGTTGGTCACTAAAGGATGAAGATGAGTCTTGTAGCTCCCTGCAAAGCAGGCAATGCGATTGGAACTGTAAACAACAGGCAGGCCCGATACCCAACATAACCCGGTTATATTGATCGGAGTCAGAAAAAAGAACTTACCCACAAATAACCCAAAATGTCTGGCCAAACCCCACCCGGTGTGTAATATTACAATAACAATATAATACGAACAAAATTTTTGATGGCAAAATTATTGCAGAAATTAAATGTGCACAAATGTATCTCTAACATGTTCGCCAACCCTAACCCTATTTGACTTCAAACGTGTATACACCTGACACTTATATTATATATAAGGACCCAAAATACACCTAACTAGTACTCAGCCAGATGCCGGAGTTATTCGAACTCGTAAACAGGCCGCCAGACGGGTCACCAGGTCTAAATGCAAGGGTAAACATCAACGGAACACCCTACACAACTTGTGGACCAGAAATAACAGAACTTCTATCCAAACTTCTCGTTCTCATGTCTTTTGATTTACAAACTCTAATTTACTTCCTTTCTAAGGATACAAATGCCATTTTATAGTGCCTAGGATGCTCTTTTGAAGTTTCGTATTTTTTTTTTTTGTACAAATACTAAAATTTTTATGAGTTACAGAGTATGTACTACATAAATATTAACAATTCTATTATTGTTATGACTCGAGGGCATGAGAGCCATTTTACCACAACAGGAGACTGTAGCAAGATGACAAGTTTTGGTCCAAGTTCATTTTGATTGCACTTGGGGTTCAATAGCATAGGAAGAAAGCACAACAACTTGCGACACAACAGGCTTTTCCACCACAATATGCTCGAGATTCATGAGATGTTTTGTCTAAGCCCAGAACAAACCTTTTTACTGAAAATTTAAATACTTTGTTAAGCTAGGTTTATAGGACTATTCAGATAATTTCCATTGAGAAAATGTAAAGTATCTTCAAATTTCTTGGTTGTAATCTTAGTTTTAAAACTCCTTACTATGTGTTCAAAGTTCTTATGTTTTTCACTATTTTTCAAACTTTTTATTTATTTTGATGACTTCCTAAAACTCCTTTTGAAAGTGTTTCAATATCCCTAAATGGCTCACAACGTTTTTGAAATTTTATGGCATACACAAAACGGTTACTGGATGACGATTCATGTTAGCCGACTTCAAATTATTTTGGGAATAAGGCTTGGTTGTTGTTGTTGTTGTTTGTAATCTTAGTTTTAAATAGGGCGAGGCGCACCAAGGCTATGAAGGCATGTGGCCATGGAAGCGAAGCACGCTCTTTTTAGCAAACTAACTTCTTTTTTTCAAAACAATATTTGCAATGAAAAACCCCTCTTTTGGTATCTAACGAGGGTCAACATGTAATGAAGTGGAAACTAGGGATTAAGGGGCAAAAGGAAAGGTAAATGTAAAGATGTAGGAGAAAAATAATGGGATTAAGGGCCTCACTGCGCCTTTGTGCGCCTTTTTGGAACTTGCGTTCCAAGACTGAGGGACCACCACTTGTGCCTCACACTTAGGCGCTTTATTAACTAACGTTCTAATTGCAATTACCGAAAGCTCATTACTTTGATTTTTGGTTCATTAATGAAACTAGTCATCATCGAAAATTGTGAGTTAGGTTGCTTTCAAGTCAGCCTCAAGTATACTGGGCAGAACTAGGTGACAACTAGGATCAATTGAACGATAGGTAGTTTATACAGAGCGACCATGACTTTGTTTTCATTTGATTGTTAGAATAGCTTTTAGAATGACTGTTCCCCAATGATTTGAAACTTACTTCCCTTTTACATTTGTTCTAGGTTAAGTTTTGATCTAATTTATAGGCCTATATGACTTAAGCATGTCATAGGACGTCAAGAATCCATAGTAT
Organism: Spergularia marina; assembly: GCA_963680865.1. Taxonomy (NCBI): domain Eukaryota; kingdom Viridiplantae; phylum Streptophyta; class Magnoliopsida; order Caryophyllales; family Caryophyllaceae; genus Spergularia; species Spergularia marina. Next base: position 8,884,295 of record OY804551.1, on the reverse strand, counting down.
CTATAATAAAGCTATCTCAGTTCTTAACACAACCGAAACAATAGCTCTGAGCAACCCAAGGGATTGTACGAAAAGTGAAACTAAGTACCACAAATACCACAATGACACGTGTCTTTTGTTTCATGTTAGTGAATTGATATTATAAAGGCCTTCTAGCTACACTAATCTTCAATCTAGCTGCTTTGGGTCAACGGGTTATGCAAACTTATGGTTATGAGCATGAACACAACACAGAAAAGGAACTATAAAGAGGATTCAAAAATGATGTTGCATACCTTCTCAATGGATTTCCATCCAGTCTGAGGGCTTGTAGACTCTGCTCAAGCAAACCCTGCTCAGCACATCCATAACAGCACATTATGTCACTAAGTAAATTGTCTTAGGTGCTACTAGAAAGAACAAGATAAACGACAGAAAAAAAATGGTTAATAAGGTAAGAAAAGTACAAGCTCATTGCTGGCTTCACATTACGCACAACTCATGCGTTAGGTATCTTCGATGTTGTGACATTTAAAAAATTTGATGAACAGATATATATTTCTACAAAACATAATCCTTTTGACTTTTGAGCATAGTAGTGACCACATAACATTAATAGTGACCTGTTTTATCTTAGAATGCAAGTATACTGAAAGAAGAAGGAAAACTCAAAAGAGAGCCCTCCTTATACTTGGGTCACCCTTCTCCCATGAAAGATGCAGTTTCACAAGTATCAAATTTGGGTTAAGTACATGTTGTATGAACCAACACATTTTGGGGAACAAGTCACTGTCACCTAGAAGCCCAGCTATCACTTTTACCGAAAGTCAAACCTTTCGGGAATGTCACCACTCACTATTAAGCACAACTTTGCTACCTATTGAAATTATCATGTTACCCCAGTCAGTCGTGTCACAAACATTTGAAACGGGTTTAGAGAAAGTTAGGGTAAGGTTACCTTGTTTCGACATTCCCAACACAAGTGGGTGTCTCTGCTACAAGACTTCGTTTTAGAAGATATAAATGGCAAAGGTCCATGCATTAGTATTTGTTTACCCTCAAACAGATGCCACAATACTTTTCTTTATAAGCCAATGGATTGAAGTGGAAAACCACGGAGATAAATTGGTGGGGTAGGGGCAACTGCGGTGGGGCACGGAGAGGGCCGGTGGTGGCTACAAGGGAGACGGGGAAGAGTGGCTGGGTAGTTGATGGGTTAGAGAATAATGTAGGTGGGGGTAGGAGTTTGATGTATTAAGTTAATAAGTCGTTTAACAATAAAAAAACAATGAAAACTTTCCAAATAAGGAAGTGGATCATTTGGATCTGAATAAGGAAATGAAGTAATTTGACTGGAGGGGGTAGAATATTAGAGTAATGCGTCACAAAATTAGCATAACTATGTGACTTACAAGTCCTGGTGGTAGTGTAGAAATGTTGTTATCTGAAAGGTCCAGCTCAGTCAATGACGTCATATTTTGGAAGCCCTGCAAAGAAATATAGATCATGTATCACAGATTAGTCAGAATTATTCCTTGAATAACCTGAAATAGGGGAATACACTTACGGAGTATTTTGTATAACTATAGGCATTCCAAATTAGTATTCAGATAGAGTTTATGTTACATGGAAAATAAATGCTCACTGAACTTTCATTCATCTTTCTATTAAACGATAAGCAAGAAGATCAAGTATTAGAGAACAAGCCGAAAGGACAAAAAGTAGGCATTGAAATAGAAGCGGGAAAACCTTTTGAACAAAAGCTACATAGAGAATCAAAAGAATGAAATATGTTCACATAAATCAAAGGACTAAATAGTACCATAGGTTCAGAAGAGACAAAAATTTGAAGACCAACAAAAAAAAAAGAGAGAAAAGTGAAATGAAACAAATACAGTAAAACCCCGTTATCCAAATAAATTACTTTGCAATTTCGCTTCATTACTATTAGTCTATTACCCGGATAATCTTTGGCCATCCCACCCCAGCTACCATCTTATACCTCCTCCATTCATCAAGCCTTCTAACCGGCGCATCACTTGGTCTATGTCATCTTATCTTCAACTGATGCAATCCCACTCCCTCTCTAATCACCTTATTTCCCTACAGAACCGATGCTTTCTTGAATGCCCACACATGCACAGTATCATAGGCTTTTTCACTAGATTCACTATACGAGCATGACACTAGTTATCGTGCAGTTATGTGACGCACCCAACCAGCTTGTTATGATTACATGAGTCACAACTTCATGCAAATCTTTTGGATAAAAGGTCCAAAGAGTGCAAAACGTCAGAATATTCAAGTCTTCCTCTCTCATGTGATTTCCCCGGGCTCCTTGCAACCCTACTAAACTTGCACAACACTTACTCTTCTACAATCTGAAATGTCGAGATATCATAGCTTTTTGCAAAAAATTTACTCACTTTCGGCACCAAAACCATATGCACATATACACTATGGTATATCATCTTGAATCAAGCTCACCAATTCGCCCGTGACGAGAAAAATCAAAGAAAGGCAATGAAACCGTTTAGGAAGACATTCAGAAAAATGAATGGACTGAACGTAGAAAGCTCACACAAGAGAACTAATGGCTTGTTATCTCTATCGGGTCGGTTTTGGGTCAGCTCTATCGAGGAAATTTTGTACCGGATCGGATCGGTTTCGACTCGGGTCACAATCAGTTTTAGTTACTGATGGTCATCTATGGGAGTCAGTTACATTTTTGGTATTAAGAGTCAGGCCATTGTCGGGTAACGGAAGGTTGGGTTGGTTACGGGTCGGGTCATCATCGGTTTGTTTCGGTTTGGGTTATCATCGGGTCGGGTCTGGTCGGGTTTTATTAACCACAATTTCGGGTCTTATCGGATCAAATTTTCGCGTCAACAAATCTGGTCGGGTTTGCCAGCCCTATCTCTATCCAATAATGTATTGTGGCGGAAGTTTGTCTTTTGGCAGTAAAAGAGAGTAGCAAAATCTTAGAGACTGCTACAAAGGCTTTTGTCTTCGAGACTCTCAATGTTTCAATTGAATTAAGCCTTTAGAGTTCAGTATGATCTTGTCAAAAAAAAAAAAAAAAAAAAAAAAAAAAGTTCAGTATGATGTGTTCAGTTTCAGAAAGGTCAGCTGCAAAATCAAAAGTTGTTGAGTATTCTTTGTTTATCTTAACTCTTTTCCTTGCCTCGTCATGGAGCTACTCTTTTATCACACTGTTCTTTTTATAGACTACAGAAAACATTAAGAGATATGGAGAGAAGCTTGATTTTCTTCTTCCTTAATTCTCTTTCAAACTTTTCTTACAGCAAGCAGGGTATGTGAAGGTTACAACATTGATTACATTTGCAAGTTTTCAAGCTCCTTTCTGGGTATAAAGCAGCTCATTTTCATTCAGAATTCTCCTTGAACCTTAAGTGAAGATAAACTTCGCAAGTTTCTAATTTCTTTGTTAAAGCTGGTTTTCTAACCCCAAAAAACTTTGGAGACTCCTTCATTGTAAGATTATCAATAAATTGATATCTTAATCTCTTAATGTCAAAAAGTTTTCTCTGTAAGAGTATAGGAGTCTTGGTTTAAGGTGGACATCAAGAACCATAACAACATATCACCTGAATAAAATCATGGTTTTAAATATGGGCTGCAGGATAGAGAAATTACCAATGGATTAAGGTTTTCCAGGCTCTCGAGATCGTTTTATGTTAGGCTGTATCGGCCGCAACAACCACAATTTTTTGCGATTACTGATGACGCGATCAGGACTTAAAAGCATGATTCAATATCATGAATAAAGCTAAGAAGCTATTGACATTCCCCTATACACATAAGCCTTGCTTGCGCCTCCTAGCTTGTACATGTACCAGAGCCAGTGAAGGCAGTTAACTCAAGCTAACAGAAAAGGAGAAAGATATTGTGAGGAGGAAGCACAACACAATTCACCCCCATTAAATAGGAAATCCTTGTGAGATTAGATTTATATCTTTGCATTAGGGTGTTAATTAACCCTCTAAAATGGAGGGTGTAACCTTTCAAAGTGATTTGTCAATAAATAGATAGAAATGAACTTCAGCCTTTAAATATTGTGTTGAGCGGAACAATAAGAAAGCCTAAACTAGGTGGTATAATTTGTACATATTTCCTACAAGCAGAGGACGCGCAGATAAAACACACATCAATACTAATTGAAGGTCAAATGCCTGCTAAATATCACAGTGTTCTCCTAAAAAACCAAACAAAATAACTTGCTACCTTACAAATGAGTTATGCTGTTGCCCCCTTCTTTACTCTATATGGAAGGTCTTGTTATTCTTTTTACAAATATTTTGACTACAAATATAAAGATGCCTAATTTTCTGCAGGGTTTGAACAGAAAATGTTAATGTAGCTAATACATATTTATGCAGTTTTGGATAATGATTCTAAGTACCACAATACTTTTAGAAGCAGTAAAGAAATCGAGGGCACTCTACATTGCCTAAGCTTACCAAAAGAGCAGTAAGCTTGTCCTTCTAGTAAACATGGTTTCCATATTGGTTCCTAAATTGGCAATAACATTTCATAGAATCCAGGCTCTAATGTTGGTTCAAAGGGCCAAATGGAATCTAAGCAAGTTGATGGTGTTTCTCAAGCAAAGCAAAAGGAATATGATTGGACTAAAGTTTGATGCATCACCTTGAGAGAAGAAAAACAGTTGGAAGATATTTGTGAAAAGCTAGAAGAACAAGAGAATTTAAACATTAAGAAAGACTGATCAATGGAACACATTACCATGAGACCAATTCTTCGTCAATATCGTATTTTGCTCGACATTTCTTAGTTCGTACAAGTCAATAATGAGCCCATCACAACTGAGAAGATGTTTCATACTGTGATACTTAGAGAGTGAAAGGTCTTTTCTTTTGAAGGATTGGCCATCTAGGTTTTAGGGATTGGATCATGAGATCAAGGGAGCCAATCACTTCTTAGGTTTAAGAGAAAATTAAGAGATTGGTTAAGGAAAAACTTATTTCCACAGTCATAATCATTCACGCCGTCAGCCGTCTAACAGCTCCTATTGCTTCCTCATTCCCTCTAGAATTGCACAACCGAAAATTAATATTTCCATGCAACCAAAACTAAGGAACTTCTTATGTTCTGGTGCTGGGGATGAGAAACATGTTCATCTACTCAGTTGGGATCGGGAGTGTAGCCCGCTTGATAAAGGGACTAGTCTCGAAAAATATTTCTCTAGTACGTAAGTGATTATGGAGATTTCCTAAGGGGCCTGATGCATTATGGCACCATATTATTAAGAGTAATGGTCAACATGAGAATGGTTGGGATATACAACTTGAAACGCGTGAATTTCACCAATGTTTGTGGAAGTTTCTGTCTTCCACCTTCCTGCGTCCTGCATCCTGTCAAAAACAAACTTGGTAATGGGAGACAAACCAGATTTTGGGAGGAGTGTTGGATTGGCACTGATTCGCTTGAAAATTCATTTCCATGAATCTACCAATAGTCGGATTTACATAATGCATCAATTGCATCGTTAACCATAGTGTGAGGAACTCGAGGGATCTTCACTTGCGTAGAGTTCCTCATGAATAGGAGATAGGGGAGCCTTCTGGTCTATTGTGTTTATTGGACACATGTCTCTAACGAGGAATATTCTAGGGTGTGCACTATTTGCGGGACAGGGACTTTTTCTTGTAAGTCATTCCTTAATGACATCAACCTGCCTCCACGTTATCCCGGGTTCCCTATTGCTTAGAGTATTTGGAAATGTAGGGCTCCGATGAAGGTTCGTGCTTTCTTGTGGATCATGGCACTTGGTAGGATAAATATACCAATGACATAATCTCACGGAGACGACCTACTATGTATCTCTCTCCTGACATATGCGTATTATGTCGGTATAACATTGAGACGGTTGGACATTTATTTCTACATTGAGTGTTTGCTCAACATTTATGGAACTGTCTCTATGGTGTGAAAGGAAAGCAGTAGGTAGTCCCTAAAGGAGTTGTGGAGCATTTGCAAATCCACTATGCCGGACTGTTGAGTCATAAAGATCATAAGATTCTAGAAGGTGTGCTTATATGGCAATCTTTTGGTGCATTTGGCTGGGAGAGGAATTCCCGCATTTTCAAGGAATTTCTCACCCTCTTCATTATGTTTGGGATCGGATTGTTTACTTTGTGTCATTACGGGCTAAGGCGGCCGGCTATGGGCCAAGGCAGAGAGCAACATAATTGGGGGAACCTATAGTTTCTTCTTAAGCTTTCTGGTGGATTTCTTGTCCTCCAATCTTGTATCCTTCGTTCGATCACTAACACAATTTATCTTACCATGTAACAAAAAAATAAAAATCTGAGCATATCTCTGCACTATAGCCCTAATCATACTCCATATTTCTTCTATTACAGCTTTTGGCAATTTAACAGCATCATTAATCCTACAAAGGTTTCATTTTCTCCAGACAGATTATATTAGTGCATACACTATGGCTGCTGTTATTTGCTTTCTAATTCTTGAGTTGCCTCTCTGTTTGTTGCACCATTCTATAGGATCAGTCTGAGGGATCACACATTTCAGTCTTCTTGCTACTTCCTTTACACACTCCTTGCTGTAGGACCACTCAAAGAATGAACTTGGCATAAGATACACTTCTCATCTTGCCAGAAACCGAGCCTGAACAATTTCTCTTTAACTTGGTAGTCTTTGCAACACTGCCATCCAGGTTACAAAACCAATGCTTTGGCACTGCATACCTGTTCCCTAGGATTTTTGTCCAATGTACCTCTTGCTGTACACCTAGTGAGCTATTTATATCCCTCCCTGACCGCAAATACTATCCTACCCCCGGGGTACCAAGAGGAAGGTACCCCCCGGGCCTCCTTCTGATAAAGTCCAGCTATTTTTTAAAAGCCCAGCCCATTTGTGAGAGAGACTCAATATCAATCTAATATTAAACCACACAAATCAGAAATCTAATAATACAAAATTAAAAACTCAACCACCATTTTCCCTCTCCTCCCTTCACCCTCCCCGACCCACCCCGACCCACCCCAGCCCCGCCACTGCACCGCCGACCCCAACACTAGCGACTTCATCGGCCGGACGTCCCTACGCCGGCGACCATCGCCCCAGCATCCACCATCGGCGCCACCTTTCTTTCTCCTCCATTTCCTTAATCTACCTCGTTTCTCTCTCCTCACTTGGTCCATATTATGGCGAGAGCAGGCGACGATAACAACTAATATGGGCGGCGATCAGATGATTGTAGCGGCGGTGACGGGAGAGGGGGGAGTCGAAATAAGGATAGCGGGCATGAGGGAATCGAGGGGGGACGGAAAATCAGAAAAATGAAACTGAAAAAAAAAAGAAGCTGGGGAATAGCGATGGCCGGTGGGGTAGTGGTAGAAGGTTGTGGTGGCCAGTGGGGGCTGACACAGTGGTGCTAGCGATGGCCGGTGGTGGTGGCTGAAGTTTTTGATTGGTGATGGATCAACTAGAGAGGGAGTGGCGGGGGGAAGAGAGAGAGATAATTTTTTTTTTTTTGCTTTGTTTTATATTATTGTTATTACTAATTTATTTAAATTAGATCATTATAGAACATAACTTGATCATTACATGACATAATTAGATCATTATAAAACATAAACAAATAATTCGGTTACATAATAAATCGTTGCATAACAAATACAAGAGTATAGATAATTATGAAAAACAAATCATTTTAAAACAAAATTCAATCATTTTAAATAAATAAATAAAAAAAGCATTACAAAACAAAATATCATTATAGAACAAAAGCAGATCATTCCAAAACATACTTAGATCATTATGGGACATAAATTAATCATTGCAAGACATAAGAAAAACATATCAATGAAAATAAGACAGTTCATTACAAATCAAAAATTATAAAATTAGATTAATACTTGAACATAAATTGATCATTACAAAACATTATTGAATCATTCAATGACATGAACGGGTCATTATAGAACAAAAACAAACCGTTAGTATTATTTTGTTTTGGAATAAATGTTTTTGTGAAACAAATGGTTTTTGATATGTAATGAATGAGTTTTGTTCTAGATGAACGGCTTTTGTTTTGGGATGGTTAGTTTTTATTCTGAAATGAATGGTTTTTGTTTAGGAATTGTTGGTTTTTGTCATAGGATGATTAGTTTTTGTTCTGGGATGGTTAGTTTTTGTCATAGAATGGTTGCCTTTTGTTCTGGTATGAACGACTTTTGTTTCAGGATGATTAGTTTTTGTTCTGGGATTAATGGTTTTTGTCCAGAAATGGTTGGTTTTTGTCCTAGGATGATTAGTTTTTGTTCTGAGATGGTTGGCTTTTATTCTGGAATGGCTTTTGTTTTGAGATGATTAGTTTTTGTTCTGGGGTGAATGATTTTTGTCTAGGAATGGTTGGTTTTGTCCTTGGATGGTTGGTTTTTGTTCTGGGATGGTTACTTTTTGTCCTAGAATGGTTGTCTTTTGTAAAACAAAAACATCATTGTAAAACAAAAAGTATAGATTATAAATTGAATGAATGTTTTTTTTTTTGTCCTGAAATGAATGATTTTTGTCATGAAATGAATGGTTATTGTTCTGGAATGAATTGTTACTGTTCTGAAATGAACGGTTTTTATTTCGAAATGAATCGTTTTTGTCTTGAAATGATTAGTTTTTGTTCTGAAATGAATGGTTTTTGTTCTAAAATGATTAGTTTCGTCCTAGAATGGTTGACTTTTGTTCTAGAATGGTTACTTTTTGTCCTAGAATGGTTGGATTTGTTCTGGAATGATTTGTTTGTTCTAGAATGGTTGCTTTTTGTTTCAAAATGGTTACTTTTTGTTCTGTAATGTATGACTTTTGTTTTGGAATGAATAGTTTTTGTTCTGTAATGAATGCTTTTTGTTCTAGAATGATTAGTTTTTGTCCTACAATGGTTGGCATTTGTCCTAAAATGGTTACTTTTTGTCCTAGAATGGTTGGATTTTGTTCTGGAATGGTTGTTTTTTGTTCTAGAATGGTTGCTTTTTGTTTCAAAATGGTTACTTTTTGTTCTGAAATGTATGACTTTTGTTTTGGAATGATTAGTTTTTGTTCTGTAATGAATGTTTTTTGTTCTAGAATGATTAGTTTTTGTCCTAGAATGGTTGGCATTTGTTCTAAAATGGTTACTTTTTGTCCTCGAATGGTTGGATTTTGTTCTGGAATGGTTGGATTTTGTTCTGAATGGTTGCTTTTTGTTCTAGAATGGTTGCTTTTTGTTCTAGAATGGTTGCGTTTTTTTTCAAAATGGTTACTTTTTGTTCTGGAATGTATGGCTTTTGTTTTGGAATGATTAGTTTTTGTTTTAAAATAAACTTTTTAATCTGGAACGTATGACTTTTGTTTCAAAATCTGTCCTAAATGAATGGTTTTTGTTCTACAATGAATGATTTTGTCTTGAAATGACTTGTTTTTGTTATGAAATGAATGTTTATTGTTCTAGAATTAATTTTTTTTTTCTTCTGAAATGGTGGATTTTTGTCCTGAATGAATGGTTACTGTCCTAAAATGAATGATTTTTGTTCTGGAATAAATTGTTTTGTCCTAAAATGAATTGTTTTAGTTCTGTAATGAATGATTTTTGTTCTGGAATGAGTGATTATTGTTCTTTATTTTTTGTAAGAAGTTAGGATATTTTATTCTTCCATATAGGGAATAAAAACGATATCTTACAAAAATAGAAACCTCTAAAAAAAAAATTGGAGGTCAAGTAGTGTTTAAGCCATCCACTACCTCCTCATTCCCGACATTCTTACGCCAACTAAAAATTCTAACAAGAACTAAAAATTTGATACTCAGTACTATCTTCCTGCTATCCTGCTCAGCATCCATGAAAATTCTCCGATTTCTTTCCTGCCAAATGCAATAAACTGTAGCAGCAATACTGCATTTAGCACACTTAATCCTCCAGTTTTTCCTATTCTTATGTTTAGCCATCCAGTCAAGCTCATGCTTCAATCTCCAGCTCCTTCGCTGCATATTTAGCCAATGCAGAATGCTCTGCCAGATTTCTGCAGAGAAAGCACATCTAAAAAAGAGATGGCTATGAGTTTCTTCAGCCTGCTTGCAGAGAATACATCGATTTATGATTGGTACACCTCTTCTCCTGATGTTGTCGATGGTAGCCAACTTGTTCTGGGCTGCTAGGCTTGTAATAAAACCATGCTTGGGTACTGTAATTGAGTCCCATGTAGTCTTGCTCCATCTCACCTTCGGGGCAGGGGTTCTGAAATAATCATAAGCTTTCCCCATGTTGAATTTGCCACCCAACTGCCAGCTATTTATTAGTCGACAAGCAGCATCCTCACTCCCTTCTCTCCTAAGGATTTCATCCCTGATTAGCATAATACCCTTCCAGCTCTCAGAGTTGTTGTGCTTGCTCCTAACTTTCCAAAAGTTTCCTCTCTTTATGTAATATGCTTTTACCCAATCTGACCAGATGCTACCTTGATCTTTCAGCACAGTGGCAATCCACTTACACATTAGAGCTTATTCCATGACAAGATTTCCTTAATATTAAAGCCTGCTTCATCTCTAGGTTTACAAGAGCTCTCCCAGCTTTTTTCTTTATTGTCTCAAAATTAATGGTTTTTGTTCCAAAATGAATTGTTTTTGTTTTGAAATGAATGGTCTATCTTTTCTTAACCTACAATTGTTCTATAATGATCTAATTTTGTTAAAATGATTAAAAATGATTTAGTCAAAAGGATTAAAAAAAATAATCTCTCTCCTCCCCAAAAAACCCACCCGACCCACCTCCACGACAAGCCACCAACTCCACCCCACCACATAACGGCGATCACTACGCCGACAACGCCATGAACGTCGGCGACTAAGCGTCAGCACCGAGGTGTTGTGGTCGTGGCGAGCGTGGTAATTGAATGGGAAAGAAGAAAAGCGTGAAAGAGAGAAAGGGGTGCGCGGGGAAGGGTGGACAAGGCAAAAGGGATCGCCGGAGCAGCAGTTGTTGCAGTGGCGCCGTGCACCGGGGACGGAGATGGGTTGTGGGTGGGGGAGAGGGGAGGAGAGAGAAAGTGAGATTGTCATTTTTTTAGTTTTTATCTGTTTCTTTGTGTTTCTTTTTGTTTTTATTTTTTATTTTTTGATTGGTCTGGTTGGATTGGACTGGCCCAGCTATGAGAATAATTTGCTCCTTGGATTGGGCCGGGGGGTACAGATAGAATGGTACCCCCGGGGTACCATAGACGGATTGCTCCCTGACAGTATACTGCCTGTCAAAGTTGTACCATTACCTCCAACAAACGCTGCATCAAATTTATCTCTAATTCTGCAGATATTTTCCAATTCCAGCTGCTGTCTATCGGAGGTGAGTAATACTCCCACCTTTTGCCTTTTTCCGTTCCATTCTTTTTCATACTTTTTCCGTTCCATTCTTTTTCTTACATTCTTCACTGTCATGACCAATCCCCTGACAAACATTATATTCGGTTTCCATTCATGCTCAACAACTATGGCCGCCCTATGCTTGTGGTCATCCATAACACATATAGTCTCAAGAAATTTTTTGTCCAACATTAACCTCTACAAGAACCCTAGAAAATCCCAGTCTTGTCTTTTGTTCCATGGGTAGATCAATAAGATTCCCAATTCCAGCAGTAATCTTCATCAAACAAGATTTCCCCCAAAGTTTCATTTCCAATCCCTTCAGTCCGATCCAAATTGGGACTGCTATAGCATACTCATTTCCATTCCTTGATAATTTGCGGCTTATCATTAAACAGTTGGTACCCACTCTTCAGGATACTGCACTTGTCGTTCACAGTTTTAAATCCCACCACATAAACCCCATTTGGCAAATTGAGATCTTATCCAATCCTTTGCACCCCCAAATTCTACCTAAAAATCCATTCATAATATCTGGAGGGGGGTTTTCGCCTAAAACAAATCAAACTACAGGTGACCAGTAACATTGTCAGACGTTAATTAAATTGTGGGCGTCGGACTTTCCATCTGGGTACCTACTTTGCTACCGACCCCTGAATTCCCAGCGTTTCACCTCTTCCTCTATTCTGTTGTCGTGAAACCACTGTCCACCCATTTCGTTCAGCGATCTCCGTATTATCCAACATCAATTCTGTTCCAGATTCTTCCTCCTCGGGCTCCATATCTTCATCAGACAAATCTAATTCCGCCATATTCGGTCTTTCAAACCTCAGATTCATCATTCTTCTCACTAATATTACTATAAAATTGGGACTTCGGATTAGATCTCTTATGCTTATTATTACTATTATTATCCTAACTCTTCGTCCAAATCTTATTCCTCGCCATGGCAGAGAAGAATCTTACTTATTAAGGAAGATAATATTTCAGTTTTTCTCAGGTTTTCTCTCTTAAAGGAAAAAAAAAAAAAATGCATCCTTAATACTTACAAGCATACACACTAGAAAGCATAAGGGTATAAGAGCTCCATCAAACTTTTATGCATCTTGTGTGACTGAGTACACTTTAGAATTGAGATTGCCACTACATTAGTAACAGCGAAGGCCATCATGACCATATTTTATAGCTTTACCTTGCACAACCGAAAAGAAAAAAGAGCATTACCTCTGGAATGGATTGGAGAGAATTTTGGCTTAGGTCAAGAATCTGCAACTTTCGCAACATAATAATATCTGAGGGGACTCCATTCAACTTGACCCGTCTGTTCAAGCAAAAGAACATATATAACACATGTTAGAATCTAACCCAAATGAAAGTCTTCCGAAAGCGAAGCAGATGGAAAACTCATATCAGAGATCGTGCTTTTACTTCCACAGCACCTCAGATAAAGCTCCAGTAGATGCGGTAAGTTAGCGAAGGCAGGTTCATCAGGTAATGAAGAAGCACACCCACTAAGGTCCAGGATTTGAAGTTTCGGAACGGCTTCAAACCCACTCAATGGAATCTAATAAGTCGTAAGACAGAAAAATATTAGGAGCCCCATTGAAGAAACAGTCTTAAATCCAAAAGAAGACTACATAAGATAACAATATAGTCGTATAGCCTACCTTGTTAAGAGGATTATTGTCTAGCCGTAAGCAAATGAGATTAGGAAGTGACTTCAAAGCTTCCTCGGGCCAGTTCTTAATTTTGTTTTTTGATAAAATCAAAACCTGGAGTCAAAAATAATTAAAATGCAGTCAGTACTGATGTCCTCATCAGGTATGTCGACCCCTACATATTCATACTCCCTCCACCCTAAAGAGCTGGTGCACAAAAACCACGACAAGAGGGTTAGTGAACTTATAAAAGGCAAACCAAACTTTTTAGCCAACTTATCTCGCCCATTCCACCAAACCCACCACCATCATCATTACCCAGCACACAACCACCCCAACGCCTCCCCCAAACCAATGAGGTTACAACTAACAAAACCACCGCTGAAGTGGATAGGAAGCGAAGGGGGGCAAATTGTAGATCTTAGATTAAAGGCAAAAAAGCAATTTGGGGGGACTTTAGGGAGGGGGGAAGATATTGGGCGAGGGGAAGGACGTGAGGAAAGGGATTTTCAAAGGTGGTCGGAGAGAAAGATTGGGCTGGGGGAGAATGACCAGGAAGAGAGGGACGCCAGGAATTGTCGAGAGTGGTAGTGAAGAGAGGGATGTTAGGCTGGAGGAGGGTGGTCAGCGGATCAGTTGGAGAGCGGTTGTCACTTTGGTTGGAAATGGTGGTAGGCATTGTTACAGAGCAGTTGTCGGCTGACATAAAGACATGGATGGTTAGAGGAGAGAGATTGAGGGTTGAGGAAGAGTTATTAGTTACTTTTGGTTACTGGATAATGTTCATTTAAGATAGTCAATCTGGGTCTAGTGATGACCAAAAAAGGAAATTAATCCACTAAGTAAATTATTGTGGGTAAGCCAAAGCGCAAATGGGAGAATCCTTTTGGGATGGGGGGAAGTAAAGAAACTGGTAGCTTCCCTACTTCATTAATAACACCTAGACAGTAGACACGTAAAACACGAAATCATTAGAATTCAGTCACTTCCGCAACATTTAGGGGCAGTCTGCTGAGCTTTCAACTTTCAAGGCAACAATTGTACATATCCTAAGATTGCATCTGTCCCACTTTCCAACCCTTCATATTGACTATCACTTTGGCTTTTCGAAACATCTTTGATAGTAGAAACATTCCCTTTCCTACTTTTCATAGGTAAAATTAGCCATTATTACAACTTACCTACAAACCAATAGAATATCTAGGAGGTTTTCGAGAACAAATGGATTTGGGGCAACACACTAACATCATGTATCAAAATCTAACACTTGGGCCGGAAATAAATATTAAAGTGCGTTGACATAATACATAAAACAGCCTAGAAAACTATACCTCCAGTGAAGAACAAGTGGATAACGTAGCAGGAAGCTCTACGATTAAATTCTTCGAAAGATCAACTTTCGTGATCTCATTTGAGGCACAAACCTCAGAAGGGACACTGGTGAGCCCCATTTCTACAAGTGAAAGTTCCTGAAAGTAGAACATAATGGTCATAAGATCAATCAAATACAATAGGCAAACAAGGAAATATTATGCCTTGAAGGCCACCACAAAAGCTCACCGAGTCACAAAATTAACAAAATTCTCCGAAACAATGGCTTCAAATACTTCAGACCAACTACTTCAACACCAGCCAATAATGTATTCAACAAAATGAAAGCTCGCAAATTAAATAATGAGTTTCAGGAGACGTTAAGCTTATCTTTAAAGGTGTTAGGCCCATTTGTAATATTTACACCACATGACTGCATGTTTGTTGCAATTTTGCGCCGGAAAGAATCTTATGAAATCAAATCATGCATGCAGATCTTTGTTGAATGCAGAACCATTGTCGTTGATGAATCCTCAAAATGTTACCAAAGTTTTTATAAAACGTACAAGTTTTACGTGTATCTTCTAACAGCAGTAAAATTAATCCGCAGACGATAGCAACACGCAAGAGAAATCAATAGTTTTTTTTATGTCAACAATGTCATCTTCATAAGATGTATGTAAATGTGTGGGCATGCAAGGAAGCATTGACCAGAGATGAGAAATTTAGTAAGAAATGCAGTTATCTGTCTGTCTCACATACTGTATTCATATTTTCATTTTGCAATTCCCCAATTGGGTTTCTTTAATTTATCCTCTCTTTTTTTCCCGCATTTCTCTATATTCCAACAACTGTCAATGATCACCATTCTTGTAAGATAACCCCCAAGTTATTTAGAGACTAAGGGATATTCATCATTGTAGTAGTGGTCGATCAGTCAAACCAGTGCATATAGGTAGCGGTCGTAGCACACATTCAAGCTTTGTCATAGTGGCTGGGCGATATGTTTTTGCTGTTCAACTAAATACGCTAAAAGTTAAATAGCCTCATTGCTGCCACGGAATCATAGCTTAATAAGAGCTGGAAGGGCAAAATACCTTTGTGGTGACAGACAATCGAGCTGCCATCGCGACGATGTCATCTTTCTTCGGGGTCATCACATCCGCATCTACATCAGAATGCCAGTACAATTTTAGAGGTGATTTCAAGTGGGACAAAAATATATACACAAGAATTAGATATAAACATACAACTATACAAGACTATAACGATACATGATAGAAACTAGACCAAAAACCAAATAAAAAACAAAGTACCACGAGTCACAACAGGATATACCTTCTGCAGAAGGGAGTCTACTTCGAAGATACTTCAATAAAGCAGCTGTAGGTCCAGATACCAAGGTACTGACAACAACATTTTTTCAGTAAAAATTTAGTTAGCTGATAGTAGCTCGTAAAATAAAATAATAAGAGCTTAGTTGGCCGAGATCAAACCTCCTAATAGTGCGCATAGGATTGCCTATAAGCACAAGTTTTCTCAAACTTCCCATTAAGCCTGCATAAACAAATGGGATGATGTGACTCAACAATAAAAAGCCTAAAAACGCAAATAATAGAAAGACCTAGAACTACAAAACAAGACCAGTGGCCAGAATTTGAGAGATTCATATAGCGTAGGACGACTAGAAGCAATGAACATATATTCAATCACACTTCAAAAAGTGTCTATGAAGGCCATGTGGTAGCCGAATAGTTCCTAATTCAGGCGCAAATAGCTCCAAGTTCATAAATGGACTGTTTATGCATGTCAGTTTGAAAGTGGCGTGTTTCAATGCATAGAGGAGCTTAAAGAGGTTGTGCAACATGATTCAGATGTTATTTGACACTCAAGGAATAAACAAGAGCAATTTTAAAGCCTCAACGGTGCCCTTTCAAAGGTTTATAAAAACAATGTCAAAATTAGTTCCCAAAGATCAGGTTTGCGCAGTTAATTTCCAGAGGTTCTTTGAGAAATCAAATGAGGTCTTTTGATGCGTGGAATGGCTTCCTGGAAAGCTAAAAGATGGAACTAAAGTTAGCGTTGGATGTAGCAGAAAATAAACTGTGGGTTGGATGCAGTTTATTGTTTAGTACAGAAGTGCTGCACAGGACTGGCCTGGAATTTTAGTTACTGTCCTCTAACTTTGAGGGCTTCTAACTCCTGGTAGGCTTTAATTACTTTTGATTAGTCACTGGAATTACCATCAGTTCACTGTTTTGAGTTGGGATGTTTCCTGACTTTCTATGGCTGTGTTGGCTAGTCTATTTGGAAGAGTTATAAATGATGAAGACTTACAGAGGAAGCAAGTAGCTCAAATAATTGAAGATTTAGCCAAGAGGAAAGCTCCTTATCGGCTTAGAATGACAGCAGCCTAGCTACTAGCATGCTATAAAAAAGCTTTGTTTTCTTTATGTATTTTTATTCTATTAATCATTACTTTCCTGCAAATTACTGTACTCCTTTGCAGTAGTTTTGGCTTATAAATAAGCCTCTCCTATGCATCAAAAGACTCGGACAATTATGAATGAAAAAACCCTTTGCAAAGAATTCTCTTTGTATTTCAAAATCTGAATTTATCTATCTATCTAAGTGTTCTAGAGAGCTTAGATTGGTGAGACTTTCAGTGCTGAGTGTGTGTGTGCTCTATCATTCAGTTCATCTCTTATATGGGTTTGTTGTCTAGCCTGGTAAAAGTCTGACTGAGGAAACTCATTTCTATTTCTGCATCGGAGACATATCATATCTGTGAGATGGTAAAACTCCCTAATCAGGGATTACACAATATGTCAATAATATTGTACAAGAGAGGAATACCAAAGGCTAAGGCATCCGAAGAGTCATGCTAGATACAGAGTACAATAGACTAACTAAGTATAATAGATTGGTACAAAGAATCACAAAGATACGGTGAACTAAACCTAAATATATTCATATTCTATCACACCCCCGCAGTCGGAGCAGGAGGACGAATGCTCAGACTGGATCGAAAACTAGTAAAAAGCGGCCGAGGAAGGCCCTTAGTAAAGATGTCGGCGTATTGGTATGCAGTTGAGACATGGAGGACGCGAATATCGCCAACACGAACACGCTCACGCACAAAGTGAATATCAAGTTCAACGTGCTTTGTGCGCTGGTGTTGAATAGGGTTGCCAGAGAGATACACGGCGCTGATATTGTCACAGTACACAACAGTCGCCCGACGTAGTGGTAAATGAAGCTCAAGCAGCAGACTGCGGAGCCAAGTAGCCTCGGCCACGACATTAGCAACCCCTCGATACTCGGCTTATGCGCTAGAACGAGATACACCAGGCTGATGCTTGGACGACCATGACACCAAATTATCACCCAAAAACATGCAGTAGCCAGACGTAGACCGACGAGAGTCGGGACAGCCAGCCCAGTCGGAATCAGAATAGGCAGTCAGTCCAGAAATGGCAGAAGCGGATAATGACAAACCATGATCTAAAGTGCCGTGGAGGTACCGCAGAATGCGCTTAAGTGCCTGAAAATGAGACTCTTTAGGATCATGCATGAATAAACACACCTGCTGGACGGCGTAAGAGATATCAGGACGGGTGAAAGTCAAATACTGAAGACCACCGGCAAGGCTACGAAAAAAAGTGGGGTCAGCTACAGACGGACCAGAATTGGCACTAAGTTTCGTTCCAACCTCCACCGGAGTCGCAACTGGTTTACAGTTAGACATTGAGGCCCGAGCAATATTCTCCTCAGCGTACTTCTTCTGGGACAAAAATAAACCCGACTAATCACGAGAAACCGCAATGCCAAGAAAATGATGAAGGGACCCGAGGTCAGACATAGCAAATTCCCGAGACAGCATATCAATAAAACGTCGCAGAAGGGCATCAGAGGATGCAGTGAGTACAATATCATCCACATACAACAGGAGAAGCCATATCATTACCAGAGCGATACACAAAGAGAGAGTTGTCACACAAGCTACCCCTAAAACCACATTGAAGAACATAGGTAGCGAACCGATGATACCAAGCTCGAGGAGCCTGCTTGAGACCATAGAAAGATTTCTTAAGCCGACAAACATGTGTAGGTTTAGTAGTGTCAGCAAATCCAGGGGGCTGAAACATGTATACAGTCTTCTGTAAATCACCATGAAGAAAAGCATTCTTGACATCCAGCTGATGAATCGGCCAAGAACGGGATACAGCAATGGTGAGAACGGTACGTATAGTGGCAGGCTTAACAACAGGACTAAAAGTCTCATCACAATCAACACCGACCTGCTGGGACTTGCCATTAGCGACCAAGCGCGCCTTATAGCGCTCTAATGTTCCATCAGAACGAAACTTGTGCCGAAATAACAACATACAACGAATAACAAGCATCTGAAGGCCGCGGCACAAGTTCCCAAGTCCGAGTTTGAATCAAGGCATTATACTCAGCTTGCATAGCAGCCTTCCAGTTAGGGTCCTTAAGGGCAAGAAGGTGAGACCTAGGTAAGGGAGAAAGCGGGCCCTCAGATTGAATATGGAGAGCGGAGGGGGGTTTGGGTTTGTAAATACCATTCATAGCCCGGGTGGTCATGGTACGTGTGGGGGCAGGTGCAGATGGTGGAGAGGAAGAGGAGGTGGGCGGAGGAGTGAGAGGTTGAGCCCTAGGTCGACGAGAGTATGTTAGGAGGGGAGGAGTGCGGCGATGGGGCGGAGTGTAACGTGGTATAGTGTCGACCAAAGGCTGGCGAGGACCAGTGGGAGGGGTCGGATCTGGTGTACGAGGTGTGTAGCCAGGAGAACCGGGTGGTGTGGGTATGGCAGGGGAGGTAGGGTAAGCATATAGATCGGGGTTAAGGAGTAAGGTAGGCGGAGAGAGAAAATCATACGAGTGAGGGGAGTGAGATGAGTCCGCAAACGGAAAAGTGTGCTCATCAAAAGTGACATGGCGGGAAATGATGATTTTACCTGTGGCAAGATCAAGACAACAATAACCCCTATGATTGTGAGGGTAACCAAGGAAAACACAACGGACGGAGCGAGGGGAGAGTTTATGTGGGGCCTTAGAAGCAATATTAGGATAGCACAAGCAGCCAAAAGTGCGGAGGTGGTCGTAAGTGGGGTGACGGAGGTAAAGGGCAGAAGTAGGCGAGCGGAGATGCAGAATTTTGGAAGGGAGGATGTTATGTAGGTAGACCGCCGTGTGTAACGAGTCAACCCAGAACTTGGGAGGGAGAGAAGCATGAGTGAGAAGGGTACGAGAAATATCGTTAATGCGCCGAATCATTCGCTCAGCTTTGCCGTTTTGGGAGGATGTCTGAGGACAGGAGAAACGGAAAACAAGACCCTTCTCACGAGCAAAATTGTGGTAGGAAGAATTATCAAACTCTCTGCCTAAATCGCATTGGAAACATTTTATTTCTCTTTCGAACTGCGTGCGAACAAAAGCACGAAATTCAAGAAATTTGGCGAAAACCTGAAATTTTTGTTTTAGAGGATAGACCCACAAAATATTAGTGAAGTCATCGAGCAAAATAAGATAGTAACGATCACCCGTAATACTCGGAATTGGAGATGTCCATAAATCACTATGTATAATATCAAATGGGAAAAAAATTGTGGAATGTGAATCATAGAAAGGCAAACGGACATGTTTACTAAGTTGGCAAGAATCACAAAGATTGGAGTTGGACTCCTTATTACAACGAATAATATTATTACTACGAAGATGAGATAAAACATGTGCCCCCGGATGGCCGAGACGACTATGCCAAACGGAGGAAGAATAGACCGCAAAAGAGGAAGGCATGGCGGCAAGTTGCGGGACGGTGGAAGAGGTGGTGACAGGGTATAGCTCTCCAGTGCTAAGACAGGTCATAAGTGTCCTCCCAGTAGGCAGATCCTTCCCACAAAAACCGTAAGGGTCAAATTCTACGGAAACATTATTATCTGTAGTAAATTGACGGACGGAAATTAAATTTTTAATGATTTCGGGAACGACTAAGGTGTTACGAAGATGAAGGTCACGAGTGGGGAGGGTTAAAGTCTTAGTTCCGGAGGCCCTAACTGGAATAGAGCTGCCATTACCAACCAAAATAGAACGAATTGCACTCGTACGAACATTAGAATTAAGCGTACCTGCATCTGATGTGAGGTGCGAAGTGGCACCCGTGTCCATATACCAATTGTCATCTGGTGGAGTCAAAGTCATTGAATTATAAGCCTCAGCCAACTCATGGGGTTGAATATTTTCAACAGAAGGTGTGACATATGCCTGGGCCCGAGCCCGAGGTGAAGCACCATAACCACCCCGATGCGGAGTCGAACAAGGGGCCGCAGGAGGACCCCAGCACGGGGCTGTGGGAAAAGGGCAAGGAGGCGTCGGCCACCAGGGGTACCACGAGGAAGTGGGCGGAGCAGCCAACGGAGTCTCGCGAGCCGATGGTGGTGGGTCCTGATGAGAGCCGCCGGTAGAATAGGAGCGGCTGGGCTGACCACAACCCCGGCCACGGTGGCTGTTGTGGCGACCACGACCGCGGTTGGAGGAGGTACTCTGACCACGGCCCTGAGTCGACAAGGAGACAGGGGAAGGAGCAGCGTCCGATCGGGTCGTCACGGCAAGGGCGGTGCGGGACGGCGAAGATTCACCGAGTTGCATCAAGCGACGTTGTTGTTCATTGTGGAGGTTGGTGCGAGCGGCTTCAAATCCAGGCATTGTTTGGTGGATGAGGGCCGTCGCGACGTCGTACTCCGGCGGTAAGCCATTCACGAGTTGAATGACAAGGCGTTCATCATCCATCGGGAAATCAAGGGCCTTCAAACGATCACCCAGATCCTTTAATTTATTACAATAATCATCGACATCGTCACAGTCGACCATTTTCAGCGAGACGAACTTACTTTCAAGGTGAGCAGCCCGAGAGCCCTTATTGTCTTGAAAAGTCTCCTTGAGAGCATCCCACATTTCTTTTGCTGTATCACATTTACGCATCATAGTAGATGATAATTCCTTCGTCATGGTGGCACACATCCATTGTTGAACAATGGCATCCAATTGATCATGAGTTTCATCATCAATCCCCGCAGGACGCTGGGTACCCTCAATGAGGTACTTTAACTTCTGACCACGGAGATGGAGAAGGAAGGATTTGCACCAGTCATTATACCCATCATTTTTGAGGTCGAGAGTATAGGGAACGACTTTCTCAATGTTAAGAAAACCGATGGCCGGATGCACGGCTAGCTTGTTGTGGGAGCCGGAGGTTTGGTCTTTAGCCATGGTGATGCTCGGCGGGGAGAAGGACGGCGAGACTTAGAGCGACGCCTAAGGCAGTCGATAGTACACTAGGTGGTTGGAAACCTAGCCTGATACCATGTGAGATGGTAAAACTCCCTAATCAGGGATTACACAATATGTCAATATATATTGTACAAGAGAGGAATACCAAAGGCTAAGGCATCCGAAGAGTCATGCTAGATACAGAGTACAATAGACTAAGTACAATAGATTGGTACAAAGAATCACAAAGATACAGTGAACTAAACCTAAATATATTCATATTCTATCAATGTCCTTTTGTCATCCAACTCTCTTTTGAGTGTTTAGGTCTGCATCCTTGCAAAAAGTCATTGTCTAACTTAAAAAAAGTCTAGTTAGGGAGTAGCTTACCACCTTATAAGAGTACTCTGCATTTTAAGAGTATTGTTACAAGGCTCATATCATGTTTGAGTGTGTATGGCTGTTTAGGTTTGCATCAGTTTCCACTCCCTGAACTTTAAGGTTGTGTGACTCTGTGATAGGCCCCTTTGTGGCATCTCCTGCTCACTGTGGCTTTGTTGGGTTAGGTTCCCCTGCTACCCCCTACCTTCACAGAGTTGAGCCCTTTCGGACCCTCTTTTTTCCCAAACCGGAAGAAGAAACTAGGATACATACAGAGCATTTTTGTACAGTAAAATATTACCTAATAATGTAAGAGCTATAATCCACATAAACTGGACAAGAGAGACAGCATAACCTCAGTCCTGAAAGGAAATAGGAACACTAAAATGAAGCATCGCAATCCACGAAATGCCAACAACGTGAAATTAAGGACAGCCACTTTAGAAAACTATGCCTCTCTCTTTAGAGATCTATCGATTTATCTGTCCCATTCTGTTACAGTCCATTAGCAAGAACAAAATTTAATAAGAAAAAGTTGGTGCGTATTGGACTGATTTATGATATGATGCGTGTCAAAGATAAAGAAGTAACTGTTTTCTGAATGACTGAAATGCGTACATAGGCGAGCTATGCAACGGAATTCAGTTCTTCTGTTTGGCTTATAACAAACTTCCCGACACTTTTCTGCCTATTACAGCTTATTCAAGTCTAATTACCGCTATTTAACATGCAATGATGCTCCTTTCCTCGGAAATTGACTTGTCCTCAGGTCCAATATGAACACCAAAGTAAGGCAATTCAGCCTCAAAATTGCTAGCTCCCAAGTTGCATCTGCAGAAGTAAAACCTTACTAGGTATTGCACCTGAGCTATACTGTGGTGGTTCACAAATTCCATATTGAATTTGCGCTTGGAGGGTCGTGGATATTCAATTAGTTACGAGTCTGATCATAAGGGTTGGCTCAACGTTTAAAGTCATGCTTTCAGAACATGAGGACAGACCCAAACATACTCGCCATCCTAGCCCCTCACAATGGTCCATCTCTACACAGTGATGCTTGGTCTACAAGTTCCCTGGCCCGTACAGGGCTGGGTATGTCCCCAGTATTGCCCAAACCAGGTCCAGCTTCAAGGGGGCCTTACCTCTCAAGCCTTCTACGAACTCAACCTATCACATAACAGCCAGCAAATACTTCTTTCCATTTTTCACCCCATAGATCCAGCCTTTGCCCAATACCATCTAGACCTTTATATGCAACCCGCTTGATTAATTTCAGAATTTCATCATCAGCCCAAATACACCAAACTACTCCTAAAACTTAATTTTAAGCCTCAACTCGAATCTCTAGCACCATGCACCATTTTCTGACCAAGCCACAGCATCTCGACAAGGAAGGCAGCAAAAGCTCGAGAGAGGGTCGCGTCACCAGGTGCTGGGGAATGTCAGCATGGGATCTAAAGATAGCTAAAGGTAATTATGGAGAGTGAGGGCTAGAAAAGGGGTGGTTATCTCAGGCCTGGTAGTCGAGGTGCATAAGAAAGAATATTTCCATTTATACACACCAAACTACATAGAGGTTTCAGTAGGCTTCAATTGCTTTCTCTCCACCCTCTTCCTTTATCCTTTCCATTTCCGTAGTGGAACCACATGGTCCTTAAGATACTCAACTAGTCACTGTGAGTAGTGGTGTTCTTTAACGAAAGTTATGAAACTAAGGGAACTAGTTTTAGGAATAATTAACTTTTAACACTTAAATCATAAACTCGGAATTTCGGAGAACAATACATAAATGCATTCAAAGCGAATTGCAGAAAGGAAATTTAGCTGACGCACCAATTTCCGCAGGCAGACCCGATAACGAATTGTTTGACAAATCAAGTACTGACAAGTGTAGTTTGCATGCCTCCACAGGGTATTGTGTCAGCTGCAGAAAGCAAACATATTTGCACTAGCTTTAGAATAAATTTTTGAGAGACAGTGTAGATGATTTGAGGTCTCAATACAATGAAGGACATTGTCTTTAACACTGTATAACAAATTGCTTGACAAATCAAGTGCTGACAAACGTAATTTGCAATTTTGCATGCCTATACACCTATACGGGTATCATGTCGACTACAGAAAGCAAACATATAGGCAATAGCCTTAAAATAAATGTATTTATGAGAGACCGATACAATAAAGAACATGGTCTTTAACACACTAATGTAGTTAATAAATTCTAACAAGCAGCTCTAAATAATGTCGCAGTGGAAAAGTAGGTTCGGAAATAGATGTTCGCGAGGGAGATATCATTCATTATGATCTCTAAAGTGCCTCTAAGGCTCCAGATTCAAGTGAAGTATGAGGGGTCAGATGTCACGGTTCGCTCTACTAGACATTCTAGGCATTCACTAGACCACTATTCCATTCATAAAGATGTGTCTTGGGTTTAAAGAGCCAATTTTTATTTTGTCCATACTATCCCAAAGCTGAAAAAAAATTGAATCTTAGCACCATCAATGACAGATTTATGGAGGGAAGTATTAACAACAAAAAGGAAAAAACAAAAACAAAAACAAAAGCTCAAAGCACGTTAGGATATGAAATTGTGGGGAGCCGCAGAGTAACATGACAGTAGAGTCAAAGAAGATGCTGTGAGCTTTTATACAACATTTATCTGAAATTTAAAATTTTCCAATTCCAAAGATAACCAGAAAGGACATTTTCCCCAAGCAGGACATTCCAATAGTTATAAATTGTTAAAGTGCCCATTTATACTCCACATGTGAGTCTCCCACATTGGAAATGAGGACA
The DNA here is from genome assembly GCA_963680865.1 of Spergularia marina. NCBI lineage: Eukaryota > Viridiplantae > Streptophyta > Magnoliopsida > Caryophyllales > Caryophyllaceae > Spergularia > Spergularia marina. The sequence continues at coordinate 8,859,489 of OY804551.1, read as the reverse complement.
GAAATTCTCTAGTTTATAAATCAAGGAGTTACTCCACCTATTGCCAATTGGTTTTAGGATGGAATCTTCTTGGTTTATAAAGTGGGCTTTCTCTCTTCTCCTTTGGGTGTGGCCAGACCCGTTTGCGTTTTCACATAAATAGCCTCTCCTACATCAATAAAGACAATCACAAACCATTCTCCTTTGAAGAAGACACATTTTTCTCTTTTGACCCTCAAATAAACAACAAAGGAAGTCCTTTAGAAGTTCGCCATAAATTATCCACATAAGAAAGGTGAAAATATAAAAGTTTGCTATAAATTATCCATTAAAGTATGCATAAAAGAATGATGAGAGGCGGGAGGGATATATGTGACAGCAAAACGGACAAACAACTTCTGGAGGAAGTAGAGGAAAAAAAATGGATCCAACTCAGTTCGGAGAAGTCATAGATAAGGTATTCAAGCAGCTAATAGAATATTGATCTCACCTGGTTTGAGTGAAGATCTAGTACGCTTAATTGGGAAAGCTCTCCCAATTCTGGTGGTAGTGAGGACAACAAATTGGCCCTGACACACAAACACCAATTGTGAATGGAAAGAATGGTCAAGCCATATATGCTAAAAGGTTGAAATATTAACGAGCAACTAATAAAATATATACAATAAGGCTTACCCAATAAAGAATTCTACAAGGGATGAGCAGCCTTTTATGGTTGAGGGGATTGATTTAATTCCTGGATTGCTCGGATCAAATAAACCAACAAAATTAAGAACTCTGTCAAACTGAAACGGGAAAAGGAAGGCACAACCTCTATCCGAAGCAGGTGATAGATCATGCCATCCAAACATATTGTGCAACGAATACCTACTGCATAAGGAAAAACATAAAAAGAAACAAAAAAAAAAGCCTCACTGTTCTGATGCAGGTCAAGCCGAATAAGACGTGATAGCCTCCCAATGCTCTCTGGTAGACTAGTCAGGATATTTTTACCTGCATCAAGGAAATCATATCAACAAACGTAAGTACAAATTGGATTCCAGCGAACCATAAAGCATCTAGCAGAAGAGTTAACTAGAAGAATGAAAATATTACAAGCATTAAGATCCATAAGCATGCTCCATGATCCAACCACCGGCTCTAATAGAGTTGTGAGCTTATTTCCCTATCAAAATGTTGTAGAACATTATTGAGTACAGAATTATAGGAGAATATAGTTATCTGAATATATTTTTATGGTACCTCCATATCCACTTTTACTAGTTTTGAGCAGCGAACCAGGTCTTCAGGCAAGCTTCCAATGCGATTATTTGACGCCTGAAATGGTCAGTGTGAAAGAGTTCCATAGGAAGAACCATTATCAAATAAAAAGCATTAAGGATTAAAATGTTCATTTGTTTTAGTTCCTATAACACTGTTAGCACCGATAGGTGAAAATCAAATTGGCACTGGAGCACGAGGGGCCTCCCTATCACTAAAATGCTTCAAAGTGGCCTGAACACTTTAAACTTTGGTAGTTGGAACAGTCAATGTTTATGACACACACCTAAGGCCACACACCAACAAATGACAATCATCATTAATCTAGGATTTCATGCAAATACACCAGAGAACTAGCAGGGAATGCAACTAATAACACCTTACTCCTCAAAAGAGAAACAGAGAGCTTGCGCTTATATAACACTTCCTAAACAGTATATTGTGATTCAAGGCCGTCTCGTAAATTTTGGGGCCTGTTTGAACTTAGAAATGAGGCCCCTAAGACTTATCTATTGGAGTTGCAATTGAATATCGAAGTAGTTATTTCTTTTATATTTTTATTTGTGAGGTTCTCTAAATCATATTTTACGAGTATATACTTTGTATAAAATTTATGGAACACGTTTGGTTTAGACTCCTATAAAAACCTTGAATACAAACTTTCACAAAAATTGAGCGGTAGGTGAAAGTATGGAACGACCAAGTACTCTGTAAATTTAATTTGATTTAGGAAGTGGTGAACTAAGTCTAGTTAATTTCTCTTACCCCAATGATTAAATAAAATGGGGAAGAAATATTGGGGGAGTCAAAAGGTGAAGGAATCTTATATTGAATCTAATCTAATACTATACTATATACATAATCTTGAACCCGCACAATGCCTATTTAATTACTTCTTCAAGCCTCTTCCCCATACCTTACCCGATGATGATAGCATGCGTATTGTGTCGATTTTGGAACCTACCAATCTACCATACGTTTGTTGCTTTAATATTTTGCTCAAATCCATAATATTACCCTAGGGATTATAGCCTTCTGTTTCGTCCAAGTTGGGTAATTTGTTTTAGGGAATATTCACACGATACCCCTCAAGATTTTCATATTTCATATGGCATCCACGTTTTTAACTTTGTGCACATGTTACCCTCGAGGTTTCATACTAGTGAATGATATGTCCAATTTTGATTTTCCCTAAATTTAAGTTCTAATCTCACATTGTTCTCATTATTTTAAATGCCTCATTAGTGAAATAATGAATACGAAATTCATATTTTGACTATTCATTGGTAATATTCTTCAAAAAGGTAGCAAAATAAGAGGTTAGCAAAATGGTATCTTGCTTAAACCTCGATAGTACTATATGCACAAACCTAGAAACATGGATACCATGGGTACCACATGAATTTTCCCCCTTTTATTTATTGAGGACGATAATAGTACTTAAACATAAGGTGCCCGAGTGAAGTACGGGCCAGCAAACTAGTATCAACATAAAATGATAGAAATTTAAAAATACGCTGGTTTCCATGGATTCTAACTTCTACCCCAATAAAAAATAAAATAAAAAATTAACGAGAGGCCTCAAAATGTAGACCAAGAGATTCCAACCCTAGTAGGCTGGTACATTACTTGGACCAAGGAATTAACAGCCAGTAGGCCAGTCTTTAGCATATGATATACAAAGGCATGCAATTCTCTATATATAAGTTTGCTATTATGGGGGCTCCCCAAAAACTTGGGGCCCTGTTCCTGGGCCCACTCTGCCCCGGGCGTTAGACGGGACTGTTGTGGTTGGTTGGTTGACGTCACATAACATGGAAATCAGAACCTACTAGGAATTGCTAGAAGGGGATCCTCTTTGGTTGACATCAGATCTTTGAGAGCTAAATTTTCTGCGTTGCAACTTGTTCATGCTGTAGGCTTGTTGTATTTCTTTAATTTTGCATTCCTAACTCGTCTTTTCTCATTAGTTATGGGGGCTAATTAACAGTATAAATAGACTCCGATTCGTATAGCAAAATTCAGAGGTTTACATTGTCAATGAATGAAAATAAGAGTTTCTTGTTTCAATGTTTTGCACTATAATTACTATTTACTCGGAGTAGGACCTAAAAAGAACATGAACTAAAATCATTTAGGGTCAAGTACCTCTCTCTAGCTTCCAATCTATTCTGTTAACATCAGTAAACATGGGAATCAGAAAGTACTAGGAATTGCCCAAAGGGCAACTTCTTTGGTTAACATCAGAGCTTTGAGAGCTCAAGGTTCTACGTTGCAACTTGTTCCTTTTGTACTCTTGTTGTAACAGACTCCGATTTCGATTGCAAAAATCAAATTTTAAATTGGCAATGAATGAAAATAAGAAAGTTTATTGTTTTTCACATAAATGGATAGAGACCTAAAGACTCCCGATTTGGGTATCTTATTTCTAACTTCCATCCTATTTTCCGTTAATTAGCTTCTTTCTTTTAGTATTTTAAAACTAAATACTGCAATTTATAGAGTACAATAATCAAAAACTTATTTTCTACTTCCTATAAAAATACCTCATCTTCAATAAAAAATTATTTTTAACAAAATATTCAATACTTCAATAGTATCTCTCCTCTCTACCCGTCCCCCTTCTCCCTGATTCATCATCATCATCATCATCATCATCATCATCTTCATCTTTCATCAGTCACCATCACCATTAACAATACAATACCATCATCAACATCATAATCACAAACACCACCCAGGCACCCACCGCCCAGCTTGATCCAACAGCTTTGGACGTCGATTGGACTTGACCTTGCCCTTACCATAACGACACCACAGTCTAATAAACTCCATCAATATCATCGTCTTCATCTCCATTTTTTCACTACCATACTCTATCCCTATTTATGAAAATTTATCGACGTAAGATTTTTAATTATTCAATCAATCAAGTTTGGAAACAAAAGTTTTGTTTTGTGATGCATTTCATTTATCGCAAGGGAATCTGGGTTTTGGTTGGCAACTACCGTAAGGAAAATAAGAATTGATTCCATTAGGTGATAACATAGGTGATAAGGATATTTGATTTCACCCAATTCTTAAACAAATATGGTGAATGTCGATATTGGCTCGACGAAATCTTGAGAAAATTAGTTAATCAGAAGAAGAGACTGGTATCTATGGTTTGGCGTCATAGTTTAAGGCCATGGTTTAAGACAAATAGGTCTTCAGTCAGCGATGAAAGGGCCGCTCACAAATGGTTGTTGGTGGTGGATTGGCATATGCTGGCTTACGGTCTAGGTTCATAGGTCGTGGAACCCATTGTTGTGTCGTAGCCATGGTTCGGTGCAAGGACGTGATGGGTAAGAAGGATGAGAGTGGGCCATTGGGGGAATAAAATGAGGAAAAAAGAAGAAATTGTTTTTGATTTTTAACTATAGATATGAGATATAGAAAGACACTCGAAGAAAAGGTAAAAAAGTAGAATGAAAACGTAACACTGAATGATTTTAGTTTTAGTGCTTATACCTGAACTTGGCAATAGTTTAGGTCCTGATTTTACTATTTACTCGTCAAAGATTAGTGCTTCAAGTTGGGTAACAATAAACTATCTAGTGAAGATCTAAGTCTAACACAGAGACAGACAACAAAGAACTAACACTCTTTAGAACCAGGTTTTTAAACCACTATTACCTTCAATTCTGATAACTCCAAACATTGTCCAAGAGAACTAGGGAGTTCCATAAGTTGGTTATTTGAGCAATCCATCCTGATCCAAAATGATAAGAAGATATAACTAAGAGAATCAGAAAGAATTTACCCTAGATTGTATATGTGAGTGATATTAGCTGCATTACACACATTAATACTTATAATTCTTTTGATCTGTATGAAAAACCCAAACGAAGAAGTACACGGCAATGTATTTGTTATACGTAAGAGCTTGAATTGAGTGTATTATGCTAAGCTAACAGCTTCAGCTTCTAGTGATTAACAATAAGAAATGGATCAAGAAGGACCTACTTGACAAGAGAAGTCGCCAAACCAATCTCTGCTGGTATATTAGCCAGTGAATTGAAAGACACATCGAGTGACTTTAGAGAGGGCAGCCTGTTGAGTGAAGTAAACAAAGAACGAAAAAGAAAAGAAACTAAATCATTAAGAACAAAAAAAAAATCTGCAAACATAGAAACAGTACAAGGGAGAGTTTCTTACTCTCCAATTGCGGCAGGAAGCTGATTGAGCTTGTTGTGGCTAACATTCAACACAGTCAGCAAGGGCAAATTCTTTAGGTCTTCTTTCAATACTTCAATATCGTTATGCGCAAGAATCAGCTTTTGTAGGTCAACTGCCTACAAGAAATCAAAACCCTTTAGCCTATGATAGATTGGTAACAATTAAAAGACGAGGAGGTTGTAGAATGAAAACGGAAACAGAGATGAAATGGTGAAAAATACAGTTAGGGACAACCAGACAAGAGACAGAAAACGTTAACAATTAAGAATATGACAAAAGCACACCTCCCACCAATTTTCACCTTCTCCAGCACCATCAAAATTTTGATAGACCTCTGCAGGAACTTCCCTGTTAAAAGAGAACAAGTCACATATTGATAAATGTGTCTACAAAAAGATATAATTGACAATTTTTAAGATGTAAGAAGATGTATTGAACTGTTACGTTTACTGCAAGAAGAACAAGTGACAATTCGGCGTCTACCAAAAGATATACAGAGTAGAAGACAGCTTTACTATCCGAAAGATGCATTGAGGTGATGAATTCTACTGCTACTAGAACACAATAACGAAGCGGTGGTCCTAAAATCATTTGATGTAAAATGACCATTGTCACATATAGTTCTCTTCAGGTCTTCACACTAGATTGAGGATCAGATATAATGATCTTAATAATCAATCTCATGCTATGAAAAGGTTATTTTTCTTGCTAATATAGCCTAAGCACATCGGATGAAATAATCAGATCTTTCACCATTAAAAACCATTAAAAAACCAAGTCATACAGAACTGATCTTTTTTGCCTCAGTACCTACTTACTACTGTAACATGTAACACGCAAAACAGATACACAGCAAAACTCTCGAGTCCCCACTGGCCCACCCCCAACCTAATTTAGGGTTCAGTAAAGGCGGAGGTCTTACGACCAAAAAGCAACATTCGTGAGAGAATTCAAGGGACAGTCCCAAGCAGGGTAAGTTACAACAAGCATGAGCATTCAGGTGAGTTAATCACGAGAAGAAAGTTGTTTTAAGGGAAACCTTAGTACTCAGATAAGTCTAAGCATGTCCTAAGCTTATCAAGCAAGAAAAATCAGCCAAATCAAGTAGGAGAACAAGAAGGCGAAAGCTAAGCTAGTGGTAAGCAAACCCTTAGAGAAGGGTTCTCATCAGCTCTTGACAGCAGCAGCTTATAGAGTAGATAAGCAATGTTTTTTTATAATAGGAACTACAAGTGGTTTGATTCTAGATAGGGATGAGCACATTCTCGTATTAATACTCTTACGGAAGTCATGATCAACACTGCACAAAACGGAGCCTATAAAACAAGGTATTCCTACAAGTCCTTGCAACCTTTCGGCAAACGCTGTTAAGAATTATCATTTTGGAGATCTTTTGTACTCCGTAATTTTTAGTGGTTTTGCTGCAATATGTTCCTTCAGGATACAAAACAGTTAGACCTCTATAGCAAGGGCATCATTACCCTTGTGACATTCAGACTCGATTAATGCATAAACTTGATACTTTTCTCGAAACAATTTCTAATCACTGCACTAACGGATCAAGGTACCAATGTATCACATAGAGTTGATCAGAAATAGAATTGATTCAATGGTGTGCAGGTAATTTAGTGAATGCCATTTTCCCTAGTTTTATACATTAATCGTATGAGGTATGCCTGTATCCTCATCGCTTTGACGATTTCATTTTCATTCCAATCATGAGCTTGCCAATCGCTATTTTTCAATTTCTAATGAAGTCAAAGACTCATTTTTCTTTTACTTTGGGAATGTGATGGGACAAAGCAACATGGCCCACTAAAATATTTGAACTTCTTATATTGTGAACTAGCGATCAGTTGATGAAACCCTCGACGGGATTTTCAATTAGGAACACACAGAAACAGCATCCCTACGTTGCGTCAACCCCCCTACCATATCGTAGGTGAGCCTTTGAGGCATTTGGTAATGGTGTGATTTTGTAGTGAGCTTGTGATTGAGAGGGATTATCATTTAAGTTTCTATTATTTGACTAGAAAACTCGACAAAATATAAAACCGAATTGTTCCTATGATCATTATGGTTTAAGCACCTCATTTTCTGTTAAAAGAATTCATCTCTGAACTCTCTTAAATGCTGTCTGACCTATTGTATTAAAACATGTTCTGAGAGTTCAGCCAATTATCCTAAACATTGGGTGTCTAAGAAGAGTATTTCCGAAGCTGAGCCCGTTTAATACAAAGCTTCTAATTGCACTTTAATTACCTGTCTGCTTCAAGGTCATAATTTGAAGTTTGAGGTTCACCACCACCACCCCGGTTTTATACCCTTGTAACCTTGAAGAAAGCCATGGACTACTCGATTGACTACCAAGGAAAAGCAGAGTAACAATACAGGCTACATTCAAGTCTACAAACTGAAGACAGCACTCAGAAATGAGAATGCTATCCTAAAGTATAAACTACCAAAAGAACGAATCAAAAGCTCTTTCCACGTCAATTTTTACCATACCCCGTTGATACATACCAAAAAGCCATGATTGTCATTTTAGTTTAATTAATTGTAGTTTGCCTTTTAGGTTAGTGTGTTAGCTTATTTCCCATGAGTTTGAAAATTACTGGTAACTTATGAATGAAATTAATCAAATCTCAATGTTGATAAATTCCTTTTCCGAAAATCCCATTTCTATCTTACGATTGCATAGATCCTAGGCAACTATCCTTTTTCATTATTTGATCATTATCTTTTCAGGTCGCTTCACCCTTGCAGTACATCAAACTATGAGAAACCATAACCTAGAAGACTACTAACGTCTATCGGCATCCCGGTACGGAGTCAGAGGCATTGCAATACATTCAAATTCTTTCTTCGGAATACGAAACAATCCAAGATTAACTAAAATTGCACGAACCTCAAAATAAGCTCTGAATGTGAACAAAGTGTGATCCAACTCACTAATCAAGATCGCTAGCGCAATTGATAAACTAACCAGCTACAAGACCACATTTCATTAGCCTATGATGATCTTAGATCAAATTTTATTCGATAAACAAAAACCAAATGAAAAGCAACAGAAAATGATGTCATAAATAAAAATGATAAATATGATGAATGTCATAATCAGAAGGAACAAAAAAAAAAATGAAGAAGAAGAAGAAGGGATGTATCACCTCAATGAGCGATTTGATAAGTTGAGGGAGCCAGAGGTCCTGGCAGCTTTTAGCAACCGTTCCATGGATTTGTCGGAGTGTCTCCACCCTCCAGTTCGTGTGATTTATTTCAGAGCATATGTTTCTCTAATCCCTCTCAACTTCTCAATAAGTCAGCAAGGGAGGGGAAAAGTTACTGGACCGTAGTATATGTGGAGACGTGGAGTTACGCATCAAATTGGAGTTCAATGTTCTCAAATTTTTATCGTTGCTATCCAGCGCCCCAAATCGCTTATTTACCGCTCCAAATGTGCCCCCAAACTTTACCCCCACCTAAAATGTTCCAGTTTTTGCTCTACCCATACTATCCCTTACCCCACTATACCCAGTTTCCCTCACTCACTCCTTCACCATTGTCATCTTCTTCATCTTCACTCATTCACCATTTCCCATTCCCTCTTTATCACTATTATCTTCTCTTTCCACTTCCTTCTTCACTTACCATCTCCACTTTCTCTCACCTCCATTGACACCACCTCCATCTTTTCTCTCTCCTCATTATCATAATTTTTAATCTTCTCTCTTCATTACAACAACCATGGGATATTGGTCATTAATTATAAAGTATTAAATTAAAAATTACATATCATAATTATCAATATTTTGTAATTTAAAGTGGTACATTGTATCCTTCATCCGGATATGAAGATTTGAGAATGACCATATGAGGATCGAAATTTATGGTGTCAACTTTTTCATTTTCATGGATTTTGAGAAGAATTAAACTCAAAAGGAAAATTTGGGTCAGATTGAAAATATGGTGGACCCCAGGTCAAACTGTATGGTCAAGACGGCCGGACCTAGGTCGAGCCGTCCTGTCAATACGGCCGGACCTAGGTCGAGCCGTCCTGCCAAGACGGTCGGGCACAACTGACCCTGTAGTTGTTCACTCTGAGTATGCATATTGCATGTGTGAGTATTTTAAGTATGGTTGTACCAAATAGTTCTAAGTACGTGGTCTGAGTAAGCATAATGATTATGTGAGTGTGTTTGTATGCTTTTATTTTCTTTTAGAAATCCGCAAAACTGAATGTGTAATGTCAAAGTCCACATACGCAATTTCATAAATAATTCAAAATAAATTTAAAACTTTGCTCGATATCGTAAACTAAATATCCGATATGTCCAAGAAATAATGTGGTCATAGACATATTGACATCAGCATATGACATACTCAGAATACAATAGATTTTAACGTCGCACATATCTAGATTATCATGGTGCATACTCAGATTATTATCATAGTTCAATATCTTCAACCTCAACCTACAAATTGAAATTATTATAGAACATAATCATTAATAAAATGTAAACACTCAATGTATATAAGAGTAGTTTTCTTCACAAAACAAGGTAATTTGTGTATTTTAAGTAGAGAGTGTTTCTTTCTCAACATGGGTTATATAGAGGACTCGATTTGGCGTTTTCATGGTGTAAGAATATGTTTTTCATAACTATGACTTTGAGTTGTATGGGGAAGGACATAAAGATTAAAATTATTAACTCTTAACTCAAGTTTAAATTAATCATTTATAAATTTATTCGAGTTTTGACTACTTACAATACAAAATAAATATCATAAAACTTTGCTCTATGTCGTAAACTAAATATTCGAGATGACCAAGTAATAATGTGGTCCTAGACATATTGACATGAGCATACGACATACTTAGATACAATAGATTTTAACATCGCACATATTTAGATTATCTTGGTGCATACTCGGATTATCATAGTTCAATATCTTCAACCTCAACCTTACAAATTGAAATTATTATGTAACATGTTCATTAATACAATATAAACAGTCAGTGTATATAAGAGTAGTTTTCTTTCACAAAACAAGGTAATTTGATTATTTCAAGTGTAGAGTGTTTCTTTCTCAACATGGGTTCTATAGAGGACTCGATTTGGTGTTTCCATGGTGTAAGAATATGTTTTTCATAATTATGACTTTGAGTTGAATGGGGAAGGATATAAGGATTAAAATTATTAACTCGCAACTCAAGTTTAAATTAATCATTTATTAATTTATTCGAGTTTTGACTACATACAATACAAAATAAATATCATAACACTACGTCAAATTTGGGCTTCGAGAACCAGTATAAGAGAACGGAAATTCTTAAAACCGATCTCTTAGAGTATAAGAGAACGGGTCGCTAAAAACCGTTCTAAAAGATGATTTCTGAAAAAGGAAAAATAAATATTAAATACATTTTAGAACGGGTCCTCTAAAAACCGTTCTAAAAGGGGCGTCTAATTTCGCAACCTCATCTTTCAGAACGGTTCTCTTAAAAACAGTTCTAAAAGAGTGACCTAAGAGAACGGTTCTTTGTATAACCGTTCTAATAGACTCCACACAAAAATAAAATAATAATTAATATTAAAAATAAAAACACCCATTTGGGTGGCCATTTTATACGATTCTCTTCATATCTTGTCTCTCTCCTCTCCCTTGTTAGTTCCGCCTCCCAGTTTCTTCATTTTCCTTTTCTTCTATTCCTTACTCTGATCTTTCTCTTTCTTTTTCCTTTTCTTCAATTCCTTACTCTCTTAATTCTTTGTCTCTCATTTTTCTGAACCTTTATCTCTCAATTTCTTCATTTTCCTTGTTGTTTAAATTATTCATTGTGTTCAATTGATATTCATACCAACAACAAGTTACACAAAGAGGAAGAAAAAAACACGATTTTTTGTGAAGAATAAGGACGACAAAGAGAGAGTTGGCAGCAGCAACGATGGAAATGACAGGATGGCGATGGCAACGACAATATGATGGAATAGCGATTGGAGCGACATTAGATCAAGGTTCGATATATTTCCAGATCTACTTTTATAGTTTCGATTTTTTTTTTTAACTTAGATCTAATTGTTATTGACATTAGAACATTTTTTTAACTTATGATTGTTTTTTTTTTTTTTTGAATGACTTTATGTTTATCTTACTTTGTTCCTTTAATTTTTTTTAACTAGATTGATAAAGAAATTTGGAATTCCTAAGGATGAGGAAGTCGGAGAGCGTATCGACCTCGATGAGGACAGAACAAGGCGAACAACGGAGATGGCGAGATGTGAGGATGTTAGGATTTAGTTTGGTTTTTAGATGTATATTTGGTTAGTTTTTTTTTTCAATTTATTTGTAACTTTTGATCTGTAAATTATCTCCTTTTTTTTAAGGATATATGTAAATCATACCGTTTTGATATCCAATTTACTATGTTGTTGTTGTTGTTGTTGTTGTTGTTGTTGTTGTTGTTGTTTTTGGAGTTGTTGGTGTTGTTGTGGGTAATTGGGTCAAATGGGGATAGTAATTTAGGGTTGGGAAAGAAAAAATTGTGGAAGAAATTGATTTTTTTTTTTTTTTTAAAGGGTGTCTTTTAGAACGGTTATGTGGAAAACCGTTTTGGAAGTATTTTACTTTTGAGAACGGTTTTTTCAAAAACCGTTTTTATATGTCTTTCAGAACGGTTTTCAAGGGAGCCGTTCTTAAAGGATATAAGAACGGTTCCAATCGGTTCCAACCGTTCTCTTAGCCTTTAAGTACCGTCGTCTAGAGAACGGTTCTTGAACCGTTCTGCTTAGCTTTAGAGGACCCGTTCTCTTAGGCCATTTTTGACGTAGTGTAAAACTTTGCTCTATATCGTAAACTAAATATCCGAGATGACCAAGTAATAATGTGATCATAGACATATTGACACGAGTATATGACATACTCAGAATACAATAGATTTTAACGTTGCACATATTTAGATTATCATGGTGCATACTCAGATTATCATAGTTCAATATCTTCAACTTCAACCTTACAAATTGAAATTATTATGTAACATGTTCAATAATAAATTATTAACACTCAATGTATATAAGAGTAGTTTTCTTTCACAAAACAAGGTAATTTGAGTATTTCAAATGCAGAGTGTTTCTTTCTCAACATGGGTTCTATAGAGGACTCGATTTGGCATTTACATGGTGTACGAATATGTTTTTCGTAACTATGACTTTGAGTTATTGTATGGGGAAGGACATACAGGTTTAAAATTATTAACTCGCAACTCAAGTTTAAATTAATCGTTTATAAATTTATTCGAGTTTTGACTACTTACAATACAAACTCAATTCATTTGGCGAGACGTAAAAACATATATGTAAAAAATCATAACCTACCTAAATTAAAGTAATTTATAGCACATTTTCAATGTCATAAATTTAAAAAATCATTTAACCGCATACAACTCGAGAATAAAAGTCTTACAATATGAATTTTTTATTGATCCTACTACAATTTCTCATTTTCAACTTCTACGTACAAGCACGTAAATAATTCAAACTAGATTTAACAAATCATCTTAAAACTTTGTTTAATAACGTCAATTAAAATACCATAAAACATATTGACATGAGCATATGACGTATAAAAATTAACATGGAGTATACTTAGATTACTATTTAACGTATAGATGAAAATCCATTTGTTTTACATAATCCACGGAAAAAAAATCAAAACAAAAGAAGTAATTAATCTACATAATTTTTGGGTTAACTTTTGCACATATTTATATAAAAAAAATATTATAATTATGGGTTGTTGGGTTGGTGAATGACTGATAGTGGGATTGTAGGAGTGATGGTCATATGGGATTACCAAAATAAATCCAGTCGTTAAGTAATTGTTATTCCAACTTTCACTCATACTTTAGTATTTACAACTAGTTTTTGTATATTATGGTGATCAGAGTATAATTTATTGTAATCTGAATATTATGATCAGAGCAGGCTGCTTTTACCAAAGACAGATGCTTGTTTGAGAATATTATGATCTCCCAGGCTTTAGTGAAGGGATATAGCAGGCAAGGAGTGTCTCCTAGATGCATGATGAAGGTAGACATAAAAAAAGCCTTTGATTTCCTAAATTAGACTTTCTTGGAAAATATGCTAGTTGCTTTGAATTTTCCTGCCTTGTTTGTGGAATGGATTGTGGCCTGTGTCACAACTACATGGTTTTCCCTCAAAATATATGGAAATAAAGAGGGTTTTTTCCCAGGAATATGTGGGCTAAGGCAAGGTGATCCACTGTCACCCTACTTGTTTGTGCTTAGCATGGAGATACTTTCAAGGTATCTGAGGTAGCTCCCCACCCATAGCCAATTCTCTTTTCACCCAAAATGTGCAAAGATCAAGTTAACTCACCTAGTGTTTGCTGATGATCTTATGATCTTCACAAGAGAGGATGTGCCATCAGTTGCTGCAACTATCAAGTGTTTGGATTCTTTTGCTAGCATTTCAGGTCTTTATGCAAATCCTAGCAAGACTGATATATATCTAGGAGGAGTCAACATAAGTGTTAAGCAGCAGATTTTGGAGTTATCAAAGTTTTCTGAAGGTAGTTTCCCATTCAGATACTTGGGCATCCCTCTCAACTCTGCTAGGCTACACTCTGACATGTATAACCAACTGATTCAGAAGATAACAAAACTCACTCAGAGCTAAGCAACAAAGACATTAAGTTTTGCAGGAAAGGTTCAACTTTTAAACTCACTGGTGTTTGAATTGGCATTGATAATTTCTGGTGCTCCTGCATTCTTCTACCAAAGAGTATCATAAATCAACAAGCTTTGCAGAGGCTTTCTCTGGTATGGAAGAGAGGGCAAGAAGAAAATGGTTTATAAAAGCTGGGATAATACCCGTAAACCAAGAGAGGAAGGAGGGTTTGACATCAAGGAAATACTTGCCTGGAATAAAGCCTTGCTTTGCAAATGGCTATGGAGGATAGAGCATGAACCTGGAAGTATCTGGCATAAGTGGACAATGAAGTATGTGCTTAAGGGTGGAAATGTATGGTCGATTACTGCCAAGCAACCTGATTCTGAGTGTTGGAGAGGCATTCTGGCAGTCAGGGATGAAATGATCAACACACAAGTTGGAGCTCAGGCTGCAAATACTCTCATCTCATGGTCAAAAAATGGTAAGTTAGATCTTACTGCTGCATACAATTTCTTTAAGGAAAATGGTACAAAATTTAAATGGCATAAAGTAATTTGGGACTATGTAAACATGCCAAAGCACTGCATAATTGCAGCTTTAGCCACTCAGAGATCACTGACAACAATTGATAATATTTGCAAGAGATGTATATGCTTAGTGAATAGATGTGTGCTCTGTAAAGGAAATGCAGAATCGCACAGCCACCATTTTTTCAAGTGTCAATACTCAAGTGAGGTGTGGAAGGGGATGCTCAATTGGCTTGGTTATCAAAGACAGGGCAGGAAACTGTATTGTGAGCTGCATTGGATGTCAAAGCATTGTAAAGGAAGAAGTTGGCGCTCAAAATCGGCAAAATACTGCCTAGAAGCAACCATATACACCATCTGGCAAGAGCGAAATGGCAGAATTTTTCAAAATCTGGAAACAAGTGAGGAAAAACTAGTGAAGAAAATAATGTTCTTGGTATGAATTAGGATGTATGCCTGACTTAAGAACTCGACTTCTCAGGATATTGTAGATTGTCTAGTCGTGTAATTTCCTTTCTAGTGGTTACTCTTGTAAGTTCTTTTCTCCTTTTTCTCATTCCCCATTGTGGATGAATAAAAAGGTGCTAAATTCTTACAAAAAAAAAAAAAAAAATTGAAGTATGGTAAACTGAATATGTTATATGGTAATCTGAATATGTTATATGGTAATCTAAATATTGTCGATCGTGTTCAAAATAATGTGTGACCCTCGTTGAGTCATGTTGACAATAAGGTTTCATCACTTTCAAACCATGGTAATCTCAATATATTATATTGTCAATTTACCATAATATATACGCGTAATTTGAGCATGTATGGTACAAATCTGAATGATGCATTTTCACTTAAACAATTTATTAGAAACTATATAGTTGACTATGAATATGATACATATGCATTACTCTAAATATATAACGTGTGAGCCTGGTATGATGATCTCTCAATAGTTTATTGAGAGACCGTCATTTATGAGACTTTGTGAAACATTACATACTTTGATATAAACCTTTCACAAACTCTTATAAAAGACGGTATATCAATAAACTATTGAGAGACCATCTTACAAGGCTCCAAAGTGACCATTTTTACATTGTTTGTAACTGTGTCAATGCTCCTAGTGATCGTTTTAGTTTATAATGGATTTGGATCCGATCAACTAGAGTTGAAAATAAAATTTCCATGGTAAAGTTTACTTAATAAGTAAGAATTAATATTTTGCATTTTCTTTTGGTATTCTAAGAATCTTGATATTGTCTTATTACTAGTCTTAGCAAACTCCACCAACTCTACAAAAAAATTAAAATAACTCTATGACATCCTCACCCGTTTATAATTATATCATGTCATTTATGATTTTAAAGGATCATCACGTGCATTTTAGTTTATAATGGATTTGGATTCGATCCCCTACAGTTGAAATTAAACTTTATATGGTAGAGTTTACTTAATAGTAAGAATTAATATTTTGCACTTTCTTTGTGCATTATAAGCTTCTTTTTATTTTGTCTTATTACTAGTCTTAGCAAACTCTACCAACTCTACCAAAAAATAACTTTATAAGAGATCCTGACCGGTTTATAATTATATCAGGTCATTTATGATTTTAAAGGATCATCACATGATATAATATATTATGTATGATTAATTAATATGATAAACTCTTTACAATTCTTAGATTAAGTGTCATGGTGATTAAGTAAGACGATTACTAAAAGTAGTATGTTAGTCACTTAATATATAAAACGGGTTACGATATAAATAATTAGTTGGTTGACAATCTCTCACAAAATTTTGGTAATGTTTCAACCTCAATATGCAACAAATACAACTAAATTTTGAGTAAAAATCCACAAATATCATTATTTACCCTGTAAATGTTACTTGCGAACTTAGAGTTATTCTAATCGATTCAACTTAAAAGATAAATATCTAGTTTTCGTATTTTATTGGTGGAGTATGTTTTACTGTATTCTGAATATGAGTGTGTGCAGGTTGAAAATTTTGAAATATGGTAATTTGAATATGTTGTATGGTAATCTGAATATGTTATATATTAATCTGAATATTTTCGATCGTGTTCAAAATCCTGAACGACTCTCGTTGAGTCGTGTTTTCATCAATGTCTAACCATATTTAGAACACGACCTGACTTAGATTGGGCCTTGTATTCAATATTGTTCACCCAATTTTCTGGGTTTACTTAATTTTTCGGATAATTCATAAAAGAAGAAATGAATCTACATAACTTTTGGGTTAATTTTTTCACATATTTGTTTAAATAATTTACATAAATTATTCAATAAGATGCTCAAACTAGATTTTAATTTCTCACTTATTGAGCACAAATACTCCACAACTAGCAAATCTTCATTATCCCATTTGAAGATTGGTTATATAGTCTACAAATGTATTTTTTTTATCAATTCTCAAATCTATTGAATACACTTTTCACGAATCTGCAAAGAAAATAAGATAATACTATTTGAAGGATGAAATGATATTTGGGGAAAAGAGGCTTAGACTGGGGAAGAGGGAGAATGATGAAATATGGTGAAAATTGATGAAAGGAAGAACTGTTGAAGGAGGATGAAGTGGAGAAGGTAAAAAGAGTACAACACTTGGGAGGAGAGAGAAAAAATGTATTTGGAAATTTATTGATTTGAGTTATGGAGTATTGATGATGAAAGGAAGAGTGGTTGGAGAAGGAAGATAGAGTGAAGAAGGGTAAAAAGGGCAAGGTAAGAAAATTCAGAATAGCCAATATAGGGGCAAATTAGGAAACTCATATTTGGGGCGGTAAATAAGCACACCAATTTGGGGCGCTGAATAGCAGTCCAGTTATTTTTTTGATTGTGATTTGGGATGGGTTCAGTTACTTGCCGTCAGTTATGCCAAAGGATTTCATTTCTGTTGTGAAACAAGCAATAAGAGTAGGAGAGATTAGAGAGGAGTAACCTTCCCATTAATGAGATAAGGGGTTTATATACAAGTACGGTCTTGGAGGACAAGACGTTTACAGTATGGTATGAAAATATTCGTATATGTGTACACATTACCATATCCTATATCATCCTATCATATCATATCATATCATATCATATCATATCATATATATATTTTATTAATAGCCGTAATTTTGACCATTTCTTAGGCCATCCACATAAGATGCTGATGTCAAATTTGACATAATTACCACTCACATGGTAATGCTAGACACATACACGCTTACGCATGACACACGCCTAAAAATACACACTATAGTTAAGGTTCATATTATTTTATTGCTATATTTACAATAATCATGCAAAAAAGTTAGCACTAAACTCATCAAAAATAAACCCTCAATATGTCAATCAGGCAAAAACACGGAAAGAATAATCATATAAAAATCTAATTTTATGATTCCAATGATCTAGCGCTCCATTTAGGAAACCACGCATAATATTACGAGAAAACATAACATTTAAATAAAACAACTAAAACGGAAAAATAGGTATCAAATCTTTTATATACCTTATTTTATAATTATAATATCACAATATATATTCCATGATTTACTCAAATTACACAAATAACTAATAATCCATCTGAGATTATAGCAACTAATTTGACTTGATTTCCTAAAAATACCATAACATGCAAATAAATATTTAATTATGATTAATATCAGGCTTTAAAATTAAAAGTATCTATAATAGAAATTATTTTGGAAAAAAAATCACCTTCACAAAGATGTATGTCTTTCAATTTAAAATTTAAAAAAGGTATCAAATCATTTAGCTCAAAATTCAAAAAATAATTACCTTGGGTCGAATTCATTAAAACTGGAATGATATATTCAAGGAAAATTAAACAAAAATAATCCCAAGTTTACTTCATCTTCCAAAAATAATCTCACCTTGTAACTTTAATGAAAATAACCCCAAGTTTGGTATAATGTCACAAAAATAGGCCTGTGTTTCCCGAAGCTATGGCTACCGTACCTGAAGCTATATCCTTTAAAGGAATATAAAAAAAAAAAGAGTTTGGCGGCAAGTTTATTCACCCTGCTATATTATCAGTGAATTTTACAATTAACTAATAATTTACAAATGCGTCCAGATCATTCTCTAAAACATTTAAGTCCCCCAAAGAATTCTTTCACTACTATAAAAAGTCAATACAACTTTGTTTCGTCTTTGAAAAATCGACGACCATATTGTACTCAACATTAAATTTTTGTTCTAACATAAAAAATTTGCAACAAATGTATGTAAAATAAAATAAAAAAATCCACAATCACAAAAACCAACGTATTTAAATGATTAACCCAACAATCTTCCGAACTTCAAAAGCAATTAAAGCTATGTTTGGTAAAACTAGCTGAAGTAGTAGCTGAACGCTGAAATAGTAGCTGAATGCTGAAGTAGTAGCTGAAAGCTGAAATAATAGCTGCAATAGTAGCTGAAAGTTTTTAACTGATAGTAATAGGGGTGTTTGACAGAATTAGCTGATATAGGAGCTGTTAGATATAAAATTACATAAAATGCATTATTTATTTTTAGGCAAATTTAATAAAAATAATCCAACGTTTATAGAGTCTTCTAAGAAAAACCCAAGCTTTGAACACTGACAAAAATAAACCGACAATGGACCTTAAGTTACACAAATATCCCGAGATTCCTCCGGTACAAGAATCTCCGATGAATGTAGAAAAAATTTAGCGCAATATTTTTGTGAGTTCCCCCCGGAAGTTAGAAACTTAAGCAAACGTGACAATTCATTACTCCAGCAACTCCTCTGCTGCACCAAATTCTTCTTAAACCTCTAATATACAACCCGTAGATCAAGAACAAGGCCATAAGCAATTTGTCATTACAAGGTAAATTCAATATGTATTAATTTGTTTAGTGTAAATGAATTCGTTGACAGCAAGATCGTCGTTAAAACCTATCAAATTACCACAAATTACTAACTAAGAAGTTAGGGTAAGTGGGTATCGTATCCACAAGGAAGAGGAAAGTCCTAATATGCGATTCTAGTGTGGAAAAATAAGAAATAAAAGAAATAAGAAGAATAAATGGGGTTTTTTTTGGTTTGAAAGTCGATTAGACAAGAAATAAACGAGTTATCAGGACTACTAAGGTGACCCTCGGTGATAATCTCATCTAACACCCTAATATAGTAATTTTACTCCTCTCTAATTACACCAATTCATAGATAATCTCTGTTTTCACAAATTATTCCTCTTTTATGGGGAATTCGAGCAACCGCTACCAAATTCCCCTCCTTTTAATCCTAATTTGTCTAGTGACCACTCAAGCAAATCAAAACCAAAGGCATGAAGAGCAAGGATTAATAAAAGATTAACAACAACCCAAATTAGTATCTAATTAACCGCGACACTAATCAAATCTAATCTATTAGTTGCCTAATTAATTCCCCAATCACAAATTAGTCATAACCATACACTAAACATGTGAAAGTTGCTTCCTTTAGGGTTAATGATCAATGACTATCAATTAAAAACCAAGCATAAGAAATACTCAATTCAATCCAACCAACCAATTAGAGAAAATAAGGGTAGATCAAGCAATTGAAAAACAAGGAAGTAATTACCATGAAATTAAAGGCAAATTAGAGAGAAGAAAATCTTACTAATACATACGATGAGAGAATTTGATTACACCAAGGATCTAGAAGGTGATTAGCCTTCCATACTAACTATTACAATAAGGTTTGAAATGGAAATCATAATGAAAATACTAATTCTCACTAATCTCTCCCTTGACTTTATCTCTCTAGAAAATAAGAACAAGATGTAAAAATATAATGAAAAGTGATAATAACTAGGGAGGGGTTTCATGCCCCTTTATTTAAACTAAGTACAGAACACTAAAAGACAAAATAGATATTTCTTAAGCAAAAAGAAACCGTCATTAGCTTCTCGGAAATTTCTCGTAAGCTAACATTCTCGACTCGAGGAGAGAAATCCTCGAGTCGAGCGAGATAATTCTCGACTCGAGAGAAGTGTTCCTCGACTCGAGCGTGTGAATCCTCGACTCGAGGAAGAACCTCTCGAGTCGAGGAATTCGAGTTCTTCTTCTTCTCCGCTCCTAATCTCGAGCTTCCGCGTGAATCCGCTACGCAACCGAGCCGTCTTCTCCATGAATCACGAACCGAATCAAAGCTCGGTACACGTTCCCTCCTAAAGCACTCCAAGGGTCTTGAGCTAATGAAAATCCCGTAAAACCACCAAATAAGCTCCAAACAACTCCCAATGGTGTGGTTCACGAATCAGGATAACACCGTGCTAAAATAGACCCTAAGGCGTCTAAATTACGCGGATTAGCACACTACTCTTGTAATAGCCCGATCCATCATACGTCGCAACACAACCCAATAAGCTGGGAAGTCACCCCTTAAGCCCGAATATCCTCACGTGGGCTTTAAAAGGTGAAGGCTTTGTTGGTAGTATGATGGTAGGAATCTATTATAAACTGATCATATGAGCCTTAATTTCCCAATGTGGGACAAACCAACTCCATAAACCACTTTCCATATTCCGTAGTGTTACAAACTCCCCCACTTAGAGAACGCAACGTCCCCGTTGCGCCTAAACCAAACCATACCAACATCAGCACAGGTCCAAGATCTCCCCCGTTAGACGGCTGGTCTGGGCCTCGCCCCAGCACCCAGCACGCGGTCGCAGGGTTGCTCTGATACCATCTGTAATAGCCCGATCCATCATATATCGCAACACAACCCAATAAGCTGGGAAATGCCTTGTTGGTAGTATGATGGTAGGAATCTATTATAAACTGATCATATGAGCCTTAATTTCCCAATGTGGAACAAACCAACTCCATAAACCACTTTCCATATTCCGTAGTGTTACAACTCTAACGCCCTATCATTCGTACAAGTCTAACCCTCCCCAACTCAATGACATTGAACTTCTAATTCAAGCCAAGCCCAATCAGATCATTGAATTCGCATAAGTCTGTACCCTCCCCAGATCATTGAATTTATACTTTTTTTTTTTCCTGTTGCAAGTAGGGTGACAGCAAAGCCATGTCCAGTTGCCTTTAACGGAGATTCTTGTCCCGGAGGAATCTCGGGATATTCTTGTAACTTAAGGTCAAATGTTGAGTTATTTTTGTTAACATTCAAAGGTTGTGTTATTTTTAAAAGACAAGGCAAACGTTGGGTTATTTTTATTAAATTTGCCTTATTTTTTATCTCATTTTAATTTAGTAAATAAATGAGGGTAAATTAGGAATAAAATTATGATAAACTAGCTTATTTTTAAATAAGTTACATGGGGTAACTTCTTAAATAAGATAGCTTATTATTTAAGCTAATGGTGTTACCAAACTAACTTATTTGGTCAAAAAGCTTAAAAAACTAGTCAAATAAGCTACTTTGGCCAAATAAGCTAGCTTATTGTGTACACCAAACACAACCTAAATCATGATTTGTTGGTAGTTAATTGGTAGTTGAGGGGCATGCGGTGTTATGGTTGTTGATGCTTGACCATTCAGCATTGGCATGACAAACTCGTTCAACGCAACTGCTCGTGTATCCGTCTGTAAAACAAACACCAAATATAGCAAATAAGTTACGATAACAACACATCTTCTATAAATTAAATAGCCAATTTGAAAGAGGATGTGACAAAATTAAACTCACATTTACGAAAGTTATTCCCTCCTCACTAACATAGGCTCCATATCCCCTCGGAACCTACGTACATTGACATCATCATCGTCCAAGCTTTATTCCCAAAATACCTACGTACATTGACATTTAGCATTTATCGAAACAATAATCATATTTAATGTAAGAAACTAATGAATATCAATATCTACGTTCGATTTTTGTCCACTATTGTTGCCTCCCCTGCCCCTAGTTACTCTGCCCCCTCTACCTCTGCCTCTACCTTCTCTTCTCGTTGGTTCAGTTGTTCGATTGTGAATTGCATTACTACATCCCGCTGCATTGGTTTCAACACTCTTCTTTGGCCTTCCTCTAGGTCTTTTAGGTTCTGGTTCCAATACTTTGTTCTTATCTTGGCATTTTCTCTTTGTGTGTTCAGTACTTTTGCACACGCTACATTTCATTTGTTGCCCATGTCTGGTCATCTTTCCAGGCCTCTTAGGATCCTTGAAGGGGTCCTTTCTCTGATTCTTTTTTGGCCTTCCTGGACTAATCTTGATAAGCGGAGGTTGTAACGGGCTATGTATGCTAGACCAGTGTCTTTCTCCAACACAAGGAGCTATGGAACCTAGATAACTCTTCTCATATGTCCTCTTTTTCAGGTAGTCACTAACATAATCTTTAGCCATGTGCCTGAGGTAAAAGGCACAAGATAGAGCATGACAACATGGAATTCCTGATAAATCCCATTTTCTACAGGTGCATGTTCTCTTTTCCATGTCAACAACAAGAACATCCAACTTGTGAACAACTAGAAACAACATCACACTAGAAGCTTTGGGAAAACAATTGCATGCTTCATCTTTCTCTTTCTCCAGTTTCTCTTGCACTCTTGGACAAATGGTTTTCCATTTTTGCATCTCTTTATTTTTTTTTTTTTTTTTTTTTTTTTTTTTTTTTTTTGCACAATCTCTTCATCAACTGGCATTTGATATCTTCAAGCATGTACAAGATATGTTTTTCCCTAGCATCAATTATCCAACCATTAAAATTTTTAGCCATATTATTCACAACGATATGGCACTTGCTCTCAATGCTCATGAAAGCCCTACAAAATGACTTAGGCCCTAAAGCTTTTAAAAGAAGCTACTACATATATCGAAACGTTGGCCATACTCTCTAAGGCAAACTCATAGTCTGGAATGCAATATGGTCTAATTGCGTTCCAGAAATGTATCTTCAGTTCATTACCTTTAAAGTCCTTTTTCCAGTGCTGATACATGTGTCTAGCACAATTTCGATGTTCTGCCTTGGGAAAAATCTTCGCAACAGCAGTTAGGAGCCCCTTGAATTTAAGAACACATGAAATAATATAACATGAACCATTGAATTTAAGAACACATGAAATAATATAACATGAACCATGTATTTGTAAACTGCAAATGGGCTGTGTTTTGTAAACTGTAAACGAGAAGAACATAATGTAAAAAGAAAATTCGTACCTTTTGTTGATGTGACATGAACGTCCATCCTTTACTAGTTGTCACCTTCAAAGAGGCATTTAAGTTAACCATGAACCACTCCCAACTGTCAGTAGTTTCACCTTCCACCACTGCCCATGCAACTGGGTACATTTGGTTGTTACCATCTCTCCCAATGGCTCCGAGCAACATTCCACCTAAAAATATCTTCAAGAAACAACCATCCAAGCATAAGATAGGTCTACACCCTTGTAAAAACCATTGTAGATCACCTGTGCCACTTTCGTGTTTCACTCTGTGTACCCCTCCAACCGCATGCTACCATTTCATAAATCTTTCCACAAAATATAATGTTTAAAAGATAAAATAATGAAAAGATAGCACGTGATTGAAGGGGTACACAGAGTGGGACACGAAAGTGGGATAGGTGATCCGCACTGTGTAAAAACCCCTCCTTTAATGCTTCAAAACAAAAGTATAACCCAATACAAGGAAAAGACCCTAATGCAATAACCCTAAGGCAACACTTCCATAACCGTTCCTTAAATATGGTCTATTGCAACGATTTTATGCTTAGGCTAACTAATATCAGAACCGTTGCCATAGCAAATATAATGCAACGCTTATATATAAAGAATATTTTAGATTATCTAATGCAACGGTTGAAAAAAATATAAAGTGTTGCTTATTATAACTTGGAGGCCCTCAAGTAGAAAAATTAAAAAAAAAAAAAAAAAAAAATGCACGCGCGAAAGTTTCAGTATACCTTTGCCAAAATTTTCGACTTTCCCCCCAACTTTGCCAAAACCTTATCAGAAACCCCCAAAATGAGACACCCTGATTTTTTCAATTACATTTTCCTCTCTCTATACTGATTTATAGAACTCTTCCAATCTTTCTATTTGTCAAGTATAGAGCACCCAAAGAAGTAAGATCTTAAGTATTCCAAGTTATAGAGACCGTTAAAGAAGCTCATATTGCAAACATCATCAAGGTATGAGTTCTCAATTCCTATGTTTCCTCGTAAATCATATTATGTTTTGAATTCCTATTTTTCAAGTGTTTTGTTTGCTTTTTTATTGTGAGATGTACCTTGTGTTTACTTTCCATGGAGAGTGGGAGTAGATGTAATATCCCGAATTTTCGTGATATTTCGTAATTAAGAAAGGAGTTTCAAATTAGGTATCGAGTTGTTTTTCAGAAAATAAATTGATTTAGGGGAGTTTTTTAAGTGTGGATTAGCTAAATTGGACTTATTTTTATTTCGATCCATCTTTTCTTCAACTAGCCCAAACACCCCAACCTAAAATTAACCCAAAACCAAATCAGATAAAAAAAAAAAAACCCCAACTCCTCTTTTTTTTTTTTTTTTCTTCACGCACTCACAATGCACAATTCCCCTTGCTATCCACTTCTCTGCCGCGCGCGAACCACCCTGCCATCCACCTCTTTGCCGCCAGCCGCTGCCCATCGCCGCTGTTTCCGTCGCCCTTCCGCCCTCTTTTTCCTTTTCCGGTCACTTTTGGGTAACATAAACCCCTTTTCTCTCTCCTGTGTTTTCGATTTCTATTTCAACCCAATTCGATTCTTACTTGTTTTGATTCGTGCTTGTGTTTATTATGATTAATTAGTTGTTATACTAGATGGGTTATTGAGTAGGATCAATTTTAGTATCAAAGGAGTAATTTTTATGCTAGTTTTGAATTATTGGAGTTAATTGTGAATTATTGAAATTGGGGCTATTGTAATTCGATTTGATGATTGTTTTTGTTATTGATTTGATATTGTTGATAGATTGACATGAATTGTGATACTAGGGTTTCCGAATTTTGGTTTGGAGTAGTATGTTGAGTTTGTCCATGATTTTTGTTTAATTGAAATTGGGGATAGAAATTAGTTTTGTAATTAAAATCTATTTTGAAAACTCAAAATTAGTATGTTATAATTATTTTCGAAATTATCAGTATTTGTGGAATTAGTTTTTGATTTTTCGGAATTTAATTACTAATTTTCGGATTTAAGGTTAATTAGGCCAAAAGCATGGATTTTTGAAGGTTTTTACACAATGTATTGAGTTGGTTTGAATTGGGATTAATATGGGTAAATGAAAGTATGATGTTTGAAGGTTTAATTTATGTTTTAACAAAATTTATTGAGACTTTTGGAAATTTCATATTATTAGTGTCTTAGTTGTGATTATGAACTAGTTTGAGTAATAGAATTACTTTTGTGGTACTCAAAGTTCGTTTATGTGTTTGGAAGGTACATTGCTTGGTATACATATCTTAAGACATCCATACATGGCATATAGGATTGCATATTTAGTTAGAAAGCTAGTTGGGTGGATAAGTGAATTAGTAACTTATTTAGATTCATGTTTGTATTATTGTAGACGAGAGGTTCGTGAACGAGGATTATTTTTGTGAGTAGTGTTGTTTGTACTTGAGTTTGTGAAGGTAAGCTACCATGCTCAACCTTTCTATGACTTATATAAAACCTTTCAAATTTTGATGCTAAGTGTGGTTTGATCGTTGGTTGAGAACATAGCTGCATGCTAGGTGGAGAACTATTCATTATCATGTTGGTTATTGTTATTGGATGATTGTATTTGGATAATGATCGCATATTACTTATGAAATGGTTGATGGTTTGATTGAATGAAAGCTACTTTGGTTTATGATTGATGATTTATGATCGAAAGTTATTTAAGACAATGTGTTGGGATTATTGATCGCATATATTATTGACTACAAATTATTGATCGCACATGTTACTGACCGCAAATTATTGATCGCACATATTATTGACCGCAAATTATTGATCGCATATATTACTTTTGCTCGCAAATATATTTGCCCCACCGCATAGGTCTCCAAGAGGGCTTGTAGGCGTCTAGTACTACTCTATTGGGTTGGCAATACTTGATAGGGGGTGTGCACACTTAAGGTCTAGATTGTCTTGGTTGGATTATGTAGGGCTGGTTATACCGCCTTAAATGACTGCTTGAACGATTATTATGCAGGGCTGGTTATACCGCCTTAAATGATTCAGAGTTCCCACTCATTGATCTTATTTGAATGCTACAATTGGAATCATGATAGTATATTTATTTGTGTTAAAACATTATTGGATTGTTTGTATGTGAATATGTGCTAATTGTTTGTTTTCAAATGAAAAGTAAAATGTTTTCGAAAATCAAGGTAAGTGTTTTGGGTTTTACAAGTTGAGGTGTTAGCTTACTCAAATTTCTGACTTTTTCAAATGTGGTTTTTGTGCTTTGAATCTACCACAGGTAATTGTGATGGATACATCTTTTAGTGTGGGTTCTACCTGAAGAACTGTTAAGCTTCCGCTGTGCATCATTGTATTGGGGTTTTGTTTAGACTTAGTATCGCCTTGTCAAATTGTATAAACTGTGTATAATGTATTTTGTCAGCTTTGTATATCGATTGTAATATTATCGGATTTTGGCGCATTTTTGTAATAAATAATGTTTTTAAATTGGCCGAAATTCGGGGGTGTTACAGTAGATTAAAAAAAATAAGATTTGGGGAAAAATGCATCTGAGTTTAATTTGTAATGTCCTGAGTCATTATTAAGTTCTATTAATATGTGTGGTTAACTTTTTTTTTTAATGGTGCTACTGTCGATAACTATTGACTTCTACCAAACGAAAAAATGCTTATGAGAGCATAGTTTAACCAGATTCTCGCCATTCATTCTTATATGAAACATACTGTGACATATTTTCTTAATGAATCAACTTTCATTTAATTATTACTAATAGAAGCACTTGGTACTTCTCTGACCCACTTATATAATACAACTATCATCATTCTTTAAGCAACTTTTTTGGCCATTTCGTCGTGTCCTCAACCCGCACAACATTTAGCCGTCATCAGACACTATCCAATTTGTTTTTTCAGTCAAAGGGACATAGTTTTTTTAAGCTTCATAAGGTTTCCCTAACCTGAAATCATATCAAGACCCAAGATCTTTGATCATATATGTAGGACCTTTCCTCTTATGTTCAAGTAGTTCTTGCAACTTGGCTTAATAAGCTATAATTAGGATGGCTTAAATAATAGATTCGCTTATAATTTTGATCTGCCCTGTTTTTAGGCTTATCCAACACTATATTAGTTTCATAATAGCAAGTTGGATTATTATATAAGTGCAGATCATCATCATTATTGTGCCTCCTACTAATACCACTTTAATGCATTTAATTACTTGTATTTGTGAGCTCATGGTATTGGTATCACTTTAATGCATAAAGTAGTTTCTGTAATTGTACTTTAATGCATAAAGGAAAACCACGAATCTGAAATTTGCTTGTGCTTGTGAATGCATAATGTACGTCTCTATAATTGTACTAGTAATTTTGAGGTCAATTGGTGTAACATTTCAGTTTATGTTCATGATGGATTATAATTGGGTGAACCTACCTAGATAGTCTGATGGATTTAAAAGACCTCTAAATGCTTATCTTGATGACTGTTTTCAATGAGTGGAGCTGGCCATCAAATTTGTTGCCCTTGTAAAAGCCGCAAAAGGCTTTTTTCGCACGAAAGAGAGCAAGTGTATGATCACTTAGTTGTCAATGGATTTGTTAAGGTTTTAGGGAATGGATTGCCCAAAAGGAACTGTTGTCATCATCAAATAGTCAAAGACAAGCAGGGAGTGTAGATTATAGGCCAAATATTCATGATAATATTGAGAATTTATTGCACGACACTCATATAATTTTGGCTGAGGGTGAAGGGATCGAAGATAGGGAAAGTGGAGAGGTTAAAAAGTTTTATAAGCTGTTAGAAGATGGAAAACAAGAGTTATATCTAGGGTGCGGAAATTTTTAAAGCTGTCTTTTATCATTCGTCTGTATCTTTTAAGTGTCTTAATGGTATAAGTAACATAGCATTTAGCGATCTATTAGAATTATTGAGAGAGGCATTTCCTATGGCTAAACTTCCTAAGTCTTTTGATAATGCTAAGAGTACCATAAGGGATTTGGGACTGGACTATAAAAAGATACACGCATGTCCAAATGACTGTATGCTATTTTGGAAGGAATATGAAGGAGCACATTTCTGTCATGTGTGTAATTCTTCTAGGTGGAAATCCGATAAAGTCCCTGCTAAAGTGTTAAGGCATTTCCCTTTAGAGACACGACTTCAAAGGTTGTTTATGCGCCCACAAAGTGCTGAGTCAATGATTTGGCATGCTAGAAAGAAGGATGACGATGGTATACTTAAGCATCCATCAGATGCATAAGCGTGGATGAAATTTGATGCCGAGTATTTTTGATTTAGTAGAAGATCCACGCAATGTTCGATTAGGTCTTGCCAGTGATCGATTTAATCCTTTCCGGACAATGAGTGTTTCTCATAGCACATGGCTAGTTGTGTCAATAAATTATAACCTTCCACCATGGCTGTCTACGAAATCTGAATATTTCATCTTGTCTCTCTTGATTCCAGGTCCTACTTCTCCTGGAAACAACATTGACATTTACATGCAGCAACTCATTGACGAGTTAAATGATTTGTGGGAACTTGGGCTGGAGACATATGACGCGTTTAAAAGACAATCATTCAAAATGCGAGCAGCTTTGATGTGCACAATAAGTGAATTTCCAGCTTATTTAATGTTGTCAGGATGGCGTACCAAAGAGAATTGGGCATGCCCTTGTTGTAACCATGATACAATCCCCTAGTATTTGAAGTTTAGCAAAAAGAACTGTTACATGGGACATCGCCATTTTATGGACATCAACCATCCATGATGAAAGGACAAAAAATCTTTTAATGGTGGGATAGAGGAAAGGGGTGGACCAAGTTTCTTGTCGGGTGATGTAATTGTCAAAGATTTGCATGAATTTAGAAATGAGTTTGGAAAAAAACAATGAAAGGAAAGGGCACTGAATGTCCTTGGAAAAAAAATCAATATATTTTTAATTGTCTTATTGGCATAAAACGAGTTGCACAACCTCGATGTTATGCACATTGAGAAGAATGTGTTTGATAATATAATGTCATAGAGACACTATTGGACATTCCAGGAAAGACAAAGGACCATGTTAAGGCTCGTCTCGACCTTATGCATCTTGGCATCAAAGAGCATCTTCACCCTTTCCCTTCACAAGACGGTCGACGCTTCATACTACCACCAGCACCTTTTACAATGAGCAACTCCCAAAAAGATGTGTTTCTTAAAGTCCTAAAGAATGCGAAACTGCCTCATGGATATGCATCAAATATAGGCCGGTGTGTCCAAGCTAAAGAAAGGAGGGTAGCAGGCTACAAAAGTCATGATGCACATGTCATGCTCCATCATGTAATGCAAGTTGCGGTTAGAAATCATTGTCAAAAACAGTTGCAATACCGATAATTAGATTGGGGAATTTCTTCAGACGTTTGTGCAGTAGAGTAATAAACATTAAGGACTTGGATATTTTGGCAGACGAAGTGGTGGAGATACTTTGTGAACTGGAAAATATTTTTCCTCCGGCTTTTTTCGACATTATGGTGCATTTACCTGTGCACTTAATTAATGAAGTGCGGTTTGGTGGACCAGTTCAGTATCGATAAAAATGTATTTTGTGGAGAGGTACCTCTGTAAATTGAAGTCTTATGTTCGTAATCAAAGTCGTCTAGAGGCCTGTATTGCTGAAGGGTATTTATTTGAAGACTGCCTAACATTATGCTCAAGATACCTACGTGATAGTGTCAAGACAAAATTGGATAGAAGATGTGCCAGAATGTACGGAATAAATCTTAGTCCAAATCCGAACGTTATTTTTCCAGACGTACGACATCCTCTTGGACGTGAAAAAAGAAAAGGAAAATGGCTCTCTTTAAATCTGGAAAGTTTAAAGCAAGTACATCGATACATCATCTTCAATTTAAAATTAGAGATAGTAGAGAAGTGCATCGGGTAAGTAAAGTATCATTTTCACCCGTCACTTAATTGTTACATTTTCTAGTATAATGTAATGTTTTCACCAGGTTGACTATTCTTTTTATTATAGGGAGCACCAAGATTTGGTAAACAATCAAGATCGAAAACGAAGACGTAGATAGGATAAAGCAAGGAATCACAGCCTGGAATTTATAGACTGGCTGCAAGATAAAGTACAAAGAAGTGAGATTGAAGATGAAATTATTTTGGCTAGCTAAGGGGCCTAATTCAAAGGCAAAAAGATACACTGGCTACTTTGTTAAGGGCTACAGGTTTTACACAAGAGAGCGTGATTCACGATTGAAAACTCAAAACAGCGGGGTTACTTTAGCCGCCTCGACTCCAAGTTTTGCTAACTCAAATGACAATAATCCAGTGACCATTGATGTTACATACTACGGTGTCATACAAGAAATCATCGAGTTGGATTTTTTGTAACACCCCATAATTTTTGGGAAATTAAATAATTAAGGGTGTTACGTTTTATTATATATATTCGATGACTTCGTTAAAGTTTTATTGGAATTCAATGAATTATTATGGGATTTCTAGTTACACAGTCATTTTAAGAGTATTCGATTATTACTTATCTAGATTTGGATCGGGTTTGTGGATCACCCAAGTAGTTAAGCCCAAACCCGAGTCTACCCTCTCACTATTTTATGTAAAGGAAGAAAACCCTTCCTTTCATTCCCCTCATTCTTTTCGGACTCCTCATCTACCTTGCCTCTCCTCGTATTTTCCATCCGCATAAGTTCCCAGCACAGCTACGTCAACTTAAAACACACACAACCCTCAGATAGAATCTTTGATTAGGACCTGGTTGGTAGCGTTAGAACCGTGCTTTCGATACAAATCCAGAGACATGTAGATCGTGCCAAGATTCTACCGGATGCTCCCTGTAGAGGTGATTTAGTGGAGCTATGTCTATCTACCCGAGAACTGTTCCGCCCCTCAGTATTTTGATGATTCCCGTTGACTCCTAAAGTATTTTAGGATGATATTTTATGGAGATGTTCCTAACTATATTGGTGACAACATATCCAAAATTGGTAAGATTTAGATTTGTGTATCAAAAGTTATATTATAATCTTGGGTAAACCCTAATTCATGTGTATGGGTCAGTGTGAGATTGATTCCCGCTGATCCGGCTGGAGTTTGTGGATGAAATTTGGAGGAGATGTTGCTGAATTAATATTTTATGATATACTCAAATTTGGTAATCAATCGATTTCTTAATCGCCAGTTATGCCTATTTCTTTGCTACTGCCTTGATTTGGGTTCTTACTCAATTGGTGTCGTTTGTGTGTGTGTAGTTTGTAATTAGGCTTGATGGCGTATAAGATTATGATTCATGGGTTAAGGAATTGGGTATGATTTATTATGAGAAATATGATAATAGAGTGAAAAGGAGAAAATGGATTAGCGTCCAAGGTAAGAACGTTGATCATCCTAATGTTTAAGCATGATTCCCTATATCGTTCTCTTGAGCTTTCGCTAATCATCTCCTATTGATTCATTGGTTTTCTAACCATTATCGCTTCACAATCAATTGTTTATATGATACATATGTTGTTTCATAACTATGTTGCTCATTCTCATTGAGTATATTATATATTGTTTCCGGCTACGGCCGTTTATAAATTGAAGGAGCGCATGCACAAAAATAATGTACTTGAAAGATAAAGGAATGAAATAAATATTGTGACCCCATCTAGAGTGACGGACTTTGCGCCGTCACCATGTCCAATGGACATGTTTCGTTTATAACCTCTGATCAAGGTACATTTTCTAGGTTGGAGATCAGCTACCAACCTCCTAATTGACTTCCTCTTAGATGGGAACTCGTCCTACCGGCCCGTCTAGCGAGGGGTGTGCACACTCGAGTCTTTAGGGTAGTTTAAAAGTAACTCTAGATGTGGGATGGCTTGGGGTAGTACCCTTGTCCATACGAGGGACCTGACGAAGGCCCTATACGCTCATTACGAAAAGAATGCTCGAAAGCCAGATAATGAACTTAGCGAAATTGTGACCTGTCGGTCGTGAATTTCGGCTACTGTCTTAGGCACGACTCGTGCTTGGCGCCTCCGTGCCTTTTCTTTGTTTCTACGCGCGGTTCGTTTCTTTGATTGACAGCTACGCGCCATTAAGGCGCGTATCTTAACTTACCTTATCATATTTAATTCTATTGCATAAACTTCTTACTCAGCATGTGCTGATGTTCTTCGTTTTGGGTTGTGTCCCTACCTTATTCTAGGGCCTGTGTCATCCTTTGATGGCGCGTTGGCAAGTTGTAGGTTGAGATGCATGATATGGTTGAAGCGTCATTGCATGCTGGGCATTTGTTACGAGTCATCAATCATTTACGTTGGGAAAGATTTGTAGTTTATCTTTTTGGTTTAATTTCCGATTTGTAGACTCAGCTAGAAGTCTTCCGCTGTCATTTATTCTTTTGGATTATTTTGTTATGAAGTTTGTTTTAAATTAGCCTTGCCGTTGACTTAGTAGTCAATGGCAGCATAACAATCCTTTATTTTTGTATTTAAAGATAGCGAAAATTTAGGGTTATTACATTTTTTTGTCACAATTCACTGTCGTGGTCTTTAAGTGTGATTGGTTCATAAGTGAAAAAGACGAGTTTGGGCTTACACGTGTGAATTTCAAGAAGTTGTGTTATAAGAACGACCCCTTCGTAATAGCTTCTCAAGTGCATCAAGTTTTCTACGTACAAGACCCAGAAGAAGTGGATATTTATTATGTCATGAAAGTGTACCTAGAGGCCTTTTTTACTTTGAGGAAACGGTAAATCCAAAATCATATTGGGATGAACCAGCTACTCATAGTTGTGATATCACCACAGCTTCATCAATTACAGCTGATATAGTTGATTCTAGTGACAATGTGGAAGCCCGAACTGTGCATATAACAACTATGCTCGATGCTGGTCAAAATGACGAGCCCGAATCAGACTCAGATTATGATGATACAGATTGGGATTGGATGCATGCTACTGATGATCCTTTATTACCTGAATAACTTAGATCCATGTGATTGTAGTTGCTACTATTCTTTTAAGTGTTCTTTTGTTATTGTTTAAGTTCGCAATGCTGCTCTTTTGTCTTAGATAAACTTGATTGTGGTATGCATGTCATGTAATGATTCATCATTGCTTTTATGTGTCTCAAATTCAAGAACTATTTTATTATTTAGTTTGTGCATATTTCTTCTATAGTTTTGTTGTTCTGTTTATAGTGGTCCAGGTTCAAAAGGATGAAGAAAAAAGCGATGTGTCAAGTTTGGGGAAAACTGTAAGAGTTCAAAGCCCAGCAATACAATATGAAGAGGAAAGGTCAAGAATCATTGAAAAAAATGCGTTGAAATTTAAAGAACTTGGGCTAGAGAAGTTAGCTGAGTAGTTTTTGAACAAAAGAAAGGCAAGTGAAGATGTCAGACACCAGAAACGCAAGAGCAGTTGTAGAACCCTCAAGACGAAAATGTTAATGAAGATGAATGTGATGGAGACTCTTGCGTACCTGTCCATATCTCTGAGAAAGTTATTGTTGGATCATCCTCCAAGACTCAACCAAAAAAGTTAAAATGAAGAACTTTTATTTTAGTTAACTTATCATTTGTTATTTACTTTGTTCTAATGTCCTTGATCAAATATTTATAGCCTTGCTAGAAAAATGTTCCTTCAAAGTCAAGAAACCAAGCCATGTGTCTGTCAATGTCAATGGACGATTTCGTCCTTCTGCAACAACAGAAAGATCAAGCTCTTGTGAAACAACTGGAGGTTAAGGTATGTGAGTTAGAGAAGAAACTACGAGAATCAAAAAGACAACGTTTAGCCATAGTTCCAGCAGGGGCGGAACAACCTACTACTTTGGCTAAAATGGCAAAAGGTACTTTTAATAGAGAAACTCAATTATTATTCACTATAACATTTATTTTTCAGATTAAAAATCTTTATAAATTTCTTTATTTGTGTCATACATGTGTGATAGATTCTAACAAGAAAAAAGAGGACCAACTATGATGTTTGAAGTCCATGCCCGTAAATGGGAAGATTGCTTGCCTATCTATTGCAATACATTTGTACAACCTATTGGCCCAGATAAGAAGGTTTTGGTTGAGTTCAGTAATTTCTTAGGTACTATAGCCCGTGATCATACCTTGGCACCATTAACTTATACTAATTGGCATGATGTTCCACATAAGGAGAAGATGTGGGAATATATCAATGTAAGGATCATGACAATTCTACCTAAATTTTAATAGGTTTAGTTTCTTGTCTTGCTGAAGTGTTGATAATACATATTGTAGAGCAAGTATATACTTCCACCAGAAGTTGAAACGTATGTGTATGAGACATTCGCTTCTGCTTGGTGGGGTTTCAAATGTCGGACAAAAGAGAATCGCTACAGTAAGTATGATACTTACCAAGAAAGGATGAAAAACCGCCCATGTTATATTTCAGAGCCAACTTTGAAGACATTGCTGCAGTAATGGGATTCTCCTCCAGTAAAGGTAATCTAGTGAAGTTTCTGTGACTACTTTTTGAGAAGGGTTAAGCAAGAAGTGATGTGACGTTTTTTTTTTCTTAAACAGAAAATCGGTTTAAAGAATGCTGAGAATCGTGATGAACTAGTCAATACCCACACAGCTGGACCAACAAGTTTTGCAAGAATATTTGACAGATTGGTAAGTGATGTCATAAAAACATTGCTGGTGATTATCCAATTATTAGCTTGTGATCTGATTCAAATTTTTTTCCTTGAGTGTTTCCTGTAGA
Source organism: Spergularia marina (assembly GCA_963680865.1). Lineage (NCBI taxonomy): Eukaryota > Viridiplantae > Streptophyta > Magnoliopsida > Caryophyllales > Caryophyllaceae > Spergularia > Spergularia marina. Next base: position 8,823,944 of record OY804551.1, on the reverse strand, counting down.
CAAAAGAAGACGGGAAACCACCATCTAAAACAAAGATGTTTGAAGAAACACGAAAAAGAAAAGAAGGTTGAGACTATATACTACCTTATGAGGATACAAGACAGAAAATTATAAGAGTTCAACTTCCTTTATCCTTTTGAGTTTGGAATGTTTGAAATAACATTTGCAAGGAAACTAGTTTACGGTTGATTCTTTTGTTTGGTTGTGTGCATGTAGTGGCAAAACAAAGTTTGTTTACACTTTTTCTTATGTAACCTGATTAATATAGGAAAGAATGCAAGAGATGGAGGCTTTAGAGGCTGGAGAATGTGCAGAAAACTATAAAGACCCTTTTGAAGAGGTCATGAATAATGAGTACCATGGACGTATAAGATTGATGGGGAAAGGTGTTTCGCGCAAGGGTGTGAAAGATAAAGAAGTTAGTACACCTTTGATCTTACCCGATGAGGTCATAGAATCCATCAAAAAGACTGTCACAACTGATTAACACAAGGAATTAAATGCTGAGAAAGAAGAATTGGCCAAGGAAAGGGAAGCTAAAGCTAAAGAAAGGGATGCCCAAGCCAAATAAAAGGAAGCTCAAGCCAAATAAAGGGATGCTCAAGCCAAAGAAAAGGAAGCTTAGTCATTAAAGTTGGCTGAAATGCAAAAATGTCAGTGGAAATTCAAGCCCAAGCCTCCATTTTGCTAACACTGCAGTAGAATACGGAGGCTGAAAAGGAGAATGTTGAGACAAAAATAGAAAAATTAGCCTATGATGTTGCTGCAAGTGCATTTGCACATCTACGTAAAATGGCACCTCACTTGAGTGCGGATATTCTTACTCAGGCTATTGTGTCTTCTCTTATGTGTGATGGATCAGCTTGAGGAACAACTAACGTATGCTAAGGTATGATATCAATTTGTTTCTATCCTTTCTTTTGTTGTTCGAAAGCTCGGAGTATATGTGTTATTATATACATTTAGGTTGACTAGAGAATGGTCATGTATTGTCTACCAATGCTAGAGGTTAGGATTAGGAGCTGGTTGTGATTATGATCACTTGTTAATGATAAGGCTATCTATATAAAATGCGACTTATGCCTCCTTAATATCATTCTACAGGGACATATATGCAAGCTTTATCCATCATGCGTGGAGCAAAATTACGTGAAGCCGCTTTTGTAGTTTTAGGAGAGATGAGTAGATGCATTTTGGCCTTGCCATCTCCTACGGGTTTGGCGCACATCGTTTTGGTTATATGTAGTCCTGCAATATATCAATAGAAACATATGTATATACGGGCTATGTTACTAACATTTGACAAAACAATCAGCTTGTATATTGTCCCATTCTTATATTTATGGAACTAGAGATTTAGAATCGATGTTGCCAAAGACTTTTATGAAACTGTTGCATTAGGTGAGAACTATTATGAGTTGTTTTTTGAGAAGAAACCGTTGTCATAGACTCCAAAGAAATATTGCAGTAAACAATGAGCAAGGTGTTGCCTTAGACTAAAGAGAAACCGTTGCATTACATAAAGAATGTATTGCCATAGAATGGCGAAGAAAACCGTTGCATTAGTTAGACAAAGGCAACGGTATAAATAGCGTTGCCATAGCTCTAAAAACCGTTGGCTTAGATCTAAGGCAACGCCCCCCTAATGCAACGAATTTACAACCGTTGGCTTAGATCTATGGCAACGCTTTTAGGGGTCTAATGCAACAGTTTATTGAATTGCATTAGGGTCTTTTCCTTGTAGTGACCTTTGAAAGATAGGCGGATTCTCTGGTGTGTCTTCGTCAGGATATGTGACAAGCTCGAAATCACTTGACAATGATGTCTGTTTTAAAGCCTCCAAATAGCTATCGATCTTGGAGTAGTGCTAAAGCATAAAACCATGAAGCATTTGGTGTGCGAGATGCTTAATTTTGTAGGCAACCCCTCGTTGTATGATAATTCCATATTTTTTTCTCACTGCATTCACGATCTCCTTTGCTGGCCAATGAGGTTTTTCCTTAAAAATCTCAAGAAACTGTGTGGCGACCCATCTAGACTTTAGGCATCTGTTTCTGTTCATATCTCTATGACAATCATGCTTAAGATTCACTCATTTTATTACAAAACACTACTACATTAATGAACTAATGCAACCAGTATAATGCAACGGTTCATAAATAGGCGTTGAACCGTTGCATTTGCCTATCTATGACAACTTTATTCTATCTATTGCTTTGACAAAGTAGCTATTGCAACACTAGTTAGGTGGGGCGTTGCATTTGACTATTTGTGGTTGTCTTTGCTCCACCAATTGCAACACTCGTGGAAAAAAAAAATTAAAGACTGCTAATTTTTTGTCCTTTGGCGCGCGACAACCCATTATTTTCCACTTACCCTCCAAAAATATCCTGGAGAATCTTCTCAAACACTACTCACTTCTCGCCTCCTTGCCTTCACCTGAAATCGACCTACCACACTTCTCATCTCCTCTTCTCATGAAATCAACCAATGCTCACTTCTCGCGACTCTCAAATCAACTCCTTGACCTGAAATTAACAAACTCTGTCAACCCAGAAATTGATTTGGGCGATTTTTCTTTACCCAGAAATGACCTAAATTGATTTGGGCGAAAATTGTTTTACCCAGAATTTGGGCGAATTCGTTCTGATATTTTTGTGTAAGTATTTTTTTTCCTTATTAATCGTTTTGAATTCCTACTATTTACTGTTATTCTTCCTTGTTATTCGTTTTAGGTTGATTTTCTGGGTGAATTAGGTCGATTTTCTGGGTTAATTAGGTCGATTTTCTGGGTTAATTAGGTCTAGTCTCTGGGTTAATTAGGTCGACTTTTCTGGGTTTGATATGATGGTTTGGTTAGAGAGAATTTTGAGAAAATGACATTCTGAGCTAATTATCCGTTTATTCCTTTATTACATTGGAAGATGTTATGATTTTAGGTGGGTTTTTTTGTGTTCGGTGAGTGTGTTCGAACGTGGGTTCGAAATCGAGAATTTGATGAAATTGAGAATGATATATACTTTTTGCTGGATCTAATAATATGTTGTCTAGCTAAGGTCGTTTGAGATAGTTCCCATTACAAGCTGACTCAATAGTCATTTCATAACTAGATATGTTAGTCACCTTTACTAATAACATTATCTGGTGTTGTTTGCAAACTACTACCTATTCTGACTTTGATTAGGCGGAGGACAAGTGGGGTCTTACTGGTCTTAGTAGTGGTTGTAGTAGTGGAGTCTTAGCAAAGTAGTGAGAACAGGTACAAGCAGTGGGTCTTACGACTTACGAGGCTTACTGGTCTTATTAGTAAAGTACGAGGCATACTGGTCTTAGCAACCGAGAGTCTATTTTCCTTTGGCAGAAAGAAAGAGGTGTTTGGTAGTAGTCTTCTTGTAATAGATGATGATATATAGATTCAGAGTAGGTCATTTACTAGTTTGGAACTCTGGTTTGGAACTTGTGAAATGTACAGGTCAATGGTGGAATCTAAAGTCATGAGGAATTTAGGAAGAGTAGGCCGACTCACAAGTTTTGAGCATGGTGATTGTGATGTTGTTGCGCATTTTGTGACTTACTTGGCTGCCCTCCTACTATGTTATTTGTAAATTAAAGTAGCTGATTGCTAGTAATAGTTTTGCATTAGTAATCTAAGAATTCTATGGCAAGTGATAGCATGACTTTGATTTCCTAGATTGTTAGGTAAATGGCAGTTGTATATAATAGACTGATAAAACATTTAAAAGTTATAGGGTAGGGTGGGGTGAGGCTTCTGTGCTCCCCTCCATCACGGCCAAGGATTAAGCCACCACGCTCGCCAAGGCGACCGAGCCATGCTTGTTTCTCAAAAAGAGTCGCCCTATAATTTTGAGGTTGGCGTTACAAGAGATTGGTGGATATTCTTCCTGGTCACCAATTTGCTTCTGTAAGTTTGTTCTTAACAATTTTAATAAAATGGGATTGTTTCTGTATGTTTATGGCATCTTGATTTCGCAATTGATTGCAGCATTGGCTACTCATATGGTGTAGAGCAGAGTAATGAAGTGTTGAAATTTCAGTACTTTATGATCCGAGTATTGTATATGCTTGAGTATAATTGAGGTTATTGAATGTTTGGCCGTAGTGTACAATTATCTTGATTAGGCGGTATCTGTAGGATAAGGAGTGCACTACTGCACCGCAATAGATTGATGTATGAGTTGACATAAAATTCAGAACATTTACCACATGTTCTTGCAACTGAACATCTAAAAGTTGTTATAACATGATCCTTGTTCTTGCAGTCATTAAAGATGCTCGTAGTCAAGTACATGCGCAAATTCCACATTGACGATCTATCTATCAATCATTCTTAAAAAGGTACATATTACATATAGTATGTCAGCCTACCTCTAGCTTGGATTGTCTGCTTTTTGAAATTTATCTGGTAGTTAATATTAGAGGTGCGAGATAAGTTGTTGTTGGGGCAGGAAAGATCATTTGAGAACATGGAAGACTTAATCTAATAAACTAGTGGAGGAATAGCTTGGGAAATGTGAATGACAAGTAATTGTCATTAATCAATGTCTCTGATTAGTGCTAAATCTGACTTATTCGATCAATTTAGTATGTACTATAATAATTCCAAGTAGGAATCTTCTGATTTGTCTTCATCTTGGTTAGTCCTTAATTTAACAAGAAGTTATAAAGTACTCCATTAGTCCATTGTCTTAATTAAGCTGGTGTAAGTCAGGTTTTCCCTTGCTTAATCAAAATTAGTCTTCTTGGACGACTTCCCTTTCTATCTTTGCTTCTAGTTGACTCAGTTCAGGTGCATTCAACTCTTACTATATATCTCCACTACACCTTACATTTCTCCAAGATTCTCTCAAATGCCCGAGTAAACAATAATGTCTACTGATGTTCACGTTTAAAACTTGATTTTTTTAATGAATCATTGGACGTGATGTTTCTACTTCATTTGTTTAGCTTCTTTACTTCTTTAAGCTTAGTTTGTCTGATAAGGATTTTTTTTTTTTCCTATTTATGTTTTGTATCTTTGGAATGGAGAAATGGTCTGATTGATGCTGTGTCATTTTGCGAGAAGATTACAAGTTGGTGAATCTTATTTCAGTTGGCGCTCAACAGTTTGGCTGTAAAATTGTGCTGATTCTTTAGTTGTCGATTTTATGCTGCTGTAAGAATATTTAGGCATAAATCAAATCGATGGAGTTGTTGCAGGTTTGTACTCAAAGAAGTGACGGTGAAGTCTAGGTTTTGAGCAATGTTTGGTGTTAGTACAAGTGGGGTTCTAACGAATTTGATTGGAAAAAATTGGGGTATGAATGCATATGTTCCCATTGTAGGGCTCTTTTCATTTGAAATGTTCAAGAGTCTAAGTTATATAATGTGGATTAATAGCACAAAGGACATATCTTTGTATTATGTTTTTTTTTTTTTTGTTATATATACAACTATAGCTGTGTGCAAAATTGCACTAGTGTGTGGGTTCGAATCCCACATAGCCTACATATAAGAGTATTATATTGATGAATTTATATGAAAAAAATTAAATTTCTGGTACCTTTGCAATAGGCTATGATAGTGTGTTGCGTTATCCGGTGGGCGTTGCAGTAGCCTTGTTGCATTTGAGAGGCAAATGCAACGGTTCGTAGAAGCTAATGCAACATTTTGTTATAGGCGTTGCCTTAGACCCCTAATGGCGTTGCATTAGGTCTAATGCAGCGCGAGAGAAAGCAACGGTGGTCACATGTTGCATTAGACCTAATGCAACACATATAGGCCCTAATGCAACAAATTTTGGGGTGTTGCATTAGGTCACTTATGTAGTAGTGAAACATGCCCGATTAGACTCCCAAGATGTATACAGTGAAAAAGGGCATCCAATTTAACAACCAACACGCACTCTACCACCTCTCTCTATATTACTTTCAGTAATCCTCAAGTTAAAACCTTGTGCAATTCCATATCTAACCAAAACATCTTTGAAAGCATCTCGATATGGAAACCTCATGCCTAAACACCATTTTAGAGTTTTGAAATTTGTGTGCTTAGTGATCAATGGAATTCTTTTTGTTCTCTTTCTTTGAGGTACTACTTCGCCATCACTATCCACACCAGTGTGCATTTCACCTTCACTATCGTCATAATCACTAGACGGTAAATCTGACGTTTCCCTGCTCTTTTGCTCGCCTAAGCTCTCTTGAAACACTTTTTAAGCATAACACCCTCCTTTTATTCCAATTAACAAGACATGTCCTTGCGCCATCATACTCTTCATCGCTTGTATCGCCTACGTGAGCCAATCAGATCCTCGGTATCACGTTCATATTCAGTTAATCCAAATTCATATTGTGAGTGGTTTTCCTGGTTCTCGTCATTAGATTCTGACTCACTATCTAAAGAAGGCTCATAATCGAAATCATCATCTGAATCGCCGCCATAATCAGCAATCAGTTCCGTACATGGTATTGAACTCTCTGGCCTATTGTCTAACCAATCATCATCATCATCATCTATGTTCCTTTGAGAAATGCTGGTAGACGCATTTAGGTAGTCATTATCAGGTTCATCAACCCCATGTATCACATATATATCCACGGCCTTATATTTTATCACAACATGTAGTAAATCCCTCACATCATCATCGTTACGTATACTTTTCAGCCCAACATTCAAATCTACTCCCGGCACGACAAAGTACAACTCGTCAATTTTTGTGTAGTCACTAGGGGTGAGCAAAAAAAGCGGGTACCCAGAACCGGACCCGGACCCGCTTAGGACCCGGCGGGTCCAGAACCGGACCCGTTGTGGACGGGTACGGGTCCGGGTCCAAATTTTTAGGACCCGTTGGCAAGGGGTCCGGGTCCTAAAATTTTGGACCCGTTACCCGCCGGGTACCCGTTGCTCAACGGGTTCAAACGGGTACCCGTTGCTCAACGGGTCTAAACGGGTACTCGTACCCGTATAAGTCAACGACTTGAAAAAAAAAAAACTTAATAAAAAAAACTATAGAATTCAAGTAAAAAATCAATTCAAAGATAACCATACAAATGCATAGTCTAATAACATTGACCAAACTTGAAGTCCATGAACTACATCTACCACTCAAAGGGGTCTATTTATAAGTGAAAACTTTGATCACTCTTACTTCCATGACCAATGTGGGACAAAGTCTTAATTTTTCTTATAAACTTTGTCAACCTACATAGTTTGACACTAAATTTCGACTAGTTATTTGTGTTATTTGAGGAATATCCCGGAAATAACTTTTGTAGATCGTGTTGCTAGCTTTCCATGAACGCTTGTTTCGACCATTTTCAAATTTGTATGTGAAAGTTACGATGAACACGAGAACACTACTTACACATAAAATGGATGACTATGTTACTTATTAATCACTTATCAATGAGTTATGACCAAAATTGAGAAAATAATATAAATCAATAATAAAAACCTAATGATCACTTCGTGATTTTGTTAAGTTACCCAAGTGATTAGTATATATAGATTTCTATATGCTATAATAATTACAATGTCACTTATGACGATCATTACAAATTACAAAAGACAAGATAGCTTAAAAATTAGTATATACAAGAGTTTATAATGTTATTGAGTGTACCATAGTCAATAAAAATGTAAACATAATGTGTAATTCATATTCCATTCTATAGATTGACACTAGTAGGCACCATTTCCGACACATAACACATTGACCATGACCCGTAACAACATCGATCCTCATTGAGTTAAGCGCAAATTGCTTCTCGACGAATATATTCATAACACCAACAAATACATACAATATATAGAAATGGATTCTACACATTGCTAATTACTTTGACATTCTAATGAAACTATTAATACATACTGCACCATGTATATTATGTGATTGCAAAAAACTATTACTTAGCTAATAAGATAAAATACTCCAACCTAGTAAACATAATCCAAATCACCAATTATTTAAGCTAATATAATAAAATTACTAACTATTTGGATATTGCTAAGTGATTATTAGCTTTTATATAGCTCATGTATATAATTTTCTCAATTTTTATCATAGCTAATGGAGAAGTGATTGTTAATTAAGATGTCCATTATTTGTGTAACTAGTGTTCTTGTTTCGATCATAAATTTGACATACGAAGTCAAAAATGGTTGCAACTAGCGTCTACGGAAAGCTAGCAACATGATATACAAGAGTTATTTGATGACATTTTCTCAAATAATACACTTACGTAGTCCGAATTCATGGTCGAACTAAGTTGATAAAGCTTATAAGAGTGGAAAAAAAAAATTTTGTCCCACATTGGTCATGGAGGAAAGAGTGGACAAACCCTTCACTTATAAATATACACTCTTGCTTGACTCTTCTAGTATTTGGGCCTCAAAGTTGGTCTAAACTTAATGAACCATTGCATTTTCATGGTTACCTTTAAATTACCTTAAAATTAAACGGGTACCCGCTACCCGTTGTGACTATAAACGGGTCCGGGTCCGGGTCCGGGTCCGGGTTCTAATTTCTAGGACCCGTTGTCAACGGGTCTGGGTACGGGTCCTAATTTTTAGGACCCGTTAGAAACGGGTCTGGGTACGGGTCCTAATTTTTAGGACCCGTTAGAAATGGGTCCGGGTCCGGGTCCATGATTTTGGAGCGGGTACCCGTTTCATGCTCACCCCTGCTCACCCCTAGACTAGTCACCACATTTCTTGGCCAGCTCAAACAACCAAAAAGTGCATAAAAGATCAGGATCAACACGAATTTCCTTAATTTGCCCACCTAAATACTCTAACTTAGGCTTAATTCTAAATTGACCTCCATGATATAATTTTAATAGCATCAAACTATTCCATGGCCTCCCTGTCACATGTTAATAATTTGCAAACTTCATTACACTATCAACCTAACAATGATCTAATGATGTAATTAACAGTGCCAAAATAAATCAAGTAAAACGAATTGAAAGAAACCTTCAAAGTAGAAAATCTAACATGTACAGATTGTAATAAAACAAATATTAATCAATACCCCCACATATCAAAACTTAATTCTTAACTAATAACACATGTATCAAGATTAATTGATTAAAAATACCTTACGAGTTGGATTCTTTGGTTGATTGATCAAGTTGCTTCGTGTTGATTTTCCCTCCAAGCAATTATGTTGCGGAAGCTGATGATGATTTAATTGTGATCTTGGATGAGTAATTTATGAAATCATGATGAGAAGAACACCATAGATGATGATCGATGAATATGCGTGATTTTTTGCCCTTTGTATTGCTTTTGAGAAGGGGCTAAGTAAATAAGCAGGGGAACCTTCTGGACCTTCTTGCCGCCTAAAAAAAAAAAACATCCCCTTATTACTTTTTTTTTTTTTTAAGAAAATTGAGCTTTGAGAAATTCACATAGCTTCGGGAAACATGGGAACCTAGCTTCGGAAAACAAGGGCTTATTTTTGTGACATTATGCCAAACTTCGGTTTACTCTCATTATAGTTACAAGGTGGGATTATATTTGAAAGATGGAACAAACTTGAGATTATTTTTGTTTAATTTTCCTATATTCAAGTAAGTTAACAAATATACATATATCGTATTTTAACGAATTCAGGGGTTTATTATGGATAGAAAAAAAATCAACTAAATGATACTCCGTGCTTTTTAAGGAAATATTATTAGAATATAAAAATAAAATTATATCTCAGCATCGGATGAGCCACATAGCAAAGCGCAGTGCGTTGAAGGTCAGCCCATCTGCCCATGCTTAAGGAAAGAAGCCGCACACTTAGTCCCTGATACATGAGAAGCAAGCTTTCATGTTGATTTGGCAAGTAAGAGTCAATTTAAAACTACAAATTCGTGTTGCTGACTTTACGGGACAATATCTCATAAACTACAAGGGTTTTCGTGTTGTTTCCTGTTGGATAAGATACTTCATGTTCTTAGCTTTACGAAAAGTGGTCATATGCCTTATTTGATTAAGTAACGAAGGAGACATGGGCGTTTCAAGTTACACTGTCCAGTTTCTACGCGGGTACACAACAACGACCACTTGTGGTATAAACTCCAAGTTATGCACGTCCAATGAAGCTTCTTAGTAGATATTACCTATACCTTATTAGTTATTTGCCTAATAATAAAGGAGCCTATGAGGTTTCCGAGTTGTTCTAGAAGTATTTAGGAAAGTTCTCTAAATTTAGTTGAGTCGAACTTAAGGAAAGATCTTGTAGATCCTTACCTTATTTCATAGAGTCTAGATGTTTCTATTTAGTGTAAATAGAAAGTCTTATTGTATTTTTGTAGATCATATAGAAACATATAGACGAACATTATTTGAAAATTAATATCAAAGAGTTGAAAGGAGAGTTTCCCTTCAATTCTGTGTGAATTTAGCTAAGATGTACTTTAGCTATTGTTGATTTACTAGCTGCGTGCAAGTGATCAAAGATCAAAACTAGGCGAGGTAGTCTAGGGATTGATCATAGTTTGAACGAGTTATAGGTCTAACTTGTTCATCCATATCCTTTATTGCTTTATTTGTTCTTATTTCCTCCCCATAAAACTGAAAAACACAAAAACAGCGCAGACCAGAATCCAGTTCTGTATCCACGAGTAATTTGAGATCAGAGTCCTGTTATGTTCCTACGTTCTGACCAGAGAACAGAGTCCTGTTCTGTTCCAGTATTCTGACCAGAGTACAGATTCCTGTTCTGTACTTCAATACGCATCCGCAGGCATCGATATTTCATATCAGTCTAGGTCCATTTCATCTGCCACCCATTAAACACGATCTTGAAAGGATCAAATGGTGGCTTCAAGAGCAACCCCAATTCTGTTTCACTTTCTTATATTCAAGAATAGCAAGAATGCTCGATGACTCCTCATGATGTCAAAGTTTACAGCTAGCATCACTGTAATCTTAGTATCATATATATCATTCTTGATTTAGGCATGTAATTTTAGTACTAATCTTTTGATAATAATCATTATATATATATACATCTTAGTATCATATATAATGAGAATGATTTCTCTTTTAAAATTAGACGTATAGAATGAAATAATATACCACTTTTGAGAGAAAGACATTGCCATTTAAACAAACGGGCTATGTTTGAATACAAATATTTTGGATTTTGATTAAAGATAAGTTCTTTTTTTAGTTATACTGGAGAACAATAATAATGTATAATTAAGATACTAATGACAAAACAATAGGACCCATTTGTGAAATTGGGATTAATACTTTTGTATTAAACTACGAATAAGGCGTAGAACATTTAGTTTAGCTACTAAACTTAAATTTCTAATTGTTAAATGACTTACTTAATACATACTATCTTTATTCATATGCATATGCCCCATCGATTTTGCTGTTTTGAGGGACCAGACGCGCGAGTTCCGGATTTTGGCAGAACACCCATCTAATGTATCTCTACTTGAAGTAAACATGATTAAAATGTGCATATGTTGATAAATGAGATGGTATGAATCAAGGGTCACAAAACGCGGGTTCATGACTCGATAAAGAGACTAAAAAAATAACATGCATAACAACATGTGTCCTATGCTAATTTCGATGTACATTACTAATGTTAATTTTTATTTTTTATACACATTGTCTATATTCCAATAATAAAACATATAACATAGATATATTTCCTCAATGGTTATATCATGGTCGCGGGAAAATGAGAAGCATCATGAACCTCCTCATAAACATATATCTATAACGATAATAATCACCTTATAAAATTTAGCACGAGTGTATGAAACTAAAGTTGTCTTAATTGCATTTACTAATGTCTTACCACCTACGGGTTAAGTGACCTAAATTTAAATTGTTAAAGGATTTCTCCAAAATGAAGTCAATATATAGAGATTTATTTTTTCTAAAAAAAAAATGAAAGCACATTGCCTTCACCACTAGGCCAGGCTACCATGGAGATCCTCAATAGTAACCCCCATTTAGGAATTTAGAAGAGATGTGATTAAAAAGAGACATCTCGAAAAACAAAGTTAGATGTTTAAAGAAAGATAAAGAGAGTAGTAAAAGTCGAAATAAGAGTGCATGCTGAAAAGTAATACGAAGATTGATTTTAAATAGAGGAGTAGTTTTCTAACAGAGTCTCCATGTAACACCCCCAAATTTCCTTTCCTTTTCAAAAACATTTTATCGAGAATCAAAACACAAATAAGGAAATTCAGAGGTGTCACTCCGCACTCGAGTCAAAGACCCGAATGCAAGGGGATTTCAAAAGCCACAGTATAATTGTCTAATGGTCTAAAATAGTCTATTACAATCCATTAATTAAAATTACAATAGTCCAAAATATGAAATATGAAATAATCTATGTCTAATAACTACTAGTCTAATTATTGTTTCCATCTAATTCTAGTGAGTCGTCGTTCCCGCATGCATCAATCACTCCAAACCTGTGGTGGATTTAAAGGACAAAAATCACAGTTGAAAAAGTCAGTGAAATTGAGTAAGCTAACACCTCAACGTGTAGAAAACCAAAACTCTTACCTGGATTTTGAAAACGTTTTATTTTTATTTTCGAAAACACACTTAGCACATAAACATATAATCATCCAATAATAATTCCAAACCAGTAGTTAAAAGTCATATATCAGAATCCACCATTCAATTCATCACATACTCATAGTATAAGAAACATTCCATAATCCATATCCAACAAATCAAAGATTAACGATAAATAAGAAATTCATAAGTCACGAGCCATAATCCACAATTCCTAGTTAACAATCCACAATCCACAATCCACAATCCACAATCCACAATCCATAATCCATAATCCATAATCCATAATCCATAATCCTTATTATTTCGAAATGAACTGAATCATTTGCCAGTTCACCCTATCAACCATAATCCATAATCCATAATCCAAGACTACTAGACCTTAAGTGTGCACACCCTCTACTGGGTGTTTTTAACCTAAGTAGAGTAGACTAGAGTCTAACCCTCTTAAAGACCGATGCGGTGGGGTAATTAATAGGAGTCAATGCGACTCAAACCAATAAATAAGAGTTCTTTTGACTCAACGAATAATTAGGAGTTCTTTTGACTCAAACAAATAAATAGGAGCTCTTTTGGCTCGAATAAATAATTAGGAGTTCTTTTGCTCCGTCTAAGTAACCAACATCTTATTGATAGAGCGTTGATGATCGCAAATCATATAAAACGATACCAAACCAACACCATAATATAAATTGGCTATGCGCCCACAAACCAAACCAAATCATCCAAATCAACCAATTCAATATACATTTAATCTTACCTTTCAAAATAACATATTTGTCACAAGCCATACCATATACTAATATCAATACATAAATCCAACCAATCATAATACAACAATCATATAAACTGAATCGTTCTCCACCTATCATGATACTATGTTCTCATCCAATCACACCATTCACATGTAACATATAAGTTTGAAAGGTTTCTACAAGTTTAAGAAGGGTTGAGCATGCTAGCTTACCTTTTTAAGCAAACGAAAACTCAATAGCACAACAATCACTAGTACTCCTCGTCTACGAACTCAGGCTCTGCAATTATACAAACGACATTCTCAAATTAACACTCAATCTTTCTCAACCAACCAACCAACTATATTCCTATATGTTAGTATATATGATCCTATATGCAATGTATGATTATGACAATACCAAATTCAAAAAAACAATTACCAATTATCCAATAATTATCGTTCTATTTCAATAATTATCCAATAAGACTCAATTAACACCAAAATTATTATAAAAATTCACAAAGGCCTAAAATTAGTTTAAAACAGAATATAACTCATAAAAATTAACCCTTAATTATTATAATTTAATATAAAATTATTATACCAATTTATATAATTTTTTATCAATTAAAAACAATGTTTTATTACATAAAATCCCAAAATCTTGAATTAAATTATATAAATCATGAAAATCAGTTTATAATTTGTTAAATTATCAGAATGTCGAAATATTGATTATCATAATTAATTTGGACTAATTAACCTAAATTAGAAACAATTAACCAAAATTCCCCAATTTACAATTTATACAAACTTGAACAAAACCTCAATTTAAATCTCAAACTAAATTCAACAACCCTAATTAACAGATTTTAAGAGCACCCAATTCATATCTTTCGAAATTAATTGAAACAAAATCGAATAATTAAGCTAATTAATCCCAAATTCGTAATTAGTGAAAATCAACTCAAAACAAGCATCAAGATCACTTCTTTGTGTATAAAACTAACTCAAATCAATTACCCACTAATCATAACACCTAAAACTATCAATTAAACATGATTTTAAACAAGAAAATCGACTTGTGATTCAAGTTTATAAAAGAGGACGAAAACAGGGGAAGAAGGAGGCGTTACCCACGGCCGTGGAAGGAGGAAGAAGGAGGGGTTGTGGTAGCCGGCCGGCGAACTGGGTCGGCATGCGCGAGCGGCGTCAAGGGCGGCAGGCGAGGTCGGCGTGAAGGAGGACGAACGAAGAGGGAAGGAGGAGCAGGGGCGGCGAGGAATAACAGCCCGAACCACCGTCCGTCGCAACACAACCCAATAAGATGGGTAGTCACCTATTAGGCCCATATATCCTCTCCGTGCTCTAAAAGGTGAGGGCCTTGTTGGTAGTATGATGGTAGGAATCTATTATAAACTGATCATATGAGCCTTATTTTCCCAATGTAGGACAAACCAACTCCATAATCCACTTTCCAAATTTCGTAGTGTTACAAACTCCCCCACTTAAAGACCGCAACGTCCTTGTTGCGCCTCGACCAAACCATACCAACATTAACACAGGTCCAAGATCTCCCCCGCTAAACGGCTGGTCTGGGCCTCGCCCCAGCACCCAGCACGCGGTCGTAGGGTTGCTCTGATACCATCTGTAACAGCCCGAACCACCGTCCGTCGCAACACAACCCAATAAGATGGGTAGTCACCTATTAGGCCCATATATCCTCTCCCAGCTCTAAAAGGTGAAGGCCTTGTTGGTAGTATGATGGTAGAAATCTATTATAAACTGATCATATGAGCCTTATTTTCCCAATGTGGGACAAACCAACTCCATAATCCACTTTCCAAATTTCGTAGTGTTACATTCCATCTGTGACATCTCTCTGTTGGTTGTATTTTCGCCCGGTCAACATGGTTGATTCGTCAACTGCATATTCCGTATACTCCAAAGTGTCAAACACTTAAATCTATTCTACACTCTAACTATTGTGGTATATTTGATGTAACATTCTATACTGGTAAATTATATCATGCTCCCGGTAGCACAAGGAGCATGGTGATCTTTCTCACAATAGTTAAGTGTGGTCGCTACTCCTCTATTGTGAGAAGCACCCACCATGGTCATTCTACTCCCGTGAGTATGATATACGCATTGTTCAATACTTATAATATTATAGTAAGTACTTATATAAATAATTCAAAATTAAAACATTCTAGGTTGTCAACATCAGCAGTGACATCATCGACACTCATAACTGATGTAATCAATCACTATTTACAGTACCAAATCATTCGAAATAATGGTAATTCCTTAGATAAATTCATTCGAAATATTTGAACATCATTCCATATTCGACACATACATCATACATATCCCGACAACCGTTTTTTAAAATATACATGCAAAATGTTAATTTCTTAGTTAAATATATTCATATATAAATCAACATATCTTGGCAATCAAATCTACATCATATACTACATATTTCGTTTTTTAAATTGGAATTAAATCTTTTAAAATGTATTTAGTTTAATAACTAATGTAAATCGTCTATAACACGTTTGACAGAATATACCACCTTATAATCTTGCGGGCAAGATTATTCCGTAATTTGTGGAGAAAAAATATCATTCCATTTTCCGAAACAATCAAATGTTTATGTAAATTAAAAAAAAAAGTCTTATTTTTTTCGCAATATCATAATTTCCTTCGTTATTCATTTACAACCGAAAAACTCCACACCAATAATTATAATTTCCTAAAATCATATTATTGGTATATATCATGTAGTGTATTTTTTAAGAAACAATCATACCATGAATATCTATAAACTAGGAAATCAAATTATATATTCAAATATGTCATATATTACCGTGATAGTCTCCATAACTCGTGCACCTTGATGGCAACAAATTTTGGCAAACACATATATTTAGCAGAAATTTTGAATGAATACATTATAGAAATGAAGATTTAATATTTTCTAGGGTTTTGACAATTTTACAATACTACCTCTCCCAACCAATATAAAAGGACAACAACATAGAATCATTTCTATATCTTCCGGAACCCTTTCATGAACCTATATAAAAATGAATGAGAAATCTTTACCACTAAGGTACAACTGGAAGAACATTGTCATTTATGGCATGGATAATACTTGAGAGATGTACCTTTTACCGCATGTTTCCGTGGGGAAAGTTATATTGTTTTGATATGAGGAGGGCTAATAGGTTATATTGTTATCACCTTCAACTAGGGATGGCAATTAAGTCCAAATCCGATCCGAACCCGACTCGATCCGAAGGAAAAAAACCGATCCAAACCCGAGGCTACGAAACCCGAATCCAAACCCGATATCAAATAACCCGAACCCAAATCCGAAAGGTGAAGGCCCGATCCAAACCCGACACCGATCCGTAATGTGCCCGAACCCGACCCGATCCAAATCCGATCCGAATGTGACCCGAATTCGATCCAAATCCGTATCCGACCCGATCCAAAGCTAACCCGAATTTTAAAATTATGGCAAGCGTTGAATATTTTTTTTTTTTGAAAAAAAAATTGTATACTATAAATACATATTTACATTTGTGCTTGTGTTTGAATATTATATTAATATCTTATACAAGTATAACAATTTAAATTACATGTTTGGATTATTTCTTTAATATGTTTCCTCCATCGTGTGATCAGTTAATTTCGATACACGTACATGTCACTGGTAGAGTGTTGCATATATTAACTTTAATTAAATATTCGGTACTTTTCATAATAATAAAAACGGTTTGGGCAGACTTAGGAGATTATATATTCCGCGTACGACGAATGGAAAGATGCATTATGAGCAAAGTACAAGGATGAATGCTCGTGCGATCCACAAGTCACGTCATAATGATAGTCATTAAAAAAATCAAAATTAAATTTTGGATAAAGATATGTGTTGTTTACATGATCGGATCGGAATAACTCTAAAACTCTCATATTCAGCTAGATACGACGGATCAGATCAAATGTAATCCTATTATATCGAGAAATTTAATGAATTACTTTAATAAATAGTTTGTTTTCCCTTTTGCAGGCTCTTCCGTACATTCATACTCGTTTTAGAAAAAGTGGTTGTTATATATGTCTTCCGTATATATACCTTTTTCTTTTATTATGAGCTCGTAGTTCGATTCTACTATGGTACTTAATTAATCAGCTTTTTTTACATGTCCAAGATTCTTAGTAGATCATTCTAGTTATGTAGTAACCTATCATAATTAAAAAAACTTCAAATTTTATTAATAGATTAAGTTTTTTACATTCTAATTTGTCCTCTATAAGCAATCCAATGACAATCCGATGTATTGTTGAAAGTAATTCAGAAGGCAACTATTTAAAAATGTAAAATAGTGAACCTTATGTATAGGAATTATAACAGGTTAGAAGTACTCTTAACGTCAGAAGTCATAAGTGATAACTCTATTTACTAAACTATATAACTGCACTAACTTAATTTCATAACTCCAATAACTCTATAATTTAGTTATGTTGGTGTAGTTACTGGAGTTACACAATTTACTTAGTGCAGTTATATCATGATTGAAGTTAGCTAATTTAATAGTGTAGTTCTCACTTTTGACTTCCGACAATAAGGTTAATTCTGAATGCAACCCCTTATATATATATATATATATATATAAAGGTACATATCGCAAAGTTATGGCATTTGGAACGAAAGGTACAATTCAGATTGTGCAAGACATATTCAGTTGAACCATACAGGGTCTTAGTGTGACTTAAAATAGAATAAAGTTGATTTCATAATGCCATAATAATATGTCTTCTATCCAAACATAAAAAAAAATTAATACTCCTTCATTTTTTCTCCGTTAAGTCAACATTTGATTTGAATATATAAAAGAAATTCAAATTAGGTTCTTATAGTCCCAAAGAGTATCATTGTCCCACATTTTTATAGTTTTTTGTAAGACTGGTTTCATACCGTAATGGTTTTACGTGATTTTTTAGATAAATTTTTTCATAGACCTTTTAAAGTTATATTCATGTATTTATTTATTTTATATAATTTGATTAAAACTTTTTTCGAAAATTTATATTGCAAGGCTACTTTTATTAAGAAATTGTAATTTTACCTACAAAAGTGATAATTATAAATAAAGAAAAAAAAAACCCTAAAAGCACAACTTTAACAGTTTTACGTGAAAGTGTACGTAAAACCCTTCATCCCCATTTCATTCTCATTTCTTCCTCTTTAGTCACAAATCACATTCTTGGCCTCCCTATCTTTCGTCCGCCCCATTATTATTGTAGTAAATCACTACTACGACAACCAAGGTAAGACCTTCGTCTCCGTCTCCGTCTCCGTCTCGCTGAATTTATGTATAGTTTCTTGTAACAAAAAAATTCGAATGAGTTTACAATTTTTATGCTTGCTTTAATATGCATTTTGTTATATTTTACTATCTTGATAATACAATGAATTTGTGAGTCGTAGTTGTTGCCGAGTTGTTATATTTTCGATGATTGATGTTTGTTGTTTGTTTTTTGATCTTATGATGAATTTGTTGCCGCACTACCTTTAGCAAGGTCTATTGAACATGTGAACATTGTGCATGAATTAGTCCCCTGTCTTTCTTATCTTGTGCGAATAGGCTGGCTAATAAGCTAATGCTTGTGCTATATTACATTTTCTATTGTAGAAGTTTAGTTTCCGCACCTGATAGCTTATTCGTTGGTGGGTTAGGGTGCCTTTGCTTAATCCTGATGGTGGAATTTTAGGGTATGTGAATTCTGATGGAGTCAAAGTAAGACTGAGGAATGTAAGTTCTGAGGTGATAGAAGAAGGGACTTTGGTGTGCTCGTATTTGATACAATATGATATGATACGAGACTTAGTATGTTTTGCTACAATATGATATGATATGATACAATATGATATTTGGTGTGCTCGTATTAGATACAATATGATAGGATATGATACAATATGATATGATACAATCTTAGTGGTGATACAATAATCTTAAAGGATTTTGAACATGAATCAAGAGACTCAAATTCCCATGGAAAATCAAGGTGAAGAAGAGGTAGTGTTTTACGGTGAGGATGGGAGAAGGCTTAGATCAATTGTGTGGAAGTATTATGAAAGGGTTAAAAAAGATGGAATAGTAAAGGCGAAATGTAAAGCTTGTAAGAAGGAATTAGTTGCTAAAGGCGGGAGCGGTACATCGCATTTAGGCAAACATGTTGAAAGATACTTCAAGGTACCAAACAAGTTAGATGTGAAGCAACTACTCTTGCAATCACGTCCTAATAAAGGTGGGGATTCTACTTTGACTATGGGGAAATTCAAATTCAGCTCACAGGTCTCAAGAAATGAGTTGTCTAATATGATTGTGTTGCATGAGTATCCCCTTGCTATGGTCGATCATATAGGTTTTAGGAGATATTCAGCAAGTTTGAACCCTGATTTTAAGGTTGTCACAAGAAACACTGTGAAGGCTGATATCTTCAAGGCTTACATGGAAGAAAAATCTAGTCTGATGAGGATGTTAGCGACAAATGAATCTAGGATTGCTATCACCACTGATATGTGGACTTGTAACAATCAAAAGAAAGGATACATGGCTGTTACAGCACACTTTGTCGATGATGACTGGATCTTGTAAAGCCGACTTATTAGGTAAATCTTTTTCCACTTTTGCTCTTCTAATTTTTTTTCTAAAGCTTTGTACGTATATTCATGATATTAGTGTTAATTATAAATTTCACTTAATAACATGTTCGACTCATTGTATATTTTTATTAATAAATTCCCTAAGAATTGAAGTTTCATATTCACTTTGTCAGGTTTATATTTGTGTCATGCCCACATAATGCAGAAACACTTAGTAAGACTTTAATTTCAAGTCTGAAGAGTTTTGATTTGGATGAGAAAGTTTCTACTATCACAGTTGATAATTGCACTACCAATGATGTTATGATGGATATTCTACTTGAGAAACTCAATCCTGGTAAGCTTGTTTTGAATGGTAGTCATTTGCATATGAGATGTTGTGCACATATTTTGAACTTGGTCGTGAGTGACGGGTTGGAATTAATTGGTCAAGCAATTGAGAAAGTTCGTGATGTGGTTTCTTATTGTCTTTCAACACCAAGTAGAACTGAAAAGTTTGAAGATGCTTGCAATTATTGTAAAATTCCGCTAACAAAGAAGCTGGTGTTAGATTGTAAAACACGTTGGAATTCATGCTATGAAATGTTGCAAGTTGCTCTTTTGTACAAGGACGCATTTGCTAGGCTGGAGACAAAAGTTTGTAAGAAAGGGAAAAGTAAGTTTGTATTGCCCAAAAGGCAAGAATGGCAGATGGCTAGTGACATATGTGAGAGATTGGCATTGTTTAAGAGGGCAAGTGATGCCTTTTCTGGACAAGATTATCCCACGGCAAATTTGTATTTTCAAAAAATCTGTGAAATAAGACTTGCACTAAGGAAATGGCTAACTTGTGGTAATAAAGTGATTGAGTCAATGGCTTCTGTCATGGTTATGAAATTTGATAAGTATTGGAGTGATGTCAATGGGATACTCTCTGTGGCCTCGGTGGTGGATTCGAGAAGAAAGCTAGAGTTTGTTTCTTTTTATTTTGGTCACCTTTATGGTGACGAGCATGATGATGAGTGTGATAGGATCAAACAATTGCTGCTTGACTTGGTAGCAGACTATGAGCAAAAATATTTTGATATTGATGTGGCGGAACAATCTGTTAGTGAACCTTCATCTTCTATAAATGATCGTGGTAAAAGGCCAATGGTTGATTTAGATGATGTAGAGGATTTATGGGAGAAACATGTTTCTAAAAAGCCAAGGAATAAAGTCCGTAGATGTGAAGTGGAGATATACTTAGGGGAAGACAGAATAATTGTAGATGACAACAAGTTCAATCTTCTTGCATGGTGGAATGCGGAGTCAAGCAAATATCCGACCCTTTCTAAGGTAGCTCGAGATCTTCTTGCAGTGCCTATTTCCACTGTTGCTTCTGAGAGTGCTTTTAGTGCGGGTGGTAGAGTTGTTGGACCACATCGGAGTAGACTTTTTCCAGATACTGTAGAAGCTTTGATGTGTCTTCAAAGTTGGAGGCGCCCACAGTTTAAAGGTACGCTAACTAATACTCTTATTGGTCTAAAGATTATTTTTTATACTTTCTCTCGACATATGTTTATCTAGAATTTTGTTTTAGATTCTACAAAGGACTATCTTCAACTCGCACCAATTTTTGATGATGAAGATGTGAATGTGGAAGAAGAATAATAGACAAGTGAGTTTATTCATTCATTTTTATTTAGCTTTTATTACTACAAAAATTTATTGTTACTAATATTGATTATTTTTGTGACTATTAGGAATGAGTCCTCTCCAACCTTCATCTTGGATTCTCGGCTATGAAGGCTACAAACAAGGCTTGGAAGTTGCAAGTTGAAAGTTTTTCTATGTTTTGCTTTGTCTTTGTTAGACAATTACAAATTTTTATTATTTTATGCATTTGAAAGAACATTAAAACATTTAAGCTATTTATTTACGAGTGTAAGACTATAAATTTAATTTATAGGTTCTATTTTCATTCATATTTATAGTAACACAAATAAGACAAAAATCTGTTGAATTTGAAGGAATCATTTGGGTTATGGATCGGGTAGGGTCGAACTTTGGATCGGGTTATGGATCAAAACTGGGTCGGGTTATGGATTGGGTATGGATCGGGTTTGGATTTGGATCTTTAAAAAATGGCTTGGATAGGGTTTGGATCATGGGGTATGGATTTGGGTAGGGTTTGGATTACAATATGTGATCCAATAAGAACTTGGATCGGATTTGGATTATGCACGATCCGATCCGACCCCGATCCATTGCCATCCCTACCTTCAACGCTGTAGAGTAGCGATCTTTATTCTTTAGGCTGTTTTTTTTTTTTTTTTGGTTGGTTCCTTATGAGATCATGTTGTAGAATCTATATGTACAAGTTTTGCATCTTTCACATTTTCAAAGTTCCTATTTTTGTCGACTATTTTTAGATTTGAGGTTTTGTACGTTAATGTATAACCATTTAGTAGATTAAATGCATCTATTGACATAATCATGGCCTTATTAAACATTCGAGGGAACTGTGAACGTGCTAAAAACCTTAGGACGCATACGTCTAAGTATGTAAAGTAACTAAATGGGGGTTGCGAGTGTAAGTGATCAAGTAATCTAAAGCAAAAAGAGTAATTTGCAAACAAAAAGTAACAGTCATGTGTTTTCTTGTGCTTTCATTTTTGGTAGGTCTAATGTATTCTAAGATGGGTGGTCTGGTATCTGCAGGGCCTTGTACACCGTTTTACCAAATTTTCCTTAGAAACAAGGTACGTTCTATTATTAGTTCTATTTGCCTTTTTGGAATGCCTGGGTGTACAATTAGTAATTCCGTTTTACTATCACCATACATGAAAAAACGCCTGGACAAACTGCTAGGTATGCTATCAATATTATCCTAAGTATCTCTTTTACATGAAAAGCTGCCTACACCCACGGCCATATCGTGCATTATAACTCATACACCACCGCCCTGGCACGACTTTTAAATGTTTGATGACTAGCATTGCCAAAAAAAAAAAAAAAAAAAAAAAAAAAAAAAAAAGAGCAAGAAAGAAATGTGGTGAATAAACTGCCAGATTTGTGAGCCATGCGTAAGATGAGTAAAATATTATATGCTTAGATGATGTGCCTAACAAGTGATTACTTGCATTTTCTGTGTGTTCAGTATGTGGATACCCTTTGTCCCCTTTTTATAGTTATCGTTATCTAGATTGTTCATTAGATGCTTCCTTTCATTATAAGGACAAAGAACTAATGAATAGCTTGGATTACGGTAAATATAAGTAGATGGCGAAAGATTTAATTACTGTGATTGTATTGATAATGGAAATGCTGTGCTATTTTGTCCTTGAGGCTCCCCTAAATTCTCTTTCACAAAAAGGTAAATAAGCCTATATTACGAGTGCACTGTACTATGCTCTGTAAAATAAATTAAATGTGATGATTAACCGAAGAAATTGGAAACCAATGGAAATCCCTAAAGAATGGCGTCAATCTGTTTGTTCGCGTATAAGTCGTGCACTAGGCTCCGCCTATACGTGTACGTCTGCAATGGCAACTTCAAAATGTGTCATAAAATTTGGCACACAACACTTTCAGTTTGGCATATAAGCCCTAATAACAAAACAAGCAATGGCGGTTCCTGGCAAGAGTCATTCTCTACACGGTTATTGATAGGGTGCCAATGTAGTGTGTTAGTGCGCATGGTTTAGGCGCCTTAGTGTCTATTTGGGCATGGTTTTAACGTGATTCGTAGACCACACCACTTGAAGTATTTTTGGAAATTATTCGTTGGTTTTACGAGTTTTTGGTGGCCTTAGACTCTTTTGGTGAGTCTCGGACAATACTAGGGGATCAAGCTACGAGTTGGAGCAAGATTCGAGGAGAAGATCGCTTGACCACACTCCGAGAACCACACACCATTACCTCCAACTTAATTGGATCATAACTCTCTAACCAGAAGATATTTTGCAGAAATTCTAATTGGAGAGGAAAGTTCATTGTCTTATCTTTCCAACGATATATTATGAGCTCAAAATGAAGTTCGAAGGTGAGAGTTATGCCCGTTCGAAGATAGCCCTGCGCACAGTCCCTCGACTCGAGGAGAAGTAACCTCGACTCGAGGGCAATAATCTCGACTCGAGGATTACTTCCCTCGAGTCGAGGAGAGATGATAGGACGGGTATTTTGAAGAACAAGATTCTCGACTCGAGAGATGGTATCCTCGAGTCGAGAATTTCCTCGCTCGACTCGTGGAGGGTGTTCCTCGAGTCGAGGATTACGTCGCTCGACTCGAGGATTTCTTTCCTCGAGTCGAGGAAGCTAGCTTCCGGGAAGTTTTCCATGGGCTTTCCACGGTTTCTTTTTGCCTAAAAAATATCTATTTCGTCTTATAATATCTTTTGGAGTTATCTTTAATGAAAGGGACATGTAACCCCTCCCTAGGAATTATCACCCTTTCATATTATTTTTCATCTAGTTTTCATTTTAAAGAGAGAAACTCAAGGAGAATTAGTATTTTTATGGTGATTTCAATTTCAAATATTGTTGTAATATTTAGTATGGGAGGCTAATCCCCTTCCTAGACTCTTGGTGTAATCAATTCTTCATCCCAAGTATTAGTAAGTATTTTTCTCTCTATTTTTCCTTTAATTTCATTATAATTAATTCCTTGTTCTTTAATGCATGATTTATCCTTGTTTTATCTAATTAGCTACTAGATTAGACTTGGGTATTTCATATGCTTGGTTGATAATTGGTGGTCATTGATTATTAGCCTAAAAGGAAGCAACTTTCACATGATTAGTGTCGCGGTTGCGGCTAATTAGTGATTTGGGAATTAATTAGGCAACTAATAGATTAGATTTGATTAGTGTCGCGGTTGCGGCTAATTAGATACTAATTTGGGTTGTTCTCAATCTTTTATTAGTCCTTGTTCTTCATGCCTTTGGTTGTGATTTGTTTGAGGTGGTCACTAGACAAATTAGGACTAAAAGGAGGGGAATTTGGTAGCGGTTGCTCAAATTCCCCATAAAAGAGGATTAATTGGTTAAAACTGGGATTGTTAATGAATTGGTAATATTAGAGAGAGGTAAAACTTACTACATTAGGGTGTTAGAAGAGATTATCACCGAGAGTCTCTTTAATTAACTTGATATATCGTTTATTTCTCGTTCAGTCAACTTTCAAACCAAAAACCCCCCATTTATTTGCTTTATTTCATTTCTTTTTAGTTTTTCTGCATAGAATTCGCATATTAGACTTTTCCTCTTCCTTGTGGATACGATACCCACTTACCCTTGCTAATTTAGTAGGAATAGTGGTAATTTGAGTAGGAATAACGACTTTCTAGCCTGTCAGTTATCACCATCAAATACTACCCCGCCTTGCAATCCTCATACTGATATACTCTCTTTCCTATCCCAAAATAAAATTTATCATTTTCCTTCGGAAGAGGGGTGTGTTTGATGTACTCATAATTTATCGTTGATGGTTTTGTGGGCATAAGTTCTGGCACAGAAAACTGGTCCCCTTGAATTTGGGCATTAATGCGGCCTGCTCGAACTCAGGCAATATTTTCCGAAAACGGTAAGATCTAAGAGTTGTTTACTTCTAAGCATACACATAAAACATTATATACTCTATGAACCAACTATCATGGCGGAAGGCTACCACATAATTATTGTACAACCTTAAATCAGGGCACAGTTACACACTGTTCCTGACCGAGGCCTACTGACTCTGGGGGCAGCACCCTACTTGAACTATCGGTGAGATTTAACAGTCCTCTAGCTATACTTACACCACACAAAAGTAGACAGCACACATTGCCAGTCATAGGGGTATGGGTTAGGGTCAAAAATAAGATTTTTGTCTGCAAAGGACAGATTGAGAAGCCCACATGGGTTTCTGATTTCCTGGTCCTTTTGTGACTGTTGCTGTTGTATATTCTATATGCATATGCTTTATAAATACATATAATACTGCAGACAAGGCTTGTACTCACATAACATTCCATACTTTGTTTTCTTGCATGAAATAACTGCAAAGGAGGAGCAGCAACCGAAAAGCAGCCCCAGGTATCATTCTTCTTTCTTCATTTATTGTGCACGTGTGTGTAAGTTTCCAAACATATCCAGTAAGTTACACAAAGTTTGCTAGTTATCATTAACAGATAGAGACAGTGAGTGTAACAAAAACTTGTCGGTTGCTCAGGTTAAATTCGTTTTGTTTCCTTTGTCCTTTGCATGCAACCCCCAAAAACTGTCTCCAACTGATTCCTTCAACTTTTTTTTCGGCACTTCTCTTGACATCTATATACTACCTGTTTATCTCAACCCTCCTTTAATGTGTTCATTAATAGTGATAAAAGCTTCACGATGTTTTCCGGATCTATTCAGCTGCATGTAAGTTTGGAAAAATCACATGTTTTAGTTGCATCATGCTTAAAATTTGTGGTGTTTTCATTTGTTTACCATCCATGATTGATTGTATGTTTGATACAATGGGTTGGCTTCCCGGGTACGTCCCTAGGCTGGCGTATATCTGCTTCTTCAATTGTTTACCGTACATGATTGATTGTACCTTAGTAACGACAGTAAAATTACTTTGCCTTTATTTTTTTCTGGCTTATCATATCTTGTTAAGGATAAATAAGGACGACGTGCCTTTCATGCTATGTGTCTCTCGAATCTCATGCCTTTATGTATGTTGGTTGCCTGCCTGTGTTTTCTAAAGTCATACATCTTTGGCTGGTTTTTACGCACACTTGAGGTAGACGTTTTGCCTGCTGGTCCATGCAAATGTGTGTTATAATGGTAAAGTCTCGTTAATTATACATTCACACGGCTTTAATAAACAAGCCTTTTCAGATACGCTATATAAGGTTTGCATACACGTGTATAACTTTGATACACATTCAATATAAACATTGCCCCCAGGTCGCTTTGTCGAGTCTCCAAATATTATTCCCCGTGCTATACATACTAATATTTACACTTGCCTTACACGACTACAAAGATGAAACCTGTGGCAGCATCTATATAGATCTTGCTTCTTTTAAACATGGACTGTGATTATATAAATATGGACGAGCTTTACTTTGTGCATTTACATTTTCAGCCCCTGAAAGATGAAACCCAAAAAAAAATTCCTCGGTCAACTTACAGACAGATGTGGACCGTACACTGTGAAAGTCAAGGTCATTGACAAGACACGAAAACAGACATCGCCGAAAGCGTCATACCAGAAGATCACTCTAGAAGATGAACGCGTAAGGGGCAGCACATGCTAACAGACTTTGTCTAAATTCTTAATTATTCTTAATTAATATGACCAATAATATTGCCTAATTATATGTAGGGTGGAAGAATGAGGGCAACCTTCTTCAATGATGACATTGAGGCTTATGAAGATGTGATTCAAACGCAGAGCATCTATGAAATAACCAATGCTACTGTGAAACCTGTCAATGAGCTAAACTTCAACAACAGGACAGTGATCCAGAAGGTTGGTGAAGCCGAGGCACCCGAGCCAGAACCGTACACTACAATAGACTTTCTGCCTAAGGTGTTCAGCAGTGATGATCGCTATGGTAAGCCTGAGTAACACCTAATACACACTTAAAACCCTCAATCTTGTAAGACACTAACTGCATTTCATACGGGCCGCAGACATTCTTGTAGTGCCCATCTTTGTTGAGCTAATAAGAACAGTGAAAGGCAGGCAAGAGGAGCAGATCCCAGTTAGGGAAATTGTCGTGGTGGACAGCAGGTTTAGTTCAAACTGCAAACCATATCCTTACACCTGCTTAATACAGCTCTTACAGTTCCTTAAGTTAAACTTTACACACTTTTACATCCTATTTTACCTGTATAACAGCTTAGACCAACCTTTGGTCATATCAGCATGGTCGGATTTTGCAACTGAGACATGCAATGAAATTGAAGCAAAGGTTCCGACCTATACTGTTTATGTGATTACATAGCTGAAACCTACCAAATACATAGGTAATTCGTTGTGCTCTATGTTCCTGCTAGCCAAGCAACAAACTTCCGGAAATGCTAATAGAATCTGCACAGGTTATACATTGGCAACTACACCTTCAACCCTACTGAAGACTGCACCACAGGGACCAAAGGCCGATGCTTTAAGAAAATGGTAGACATCGAAACCCTAAACCACGACATCTTTTTTCAAAGAATATAATCAGTTTTACTAACTCATAAGCTTGTACATTCCACCTCATACAGGGCCAAGGATAATTTGTCTGTGCTTTTTACTATGGAGCAGCATGTCCTAAATGCTAGAAACCCTGATGCTGGAACCACAAAACTTACCTTTGCTGAACTCAGGGCCAAAAAGGTAACAATTAAATTTCAATCTTCGGCTCGTAATTGTATGAGAAGTCACTCGTACGAATTCACCTAACTCCAAACTAATGCAGTACAAGGATGTAATTCTAGAGGACAAGTTTGCAATCGATGTCTCTGTGCCACAATTTGATCTGAATGATGCACACACCTACCTCGGATGCAGCAGCTGTAGCCGTGCCAGCGGAAGGCCTAAAGATGCTGTCTTTGATTGTGGCAGGTGCTCTAAGAAAGACGTAAAGTCTGTTGCTCGGTACGCTATTTAAATAATTGTGGACAAGTGTTAACAATACGTAAAACCAACAATGAGATTAATTGTTGTCTTATAAATTGCAGGATCGGTTGCAGCTTTGAAGCTGCCGATCACACAGGATCGATGACATTCCAGGCTTTCACCGATGAAGCGGAGAGCTTGTTGGCCATTTCCGCGGATGATCTGTATGCAATGTCCCAAAATGTAAGCAGCCTGCTTGTTGTACTACAATTATAGGCATCTGATTGTAATACCTCTTACACCATTTCCCGTCCAACGCAGGCCCAGATCCATTTCTTCATGAAGGCAAGAGTCTCTCTCACCATCGCAAAGATCAGGCTCATAGTCGGACTAGCTCCTTGCCTCGTCACAAGAAAGGTATTGAGGTGGTTCATCAAAAACATTGCCCATCTGGACTAGCTAGGATACCGTGGGCTGCCCATTGTGTGAGCATTGCAAGAACCCTATCAAAAAAGCAGCAGCCCATCCAAGCAATCATGGTGGTATGTATGGAGCTACTACAACTTAAAAACTGCGTTTTTTAGTTGTTGTAATTTGCAATCGCTCCAGCGTTATCAAGACAATGTAATGTGCCGCACTTCGTGATTATGTATTTTGTTTTTGGCTTCATTAGCACCAAACAATGTTACATAAAGTTATGTAGGTAGGCACTATGTGTTGGGCCTTCCTCATAACTAAGACAATATGGCCATATAATGGCATCCATCGTATATATATGCTATCGTATTTGCTTTTACGTCTTTTCAATAAACCGTCATCAAATGTTTGCCATCGATCGCATAATATTGGGGGACCGCACGCCCCGCACGCGGGCCAACAACTAGTATATATAATGAGAATGATTTCTCTTTTAAAATTAGGCGTATAGAATGAAATAATATACTACTTTTGAGAGAAAGACATTGGCATTTAAACAAACGGGCTATGTTTGAATAGAAATATTTTGTATTTTGGATTTTGATTAAAGATAAGTTCTGTTTTTAGTTATACTGGAGAACAATAATAATGTATAATTAAGATACTAATGACAAAACAATAGGACCCATTTGTGAAACTGGGATTAATACTTTTGTATTAAACTACCAATAAGGCGTAGAACATTTAGTTTAGCTACTAAACTTAAATTTCTAATTGTTAAATGACTTACTTAATACATACTATCTCCATTCATATGCATATGCCCCATCGATTTTGCTGTTTTGAGGGACCAGACGCGCGAGTTCCGGATTTTGGCAGAACACCCATCTAATGTATCTCTACTTGAAGTAAACACGATTAAAATGTGCATATGTTGATAAATGAGATGGTATGAATCAAGGGTCACAAAAGCGGGTTCATTACTCGATAAAGAGGCTAAAAAAATTAACATTCATGACAACATATGTCCGATACTATTTTCGATGTATATTACTAATGTTAATTTTTATTTTTTATACACAGTGTCTATATTCCAATAATAAAACATATAACATAGATATATTTCCTCAATGGTTATATCATGGTCGCGGGAAAATGAGAAGCATCATGAACCTCCTCATAAACATATATCTGTAACGATAATAATCACCTTATAAAATTTAGCACGAGTGTATGAAACTAAAATTGTCTTAATTGCATTTACTAATGTCTTACCACCTACGGGTTAAGTGACCTAAATTTAAATTGTTAAAGGATTTCTCCAAAATGAAGGCAATATATAGAGATTTATTTTTTCTGAAAAAAAATGAAAGCACATTGCCTTCACCACTGGGCCAGGCTACCATGGAGATCCTCAATAGTAGCCCCCATTTAGGAATTTAGAAGAGATGTGATTAAAAAGAGAAATCACGAAAAACAAAGTTAGATATTTAAAGAAAGATAAAGAGAGTAGTAAAAGTCGAAATAAGAGTGCATGTTGAAAAGTAATAGGAAGATTGATTTTAAATAGAGGAGTAGTTTTCTAACAGAGTCTCCATCTGTGACATCTCTCTGTTGGTTGTATTTTCGCCCGGTCAACATGGTTGATTCGTCAACTGCATATTCCGTATACTCCAAAGTGTCAAACACTTAAACCTATTCTACACTCTAACTATTGTGGTATATTTGATGTAACATCCTATACTGGTAAATTATATCATGCTCCCGGGAGTACAAGGAGCATGGTGATCTTTCTCACAATAGTTAAGTGTGGTCGCTACTTCTCTATTGTGAGAAGCACCCACCATGATCATTCTGCTCCCGTGAGTATGATATACGCATTGTTCAATACTTATAATATTATAGTAAGTACTTATATAAATAATTCAAAATTAAAACATTCTAGGTCGTCAACATCAGCAGTGACATCATCGATATGTCATAACTGATGTAATCAACCACTATTTACAGTACCAAATCATTCGAAATAACGGTAATTCCTTAGATAAATTCATTCAAAATCTTTGAACATCATTCCATATTCGACTCATACATCATACATATCCCGATAACCGTTTTTTAAAATATACATGGAAAATGTTAATTTCTTAGTTAAATATATTCATATATAAATCAACATATCTAGGCAATCAAATCTACAGCATATACTACATATTTCGTTTTTAAAATTGCAATCAAATCTTTTAAAATGTATTTAGTTTAATAACTAATGTAAATCGTCTATGACACGTTTGACAGAATATACCACCCTATAATCTTGCGGGCAAGATTATTCCGTAATTTGAGGAGAAAAAATATCATTCCGTTTTCCGAAACAATCAAATGTTTATGTAAATTAAAAAAATCTTATTTTTTTCGCAATATCGTAATTTCCTTAGTTATCTATTTACAACCGAAAAACTCCACACCAATAATAATAATTTCCTAAAATCATATTATTGGTATATATCATGTAGTGTATTTTTTTAGAAACAATCATACCATAAATATATATAAACTAGGAAATCAAATTATATATTCAAATATGTCATACTCCATAACTCGTGCAAACACATATATTTAGCAGAAAATTTGAATGAATACATTATAGAAATGAAGATTTAATATTTTCTAGGGTTTTGACAATTTTACAATACTACCTCTCCCAACCAATATAAAAGGACAACAACATAGAATCATTTCTATATCTTCCAGAACCCTTTCATGAACCTATATAAAAATGAACGAGAAATCTTTACCACTAAGGTACAACTGGAAGAACATTGTCATTTATGGCATGGATAATACCTGAGAGATGTACCTTTACCGCATGTTTCCGTGGGGAAAGTTATATTGTTTTGATATGAGGAGGGCTAATAGGTTATATTGTTATCACCTTCAACGCTGTACAGTAGCATTCTTTATTCTTTAGGCTGTTTTTTTTTTTTTTGGGGTTGGTTCCTTATGAGATCATGTTGTAGAATCTATATGTACAAGTTTTGCATTTTTCACATTTTCAAAGTTCCTATTTTTGTCGACTATTTTTAGATTTGAGGTTTTGTACGTTAATGTATAACCATTTAGTTGATTAAATGCATCTATTGACATAATCATGGCCTTATTAAACATTCGAGGGAACTGTGAACGTGCTACAAACCTTAGGACGCATACGTCTAAGTATGTAAAGTAACTAAATGGGGGTTGTGAGTGTAAGTGATCAAGTAATCTAAAGCAAAAAGAGTAATTTGTAAACAAATGGAGGGAAAGATCTCGAACAATTAATACCCACTATCGTTCACCTAATTGGTCATAGTAATCAACTAATCCTAATTCGTTTAGCACTTAGTTGTGGTAATATAATTTCCTACCGTTTCTTAATTGTAGTTAAGCTGAGAGATCAACCCTGCCTAATAGCCCTAATCGGTAGATAACAAAGACGCGCGCCTAAATTCAATCTAGCGAAAGCATAAAGCAATTAAACGTAATCAACTAAGATTAATCAGATCTAGAAACACGCGGTTTCGATCTTCAATTTATATGTTTATTCTCCCCTAAATCTAATCACAATGATCAGCACGCAATTAGACCTAGTTTCTACTAATCGATTCAACAATCAAACAATTAATCCTTTAATTGAGAATCTAGCAATACTGATTAATCTAGAGCTAATTAGTGGCCACCTAATTAACAGCAAATCAATCAATAATAACATTAAAAGCGGGAGAATAAACAATACTCAAACGATATTAAGAATTAGAAATCAAACTCACAATTTTCGGTGAATAATAGGTTCGATTAATAAATCCGAGAATAAAAAGTCTTTAGCCACACATAATTCTTCAAAATACAACTTTTGTAACACTACGAAATTTGGAAAGTGGATTATGGAGTTGGTTTGTCCCACATTGGGAAAATAAGACTCATATGATCAGTTTATAATAGATTCCTACCATCATACTACCAACAAGGTCTTCACCTTTTAGAGCCCAAGCGAGGATTTATGGGCTTATTTGTGACTTCCCATCTTATTGGGTTGTGTTGCGACGTATGATGGATCGGGCTGTTACAGATGGTATCAGAGCAACCCTGCGACCGCGTGCTGGGTGCTGGGGCGAGGCCCAGGCCAGCCGTCTAGCGGGGGAGATCTTGGACCTATGTTGATGTTGGTATGGTTTGACCGAGGCGCAACGGGGACGTTGCGTTCTCTAAGTGGGGGAGTTTGTAACACTACGAAATTTGGAAAGTGGATTATGGAGTTGGTTTGTCCCACATTGGGAAAATAAGACTCATATGATCAGTTTATAATAGATTCCTACCATCATACTACCAACAAGGTCTTTACCTTTTAGAGGCCAAGCGAGGATTTATGGGCTTATTGGTGACTTTCCATCTTATTGGGTTGTGTTGCGACGTATGATGGATCGGGCTGTTACATTAGGTCTTGAGAAAACTGAATAATGAATAATAAACAGAACTTAGGTTTAAATACTAAATGATTACAAAACGGATTAAGGAAAATTTTCCTGAACAATGTACCACCCCCTCCCCAACTGGCCGGATCTGGTGTGAGGAGAATGTCCAGATGAAGAGTGGTTGTGGGTGGCCTGAAAATGGGGCGGGGAAGGGAGTGAAAGAGGAGAGCCTTGAGTGCGTGAAAAGGATTCGCCGGCGACTGGAATAGGTGGTCAGAGTGATGTCGCTGGCTTGAAACGGCTCTAATTGCTCCGCCGACGACGGAGGTTGTGGTGGCTAGTGCTGGTGGCTGTGGCCTGTGGGCGGTGGAGGGCTTGTGCGGGTGGTGAGAGACAAACTATAATTTTTTTTTTTTTTTGTTTATAAATATATCCGGTTTTGTATTTTAAAAAATAAACCGGTTTTTGAATAAAACCGATGACGTGCGAATGATGACGTGGGGGTGACGTGGCAGTGATGTGTCACCGGGACTACCTAGTTATGGTTTATAACCGCTGAGAGTCTCAACATTTTTGTTGAAGTAGAACTCCCGAGTGCCATGATGGTTTTAGGGCCTCAAAGTCTTCCCTAGTTCATTATGGTACTGTTTGTGACCCTTAAAACCGCTATGAACCCTGGCGGTTTTTTCCCGAAGCTGGTAGGGGTGACGTGCACTCCATAAGATTAAATAAGTTTTTATTCAACCCATTTTGTTTAATATTTATTTTTTGATCCCTAATTTGAAAAAAAATTCAAAGACAATTGGTAATTATTGGGTAAGGTAACGTTTAATGGGAAAGAAATAACGGTGTTTTAACGGAATCACCCATTAAGGTATGCCGTGCATTTTTCCGAAGTACGAAGTATCGTACGCATAAAATTAAGAATTAAGATGTACGGGTATCACGTGTAAAATCACAAAGTACAATAACACGTGAATTTTCCAAAAATAAAAAATCGTTCAAATTGGCGAACTTGCACAAACGGGTCGACGAAGGGTTAATAGCCGACTACTGCAACCGCACAAGTCGAAAAACCCTAGCAAAGAGGAAAGAGATAAGCATTCGGCATTCCTACAACCGCCCTCCACTTCCGATTCCTGTATAACGCTAGGGTTTACTTCCTCAGAGCTCAAACTCAGCATCAACAATGGCGAAGACCAAGAAAGAGAGTAAACCGAAGCATTCATTCGATACAAACAGAAGCAATGCGAGCAGCAGCACCAACACCCGTAGCGCCGCCACTGTGCGGCGTCTTAAGATGTACAATACTCGCCCCAAACGTGATGCCAAGGGTAAAGTATTAAGTTATGATCTTCAGGACCGTACCTTGCCCAATACTCGCATTCAGCCTGATCGCCGCTGGTTTGGTATGTTATCATTCTCTTATCATTCTCTTATTTCTCAATTCGTTGGGAATTAACTGTTCGGGTGTGGGAATAGTCGCGCCCTTTTATCGCTGTTTCGGCGGAAATGAGGGTAATAGACTTTTGGTTGGGTGCTTGTTGATATATGGAGGGCGCGAATAGTCTACTTAACATATTTGCATTGATATTTGGCTGATTGATTGTGGAATTTGTCCGGAGGCGTGTGCCTGAAGCTGAATTTATGTATAATGCACATCTGTCTGATACGGGTTTTGTGAACATGAGCTTGGGTTTGTTAATAAATATGTGATCTTTTTGTAAACGAGATATATACTCTGCTAGCTGCTGCTAGACTCCTTTTACCTATCTTTACCGACAAATTACGTGCATACGATGTTGTTTCCCGGTGTAATATGATTGTAATTAAGATGGAGACAAAGGGATTCGCTGTTTTCAACTTATTGATTTCCGTAAAATCTGTTCAGTAGGCATCAATCACTGGGTTGCTAAAGTATATGTGGAACAACTGAACAACTTTGTCTTGTGCGAGCATAATATTTATGTCGCCTTTGACATCTTTGTGTAGGAAACACCAGAGTTGTCAATCAGAAAGAGCTTGAATTTTTCCGCGAGGAGCTATCGAGCCGGATGTCAAACAACTACAATGTGATACTGAAGGGAAAGAAGCTTCCAATGTCCCTTTTAACTGATCTTCCCAAGGTACGCATATTCTGTTAGTTGCATTTGTACTCGTATGATATCCCATTATCGCCTTGCTCTTGTCTCAAATTTACGTAGAATGCACCTCGTTCATCTTCCCAAACTTCCTGGTTATATGGTCAATTCGTGGTCTATATGTATCCTTGAATTGACCATTAAGGTGTTCTTTGTTTGCCCAAGTCCATGTAATGGTGTAATTGGCTAATGCTGGATATTTGAGAAAATAAATAAAAGCAAAGCTCGATGAAAAAAAATCTTCTCGAGTGGGTTATAACGCTCCTATTACAATAGAACGGAGCCCAATGTGTTTAGTCATTTAACAGCCTTCAGTTTTCTTTCAAGCTATTAGAGGAATCCTTGAGTCCTTGTCTGAATATTTGTTCGCATTGCTATTATTATTTTTATCTGTCAAATTCAGAAAATAAATTGAAATATTCCAAGTATCCCCTCTTTGTAGATTCTATTTTGATAGAAAGAAAGTCTCAGCCATACCACACCTAGTTCAATACAAAGGTAGAATATAACAGCACTTCAGTGTGCTAGCAGAGCTACTTTGTGTTTCCTGCCAGTGTTTCATCATCAATCTTTCATTCCAGAAATTATTGTTGCACCACTTAAGTCATCTGAATGTGCAATGAACTAATTTCTAGTAAGAATGTTCTGCATTTCGCATTTTCCAGTTAATTCTTTTTCTTTGGTCAGTCCCAATCAAGGCGTGTGTAGCATATGGTTTTGATTCAATGAACATCATCCACATGTTGGCATTCTTACTCTGTCTTTTTTTTTTTCTTTTTCTTTCTTCCTTTTATAAGCAACGAAGAGCTCATCTCCTTGATACTGAACCATTTGCTGATGTGTTCGGACCAAAAGGGAAGCGAAAACGCCCAAAGCTTGAGGCTGCAGATTATCAGTCTTTGGCGAAGAAAGCGGATACTCTACAAGGTATTGATGAAATTCTGCATACTCCTTCACAAGTTTTGGCATATTAAATGGTACTTGTATAGCATGCAAGATGTGTTTCCTCAACATGTTTTCTTTCACAAACATCATTGCAAGCTTTGAATTTTGGACATGGCAAAGTCGGGTGTATGGCTCCTATCGTTATCAAAAGGGGGTATGAACCTCTTTCAGCGATAGTGGATAAGAGAGACGTCTCTTGGCTTGGTTACTTGCCCTTTTGGGGATGAAACTTTGTAATCATTAATTAACTTGGCCCACTTCTAGAGACCACCAAAGGAAGTCCTAAAGTGAACGCCTTGAACTATAGGCTTGTTACATAGCGCCAGCAGAGTTAAGAGAGGACAGGTCCCTTGTGGGTGTCCGCATGCTGCTGTTGCTATCTTCATATGATCATATGAAAGGCTACAAAGACAAAGGAGGAAGGAAACAATAGAAAGAGATGACTTCAGCCATGTTCTTTAATTGCACATTACTACGCAATTTTTTTGTTTATTTTTTTTTTTTTTTTTTACAGTTAATTGAGCAACACTTTCTTGGCTTTATTGAATAGATGCATATGAAGAGAAAGTAGCGACTTTGCCATCTACTGAAGCAGATGAGGAAGATGGGTTTAGGGATTTGGTTCGGCATACAATGTTCGAGAAAGGTCAAAGCAAACGCATATGGGGTGAACTATACAAAGTTATAGATTCATCCGATGTTGTTGTTCAGGTCAGCAACTTGCTTACTCATTATCACAACAGATGGTCTTAATGCAGAATCATAGTATTAGGCAATGTTCTACCAGACTCTCTGGGAGTTCCTATAACTACACTGGTGAAATCTAAACTTTTATGTAAGATATGAGATACATTGCCCGTTTCTAGAATTCAATGCTATGTTTTAAAAAATTCTTAAATCTTAAGACCTTGATGTGAAATCGTAATTTTTCATGTGTGACCAGAGTCATATAGCTAGACTGTTTGGTCACAATTATTTTTGGGATAGATTGACTCTTTGCTGGACCTTTTCTCTGTCCTCCGAAAAGTAAGATTAATTGCTACCTCTGAGAATGGACAAATGGAGGGCCTATATTTTATGTTATCATCCAGACGACATTGGAATGTTGTGAAATATATTGTGCTCCGTAAACTTGTGAAGAATCTCAATGTCTGATGTAGGGTCTTAGACTTTTAGTCTTCTCACTTTTGATCCAAGTGTCCCTTAGCTAAAAAAGCGCGCCTAGGCGCAAGGCGCCATGAGGCTCAGCTGCCATCGCCTCAGAAGCCTGAGGCGCACGCGAGGCGCATTACTATGCAATTTCCAAATTTCTCTCTTATAACTTATTTCTACCCTTCCCTTTGCCTCTTAATCCCTTGTTTATACCTCTTTACCCATAGGCCCTCTTTAAATACCAAAAAAGGGGTATTTTTTTTTGCAAATTGTGGTTTCGAAAAATAGAATTTTGTTTGCTAAATGAGTGCGCCTCGTGTGCATGAGGCGTGCGCATGCGCCTTCGCCTCGCGCGTTGCGCCTCATCGCAACGGCCCCCCAGCGCCTCCTTAAACTAAAAAGTGTCATGTTAGCTTGTCTGATCTATGTCATCCCAATGTCTTGTGCATCAATTAAGGAATGCACTTTTAAATGCTGAAATTGCTGGTTTACTAAGTTTCTAGCAAAAAAAATCTTTAAAAGGGGGTGAAGAGTTTCTGAGGTAGTATTTGGTAAGAACTGAGTTTGTTATTGGTAAGAACTGAGTTTCAAAAATAAATTTTCGTGAGATTATTGAGCTTTCATGTAGACATATATCCACTTGCTCAGAGAAAAAGAAGCACCAAGAAATTTTTGAAGAAATTTTGTAAATGTGAGTACAGATCCTTGAGAGAAGGGTCTGAGCCGCCGGATATCTCCTGGTTGCTTTGTCGATTGCTCTTCACTAGGGGCTGTTTTTATATCCTCCCTTTTTCCCTTTGATGGTAGTTATTTCTTTCCTATCAATACTTATGGTCTTTCCTTTTTTCTTCCACAAGGTTTTGGATGCTAGGGACCCTCAAGGTACAAGATGCTATCATCTAGAGAAGCATTTGAAAGAGAACTGTTCGCATAAGCATATGGTTTTTTTGTTAAATAAGGTTTGACCTGCCTTGGACAATGATTTAATTTACTAGCCACTTTTTTGTCCTTGAAGTTGACTTACGTCCTTGATGCCTTTCTGTATACAGTGTGACTTAATACCTGCTTGGGCTACAAAAGGCTGGCTAAGAGTACTCTCGAAGGAGTATCCCACCTTAGCTTTTCATGCCAGCATCACTAAGCCTTTTGGAAAGGTGAGGCCTATCTTTTTTATTTTTTTTTTATTTTTTTTATAATGTAAAAATTGCTTACTGTCAATATGATCTTTTTCCTTGTTCATGATTCCATATTGCACTCTGGGTTATATAGTGTCACTTCTCAACCCTTCGTTGGGTGTTTGTTTCTCGGTCCATTTGACTAGTTTATCCTCTCTCGCACCATGAGTTGAGGACTGCTTTCTTGGTTTCTGACTTTGTGTTTGGATTCCAGGGTTCTCTGGTTTCAGTTCTGAGACAATTTGCTCGCCTGAAAAATGACAAGCAAGTGATATCTGTGGGTTTTGTTGGCTACCCCAATGTTGGGAAATCATCAGTCATTAATACCTTGCGTACTAAGAATGTAAACTTTCTTATTACCTAAGCACCTTTTTGATTTTCTGTAAATATTTTTGAGATTCATCTGACCTTTTTCCTTTATTTTTAGGTGTGCAAGGTGGCTCCAATACCAGGGGAAACCAAAGTCTGGCAGTATATCACACTTACTAAGAAGATATTTCTGATTGACTGTCCTGGAGTTGTTTATCATAATTCGGACTCTGAGACAGATATTGTACTCAAGGGTGTGGTATGTTCTGTCACTCTGTCAACATTGTACATTTAAGACGCATATCTCATACATGGGTTCCTATGGAGGAATGCATTGTCTAACTCATGCATCTGTGTACCTTTTGAGATCCTGATTCTTGCTTCAGTGGAAGCCATTTGATCCATTTTCTTAGTCACTGACTCAGCATTAGGGTAAAATAGTAATTAATTTATGTCTATTAGCTACTTCATTTGAATAACCAAATCAGGCTCACTTTGATCATATCCTATGTTTGATGGTACATAGAATATTCTCGGATGATTTGAATGTTGGTATCAATTAGTGTTGGTTCTGCAATTGCAGGTCCGAGTTTCCAATTTAAAAGATGCTGCAGAACACATTGGTGAAGTGTTGAAACGTGTGAAAAAAGAGCACTTGGAGAGAGCATACAAGATCAAGAACTGGTATATGTGCTTTCTTATCATGTTTGCCACTCGTGCCATTTCGATTTGGATGATGATTGACCTCCCCTTGCCATATTTATGTAATCGAGATACAATAGCACTATGTTCTTAAATGTGGTAAACTGGTAATAAGTAATATCATGAATGAGCTTGGTGTGGCGGCATTTACTTTCGAGAAGCTTAAAATAGTTGTACAACTTGTTTGGTAGAGAGGAATTGGACGGAAAGGAATGAACGGAAAAGAATGGAAAGAAGATTAATTAAAGGGGCTAACTTTTTTTGGTTCATATATTAAAAATTCAAAGGAATTGAAAGGAAAGTATGCATTTTTGTTGTGATCTTTCTTTCGGTCCAATTCTGTGCATTTAATGAACAGGTAGTGTAATGAAAAATAATTTCCTTCCATTTCCTTTCTTTCCCATCCCTTCCTAT
The DNA here is from genome assembly GCA_963680865.1 of Spergularia marina. Lineage (NCBI taxonomy): Eukaryota > Viridiplantae > Streptophyta > Magnoliopsida > Caryophyllales > Caryophyllaceae > Spergularia > Spergularia marina. The sequence continues at coordinate 8,783,730 of OY804551.1, read as the reverse complement.
ATTTATATAAGAACAAACTGAAAGCTGAGAAGTTCATTTCATTTCTTTCCTTTCCATCCGATTCTCTCTACCAGAAAAAGCTCTTAAAGTGGAGGCCTGCCAAACATCACTATTGTTTGCAAAAAGGCCTTGAGGAAAATATAGTTTTTCTTGGTCTTTGATGATGTTAAGTGCACCTCGAACTCTACATTGTCTCTTTTGGATGAGATGCTTGTTAGTGTGATATGTCGCCAAAATAAGAGAAACTTCTATTGGTTGTAGCTTATACTGCATCCTGATCAGAAGTAATTGTAGTTTGTAGATTTGTTCTTTGTATGACGCAGTATCAGCAGCTTATTGTTGCCGTGAACTCTGTAATTATGAATCCTTGTGCAGGTCTTGTAGTTCCATGTCCGTGTCTTTTAGCGTCTTCTGATGGCTTCTGATGTTTTGGTGACTGAGGTTGTCTCTCCCATGAATGTAACTCTTGAATGTGATTTTACCAGGGAGGATGAGCATGATTTTCTAGTGCAGCTATGTAAACTATCAGGCAAGCTTTTGAAGGTTTGTTATGCTCCCCTCTATTCTTTTTAAGGTTTCAGTTTTGAAAATTTTCTCAATTTCCCGAGAACTTGTTTAGTAGTAATACTTTCTTGCACCAGGGGGGAGAACCAGACTTGATGACAGCCGCAAAGATGGTCCTGTATGATTGGCAGAGAGGCAAGATACCTTTCTTTGTTCCCCCACCTCAAGAAGATGGAACCTCGAACTTAGAAGGTGAGGACCAAGATACGGAGACAGAGACGGAGGAAGAGAAAGAGAAATTGGCCATGAAAGCAATTGCGGATGTAATTTCTTCTCAGCAGCTGGAAGATGTTCCAGTCCAGAATGATCTGTTTGATGAAAGTGAGCTAAAGGGAAATACGTCTGACAGGTTACCGGTTACTGCCCAGTAATTAGATTGTTTTACATTTCTTTCTTGTCAGAACTATTTACACCAACAGAACTGGATGAGTAACGATTTGGGTTTAATAGAGTTTGCAAAGTGTATCGTTTCGTTTGCATTATCCAATAGCTTATGTATACCCTTTGAATCTCAATCTTATGGCGAAAAGATTCTGTCTACTATTCTAAGTTTCTAACTTATTTTCTTCTGTCTATAATAAAAGTTCTTTGATACTTTAGGGGTTCAACTGGATTCCTCGAAGGGTTTTATGCGAAGTCACGTCTTAACTTATTTTCTGCTGATGTGATGGGGTTGACTTTCTCCCCCTGTCGATTTTCCCTGCAAATCGATTTCAAACCCACATTGATCTCTTCCAGTTTCCTGCTCAACTTTGATGCCTATTTTTGCGCTAATTGCTTCCTAGAAGGTTCTGCTCCAACAATGTACAAGGTCTAATCTTTTATCATTGCTTGCCTATTTCAGTTTCAGCCATAACCATCAATACTTACGAGTCTCTCTCCTGGTATCTAGACATTCAAGCACACAACCGGGGTAGCGAGAGTTTAGCTGCTTAGCTACTAAATTACTTCATTACAACGTGAAATATTGTAGCGTTCGAATTCTACAGGAAAATAAAACTTAGGTATTAAAAGGTGTATGAAGATGCAATTCAATCAAACGAGTCCTTGATTTAAGAGCAATACAAAACAATTATTACAATTACAAACGCCTTGCGCTATTATAGGATTTGATTGGCTTGCAATTGTCAATAATCTGATCAGTTCAATTTCCAAAAATCAGGAGAATTCTTATTCACAGAACCTTATCTTAAGAGCACTGATACAGGGAGCATTGTGCTGTGGCACTGTGTACACAGCACAGATAGGACAAAAGGGATAGAGGGGTAGCGGAGCAAACTGGGCAAAACTGAAAATATGTGGGGAAGGGCTTCTAAGCAAATCAGGGGAAAATAAAAAAATAATGCCTCACCTTCCCTCATTCAGTTTTTTCTCTCTTCGACCATCTCCCTCATCGACCGTCGACCATCTTCTCTTCTCGGCTCCTTCTCTCTCCTCGACCATCTTCTCTACTTCTCTAGCCTCAAATCTCCTCACATTTGCATTAATCTCAATCTCCTGTGGAAGATAATAAGGTTTTGATTATCCATGTAAGTTACTTCGATCAATCTCTTCCGAGTTTTCACTTATGTATGCATCTCTCATGGAGGTAGTAAATTTGGTCCTTTGTTGAAATTTGACCATTCTTATTATTTGTAGCTCAATTTTGCACGCAAGTTTTGCTGAATATTAATTTGGGTTTGTAATTTGGGGATTTTTAATTAGGGTTTATGATTTGGGATTGGTAACTAGGGTTGGGGATTTTTCTGCGAGAGTTTGTAATTTGTTCAGTTTCTACCACATAGCATATTGTTTATAGTAATTTGTGGTTCCGATTATATGGGTGTTTTGTGTTTTATACTAATTTTGGAGGTTAGTGTGAGTTGTGGATGTTAATCTGTGAAAAAAAAAAAAAAACTGCAGAGACTTTACATACAAGCCAAGGTAAGCTTGCTATTTGAGTTTCTGGGGAAAGATGGCAGGTACCAATAATCTGTGTCGGAAGTTGATTCTTGTGCACATAGGCCTGTCTTCATCTACATGTCTAAATGAACTTGTTTTTTTTATTATCTAAATTAGATGGAGTCCACAGTTCAAATTTTCATTACTTAATTGAAATCAAAGTTGGTGTCAGACTACTCAATAGTTTGTACTAGTATGAAGTAATTCTTGTAAATTTCAATGTCTAGTATGAAGTCATGGTGGCACTTATATGAAAAATGATTGTGACTCCGAATATATGAGCTTTGACTATCAGGATATATAATGGGTAATTGAAATCAGAATGTGGGTATCTCACAAAATCATTATAGAGCAGAGCAATAGTTACAGTGGGTTTAATTTTTTTTTTTTTTTTTTTTTTTTTTGTCTTTTTTAGTTCTTTTATGTTGAAAATCTTTTATGTCTATTGAGTTCTTACAATGTTTACAACATTCTTTTATGATGAAAATCTCAAATATGCATTCATGGTGTTGTGCTATTACTCTGACCTCTCTGAATTTCTTTACAAATGTACCTCCGTTTGACAGAAATTAGGTTTCTCCGTCTTGGAGTGTCTTCTCTCTCCTCTACTCTCAAACTCACCCTCCGTTCTGGACACCATCATCACCTCGCGCCGGCGCCTCCACCTCCAGACTACGTCGCCGCCAAATCTGCGCACGAACACCACTGTTTTTGTCGCACATCTTTTTTACAGGTCCGATTTTGTGAGTTATACTCAAACCATATATAATCTGAAAATATTTAATTTCCATTCTCATATAATAAGTTTAATTTCATGATTTTAGTGCTTTGATAAGGTTTATAGTATGATTGGTGTATTTGCTGTAATTTGTTCAGTTTCTACCACGTCGCATATTGTTTAGAGTAATTTGTGGTTTCGATTATAGGGGTCTTTTGTGTTTTATACTAGTTTTATGTAAAAAAAATCTGATAATTAGTGTGAGTTGTGGATGTTAATCTGTTTGCTATAAATGATGTTGACTTGAGATTTTGTCTGATGTAGACTTAATGGTTAAAAAGAAGGGTAAAAGAGCTCAAAAGCACAAGGGTAAAAGAGCTGAAAAGCGCAAGGGTAAATCTGTTTCAGATTCGGAGTGTGATCATGAAAGTACTTCGGAAGATAGTTATATCTTAACTGATCCGGATGATAGTGATAGTGGAACGACAGGCAATGAAACAGAGGAGGAGGATCCAAAGGTAAGTACTTGTACGTTAGTGGTAGTGGTAGTTTTGTTACTTGAATGTCTTCTTTAGATTGTACTTAGCTTTTTGTTTAATAGAATACGTGATGATCCTACAAAACCTAAGAGGCAATTAATATATAGGGGACCTAGCAGTATTAATAAATAACAAGAACAAGCTGCTGCATCTCCCTTTTGAGCATGTGCCTATCTGTCTTAGTTTCCAGCTGTTATGGACATGTTTTAAAATATGACAACACTGACACAACCCTCCCCTGCACTGACTCCTGTTACGGCTGTTATGACGCAATCCATTTAGCATTCATTAACTTAACTAGAAGATGAACATTGAACATTGCCTCCATGAAAATTTCCGTATTGACGCTTCTGCCTATGCAAGATTATACGTGTGGTAATGAGATGTTCACAGTTAATGCTCTTGTTAGACAGAAATATGCTCTGTTATCAGGTCGGCATTGCAAAGTTTTTGCTTTTTTGTCGTTAAACCATTGGCACAGTTCACTTTACTGCCCTACTGTTTCTCTGCTGCTTCTCGGGACAGGATTGTTCTGTGATTATAACCTTTGATTGCTCATATGATTATTCTGCTCATTTTGACATTTTGCTAATTTCTGTTCTTATAATCAATTTCATGCACCGCTTCTAGAAGTCTCGGCATTTCTCTACATTGCCCTTTCCTCTCTTGTTAAGCTTTTATGCCAAAAACTGCCCTCCTTGTTAATACTTGTTCTTTCTTTGTTAGGAACGTGTTCGGAAACCTCGGAAAACCAGGAAACGAAAGGCTAGGGGCTCCAAAACTATTAGGCGTTCAAAGCCCATTGATATGACAGTTGTAAGTTTTACAATTGTCATTATGAAATGAATACGTATATAAGTTTAAATTATAATGGGAATATGAAAAATGTATATAATTTTTTATATACGGTGATCATATAATAGGGTGTAGGAGCTACGGTGAAACTGCAAGGAAGAGTGTTGCAAGCCTTTGAGGACAAATATGGTAAAGAAAAGGTGTGATCGACTATAACTGTGTACTTATTTCATTGTTAGTGTGGCTTGTTTTAATATATAATATTTAAACTAAAATAAATAGTAACTATTTTTGTGGTATTTTTGGACAGCAACCAAATGTTAATTGTCGAGTTGAGGCTTTCGGCATAATTGTCTCTGCATTGAACAAACGAAAGAAGCAAATTGTTCAGGAAATGGGATTTGGTTCATTATTACATTTTTGTGGTAAATCATTCCCACGGCATTTGTGCTATTGGTTGATGACAAGGTTTGATCCTTATAACATGGTTTTAGCTGCTGCCGATGATAGGACTAAGTTTAAGTTATCGAAAGTTCAAGTGAATTGGGTGTTAGGTATTTCTTGTGATGGTATTCCTGTTCCGAGACGTTCATTTGGAACAGCCTTGGAGTTAGAAAATGAAATATATGACAAATATGCAACAATTTGTGGTGAAGGGCATGGTGGTGAAGGAGTGACTAGAGGCATTACCACAAACACCCTACAAGTATTGGTATCCAAAGATATGGTGACTCAGGAGGATGAGAAAGAGTTTAGATCAAATTAGGGTTTTTGATGTATACACTAGCGACTCTTCTATGTCCCACTACATGTCATAGATTTTCAGTTTCTTTGATGCCCGCTGTCACTATATATGAAACCTCTTCTTCTTATTATTGGTGTGACTTGGTGTTAACAACGTTGGGAAAATGTGGGGTTAACTTTGCAAAGAAGTTCTACAAGAACGGCTATGTTTCTGGTGTAGGCGGGTGTACCTATTTTCTCGCGGTTAGTTTATGTGTATCGATTATTTCAATTGTGTATTGATTAAATGAAATTGTGTATTGACTAAATTGTTTGTTGAATAGATATTATACCTTGATCGCCTTGCAAGTCCTCCTATCAGGTGGGGTGTTTTCCCACGTATCAAGGTGTGGAAGTCTGTAACAACCCTAAATTTTGACCAACTATAAATAGAAATAAATTTAGAATTGTCACGCCGCAATTGACTACCAAGTCAATTGCTAGGCTAGAAATTCAACTACAATTAACCAACGAAAAATAAAACAGCGGAAGTCTTTAAATGTCGAGCTATAGTTCTCAAAACGAAATCCAAATTACAAAATCAGAACGAAATGAAGTCTGAGACAAAAGCAAAGTCTTTCGAAAATTCCCAACATGATCAACTTCGTAAGCATGCAGCCATATCATCAAGACCTGTCAACTATGCCATCGAAGATTGACATAGGCCCCAGAACACGGTAGGGACGAACCAGAAAACAGAACGTCAGCACAGGCTGAGTAAGAAATTAATAAGCATAAAGAACAAATAAGATACGCGCCTTGAGGCGCGTAGCTAACAAGAACGAATTGACGTTATATCATAGGATTAACAATAGCAACAGAGTGCATTATCAAAAGAGCATCGTCGCTCAATATATACATATTGTTTAATTATTCGGCCAGGGTCCTACCCCATAGCCCCACTTAACGAACTTTGTTCGAGCTAGAGTTGTAATTATCGCCCTAATAATCCCGAGTGTGCACACCCCTCGCAAGACAGGCCGGTAGGACGAGTTCCCATCTAGGAGGAAGACTATTAGGAAGTCGGCAGCTAACCCGACCCTACGTACCTTGATCAGAGGTATATCAAACGATGATCGGCCGAGCCGAATCCATCGTACTCTAGGTGGAGTCATTTATTTTCTTTCATCCGTTTTATATATATTATTCACGCGTGCATTATTTGACGATACAAATTACAATGATTATAATCGATAGATACTTGAAGCGAAACAAAAACACAAGCAACAAACAAACACACCACTCGACCGAGTGGCCGAGTGGTGGTCTCGGCTAAAGGCCGAAGGGCCGAGGAAAGCAAGAGGCCGAAGGCCATGGGGAGTATGGTGGTCGAAAGACCGCGAACGAACGTTGATAAAATAGAAGGGAAAATATGCTCAATGCTATAATTAGGCAAAAGCGAAACGGGTAACAAGAATGATTGTGTAAAGCAAGAACATACGATGATCAAGCAAGTGTATCAAACAAGATAATGGTTAGTGAGAGATTTGTGATCAACGTTCTTACCTTACAACGCTAATCCTTAATCATCCAATTATAAACTCAATCCATAATTCCCTAATCAAAAAGATGTAACCATAAGTCTTACAACTCACAACTATCACTAATATGAAACGGATCCACAAAGGGATAGTGGTAAAGAAACACGAATAACGTCTACCTCCGATATTGGGTGACCACCAAATATTAATATGTTGTATAAGGGTATGTCAGAAACCTCTCCTCAAACTTTCGTCCACAAACTCCAAGCGGATCAACGGTAATCAACTTCACAATGAACCACGAATAACAATTAGGGTTTACTCACAAAAACCAATGTAACTTTTGATACAGAAGTCTAGGCCTTACCAATTTTGGATATGTTTTCAAAGATATAGTTAGGAACATCCCTACAAAATATCGTCTTAAAATACCTTCTGAGTCGACGGGAATCATCATAATACCGAGGCGGCGACACAGTTTCCGGGTAGATAGATACAGCTCTACTAAAACACCTCTACAGTGAGAATCCCATGGAATATTGGCATGATCTACATGTTGTTAGATTTGTATCGAAAGCACGGTTCTAACGTCACCAACCACGACTTAATCAAAGGTCGTATGAGAAAGTTATGTGTGTTTGGAGTTGACACAGTTGTGCTGAGATCTTATGCGGGTGGAGGCTACGAAAAGAAGAGAGAGGGAGAGAATGAGGCCGAATGGTTATGAAATAAAGCAAGGGTTTTCTTTATTATATGTATATATAGGTATGAGGGTAGACTCGGGTTTGGGCTTTATTCGTTGGGTGAGATGAGTGATCCATAAACCCGACGCAAACTCAATTATAGGAACTCATTTTATCTTCCAATAATCGATTTAAAAAGTAACACCCTTATTAAATAATTACCTAAAAATACGGGGTGTTACAAAGTCGGAGCTTGTTAATTTGGCCAAAAATGAAGATAGGATCCCTAACGGAGATTTTGGGGCAACCGGAGTAAGTGGCCTTACTTTCATGATGATCTAGGGATTCAAGGTTATTTCATGTACTAATATTTTCATGATGATCTTATCCGATGTAGGTGTATGATCTGGCTTATGGTGAGCGTCATCCTGATGAGGCTAGAGATACGTTATATAAGCCAGATTGTGGAACTTCTGCTTTAGCACTTGAGGTATGTTTTGCTCCTTTTTTTCATGCGCTTTTACTTCCAATTTTTCGGTATTGATCGCCATCATAGACAAGCTTACCTTATTATTTGCTGCAAGGTCTTTCATGTACTCATGGCGATTATAGACTTTTGGTCTTTTGACTCATGAATGTTTATTTTGTAGATTGCTGGTCTATTGTTGCCTCTTCTTAGGGCTGGTGCTGCTGGCGATGTCCGTTTTGGTGGCCAGCCCTCAAATCCTGATCATGGCTTTTGTTTGGAGAATGATGAACCTCGGAAGAAACGGATGCCCACAGGTAACATCAGCATCTATCATAAGAAACAAAAGAAACTAAAGGAGATGGCAGCAACAGCTCCACTTAATTGTCCCCCACAATATCAGAACTCCCCACCACCACAAACTGAAAACCACATGTCCTCATCTCTTCCTAAATCACCCCCAGAAAATTCAAACTCACCACCAGCCCAACAACCAGAATCTCAGAACTCGCCAGTACAATCTCAAAACCACCCGTCCCCAAAAACTGATAATCTGCCATCCTCCAATGAAACCTTTCATAATGCAACACAAAATTTACACAACTCTTCTTCTGATGAGGAGAATCTTGTGACCTCAACCCCGATTACTTCTTCGAAACAAGTGAAGAAATGTAGTACGCGGGAGAAAAGGACAATGAAACCAATTGCGGGGAGGCAAAGAGATTTTCAATTCGGAAAGTCCAAAAACAAATTCTCCACGATTGAGAGTGCACTTCTGAAAATTGTTGATGACTGGGCTATCTGCAAGCGCAACAAAAATAAAAAGCCTGCCCTTGAAGAACTGATTGAGTGTAAAGGGCAGTATGTTGAGATTGATAAATGCTACAATGTCATCAAAATTAAGGAAGACGTACCGGATCAGGTAAAGATCTAAGCTCTTTAATTACCGTTCTTCACTTCAATAATTTTGCTAATTTTTAGACTACTGAATATCTCACTTTTGTCTTTCACACTTTTGAACAGTATGTCACGGTTGCTGCAAGGTTGTACACAAAATATTGGTCTGAAAAACACTTCGCTAATCGTGGAACAATGAGACTTTTCATCGAGCCTTCATTCTCTGTATACTCCTACCTTTATATCGTCCTTTATTTCTCGTTCAGATTTCTTATGGTGCATTATGTTTCTCATGTAAACTTTTGTTTCTCATGTTATTGAAGGATTGTGTTTTGAGAGATCCTCCAATTGAGACACCTTCTCCGTCTTCTTCGTCTTCTCCGTCTAAGCTTAAAGAAGTCGTGGTACTGGATGGTGTCGAAGGAAAGCATGATATTCCTTTATTCATTACACCTGAGGATGATGGGTTGTCGGATTTTGAGAAGCAATGTGCTCATATTGCTCGAGACTTGAGACTGACCTATGATGTGATGTCACCCATCCAAATTTGTGTGGTAAATATTATATTTAAGTCCATTTTTTTAAGACACAATCTGTGTTAGCCGATAATGAAATTTCAAATTTCACCCCTGTCCATTTTGTAGGTTTTTGTTCCTGTACTTACAC